>CM077444.1:24124879-24782379 GCA_039654765.1 Mylopharyngodon piceus
TAATTAATCAATGTTAAATGCTAGTACTGAAACTTAGCTTAAAGGAATGGTGCACCTGTTTAAATGAAGCAGACTGTTTAAAAGCATTTCTCCTTTTGTATTCATTAAAAGCATTCAAAGGGATCATATACAGATTATATATACATATATACAGATTGGTCATATAAAAAAGTGCTATATAAATAAAGATGTCTTGTCTTGACTTAAAAACAAAGAAAATGTGTCTGTAATGAATTGATGTCTTGCAGTCTCTCTGTTCTTGCTCAGACGTGGACAGGCTCTGATCTCTGGTGTGGCGGCTTGAGTTCCTGTCAGGTTGGGGTTGGACTTCAGGCTTCGGGTCAAGTCTCGAGCTCAAGTCCTCCACCAAGGACAGCAAGCATGTTATTTCCTATCCAATACAAAGATTATATGAACAAGTCAACTCATGAATGTTTTTAGAGCTAATTTACAACAGAATTGAATTCTGTTTGCATCACTGATTCTGTTATTTTCCTGTCTGAAGCCGCTTTGAAACAATCTGTATTGTATTAAGCGTCATATAAATGAAGGTGACTTGACTGGACTATAACAAGAACATTACAATGAACACAAATCATCTAGAATTGAATACAAATGATAATAATCCTACTCTGTCTGTTACACTCGATCAAAGTGATTTCAGGTGTGAGGAAGTGAATCTCCTGAGCTTCTCCAATCTAGATCATTTCTAATCCATTTATGTTGTAACATCTGCTCTAATGTCGGCCGTTTAGTTGGATCCCGGGTTAGGCACTGGCTAATCAGATCACTGCATTCTGTACAAATTTTAATAAAGAGAGAGCTGGTTAGTCATGACCATGTGACTTGGCATCTATGAAAACAGCACCTAAAACATGATTAATATCATGTAAAATGTTCCTTATCTTTACTTTAAAAGTGAAGTATGTAGTTTCTGCGACACTAGTGGCACCTACAGTGGAATTACAAAATAGAACATTTTCGAAAAACCTAGCAAACGTCCCTTTCTCGCATCACGTCTACTACAACTTAAACATCACAAACGCAGCTCTTACTGGTTCTTGTGAAGGCATGTTTCAGGTCCAACATATTAGGAATACTTTTAGCTGTGTTGCATTTGTCTTTATGAAAATGTATCGGGTGCATGAAGATGCTGTATGATAATGAAGCATGCTTTGTAGCGTGTAGCATCACAATACTCTGTTCATTGTGTTCATGACCCATTTAATCTTTGATGCCATAAATGCAGCGAGTTTTGCCTTTCACTGCTGTAACAAAAGCTGAATTTCTTTTCCCATGGCTCCGCCTGCTACAGTAGCCACGCCCCAAACTCTCGCTATACATTGAGCTATATATAAAAAATCTTACATACTTCACCTTTAACAGTTTCTGTGCAGAGCCTTTGCTTTATGTGTGTGTTGATCAGTGTTGTCAATATTATTCACTCACCTTTGGATAAGTTGGTATTCTGAAATGTAACTTTAGCTTGTTTGATTTCCATTCTATCCCAAAAAGGAGAACATGCGTTCACCATCTCGTACAACAACACTCCTAGAGCCCAGACGTTCGCTGCGACGGCGTGGAATCTCGGTTCTGTGAAGACTTCAGGTGGGCAGTAATCCAGTAATCCTGTAAGCAGACATTTGCACATTGTTGAGAATTTTTTTAAGAGTATCAAATATTCAGTAAGTCACTACATTCAGGTTTCCACACTCTCAAAATGCTCACCAAGGTATATGTTGCTCTCGTAGCCATCACTACTAAACAGCTGACCGCAGCCAAAGTCTATCAGCTTGAGCTCTAACGTGTTTTTCTTCAACAGGAAGTTCTGTGCATGAACATCATTATGAAAAACGCCATGCTCAATGCAGTGTTGTACTGCCAGCACAGCCTGTCGCATGATGACCCGTGCTGTTGTTTCGTCCAGTTGAGGATGACGAATGATGAAGTCCAGCAAGCTCTCGCAGGGTTCAGGGTACTCCATGACCAGAGTGAATTTTCGAGGATGTTCAAACCAATTGTATAGTTGTATGATGTAGGGGCTTATGGGTTCTCGCCTCATCATTAGCAGCAGCGCCACTTCTGTAACGAGAGGTTCGGGATGCCCAGGCTAGAGAAAAGTAGTAGACAGAAGGTTAGCTGGGTAAAAATCTGAAGAAAACATATCATTTTTAAATCTTTCTCTTGATCTTTGTAGATGTGTTCAACAGAGCCTTTTTTTAGCTCAAAGTTATTTGGTGCTTCTAGGCTTATTTGTCTATTATATTTACACCTAATGCTTCCTACAGATGTATTAACTACAGTAATCAGCACTTAAACAACTAAACACACATTCAGGTTTTGGCCAACTTACAATATCAAGATAACGGTTGTTGGCAGTCTTGCGTATCCGCTTGATGGCAACCTGAAAAAAAAAAAAATTAATAACAGTAAAAGTATTCAAGCAGCTGACCTTGCACCAAGTATTAAACCATCTCTTAAATGTCTTAAATATGTTTTGATGCATGCAAGAGCAAAATGTTTTACAATTCGGTAAGATTTACCTTTTTGCCATCAAATTTGCGTGTCCCCTCGTACACCCTGCCAAATCCTCCAGATCCAATCATCTCTCCCACGTTAAAGAGAGACTCAAAGGACTCTGAAAACAAACAGAAAAATATGAGCTTGCTAGAAAATTGTTTTGTTTTAAAAATATCAGTGCTGGTTGTGTCGAGAAAATAATATTCATATTCTCTGAAAACAAGCCTTAAGATATTTTTAGTGGAAAACAAGACGACAATACTGTTTAAAATAATGTTGGAGAAATAATGACTGGCGATTTACCATTATTTGTCTTGACGCCGGAGTCATCTGGTGCAGGTGACGGCTCAGGATCAGGTGACAGCTCCAGATCTGGTGGAGGGACAAAAGGCTCCACAACATCCACAGCACTACTGTGGCAACAGCAGCGGAAAGGACTCTTCATGGCCTTCCATAGCGTCTTCAAGAAAGATCGAAATCCTTTCCTCTTCCTCCATTCTGTAGGTTTTTCTGAAATGAAGAAAAATAATGGAAAACACAACTATTAGAAACATCTCTGACCTCAAATTAAGCAATGATAATTTACATTTTACTGTTAAATTCTTATCTGTAATGTTACAAATCCAAAGTAAGGGAAATATTTCCAAGCTATCCACCTGACTTCTGCTTAATGCCTGCATAAATGTCCCAAAATCTTATTTCACAATATTAATAGTCATTTTATTTCACAATTATCACAATCTGTATAATAAAAGATCTGATCTTTTATTAAAAAGAAAACATACATTTCCAGGCTTCATTTGGCCAACTCTGGCACATGTGGCTCAGTTCTAGTAATGGCAAAGATCACATGGGCCATATCTTAAAATATATTTAATATTTATATCTAAATAAACATTGATTTTAATTAAATACATAGCAATGTCTTATTAATGACATAACCGACTCTGTAATACTCGCCACGACAGCCATTTTGTGGCAATTTTGTGTGTATTGGACAATTCACGTGAAATAAGTTGCAAAATAGAATTGTTTTCAGGATCGTATGCTGTCTGAGAAGCGGGTGTTTCGGGTGTGTGTCAGACAGCACAAGTACCATTGATCTGTACACTTTACACGGCCCAGGCTCATTTCAATCTCACCTGTTGAGCTCTTGTTCCCAGGAGAAGACTCCATGGCAAGCCTCTGCTGTCTCGAACTCTCTGAAGTCTCTGTTGGCTCGACAGGAACTTGACCTGGCAGCGGAGGGGACATCCACTCTTCGAGGCTGTCAGACCTGGACAAACAGCGGTTGCCACAACTGCCCTGTTCGTTTGGGCTCTCCGATCCATCACCACTCCATCTCCAACAGACGCTGTACGAGCCTCTGCTGCTCAGGCTTAATGACTCTCTACAGAACCACCTCTTTACATTGTCCTCAGAGAGGGACAAAGATGATGTTGACATGATGCCTGGTGAAGAATCTGGAATATTTCAAACATAAAAAACTGTTTTTTAATAATATCAATAATCAATGTATTAACTGAGCCATAACTCCTTTAATAAAAGCTTATTCTGACCTCTGCAAGACCATGTAGCAGATCTTTTAAATGGATTGGACGGACGTCCATCATCTGGGCTCTGCTGGCTGCCGCTCTGCCACTTCCTCCTCCAGTGATCCTGACCTGTGGACACAAAAACAGACTCAGAGGGCAGAGGAGTTAAATATTCAGGTAGCTCCTGGCTCAGTGTCCGGGTCGGGTCTGGCAGCGGATCCTGATGGCGGTCATCAGAACCGAGTCTCCAAACCTCCTGACCGGCCATCTGAGTGGAAGAAGCTCTCCTGGATCTGGAGGCTGGAATATTTCAGACGTCATAGTTATTAATGTTTTAATAATAATCAATAATCAATGTCAGTGGTCAATTACAAATTGGTACTATAGCTACTCAAATTGAAAATTTATTTCATATGCAAGGAATCAAATACATGTGATCACTTAGCTGGGAAAATTGGTGGATCAAATGGGTTCCCTCACACAAGTTTCTTTTCTTCACATTAATTTAGTCAATCATTGTACAACATCATACCATGAACAAATGAAAAACTAAAGCACTCACCTCCTCTTTCACCCCTGTGAGCCTTCGACATCTTCCTCCAAACTGCAATAAAAACAATACAAAATACAATATAAAAAAGAATAAAATACAACTCTCCTCAGGAAAATAAATAAATAAAAAAATAAAAATAAAAAAATAAAAGAAAATAAAAAGAAAAAAGAACAATAAAATAAAACTGTCCTCAGAAATAATATGAACTCTTTAAAAAATAAAACTATGTAGATGATCCTCCGATGTCCTTCTAGAATAAAAGTCTCCTTTCAGAAATCCTCCAAACAGCTTCAAAATCCGCACAGGAAATGCTCTGCAAAAGTCTCTGAATTCGCCTCGTCTCTCAACCAACAAATATCGATCGGTTCGAGTGTGTATATATTCAGTCAGAATTCATAACTCGCGTCGCTATAGCAACTAAAATTTGAATCACTCATACGCGCGCGCACACTTCAAGTCGCGTGTGTGAGCAGAGCGCGTGAGCGCACATCGAATCTGAACACATATATTGAAGTTACAAACTTAATTTTGACGTTTTCTTTAATACAGATTTATTCTTTCTGAACAGTTATTCTTCCTATTATTATTATTATTATTATTATTATTATTATAATCCGTGGAATTAAAATCCATCGTGTCCAAAATCTTTATTAGGCCTATTCATAACTGAGCAAAAGCGTCCACTTCGCAAGGCAAATGGATCCCATAGTCATTGCTTCTGTCTGAAGTGCATGAGGCCAGAAATGTTCAAACGGGTGGGCCTTCATGAAACAGGGTGAGGAAATCATACAGGCATAATCATATCGAGTATGAAAACTGTATGCCAAATTATCAGGAAAAAAAAAAAGAACGCAGCAAATTTACGAAACAGCAATTAACCTACATTCATGAACTTATGAATTTATATATCGTCAGACACTTGCACGTGTCACTATATTATTAACATTTGACCAAAATCAAGCTCAAATGCTCAGTTATGAGGTTTTTGACCAGCGAATGTCCGTCATTAACAGCCGCATCTGAGGCAGTGCATTACGTTTCCATCGACTTAATATTAAGTTTACTGTAGCTATGCGGGCACTCAGTTGTTGTTGTTTTTTTCTTTTGACATTTGGCCAAAATCTCATGATATTAAAGAATAAGCTAGACAGTACTGGCTATGACTCGATGACAAATGCTAGACTAAGACACTCTCTCCGCTCCTCAAACACTAGTTTTTATAGACAGAGTTTCTTGAGTAAAGAAAACGCTGTACTTATTCAAACAAACAGTTCTTTATTTACCTTAATATTGTAAACAAGCAGAGATCTCTCTCCAAAGCGTGCAGCACTTCATTCACGATAGAGGCATGTGGAGTTATGAGGTTTGACTGACAGTTTGAAGAGCCAATGGAGTTACGAGGTTTAGTCACAAGTTCTTTTTAATACTTTTCATTGGTTAAATATTTTTTTCAACCTAGTAAGGGGTGACCAATAGTAATGATTTGGGTCATTCTACAGACACGTCCACATTTCTGTCCCTAGACTTTACAGAAACATTACACTTGAAAAACACTTTAGGATTACAATTTTTATATATTTTAAAGTGAAACAATATGTCATTTGAACAATTACACCTTCTTGAGCCATCAATGTGGCAATATTTGTTTTTTAATTAATTATAAAAATTCCAAACACCACAGAAGTGCTCGTCCCCACAGTCATGTACAGAGGGAAAGTGCTTTATTTTGAGGTCAGAAACAGTTTTTTTTCTACCATTTAAAGTACAATAATTATACACAACTATCAAATATATTATGTAAATGACATAAAAAAACAAAATGCTGGATAAATATTATAAAATATATAATGAATGTAGTGGTCCCCTGGAGTTGTGTCACTGGTGTTACCTTTAACAAAAATCTCTTATTTTGAAATAAAAAATGACACAGATGACATCACTTGACTTCCTTCTTCCTATTTCCTGAAGATCAATGAAGAAAGGCCAATGGAAAGTCCACTATCTCTTTTCAATTATCAGAAATTTTAATTAGAAAATCATAATTTCATATGAAGCTTTTAGTTGAAGTCACTGGTATGACCTACTTTATTGCTAGGGAATTTTAAAAAACTAGAATACAAATGGATTAAACTACTTAATTTAGTGATTATAACATGACTGACAACATGTGGTTTGATACCTTGCAGCAGCCATTTTGTAAAATGCATTTTTCATGAAAATAGTCACTGGTGTTACGGTCACTGGTGTTACCTTTTTATGAAAATTGTCACTGGTGTTACCCGTTTATAGATAAACTTTATTCAAAGCTGTTTATTTAGTTCTTTTCATAAAAAAGCACTAAGATTACGTGATTCTTACTTTTCTTTCTCATTGTTAATCCTCCTTTGGGCAGGTATGGCTAAATTGAGTGCAGCTGAGAAGCAGCGACTTTACAGACAGCATATTTTACAGACATTTTTAAAATGTTGTTTATGATCTTTTACTGACTGCTTTCACTAAGTGTCAATGATAAGTCTTTGATTGTATACCAAATGTAAAAATTTAGTCCCATCTACTTAATTATGGTTGAAGAATAAGGTCTTTGTTCTTATGTATACGTCACTGGTGATTCATTGTGTCACTGGTGTTACTGTTTTTTGTCTGTCACATTAAATAAAATGTCGTATGTGACATGATAATTTTACATCCATTGAATTCTGCTACACTCAAGAATTAAGATTTAAAGGATTGCATCATTACTTGTTTATAACTGTTATTTAAATATTTTCATTGTTATAGCAAATACATTGTTGTGCAAATGAACTAACATCATTCAATCACACTTTTAACTAACCTGATTAAAATAAATAACACATAATCTTCTTATTTTTTGCATTATTATTATTTTTCTGCAACTCTGACTGCATGTGCTGAAAAAATTGAGAAATAATATTTCATAAAAACCTTAAAATTGACAGAGAAGTAAGGTAACACCAGTGACAAAAAAATGGTACATGTCGTCTTTAAATAAATGCACAAAAAAAATTTAAAATCATTAAGCTGTCATTTATGTGTATTCATAAAGTCAAAGGGTAATATAATAATGTGGTCTAAGTTTCAATGTTAGAAAAAGAAATACATTTTAAGACATCTTGCCATACCAAAAGTGGACGTTTCTGTAGAATGAACCATTTATGGAGAAAAAATAAAAATGACGAAATTTGTAGATACGAGGTTTCTGCATGGCAGCGACCATATGAATTAATGTTTAGAATCTTTTAACTATAACTATACACTATAAATGTTTCTACTTATCTACACTGAGATGATCTCATCATAATAAATTGTGTCTTGTGCGTTATGGGAATTGTGCGGTTTCATTGCTTGGTTTCTTGCAGCACTACATATCAAATATATATCCAAATTAGGCGTTTAATGTATCGACTGATTATATTTGTTTCATAATTTTCAAATTCAACTCCACATTCCACAAACGTGGAAATCTCACCATTACTTCCTGGGCGGGACTAACAGAAACTGACGAATCAAACTTTTCATTTTGACAAGTGGGAGAGGGGAAACTAGGAAACGGCCTGCAACTGACCATGGAAATCATTCTTTTAACTAAACAAAGTTAAAGTGTGATGAGACATCTTTTTGGAAAATGACCGACTATTTATTGGGTGGGCCCAGGCCATTGAATTGAAGGGGTGTCAAATGCAATAAACTGTGAATTCATTAAATGATTGTACTCAATTAGCTTTGAGGCTATGATGAATAATTAAGGCTTTGAAAATTAATAATTCCATGAATTATAAAAACATTAATTTAAAGGTTTAGTATGTATTGTTTCTGCGACACTAGTGGGACCTAGCGCAGGGCCGGATTTATGCATAGGTATTATAGGGGCACAATTACAATGAGGAGAAATAATATATATTTTAATTATTATTATTTCACTCTAAAGGTAAAACAATGTAAGACAATGTAAGTCATTTTTTCCCCATAAATCATTACTATTGTTCACCCGTTAAATCTGTCTGTGGGTTTTGCAAATATTAAGCAATTAAACGTATTAAAAAGAGCTTGTGACTAAACCTCCTAACTCCGTTGGATCCTCAAACTGTTGGTCAAACCTCATAACAGAGGATTTGAGGCAGACAGGGACTACAGCAGCTGCAGGACATTTTTAACCTCTCCCTGCAGCTCTCTGTAGTCCCTGCCTCCAATATTGTACCTGTGCCAAAAAAGTCAGCAATACATAGCTGCATTTGGGTTGTTACTTTGCAGTTTTGGAGGGATGGGTTCACAAAACTTTGTTGGGAGACTGAGTTTTCTGGATTATTCATTAAATATAATTAAATATAATTAAATTAAATATACAGCTTATTTATAGTTACTATAGATATAGATGCTAGTATAGAAGTGTCTAAAGTGGACTATCGAAATTAAAGTGTTACCCTAACGTTACCAAAATATTGTGTGCAGAAATCAAATGTAATTAATCAATGTTAAATGCTAGTACTGAAACTTATCTTAAAGGAATGGTGCACCTGTTTAAATGAAGCAGACTGTTTAAAAGCATTTCTCCTTTTGTATTCATTGAAAGCATTTATTCAAAGGGATCATATATAGATTATATATACATATATACAGATTGGTCATATAAAAAAGCGCTATATAAATAAAGATGTCTTGTCTTGACTTTTAAAAACAAAGCAAATATGTCTGTGATGAATTGATGTCTTGCAGTCTCTCTGTTCTTGCTCAGACGTGGACAGGCTCTGATCTCTGGTGTGGCTGCTTCAGTTCCTGTCAGGTTGGGGTTAAACTTCAGGCTTCGGGTCAAGTCTCGAGCTCAAGTCCTCCACCAAGGACAGCAAGCATGTTATTTCCTATCCAATACAAAGATTATATGAACAAGTCAACTCATGAATGTTTTTAGAGCTAATTTACAACAGAATTGAATTCTGTTTGCATCACTGATTCTGTTATTTTCCTGTTTGAAGCCGCTTTGAAACAATCTGTATTGTATCATATAAATGAAGGTGACTTGACTGGACTATAACAAGAACATTACAATGAACACAAATCATCTAGAATTGAAGACAAATGATAATAATCCTACTCTGCCTGTTACACTTCCTCACACCTGAAATCACTGATCGAGTGAATCTCCTGAGCTTCTCCAGTCTAGATCATTTCTAATCCATTTATGTTGTAACATCTGCTCTAATGTCGGCCGTTTAGTTGGATCCTGGGTTAGGCACTGGCTAATCAGATCACTGCATTCTGTACAAATTTTAATAAAGAGAGAGCTGGTTAGTCATGACCATGTGACTTGGCATCTATGAAAACAGCACCTAAAACATGATTAATATCATGTAAAATGTTCCTTAGCTTTACTTTAAAAGTGAAGTATGTAGTTTCTGCGACACTAGTGGCACCTACAGCGGAATTACAAAAGAAAGCATATTTTCGAAAACCCTTGCAAACGTCCCTTTCACGCATCATATCTTCTACAACTTAGACATCACAAACGCAGCTCTTACTGGTTCTTGCGAAGGCATGTTTCAGGTCCAACATATTAGGAATACTTTTAGCTGTGTTGCATTTGTCTTTATGAAAATTTATCTGGTGCATGAAGATGCTGTATGATACTGAAGCTGCTTTGTAGCGTGTAGCATCACAATACTCTGTTCATTGTGTTCATGACCCGTTTAATCTATGAAGGCATAAATGCAGCGAGCCTTTCACTGCTGTAACAAAAGCTGAATTTATTTTCCCATGGCTCCGCCTGCTACAGTAGCCACGCCCCAAACTCTCGCTATACATTGAGCTATATATAAAAAAATCTTACATACTTCACCTTTAACAGTTTCTGTGTAGAGCCTTTGCTTTATGTGTGTGTTGATCAGTGTTGTCAATATTATTCACTCACCTTTGGATAAGTTGGAGTTCTGAAATGTAACTTTAGCTGGTTTGATTTCCATTCTATCCCAAAAAGGAGAACATGCGTTCACCATCTCATACAACAACACTCCTAGAGCCCAGATGTTTGCTGCGACGGCGTGGAATCTCGGTTCTGTGAAGACTTCAGGTGGGCAGTAATCCAGTAATCCTGTAAGCAGACATTTGCACATTGTTGAGAATTTTTTTAAAAGCATCAAATAATCAGTAAGTCACTACATTCAGGTTTCCACACTCTCAAAATGCTCACCAAGGTATATGTTGCTCTCGTAGCCATTGCTACTAAACAGCTGACCGCAGCCAAAGTCTATCAGCTTGAGTTCTAACATGTTTTTCTTCAACAGGAAGTTCTGCGCATGAACATCATTATGAAAAACGCCATGCTCAATGCAGTGTTGTACTGCCAGCACAGCCTGTCGCATGATGACCCGTGCTGTTGTTTCGTCCAGTTGAGGATGACGAATGATGAAGTCCAGCAAGCTCTCGCAGGGTTCAGGGTACTCCATGACCAGAGTGAATTTTCGAGGATGTTCAAACCAATTGTATAGTTGTATGATGTAGGGGCTTATGGGTTCTCGCCTCATCATTAGCAGCAGCGCCACTTCTGTAACGAGAGGTTCGGGATGCCCAGGCTAGAGAAAAGTAGTAGACAGAAGGTTAGCTGGGTAAAAATCTGAAGAAAACATATCATTTTTAAATATACTTTTCTTTGATCTTTGTAGATGTGTTCAACAGAGCCTTTTCAGCTTAAAGTTATTTGGTGCTTCTACGCTTATTTGTCTATTATATTTACACCTAATGCTTCCTACAGGTGTATTAACTACAGTAATCAGCACTTAAACAACTACACACACATTCAGGTTTTGGCCAACTTACAATATCAAGATAACGGTTGTTGGCAGTCTTGCGTATCCGCTTGATGGCAACCTGAAAAAAAAAAAAAAATTCAATAACAGTAAAAGTATTCAAGCAGCTGACCTTGCACCAAGTATTAAACCATCTGTTAAATGTCTTAAATATGTTTTGATGCATCCAAGAGCAAAATGTTTGTACAATTCGGTTTAGATTTACCTTTTTGCCATCAAATTTGCGTGTCCCCTCGTACACCCTGCCAAATCCTCCAGATCCAATCATCTCTCCCACGTTAAAGAGAGACTCAAAGGACTCTGAAAACAAACAGAAAAATATGAGCTTGCTAGAAAATTGTTTTGTTTTAAAAATATCAGTGCTGGTTGTGTCGAGAAAATAATATTCATATTCTCTGAAAACAAGCCTTAAGATATTTTTAGTGGAAAACAAGACGACAATACTGTTTAAAATAATGTTGGACAAAAAATTACTGGCGATTTACCATTATTTGTCTTGACTCCGGAGTGATCAGGTGACGGCTCAGGATCAAGTGACGGCTCCAGACCTGGTGGAGGGACAAAAGGCTCCACAACATCCACAGCACTACTGTGGCAACAGCAGCGGAAAGGACTCTTCATGGCCTTCCATAGCATCTTCAAGAAAGATCGAAATCCTTTCCTCTTCCTCCATTCTGTAGGTTTTTCTGAAATGAAGAAAAATAATGGAAAACAACTATTAGAAACATCTCTGACCTCAAATTAAGCAATGATATAATGACATAACTTATATTTTACTGTTATATTCTTAAATGTAATGTTACAAATCCAAAGTAAGGGAAATATTTCCAAGCTATCCACCTGACTTCTGCTTAATGCCTGCATAAATGTCCCAAAATCTTACTTCACAATATTAATAGTCATTTTATTTCACAATTATCACAATCTGATCTTTTATTAAAAAGGGAACATACATTTCCAGGCTTCATTTGGCCAACTCTGGCACGTGTGGCTCAGTTCTAGTAATGGCAAAGATCACATGGGCCATATCTTAAAATATATTTAATATTTAAATTTAAATAAACATTGATTTTAATTAAATACATAGCAATGTCTTATTAATGACATAACCGACTCTGTAATACTCGCCAGGACATTTTGACAATTTTATGTTTATTTGACAATTCACGTGCAATCAGTCGCAAAATAGAATTATTTTCATGATCGTATGCTGTCTGAGAAGCGGGTGTTTCGGGTGTGTGTCAGAAAGCACAAGTACCATTGATCTGTACACTTTACACGGCCCAGCCTCATTTAAATCTCACCTGTTGAGCTCTTGTTCACAGGAGAAGACTCCATGGCACCCTGGGCAGTTCTGCCATTTGAAGTCTCTGTTGGCTCAACAGGAACTTGACCTGGCAGCGGAGGGCTCATCCACTCTTCAAGGCTGTCAGACCTGGACAAACAGCGGTTGCCACAACTGCCCTGTTCGTTTGGGCTCTCCGATCCATCACCACTCCACCTCCAACAGACGCTGTACGAGCCTCTGCTGCTCAGGCTTAATGACTCTCTACAGAACCGCCTCTTTACATTGTCCTCAGAGAGGGACAAAGATGATGTTGACATGATGCCCGGTGAAGAATCTGGAATATTTCAAACATCAAAAACTGTTTTTTAATAATATCAATAATCAATGTATTAACTGAGCCATAACTCCTTTAATAAAAGCTAATTCTGACCTCTGCGAGACCATGTAGCAGGTCTTTTAAATGGATTGGACGGACGTCCATCATCTGGGCTCTGCTGGCTGCTGCTCTGCCACTTCCTCCTCCAGTGATCCAGACCTGTGGACACAAAAACAGACTCAGAGGGCAGAGGAGTTAAATATTCAGGTAGCTCCTGGCTCAGTGTCTGGGTCGGGTCTGGCAGCGGATCCTGATGGCGGTCATCAGAACCGGGTCTCCAAACCTCCTGACCGGCCATCTGAGCGGAAGAAGCTCTCCTGGATCTGGAGGCTGGAATATTTCAGACATCACATAGTTAGTAATGCTTTAATAATAATCAATGACCAATGTCAGTGGTCAATTACAAATTGGTACTATAGTTACTCAAATTGAAAAGTTTTTTCATATTTCATATTTTATGTCAAGGAATCAAATACATGTGATCACCGAGCTGGGAAAATTGGGGGATCAAATGGGTTCCCTGCACAAGTTCTTCACATTAATTTAGTCAATCATTGTACAACATCATACCATAAACAAATGAAAAACTAAAGCACTCACCTCCTCTTTCACCCCTGTGAGCTTTCGACATCCTCCTCCAAACTGCAATAAAAACAATACAAAATACAATATAAAAAAGAATAAAATACAACTCTCCTCAGGAAAATAAATAAATAAAGAAAGAAAAAGAAAAAAAAGAAAAGAAAATAAAATAAAAAGAAGAAAGAACAATAAAATAAAACTGTCCTCAGAAATAATATGAACTCTTTAAAAAATAAAACTATGTAGATGATATATCCTCCGATGTCCTTCTAGAATAAAAGTCTCCTTTCAGAAATCCTCCAAACAGCTTCAAAATCCGCACAGGAAATGCTCTGCAAAAGTCTCTGAATTCGCCTCGTCTCTCAACCAACAAATATCGATCGGTTCGAGTGTGTATATATTCAGTCAGAATTCATAACTCGCGTCGCTATAGCAACTAAAATTTGAATCACTCATGCACGCACGCACACTTCAAGTCGCGTGTGTGAGCAGAGCGCGTGAGCGCGCATCGAATCTGAACACATTTATTGAAGTTACAAACTTAATTTTGACGTTTTCTTAATACATATTACATTTATTCTTTCTGAACAATTATTCTTCCTATTATTATTATAATCCGTGTAATTAAAATCCATCGTGTCCAATATCTTAATTATCTAATTATTAGGCCAATTCATAACTGAGCAAAAGGGTCTACTTCGCAAGGCAAATGGATCCCATAGTCATTGCTTCTGTCTAAAGTGCATGAGGCCAGAAATGTTCAAACGGGTGGGCCTTCATGAAACAGGGTGAGGAAATCATACAGGCATAATCATATCGAGTATGAAAACTGTATGCCAAATTATCAGGAAAAAAAAGAACGCAGCGCAGTATTGTTAAAAGTTACAAAACAGCAATTAACCTACATTCATGAACTTATGAATTTATATATCGTCAGACACTTGCACGTGTCACTATATTATTAACATTTGACCAAAATCAAGCTCAAATGGAGTTATGAGGTTTTTGACCAGCGAATTAAGCTATAAGGACTGTAAGTCCGTCATTAACAGCCGCATCTGAGGCAGTGCATTACGTTTCCATCGACTTAATATTAAGTTTACTGTAGCTATGCGGGCACTCAGTTGTTGTTTTTTCTGACATTTGGCCAAAATCTCATGATATTAAAGAATAAGCTAGACAGTACTGGCTATGACTCGATGACAAATGCTAGACTAAGACACTCTCTCCGCTCCTCAAACACTAGTTTTTATAGACAGAGTTTCTCGAGTAAAGAAAACGCTGTACTTATTCAGACAAACAGTTCTTTATTTACCTTAATATTGTAAACAAGCAGAGATCTCTCTCCAAAGCGTGCAGCACTTCATTCACGATAGAGGCATGTGGAGTTATGAGGTTTGACTGACAGTTTGAAGAGCCAATGGAGTTACGAGGTTGAGTCACAAGCTCTTTTTAACACTTTTCATTGGTTAAACATTTCAAAACCCAGAGACGTAAGGGGTGACCAATAGTAATGATTTATGGAGAATAAAAAAATAAAAATGACGAAATTTGTAGATACGAGGTTTCTGCATGGCAGCGACCATATGAATTAATGTTTAGAATCTTTTAACTATAACTATACACTATAAATGTTTCTATTTATCTACACTGAGATGATCTCATCATAAAAATTGTGTCTTGTGCGTTATGGAAATTGCGCGGTTTCATTGCTTGGTGTCTTGCAGCACTACATATCCAAATATATATATCCAAATTAGGCGTTTAAAGTATCGACTGATTTATATTTGTTTCATAATTTTCAAATTCAACTCCACATTCCACAAACGTGGAAATCTCACCATTACTTCCTGGGCGGGACTAACAGAAACTGACGAATCAAACTTTTCATTTTGACAAGTGGGAGAGGGGAAACTAGGAAACGGCCTGCAACTGACCATGGAAATCATTCTTTTAACTAAATAAACAAAGTTAAAGTGTGATGAGACATCTTTTTGGAAAATGACCGACTATTTATTGGGTGGGCCCAGGCCATTGAATTGAAGGGGTGTCAATTGCAACAAACTGTGAATTCATTAAATGATTGTACTCAATTAGCTTTCAGGCTATGATGAATAATTAAGGCTTTGAAAATTAATAATTCCATGAATTATAAAAACATGAATTTAAAGGTGAAGTATGTAGTTTCTGCGACACTAGTGGGACCTAGCGCAGGGCCGGATTTATGCATAGGTATTATAGGCGCACAATTACAATGAGGAGAAATAATATATATTTTTTAAATTATTTCACTCTAAAGGTAAAACAATGTAAGACAATGTAAGTCATTTTTTCCCCCATAAATCATTACTATTGTTCACCCTTTAAGTCTGTCTGTGGGTTTTGTGAATATTAACCAATTAAACATTAAAAAGAGCTTGTGACTAAACCTCGTAACTCCATTGAATCCTCAAACTGTTGGTCAAACCTTTTTTGTTTAACCTCATGTTTAACCTCTCCCTGCAGCTCTCTGTAGTCCCTGTCTGCCTCAAATCCTCCAATATTGTACCTGTGCCAAAAAAGTCAGCTGTCACCTGCCTCAATGACTGTCGCCCAGTTGCTCGACCCCTGTCATAATGAAATATTTCGAGAGACTTATCCTGCAGCACATTAAGAACATTATACCTCCTGAATAGACAGCCACCAGTTTGCTTACAGTGGGAACCGATCTACAGAGGACGCAGTCACCACAGCCCTCCTCACAGCCCTGTCCCATCTGAGGCTGTCTAACACATATGTTAGGATGTTATTTGTCAACTTCAGCTCTGCGTTTAATACAATAATTCCCCACAAACTGGTACACAAACTCCTTAAGTTAGGTCTGCCCACCTCACCGTGTTCATGGATCAGAGACGTTTTAACCAGCAGACCACAAGTGGTAAGGATAGGAGATAATACATCGTCTACCCTCGTTCTGAACTCCGCAGGGATGCGTGCTCAGTCCAGCCCTTTTTACTCTTTTCACACACAACTGCACCCCATCCATGCCTCGAACACCATTGTGTAATTCGCCGACGATACCACTGTAGGGTCTCGTATCGGACAATGATGAGACCCACTAGAGAGAGGAGATCCATCACCTGGCCCTGTGGTGTTCAGAAAACAATCTGGTTTTGAACGCCACTAAAACCAAAGAGGTTATTGTGGACTTCAGAAGGACAGCACATGCTCCACTGCTCATACAGAGGGTGGAAGTGGAGCGTGTGGATAACATCAAGTTCCTGGGCATCCACATTACAGCAGACCTCACTTGGGCTCTTAACACCTCCCACCTGGTGAAGAAAGCTCAACAAACTCAACTCCTCAGGAAGTTGAAGCAGGTCGGACTCTCCTCTCGGCTGTTGATAAATTTCTACAGGAGTGCCATATAAGTATCCTTGGTCACTTTGTAAATGTGTGGTATGTCAGCTGCACAGCACAGGACAGGAAGGACTTGGTTAAAACAGCCCAGAGGATTGTGGGAAATCCACTTTCGGATTTGGACTCTGTGTATGCAGAACACCTCCAGAAAAAAGCCCGAAACTTTTCTGTTGATCCCACCCACCCAAGTCATAGACTGTTTGTTTCACTGCCCTGAGATTCACCAGACGGAATTTCGTTGTACAATGACAATAAAGTCTAAAAAGTAAAATAACTCCACCCGCCTCTATCGTTAATGAAGTGCCACAATCAAGTGTCATCTTTTATAACATGAGATTTTGGACAAACTACAGAAAAACTGAGCGCCCATATAGCTACAATAAACGTTATTAAGTTCATGAAAACGTAATACGGTAAAGCCGTTTTAATGGCAAGCAAAACACATAGGTCGACATTCACTTGTAGGCAAAACATTTATTTTTTCATAGGCAAAACATTTATTTTGCCTGTCACAATATGAGGCAAATCCGGCCCTGGCTCTAAGACTGTTGGGGCGGGGTGGGAGTGGCACTACTAGGTATGATGGGAATTATTTTAGATTTAGAATAATGGGGTGATTGATACTTGATATAGGCCTGAGTGCAATAATTCCTAACGAATATCCAATAACTTTAATGTCTCTCTTTCTTGCAGCACTGACTGTGCTGTCGCTTTTAAACAGTAATTGAAAAAATAGGCATACTCGCGGCCAAATCGCTGACAGGAGCGGCTCGAGTGCATCAATACTTGGGCAAGAGCGTTGTAGCAACATCATCTTGCTTTTAAGCACATGAGATTTGAGTAAAATAAGATGTCAACTTCATGAATGGTAGTTTTAATGGTTGTACAGTACGACAATTTCCCTCACATTTGCAAAACAGTAGTAACATTTTACAATAAGGTGTTTTTAACATTAGTTAGCCTAACTAGTTAAACAATATTATTGATTTGACTGCACTGACACTGTAGGATGAGAACCGAACTGAGCCGGACGACGACATCACTGCTTTATAGATGAAATGAACTAATTTAATAATTGATGATCTGAATCAACACTGAACTGACTTCAGCTGAACAACGACTAATTTCTTTTAGAGCAGCTGTACAGCTGAAATGAACTACAGTATTTGCATCATTGAATCATTATTTTCCTATTATCAATGTAAAGCTGTATTGAATAAATCGCTAAATAAATAAAGGTGACTTGACGAACAAAAAAATGTTAAACTTCTGAAGCATTTATTAATTTTAATGTAATATATGATTAAAATCCAAACTTGTATCTTTCAATTGCACCTGAGCTAACATGAACTAACAATGAACAGTTGTAGTTTAACATGTAACATGTATTGCTCACTGTTAGTTAATATTATTTACGTTGATTACACTTTATTTTGATGGTTCCTCAACAGACATTCTATTAGCTATAAGCAACTTTGCAACTACATGTCAACTAACTCTCATTAGAGTATTAGTAGACTGTAGTAGACTGTTAGGTTAGGGTTAGTTTAAGTAGAATAAGTTGACATGTAGTTGCAAAAGTTACTTATAGTCAGTGGAATGTTGAGGAATCATCAAAATAAAGTGTTAGCAGATATTAAGCAGTTTACAAAAACTCTAGTTAGTTGACATGTAGTTGCAACGTTATTTATAGTTAGTATAGATATAGATGTGTCTAAAGTTGACCATCGAAATAAAGTGTTACCCTTACGTTAGCATTATATGCAGAAATCAAATGTAATTACAGGTGCTGGTCATATAATTAGAATATCATCAAAAAGTTGATTTATTTCACTAATTCCATTCAAAAAGTGAAACTTGTATATTATATTCATTCATTACACACAGACTGATATATTTCAAATGTTTATTTCTTTTCATTTTGATGATTATAACTGATAACTAAGGAAAATCCCAAATTCTGTATCTCAGAAAATTAGAATATTGTGAAAAGGTTCAATATTGAAGACACCTGGTGCCACACTCTAATCAGCTAATTAACTCAAAACACCTGCAAAGGCCTTTAAATGGTCTCTCAGTCTAGTTCTGTAGGCTACACAATCATGGGGAAGACTGCTGACTTGACAGTTGTCCAAAAGACGACCATTGACACCTTGCACAAGGAGGGCAAGACACAAAAGGTCATTGCAAAAGAGGCTGGCTGTTCACAGAGCTCTGTGTCCAAGCACATTAATAGAGAGGCAAAGGGAAGGAAAAGATGTGGTAGAAAAAAGTGTACAAGCAATAGGGATAACCGCACCCTGGAGAGGATTGTGAAACAAAACCCATTCAAAAATGTGGGGGAGATTCACAAAGAGTGGACTGCAGCTGGAGTCAGTGCTTCAACAACCACTACGCACAGACATATGCAAGACATGGGTTTCAGCTGTCGCATTCCTTGTGTCAAGCCACTCTTGAACAACAGACAGCGTCAGAAGCGTCTCGCCTGGGCTAAAGACAAAAAGGACTGGACTGCTGCTGAGTGGTCCAAAGTTATGTTCTCTGATGAAAGTAAATTTTGCATTTCCTTTGGAAATCAGGGTCCCAGAGTCTGGAGGAAGAGAGGAGAGGCACACAATCCACGTTGCTTGAGGTCCAGTGTAAAGTTTCCACAGTCAGTGATGGTTTGGGGTGCCATGTCATCTGCTGGTGTTGGTCCACTGTGTTTTCTGAGGTCCAAGGTCAACGCAGCCGTATACCAGGAACTTTTAGAGCACTTCATGCTTCCTGCTGCTGACCAACTTTATGGAGATGCAGATTTCATTTTCCAACAGGACTTGGCACCTGCACACAGTGCCAAAGCTACCAGTACCTGGTTTAAGGACCATGGTATCCCTGTTCTTAATTGGCCAGCAAACTCACCTGACCTTAACCCCATAGAAAATCTATGGGGTATTGTGAAGAGGAAGATGCGATATGCCAGACCCAACAATGCAGAAGAGCTGAAGGCCACTATCAGAGCAACCTGGGCTCTTATAACACCTGAGCAGTGCCACAGACTGATCGACTCCATGCCACGCCGCATTGCTGCAGTAATTCAGGCAAAAGGAGCCCCACCTAAGTATTGAGTGCTGTACATGCTCATACTTTTCATGTTCATACTTTTCAGTTGGCCAAGATTTCTAAAAATCCTTTCTTTGTATTGGTCTTAAGTAATATTCTAATTTTCTGAGATACTGAATTTGGGATTTTCCTTAGTTGTCAGTTATAATCATCAAAATGAAAAGAAATAAACATTTGAAATATATCAGTCTGTGTGTAATGAATGAATATAATATACAAGTTTCACTTTTTGAATGGAATTAGTGAAATAAATCAACTTTTTGATGATATTCTAATTATATGACCAGCACCTGTAATCATTGTTAAGTGCTAGTACTGAAACTTATCTTAAAGGAATGGTGCACCTGTTTAAATGAAGCAGGCTGTTTAAAAGCATTTCTCCTTTTGCATTCATTGAAACATTTATTCAAAGGGATCATATACAGATTATATATACATATATACAGATTGGTCATATAAAAGAGCGCTATATAAATAAAGATGACTTTTCTTGACTTGACTTAAAAACAAAGCAAATATGTCTGTGATGAATTGATGTCTTGCAGTCTCTCTGTTCTTGCTCAGACGTGGACAGGCTCTGATCTCTGGTGTGGCGGCTTGAGTTCCTGTCAGGTTGGGGTTGGACTTCAGGCTTCGGGTCAAGTCTCGAGCTCAAGTCCTCCACCAAGGACAGCAAGCATGTTATTTCCTATCCAATACAAAGATTATATGAACAAGTCAACTCATGAATGTTTTTAAAGCTAATTTACAACAGAACTGATTCTGTTTGCATCACTGATTCTGTTATTTTCCTGTTTGAAGCCACTTCGAAACAATCTGTATTGTATAAAGCGTTATATAAATGAAGGTGACTTGACTGGACTATAACAAGAGCATTACAATGAACACAAATCATCTAGAACTGAAGACAAATGATAATAATCCTACTCTGTCTTTTACACTTCCTCACACCTGAAATCACTGATCGAGTGAATCTCCTGAGCTTCTCCAATCTAGATCATTTCTAATCCATTTATGTTGTAACATCTGCTCTAATGTTGGCCGTTTAGTTGGATCCCGGGTTAGGCACTGGCTAATCAGATCACTGCATTCTGTACAAATTTTAATAAAGAGAGAGCTGGTTAGTCATGACCATGTGACTTGGCATCTATGAAAACAGCACCTAAAACATGATTAATATCATGTAAAATGTTCCTAATCTTTACTTTAAAAGTGAAGTATGTAGTTTCTGCGACACTAGTGGCACCTACAGCGGAATTACAAAATAAAACATTTTCGAAAACCCTTGCAAACGTCCCTTTCTCGCATCACGTCTACTACAACTTAAACATCACAAACGCAGCTCTTACTGGTTCTTGTGAAGGCATGTTTCAGGTCCAACATATTAGGAATACTTTTAGCTGTGTTGCATTTGTCTTTATGAAAATGTATCGGGTGCACGAAGATGCTGTATGATACTGAAGCATGCTTTGTAGCGTGTAGCTATCTTTGATGCCATAAATGCAGCGAGTTTTGCCTTTCACTGCTGTAACTAAAGCTGAATTTCTTTTCCCATTGCTCCGCCTGCTACAGTAGCCACGCCCTAAACTCTCGCTATACATTGAGCTATATATAAAAAAATCTTACATACTTCACCTTTAACAGTTTCTGTGCAGAGCCTTTGCTTTATGTGTGTGTTGATCAATGTTATCAATATTATTCACTCACCTTTGGATAAGTTGGAGTTCTGAAATGTAACTTTAGCTGGTTTGATTTCCATTCTATCCCAAAAAGGAGAACATGCGTTCACCATCTCGTACAACAACACTCCTAGAGCCCAGACGTTCGCTGCTACGGCGTGGAATCTCGGTTCGGTGAAGACTTCAGGTGGGCAGTAATCCAGTAACCCTGTAAGCAGACATTTGCACATTGTTGAGAATTTTTTTTAAAAGCGTCAAATAATCAGTAAGTCACTACATTCAGGTTTCCACACTCTCAAAATGCTCACCAAGGTATATGTTGCTCTCGTAGCCATCGCTACTAAACAGCTGACCGCAGCCAAAGTCTATCATCTTGAGCTCTAACGTGTTTTTCTTCAACAGGAAGTTCTGCGCATGAACATCATTATGAAAAACGCCATGCTCAATGCAGTGTTGTACTGCCAGCACAGCCTGTCGCATGATGACCCGTGCTGTTGTTTCGTCCAGTTGAGGATGACGAATGATGAAGTCCAGCAAGCTCTCGCAGGGTTCAGGGAACTCCATGACCAGAGTGAATTTTCGAGGATGTTCAAACCAATTGTATAGTTGTATGATGTAGGGGCTTATGGGTTCTCGCCTCATCATTAGCAGCAGCGCCACTTCTGTAACGAGAGGTTCGGGATGCCCAGGCTAGAGACAAGTAGTAGACAGAAGGTTAGCTGGGTAAAAATCTGAAGAAAACATATAATTTTTAAATGTACTTTTCTTTGATCTTTGTAGATGTGTTCAACAGAGCCTTTTCAGCTCAAAGTTATTTGGTGCTTCTAGGCTTATTTGTCTATTATATTTACACCTAATGCTTCCTACAGATGTATTAACTACAGTAATCAGCACTTAAACAACTAAACACACATTCAGATTTTGGCCAACTTACAATATCAAGATAACGGTTGTTGGCAGTCTTGCGTATGCGCTTGATGGCAACCTGAAAAAAAAAAAAGAAAAATTCAGTAACATTAAAAGTATTCAAGCAGCTGACCTTGCACCAAGTATTAAACCATCTGTTAAATGTCTTAAATATGTTTTGATGCATGCAAGAGCAAAATGTTTTACAATTCGGTAAGATTTACCTTTTTGCCATCAAATTTGCGTGTCCCCTCGTACACCCTGCCAAATCCTCCAGATCCAATCATGTCTCCCACATTAAAGAGAGACTCAAAGGACTCTGAAAACAAACAGAAAAATATGAGCTTGCTAGAAAATTGTTTTGTTTTAAAATTATCAGTGCTGGTTGTGTCGAGAAAATAATATTAATATTCTCTGAAAACAAGCTTTAAGATATTTTTAGTGGAAAACAAGACGACAATACTGTTTAAAATAATGTTGGAGAAGTAATGACTGGCGATTTACCATTATTTGTCTTGACTCCAGAGTGATCAGGTGACGGCTCAGAATCAGGTGACGGCTCCAGATCTGGTGGAGGGACAAAAGGCTCCACAACATCCACAGCACTAGTGTGGCAACAGCAGCGGAAAGGACTCTTCATGGCCTTCCATAGCATCTTCAAGAAAGATCGAATTCCTTTCCTCTTCCTACATTCTTTAGGTTTTTCAGAAATGAAGAAAAATAATGGAAAACACAACTATTAGAAACATCTCTGACCTCAAATTAAGCAATGATATAATGACATAACTTACATTTTACTGTTAAATTCTTATCTGTAATGTTACAAATCCAAAGTAATGGAAATATTTCCACAGCTGACCTCTGCTTAATGCCTGCATAAATGTCCCAAAATCTTATTTCACAATATTAATAGTCATTTTATTTTACAATTATCATGATCTGATCTTTTATTAAAAAGAAAACATACATTTCCAGGCTTCATTTGGCCAACTCTGGCACATGTGGCTCAGTTCTGGTAATGGCAAAGATCATATGGGCCATATCTTAAAATATATTTAATATATTTATATTTAAAACTTTTATTAAATACATAGCAATATCTTATTAATGACATAACCGACTCTGTAATACTCGCCATGACATTTTGACAATTTTGTGTTTATTCGACAATTCACGTGCAATAAGTCGCAAAATAGAATTGTTTTCAGGATCGTATGCTGTCTGAGAAGCGGGTGTTTCGGGTGTGTGTCAGACAGCACAAGTACCATTGATCTGTACACTTTACACGGCCCAGCCTCATTTCAATCTCACCTGTTGAGCTCTTGTTCACAGGAGAAGACTCCATGGCACCCTGGGCAGTTCGGCCATTTGAAGTCTCTGTTGGCTCAACAGGAACTTGACCTGGCAGCGGAGGGCTCATCCACTCTTCGAGGCTGTCAGACCTGGACAAACAGCGGTTGCCACAACTGCCCTGTTCGTTTGGGCTCTCCGATCCATCACCACTCCACCTCCAACAGACGCTGTACGAGCCTCTGCTGCTCAGGCTTAATGACTCTCTACAGAACCGCCTCTTTACATTGTCCTCAGAGAGGGACAAAAATGATGTGGACATGATGCCCGGTGAGGAATCTGGAATATTTCAAACATCAAAAACTGTTTTTCAATAATATCAATAATCAATGTATTAACTGAGCCATAACTCCTTTAATAAAAGCTTATTCTGACCTCTGCGAGACCATGTAGCAGGTCTTTTAAATGGATTGGACGGACGTCCATCATCTGGGCTCTGCTGGCTGCTGCTCTGCCACTTCCTCCTCCAGTGATCCTGACCTGTGGACACAAAAACAGACTCAGAGGGCAGAGGAGTTAAATATTCAGGTAGCTCCTGGCTCAGTGTCCGGGTCGGGGCTGGCAGCGGATCCTGATGGCGGTCATCAGAACTGGGTCTCCAAACCTCCTGACCGGCAATCTGAGTGGAAGAAGCTCTCCTGGATCTGGAGGCTGGAATATTTCAGACATCACATAGTTAGTAATGTTTTAATAATAATCAATAATCAATGTCAGTGGTCGATTACAAACTGGTACTATAACGTTAGTTACTCAAATTGAAAATTTATTTCATATGCAAGGAATCACAAATACATGTGATCACTTAGCTGGGAAAATTGCGGGATCAAATGGGTTCCCTCGCACAAGTTTCTTTTCTTCACATTAATTTAGTCAATCATTGTACAACATCATACCATAAACAAATGAAAAACTAAAGCACTCACCTCCTCTTTCACCCCTGTGAGCCTTCGACATCCTCCTCCAAACTGCAATATAAACTCTCCTCAGAAATACCCCACCTTCAAAAAAAAAAAAAAAAAAAAAAAAAATTAAATAAAATAAAAAAATTAACGGAAATGAAACACCAAACTCCTTCTAATAAGAAAAGAACAATAAAATAAAACTGTCCTTAGAAATAATATGAACTCTTTAAAAAATGAAACTCTATGTAAAGGATATATCCTCCGATGTCCTTCTAGAATAAAAGTCTCTCTGAAATCCTCCGAACAGCTTCAAAATCACAAGATTCGCACAGGAAATGCTCTGCAAAAGTCTCTGAATTCGCCTCGTCTCTCAACCAACAAATATCGATCGGTTCGAGTGTGTATATATTCAGTCAGAATTCATAACTCGCGTCGCTATAGCAACTAAGATTTGAATCACTCTTATTCACGCACACCTGAAGTCGCGTGTGTGAGCAGAGCGCGTGAGCGAACTGCACTGCAGAAGAACAGACTTACTGCAGACAGACATACAGTACATAGGAATTACACAGTAGAGATGAAATATAACAATAATATAAGAAAACAAAAATTTAAATAATGCAATATAATATAGTAGAAAACTAGAGGAAAAAAATATATTCAGATTTTGGCCGACTTACAATATCAAGATAACGGTTGTTGGCAGTCTTGCGTATCCGCTTGATGGCAACCTGAAAAAAAAAAATTCAATAACAGTAAAAGTATTCAAGCAGCTGACCTTGCACCAAGTATTAAACCATCTGTTAAATGTCTTAAATATGTTTTGATGCATCCAAGAGCAAAATGTTTGTACAATTCGGTAAGATTTACCTTTTTGCCATCAAATTTGCCTGTACCCTCGTACACCCTGCCAAATCCTCCAGATCCAATCATCTCTCCCACGTTAAAGAGAGACTCAAAGGACTCTGAAAACAAACAGAAAAATATGAGCTTGCTAGAAAAAAGTTTGTTTTAAAACTATCAGTGCTGGTTGTGTCGAGAAAATAATATTAATATTCTCAGAAAACAAGCCTTAAGATATTTTTAGTGGAAAACAAGACGACAATACTGTTTAAAATAATGTTGGAAAACAAAAATTTAAATAATGCAATATAATAAAGTAGAAAACTAGAGGAAAAAAATATATAATTGTTTTAATGAATGTACAGATGTTATTTACAAGCGTACAGTTTATGTAGGCTAATTTACAAATATGAGATTTTTAGATGTTATGTAGGCTACAAATGTAGTTATTGTAGACAGTTTATATTATGGGAGTTTTTAATTGTTCACGCTGAATATAGCCCGTGGGGAAAAACAGTTTATGATCAAAGCAATTTATGTTTCTAGCAGTGTTTTATTATCAATGTTTAATTGAATAATCTCAGTAGTAATTTATACATCCACTACATTCACATATCCAATCAGCATCTAAATTTTATTATTTCTTCACTTTTATGGTAGGATGCAGCCAACTCCTGTTCATATAAAAATGACCTCCCATCTCATTCTTCAATCTTTTTTCACACAAACAGCTCTTTCGTTGCATAAGAGACTGTGTTAATGATCTTGTAGTGTGATTTGGGATGCACTTATATACTAATTTCACCTACTATTATTTGGACTAAGATGTCACTAGGATGTTGGCATGAGACATTTGGAAGATGTTGTATTTTGGTTACTTATATCATGACTTAAGTAAACCAACACAATATCAAAGTGTAATGGTGTTATAATACAATGTTGCGTGGAATGTTAGCATTATGATGTTTATCAGGCTTTGGGTTTTGGTTACCTTACCTCATGATTATAAAAACGTAAATAAGAATTGTACCTTTACAAACAATGTTGCTCTTTTTCCACTAGATGTCAGTACACAACAAAAGAAGTAGAATGTTTAGAAAAACCACTGGAGCAGAATTGATGAGGTGTTCTGTAGTGCTATATTAAGTGTTATTTAGACTTCCAGATTGATTTAAAAAAGGCATATTCATTTGCATATTAACTCTCCTAAATAGTATGTGAAATTAGTATAAGTGCATTGCAAATCATACTATACGATCATTATCACATGCAACGAAAGAGGTGTTTGTGTAAATAAGGTTGAAGAATGGGAGGCCTTTTTTTTATATCAGCAGCAGTTTTCATAAGTGAAGAGATAATGAAATTAAGCTAACAAATTTAAGTAGATGCTGATTGGATATGTGAATGTATTGGATGTAGTATAAAGGGGGAGACCAGATATGGTTGTAACATGGGGAGAGTTGTAACACCAATTCCACCAATCAGGGATAAGCTAGTCCTATGATAATCAGTGTTTACCCACTTCCTCTAAGAATGGACAAAAAGTATATTTTGTTTAGTACTCAAGAACTTTTGCTGATAAAATCATATAACTTATATTAGATTAATTTGTAGTTTCTCAGGCTAATTTCAAACCATTATGCTAATATGGCTAGCTAAACACTGGCTGACATGGGTTGTAAAACATTGGTAAAAAGTGTTACAACTGTCCCCTTATACAACTAAGAAAATATTCTAATTATACAGAATGAAGACAGTGAAAAAAAAGTAACTGATGAGGTTTCAAAGAGGGACAAGTCAGTCAGATAAGTTGAAAAATGTTGAAAGGATTCTGAAACCTCAGACAATGAAAACTTTTATGTTGTCTGTATGGAGCCATTTGGCAACTCAAAGCCAAAGGAAGTGTGGGTAAAATGTGCCATATACAGTCTCTGGACCCACCAAGCCTACACTATATGGATTAAAAACATTGATTTTTCACCACTGTTAATCTAATTGAGAATATTCACACATAGACAGACAAATGGGTTACACTTTATTTTAAGGTGTCCGTATTACAGTGTAATTATACATTTAGGTACTGAGTAATAACAATTACCTGTTACCCTTTTTTGTTACATCTACATGTTCTTTACACAGGTACACTGCAGTCGAGTGTTCATTAAGCATAAATACCGCTAAGGAAGTTTGTTCTAGTAGACTATTTTACACACAAACACACACACCTCCTGATTCAAACAGTAAGTGGATTTGAGTTATGGTCAGTTCTTTTGGATTGTTTCAATAAACTTGTTTTTGAAGCATGTTGCATAGTGTGGCTTCTGTTTTTGCTTCTTTTGTCTAATTTTTACATCTTACCCCAGCATGTTACAACTTACCTCAGTAGTGGGGTAGATTGTAACAAAGGCACAACAAGTATTTGACATCAGCTCACAAGGGTTGTGATTTTCTTAAAGATGTCTGAATTGGTGCCTTTGTTATAAAAAAAATGTGGGTACTACTTTGTATAAAAGTTTGAGCACTCTCAAAAATTCAGTGAGTTACAGATGCTGAAGCAAAAGCAAAAGTGTTACAGCCATACCCAGTATCCCCCTACTTAAATTATTTAATTATAAATTGATAATAAAAACTCCCAGGTAATCATAATATTTATAAAAAATGCTAAACATACACTTCTCTTGCTCTCTTCACTCCTCTGCTCTGTCTTGCCAAGGCCTTTTGTGTGGAATAACATACAATTTCTGCAGAATATAATATGTGTACTGTGCACAATATGCAAATGTGTTCGTGAATATACAGATATGCCAAAATGTTCAATATACAACCAGAGCACACGGCTTAAAATAATATATCCCAAAATGCAATTTGACTTTCCATTTCCAGTATGAATGCAGCCATGTCTTGTGTTTCGATTATAAATGATCAATTAATGACTGGCAAAAGTTTTTTACAAAAAAAAAAAAAATGTATTTCCATTATGGACACTTGGGTGGTCCACAAAAGAAAGAAAGAAAGAACGAAATCAATCAATCAATCAATCAATCAATCAATCAATCGCCAGACAAATGTTGGTTTCCCAAAGTGCTGTTTATTTGCTGCATGTATGGGATATATTTACAGAACGAAAACTGTACAAATCAAAAGTGGATAAACTAGGAAAATTGTCCAAGTTTACAACACGGCTGTCCACAAAGCCAATGCAATAGCAACATCTAATGATGTTATAAATTCACATTGTGTGTATGTTAACATGATGTTTATCAGACGTTGGGTTTCGGTTAATACCTCACAACTAAATGTCGGTGTTTGACGTCACTAAGATGTTGGCATGAGACATTTGGAAGATGTTTTATTTTGGTTACTTAACAACACAACTCAACTTAAAACCAACAAAATATCAATGTCTGCTATTGTAAGTATTGTAAGACGCTGGCATTAGACATGGTCCTGAAATACAATTTTGGTCAATCAACGTCAGAACCTATATTCAACCAAAGAGAAACGTCTCATGATGTTGGTGGTCATTGAGATGCAGCTGCACCACCTTTTCCAGCATACCTCCAACACCTCATCTCTTCTTTTATTCTAAGTTACCTCATTCTATCCAATCCCGTAGACTGAGGGGTTAATTAGCTCAGCGCTTGAGCCGAGTCTTGGGACCGAGCCCCTCCTACAAGGTCAGCAAGCCAAATTCCTTTACCATCATTTATCAAGACTGGATGTGAACTCGTGAAGCTTTACATAAATCCATGTAAGATTAGTTTTCTACACAGTAGTTTACATGCATACTGTGCAGTATTCACTAAGTCATAAGTGAGTATTCCATTCTAAACGTACCCTGTGTGTGTGGCGTGGGTGGAATAGTGGAGTTGTAGCGTTGGTGCTGACAGCCAGGCGCAGAGGAATTTCTCATGGTAATGATTCTCAGTGTAGAGAAGGCCTTTAATTGGGTGAATATGTCATAAGGGCTCACAGTTAATCATAGCAAATAGAGAAATAGAGGATGGCTGAGAGGAAGTTTGGGTCGTTTGGGAAATGGTGAAGAATTTAGGTTGTTGTAGTTGGGCTTTAGCAATCTGTGCCATATGTAATTGGTGACTGAATTTTTTAGATAACTGGATGTTTCTCATTTATGTGATGGAAGCAAGAACTTTTTGAAGCCTTCAATGCCTCTTAGATGATAAAGAGTTTTATATATACTAGCAGCAGATGTGACACTGTAAGCCTGTGCGTTAAATAGTGACTCACTTATTTAAAAGAATGAAAAAGAATTATGAATAAAATTATGAAGGCATAACTGACATGCAATTGCGTCTTACATTTAACTGCTACTCTCAATCCCTTGAAGCTTCAGGCAAAGAAAAAAGATTAAAAAATATAAATAAATGTACATACCATTACATTGAGTTGTCATGAAAAAGTTATAAGATGGATGCTAACAAACCTGATCAAACAAATACATGAGCAATATCACACTCGTAGCCATGCGATATGGCTGTATATCAGCACGGCTGTGATTCGGCATGAGGCCGAAGGCCGAGTGTGATATTGCGTTTATACAACAGTTCGACGGCACGAGTGTGTAAATAAATAAGAAACAACAACGGATTGTCTTTAAAAACCCTCTTTTGTGAGGAACTACTTCCTTCCGTCACAGATTCAAATCTCAAGTTGACAGTTTAACAGTTGAGCCCATGCCTCCGTTATCTAAAACGTCACTTTACAACTAGTAACGAAGGAACGTTGAGCCGCTTCATTGAAACTCATTAATATATATATATATATATATATAAGTAATATATGTAGAGTATTATGAGAGAGAAATCGCCTGAGTGAGTGTATTACCTGCAACACTTTACAATAAGGTTCATTAGTTAACATTAGTTAACTACATTAGTTAACATGAACTAATAATGAACTGCACTTATACAGCATTTATTAAACTTTGTTAATGTTAATTTCAACATTTACTAATACATTATTAAAATCTTGTTAACATTAGTTAATGCACTGTGAACTAACATGAACAAACAATGAACAACTGTATTTTCATTAACTAACGTTAACGAAGATTAGTAAATAAATACAATAATAAATGTATTGCTCACGGTTAGTTCATGTTAGTTAATGTTTAACTAATGAACCTTATTGTAAAGTGTTACCCCTGCATCTAGCTGATATTCTTCAGGTCAATCTTATATTCATAATCACAAAATCAGTTTGAATGTCCGCTGAGGAAAGCGATATCTTTGTCTTTGTCCTTTTAACATGAGGCTTTCATCACTCCCATGACAGCGCTAGTCAATGCATTTGTCAGTTGGGCAGGGTTGCCAGGTTTTAGCAACAAAACCTGGCTGTCTAAGTGGTGTCCGCAAAATAATATAGGTTTCATAGACAATTGGAAAAGTTTTTGGGGCAGACCTGACCTGTTGAAAAGAGATGGTATTCATCCCTCCCGGGATGGTGCTGCTCTTCTCTCTAGTAATATGGCACATAGTCTTAGAGCTGAAACATGACAAACTGGGGCCCAAGTCAGGAAGCAGACAGACTGGCTAAACCGACCGTCTGCTAGCTGCCTCACGTTACAGAAGTCAGATAATTCAGATAACTCCCAACACATAGAAACTCTTACACCTAGATATTTTCAAATAGAGACTGTGTCTGTACCCCGAATTAGTAAAAACAAAAAACTTCCAAACCCATTTAATGGTAAAAATTTAATTGATGTTCAACAAATAAAAAATAGAGATAATAATGCTAAACAAATGATAAAACTCGGGTTGCTAAATATTAGATCCCTTTCTTCAAAATCACTTATTGTTAATGATATTATCAAAGATAATAATCTAGATGTGCTGTGTTTGACAGAAACTTGGCTAAAACCGGATGATTACATTACTTTAAATGAGTCTAGTCCTCAAGGTTATGATTATCGACACAATGCCCGTGAGAAAGGCAAAGGGGGTGGTGTTGCTGTAATCTATAGTAATACTTACAGTATTAGTCAGAAGTCTTTCAAATATAATTCCTTCGAAGTGATGGTACTTTACGTAACATTATGTAAGTTGACATTTGTGCTGGCTACTGTATACAGGCCACCAGGACACCATACAGACTTTATCAAAGAATTTGCTGACTTTCTATCGGAGTTAGTACTAGCTGCAGATAAAGTCCTTGTTGTCGGTGATTTTAATATCCATGTAGATAATAAAAAAGACGCATTAGGATTGGCATTTGCAGATATTCTAAACTCTATTGGTGTTAGACAACACGTGTCAGGACCCACTCATTGTCGTAATCATACTTTAGATCTAATATTGTCACATGGAATCGATATTGATGCTGTTGAAATTCTGCAGCAGAGCGATGACATCTCTGATCATTATCTAGTCTCGTGCATACTACATTTAGTCAAGGCGGCTAAACTGCCTCCATGCCATAAATATGGTAGAACCATCACTTCTACCACTAAAGATCGCTTTATAAATAATCTTCCTGATCAGTTTCATCGCCTTAGCATACCAGAAAGCTTAGAAGACCTCGATGTTGCAACAGAAACTATTGCCTCTGTCTTTTCCAGCACATTAGACTCAGTTGCTCCTTTGCGCTTAAAAAAGATTAAGGAAATTAATCCAATGCCATGGTACAATGAGCACACTCGGGCCCTAAAGTTAGCAGCCAGGAAAATGGAGCGCAGCTGGAAGAAAACAAAACTAGAAGTATTTCGCATTTCGTGGAGAGAGAAAATGATTGAGTACAGAAAGGCCCTAAAATCTGCTAGATCTGCCTATTTTTCAAAACTTTTAGAAGAAAATAAACACAACCCTAGGTATTTATTTGATACAGTGGCTAAATTAACAAGAAATAAAGCTTCAACTTCTGATGTTTCCAAAGAGCACAGCAGTAATGACTTCATGAACTTCTTTACTTACAAGATTGATAATATTAGAGAAAAAATTATAACCATGCAACCGTCTACTACAGTATCGCGTCAGTTGTAGTGTCCCTGAGGAAAAATTCAATTCATTTACTGCTTTAGGAGAGGAAGAATTGTCTAAACTTGTTAAATCATCAAAATCAACAACATGTATGTTAGACCCTATACCGACTAAGCTATTGAAAGAGATGCTTCCAGAGGTCATAGATCCTCTTCTTAATATCGTCAATTCATCTTTATCACTAGGACACGTACCAAAAACTTTTAAGCTGGCTATTATTAAACCTCTTATTAAAAAACCACAACTTGATCCTAGAGAATTAGTCAATTACAGGCCGATCTCAAATCTCACTTTTCTGTCAAAAATACTAGAAAAGGCAGTATCATCACAACTATGTTCCTTTTTAGAAAGAAATGGTATCTGTGAGGATTTCCAGTCAGGATTTAGACCGTACCATAGTACTGAGACTGCTCTCATTAGAGTTACTAATGATTTGCTCTTATCATCAGATCGTGGTTGTATCTCTCTATTAGTGTTACTGGATCTTAGTGCTGCATTTGACACTATTGATCACAATATTCTTTTAAATAGACTCGAAAATTATGTTGGCATTAGTGGAATTGCATTGTCATGGTTCAAATCATACTTATCTGACCGTTATCAGTTTGTAGTAGTAAACGAAGAGATGTCATATCGATCACAAGTTCAATATGGAGTACCACAAGGCTCAGTACTAGGACCGTTGCTGTTCACTCTGTACATGCTACCCTTGGGAGATATCATTAGGAAGCATGGCGTTAGTTTTCACTGTTACGCTGATGATACTCAGCTCTATATTTCTTCGCGCCCTGACGAAACTTACCAATTCACAAAATTAACGGAATGCATAGCTGATATAAAAAATTGGATGACCAGTAATTTCCTACTACTAAATTCAGAAAAAACAGAGATTCTAATTTTTGGACCAAAAACTTCTTCACGTAATAACCTAGAATACTGTCTAACACTTGATGGCTGCTCTGTTAAGTCTTCGTCGTCAGTTAGGAACCTGGGTGTGCTCTTTGATACCAATCTTTCATTTGAAGGCCATGTTACTAGCATCTGTAAAACCGCATTCTTCCATCTTAAAAATATATCTAAACTACGGCATATGCTCTCAATGAAAAATGCAGAACAGTTAGTTCATGCGTTCATGACCTCAAGGCTAGATTACTGTAACGCTTTACTGGGTGGTTGTTCTGCTCGCCTGATAAATAAACTACAGCTCGTACAAAATGCAGCAGCTAGAGTTCTTACTAGAACTAGGAAGTATGACCATATTAGCCCAGTTCTGTCAACACTGCATTGGCTTCCTGTTAAACATCGTATAGATTTTAAAATCTTGCTAATTGCTTACAAAGCACTAAATGGTTTAGCTCCCCAGTACCTGAGCGAGCTCCTAATTCATTATAGTCCTTCACGTCTATTGCGATCTCAGAATTCAGGCCAGCTGATAATACCTAGAATATCAAAATCAACCGCAGGCGGTAGATCCTTCTCCTATTTGGCACCTAAACTCTGGAACAATCTTCCTAGCATTGTTCGGGAAGCAGACACACTCTGTCAGTTTAAATCTAGACTAAAAACGCATTTCTTTAACCTGGCATACACATAACACATTACCAATTTATATTTTCAAATCCGTTAAAGGATTATTAGGCTGCATAAATTAGGTCAGCCGGAACCGGGAACACTTCCTATAACACATGATGTACTCGTTACATCAGAAGAAGAATGGCATCTACGCTAATATTAGTCTTTCTGGTTATCCCGAGGTTCACCGTAGTCAACCGGATCCGGGCCGTATCCAGGTGAGACCAAGGACCTGCGCCTTGACACGACCACAACGCAGCCCTGAAGTATCAGCAGAGATTGAGTCAACTAGATCATCCACTGTGAGGGCCTCATTGACACGACAGCCACGACACAGTTCCTCAACAACCGTCCATACCGGCGTGATGAATACGATCCTCAATTGGATGGAACTGGAATAAATACTTTGAATGTTGCGATCCTATTGGACTTACGATGGCAACCTGAATCGTAACAAAGCACTGTTGGCCAGAGGAGAACTGGCCCCCCGACTAAGCCTGGTTTCTCCCAAGGTTTTTTTCTCCATTTAAACACCTATTTGCCACTTGTCTGCCACCTGATGTCACCTGATGGAGTTTGGGTTCCTTGCCGCTGTCGCCCTTGGCTTGCTTAGTTGGGGACACTTGACATTTGACTTGACATTTGATATTCAACAGTGCTTTGATCTACCTGCATTGACACTATTCTTTAAGAGCTGCTGTGCAGCCAAATAATGTACCAGTTATCAATGTAAAGCTGCTTTGACACAATCTACACTGTAAAAAGCGCTATATAAATAAAGGTGACTTGACTTGACTTGACAAAACCTGCCCAATTGCTACTCAAAACTAGCCCAATCGCATTTCACAGGGGGTCCCACAGTAAAAATCGCATTCCAGGTGTTAAATATCATGTTATTTGGGGTCACTTCAACCCGCGGACATGAAAAACAACCCATGGCAACAGTGTAAAAGTAGCCCAATTCTGCAGGAAAACCACGGACTTGGCAACACTGCAGTTGCGTCTCGTAAGATGTTGTTTAAAGTAAAAACAATGTCCTTGTTTCCATGTTTCAGTCCATTTCAATATAAAAGTCTTTGCGACCGACTCACTCATAAAGACAATCTTTGCCACCATCTAATGGCGTATTAATGTAACTTTCACTGAAGTCGAAATCACTAACAGACTCTTTCTCAATACCAAAAAATACGGCATGTTATTTATATAAAATATTATTTATTGAACAAAAATATTTAAATGAACAACAGTAGCCATTATAACAGTATAAGAAGTAAAACAGGAAATAAACACAAGCAAACAGTTCAGTCAAACGAACAAAAGCAGCACTCTAGTTAGTACAGGATTTAATTTCAATTTGAAATATAAAGTTATGAAACTTAAGCCAAATCTCTGGAACAAGTAATAGATTAATAAGACCAAAGATTGCCCGTTTGATATACCCAAAAGGAATTATACCTCATGTTTAAACGCTATCTACATGTGAGCTAGATGAAGCTGTTCTCTGCGGGTACATGAGCACTGAACGGTCGCTGACGGACTGGAGCAAGCATCTAAACAAATTTTCAAATAGGCTCTACGTTTACATATAAATCGCATATCTGAGGTCTAAACAACTATTTTCTCCCCTAAAAAACTCTTAAAACTACATTCTGTTACAAAATAACAGTAGTATCTATAAAAATAAGTTGGGTTTGCTCGTCCGCCATGACACTTGCTGTGAGAATGCTGACAGCGGAGTGATTCAAACGGTGATATGGTTCTCGTGGCGATACTGGTAGAATATTATATGGCTGGAAAGACCTCTCAGCCAATCAGATTTGAGAACCAGAAAGAACTGTTCTCATGAGGATTAATTACCTAATGTAACCTTCACCCAAGGAACCAATTCTTTGAGACAATCACTTGAGCCATAAATGTCATGTGACTAATTACTCTGAAAAGGATGCTGATTGGTTGATGGAACCTCAAGAACACAGTCACAAATAAGCAATTATTCTGAGTGTCAAAGTATTACTTTTTTTTGTCACTGGTAATACATCTACTTTAATATAATTTAATATTTTGTTTAGTCAGAATGGCTACTTCTGAAAAGCAGTCAATGGAAAAACTCACTTTTTGCTTGTACAATGATATAGTTACAGCAGCTAGCAGTAGGAGCTAACTGCTGAAACTAACCAGCCAAATCCTAACTGCTGAGTATGCATAATTAGTTTACTGACAGACAGCTGGTAATTGAACAGTTGGTTATGCAAATTAAATCCTACTAACTTGAAATCTTGGCTCATGTTTTTGGTGGCTGGGCACTCCAGGAAGTTTACCAAGGTACGTCAGCATGACCTAATTCATATTCACGGCCTTAGCCTTGTAGGATTTGTCACATCGCCTCCGGAACACCTTGATGAGTCATGAATTGTCCCAATACAAATGCGTGGCCCGCTGTATGCTGCCTAGGGGAATGAAAAACTCGTGTGGGTGTCTTGCGCTGGATTTATCTTCTGAGCACAGCCAGAGCTAGCAGGGATTTAGCTATACCCCTGAGCTCTGTGGGCATTAGCCCACCCACTGTGACGGTCAGAAAGAAATTCAAAAGCTCTTCTTGATAATTTATGCAGATAAGACATCAAAACATTTAAATAGTTTGAATGCGCAATGCTTTATTTTATATAACAAATGTGTGACTAATTTTAAAAACCACCAGCAATAGTAGGGTACAACGGGGCTAAAGGCACACCTTAAAAACATATGCTTTTCACTACTCCCTATGTGTATGTCTAGTGTCTAGTGTATTTGTCTAGTGTATGATTGCAGAAAAAAAACTTATTGAACATTAATGAAGCAACACATTTTGTGTGAAAATAAATCATAAAAGTGGTTTGTTTGTTTAAAAATCTTATAAATACGTGTAAGTGTAACTGGTCTCTTTTTCCTCCTTGCGTTGTGTTTCAATAAAGCTCGTTCTTCAAATAATAGTGTCCCAATCAATTTATTTACTGAGAAAACAGAAGAAGTAACAGAGTGAGTTCATATAGGCCCATTCCAGCATATACGACGACTCGTGCTGGCGCGCTGGCCTTACACACACAAACTGGTAAGTGCAATCGAGTTGAACAAATTCAAAATATATAACCCATGGTTCAAAATAATGTATTCTTACGAAATCAAAACATGTACCTGAGAAAACAGAAGAAGTAACAGAGTGAGTTCATATAGGCCCATTCCAGCATATACGATGACTCGTGCTGGCGCTACAATAAAACACATTTTTCACACTCTTCAGCATCCAATACTTTTCTCAATATTAAATATATATATATGTTGTTGCCACTAATATATCACACATTTAATTGACAATTACAGAGCTTTCAATGACATGACTTACCGCTGGCCTTACACACACAAACTGGTAAGTGCAATAGAGGGCGCACACAGTAAAAAGAACCAGCCAGCCAATAGGAAGCCCTGTTATCCCTTATTCTGTCCAATGATCTTCCAGTGTGATTATTTAACTTCTTATTATTTATATTCAGCAAGTGGAGACACACAATGTATATGTACAACTCTGTTACATAAGGCCCACCAGCATGGTGTAAAAGGTACAAAGTATTGATACAAATACTTTATCTAAAGTAATATGTTTTTAATAATGACTAAGTTACTTGTTCAAAACAATCACTTTAGCGAAGTTTGTACTATTTCTGGTTTATTTTGATAAATAAAAGATTTCATTTTTGTTCAATAAAATGTTCATTTTAAAAATACAAAATTATTTAAAAAAGTAAGGATTCTGAAAGCATTGAATAAGATCCCATAATAATTTAATATAGCTTTACAGTAGTAACAAATAAATATATTTTATTATATGATATGATTAACATCATATTTTAAATATGGTTTCATTATAAATATGGTGATTATCTCTATGGTGGACACCCAACTTAATATATGATATTTACCATCTGAATATAACCATGTCATGTCAACAAATGGAAAAGTCAGCCAGCTGTTTAATATCATGTTAATTATTGTGCCTTCAGCCCCAACAGCAGGGGCGTCTTTTACCTCAAATACCATACTTTTACATACTTTTACATACCGTTACTGAAAAGCTGCTGCTTTAATTACCTTGAACAAAACTGAAAAAACATTAACAAGACCTTTGTCTCAAATATATTCAATAATTTTATCTATTCTTATTTGCTATATAAATCTACAACATTTTTTAAAACATTAATTATTAGATCAAATTAGCACAGAATCAACTTCGCATTGCTGTACGCGATTGTGTCAATACGGCTCCAGGGGGTTAATAAAGACCTTCTGAAGGAAAGCGATGGGTTTTTGTAAGAAAAATAACTTATTAACTATATTATTAACTATAATAATAGCTTTCTGCAGACGGCCATACGCATCGATTTGTGACAGAAGAGTATCCTCTGACCTGACGCATGACGCAATGACGAACGCTGAAGTGCAAAGGATAGAGCAAAACAAAACACCGGTCATGAATTAGAAGTCTAAAATAATAATTTTTAAAGAGAAATGTCGGAGGATTTCGATATAAGAGAAGAGGAGCTTGGGTTTGTTGCACAGTCCTATTTGTTTGAACCGCGAGAGGCGTCTAAGCTTACACTACTCCTACATCCTGCGTCATACATCGCATCAGTGGGTTACTCATTTGGCTCAAGTCTACTTGCGCAATATGCATCCAGTCATCCACCAGAAGCTAGTTATTTGAATTTATAAAGTTTTAAATATGGATATTGTTCTTACAAAAATGCATTGCTTCGCTTCAGAAGGCATTTATTAACCCCCTGGAGCCCAGTTCGTATGGATTACTTTTATTATGGATGGATGCATTATTATTATTTTTTTTTTGGCTTCAAAATGTGCTTCAAAAGGATATTTTAAATATATCTCCGATTGTGTTCGTCTGAAAGAAGATGGTCATATACACCTAGGATGGCTTGAGGGTGAGTAAATCATGGGATAATTTTTCATTTTTGGATGAACTATCCCTTTAAGAAAAGTGCTGAGCTGAATTTTTGTGACATCTAGTGGTTTAAAAGAGAATAAACTCAAATGCGCCTTTTACCCCGGTGCGCCTTTAGCCCTGTTGTACCCTACATCTCTGGATAATAGACAGAAGCTTAATAAAAATACTGTATTAATGAAATCAGCATGTGAGGATCCTGTTTGTGAACTTCAGTTCGGCTTTCAATACCATCATCCCAGCACACCTCCAAACTAAATTAACCCAGCTCTCTTTTCCTACCTCTCAGCTGTTACATATCTGTCAGAAAGCTGGTGATCCATTGACAGATAGGCAACAGCTTGTGAGAACGGGAAAATTCACGTCTAACGCCTGCACAATCAGCACTGGCACCCCCAGGGATGTGTGTTCTCTGGTTTTGTAAAATGTAAATAAATAAAGCAACATTTATGACATTGATCATGTGAACCCCTTTGTACAAAGGAAGATTCATTCAGATTTAATTTGAATCTTCTCAAGATGCTCTTTGGAACATTCTGGAGTCATGCTGGAGAACATGATCATTAGGTTTAGTTCATGAAGATGGAGACATTATAAATACTAAGCAATTCATCTTCACTTCACTAGTGGTTTTGGGCAGGAGGATGGAAGTGAGTCATAACACAGGTCAGAATCAAACCTGTGTCTCCCACTCATCCTCTCTGGAGGGAGCATGTGAGCTAATCGCTAGGTATAAATTTTATATACCGAAAAAAAGAGGCTACTCATAATTTATGACACGTATGAGACATTTATGAAATGACCTCTGCAGTCACCCTTTAGACACAGATGTGATATGTGATAGTGAATCTGAAACAACATTCTTCTCCATTTGTACCAGTGTAGAGAGAGCAAGTCTCACTATATTGATTGGTTGTTCGTTTTGTTCGTTCCACTGACAGAGTGCTCTTGAAAAAAGAAATCAATGCTAAAGTGATTTGTTTATACTCTTTCAGTATGCTTTTACCTTACATTACAGCTCATCAGGACTCAGAATCCAAAGAGTTTACAGCGACCTTAGGTCATTAAACCTTTAGTATTGAAGGATGGGCAAAGCTTGGGCTTTAGAGTTTACTGGAAGGTGAGGAAAAATGCTACAGTAACCAAATAGACTTCACCCCATTAACATCCCCCGTTAATATGAAATTATTCACTGACAAAGTTTTTGTAGTATTATTAGTGTTTTTTTACTGAAGAAAAGGCCTTAAGAACACTACTAAACTTAAGTATTGAGTGTTAATTTCGTGCATACCTGCACTTTTTGTGTTACAGACATAAATCATACCTTAAATTGTGCGCTGTGTTGAGATGTGCTAAGGCTTAAGGCCCTGATTTTCGAAGAACAAACTGGTGTGACATAATTTCGAACAAAATCAGGAGTTTGTTTTGGGAGTTTGAAACAGCTTGCCAAAACAAACTTTCTGGATGAACTTGAATCAAGTATTCATACCACATTCATAAGGCAGTTGACTGGACTGATCTTCAGCAGCTTGGCAATTGACAGAAATATGAGGAAGAACCCGATATCATCTTATCCACTTTCCCCATACTGAGCACCAATTGATCTCTGTCAGAAAGACTACAGCATCTCCATAAAAGCTTTTCCGGAGCTGAGCCAAACATGCATATGAATATCCTAAAGTGGTTACAATGTAGAAGGCTTTTAAAGGCTTCCTTTAATTTTAAAGTAAACAAACCTTGGAGAGAACTAAGACTGCCAGGATACAAATTTACTTTGAGAATAGGCCATGACCACTTAGCTAGAGCCTTTGTGGGGAGATCAGTCATTATTAATGAAAGCAAAAATGCTGACAATGTAAAACCAACCGAGAGATTTTTGCAAATGCAACATATTTGAACCACTGTAGGCTATGATGCAATTATCAGGGCTGTGGATGGAACTGATTTAAAAGGTTTCATCAATGACCCTGTTAACACCTGGTATTTAGATGCGTTTTGGTCGATCGGATCACAAGATATGAGGGAGGCACATACCCGTTTACACCTGGTGTTTTAATCTGTCTCTTTTGTCTACTTTCGACCACTTCTGTCCTGATTTCTTCGAGCGGAGGGTCTATGGGTGGGTAAATATATGGGATTTTTCAGATCATTAGATCTAATGGACGAAATAAGCTCTCACAGTTTACATATGAATACGACCGGAGACAACGGAAAACATACAGAGAGTAGCAGCTTTCATTTCTGCTCTGACAACCGCAAGACCGCGGTGAGTGCGTTTTAGAAATCAGGAATGGTGAGAGAACATTGTGCTTGGTTTTTTTTTTTTTGTCTTCAAACCAAACTTGGGTCTTCAGCCGATAAAGTTTAAATCCCATCTGGCTAGCGCGCTTCCCATAATGTTTACACGTTAGGTCAGTAGGCGGAGAGTAAGCGGTCTTTTGTGGCTGTTCGAACACATTCGACCACATGAGCGTTTATGCTACAAAAGCAATCTGGTTGAATGCGTTTTCAACTACCTCTGGAAGTGATCAAAAGTGGACAAGCTCAGAACGTTTTAGACCCCGTTTACTCCTGTATTTGGTGTTGTCCACTTGTGATCCGATCAACGAAAACGCTTCTTAATACCAGGTGTAAACAGGGCCAAAGTTATAACAAAAGTCCTAAAAGCTTTAAAAAATGGTTTAGTACTAAGTGTGTGTTCACAGTTGTAGTTCAGTTCTCCTGGTTTTTTTGGTCCAGAAAAAATGAAATGATGCATATAGCCTTGGTTCACTTAGCACTGATACAAAACAAAAAGCTTTTATGATGTATATTTTGCGATGGAACTTACCAAACATCCAAAACAATGCTGTGTGATGGGCTAGGAGTATGTTTAACAATGTATTAAAAATGGAAAAGTTTTTCCGTTGCTTTTTTTTTTTTTTTTGAGTACAGTCAACAACATTGTCAAAACGGTCCCTGTTCACTAGGGCTGGGTATTGACACAATTTTCACGATTCGATTCGATTTCTGTTCACATGCTTGAGATTCTATTCGATTACGATTTCGATTCGATTCGATATCGATTATTTTGGATGTAGTAAATCAGTTACAGTACATGGCAAATTTTCTAGAGGAAAAAAATCTCTCAACTAATGCTGTAAACTACACATGGGAGTCAGTTGGTACTACATTACTATAATATTGAAGATTAAAATTTACTTATTTATATACAAACACAAATTACACTCAGTTGTTTTTTTTATAATAAATAAAGTTTAGAATTACATAATCATATTTCTACTCCAATTCGTTTTTTTTTTGGGTTTTTTTTTAAACATAAACATTTAAATCGTGGCTGTCATAACTGATTTATTCAAACATGCATTAAATATTGAAGAACATTATAATGAATATGTAACGGTGCATAGCTATATTTATCAGAATGCTGCTTTCTAGAGTTCACTTTTCTAGCTGACTAATGAGTTTATGGTCACTGAATATGTTTTTCTGAGGTAAATGTGACGTTACGTGACATTGTTTACAAGCTGTTTTATTGACATCTTTCCGAGGTTGAAACACTGATTGAGCGATTACACGAGACATGATATGGATTTCGGTAAGTTGTACTGTATATTTTAACATACCTTCAGATGTTTAGTCATATTTATTTTTGCGCTGTAACTGGTATTAAAGCGGACAGGATGTTCACATGCGCTCCATGCTGCCGCTTCTCTTTAACTGAGGCGCTAAAGCTATCTGTCACGTCACATTAAACAGCGCCAAAACGGTATTTATTTTTTGAATCTCATATTAAGATGGATGTCATCGAGAAATCAATATTTTTTACCCAGCCCTACTGTTCACGCAGGTCTGCGAAAACGACTTAAAACGTATTATGGTGTCAGGCCAGTAGTTGGCGGTCCTTTTGTAAAGAAACACTACGTGCCTTTACACTGAACACATAATACTCATGTGCATGACATAACCATTTTCACAAATTTGCGTTTTTGTTGTTCACATGGAAACGATAACGATATCGTTTTCAAAAACTTGCACTTTGAAATCCAATTTCAAAAGCTTGCATTTTCAGGCCACCAAAACGCCGCTGTCATGTAAATGAACGGCCAAAAGGCATAAAAAGTTTTCCGTTTTCAGTTGAAAAGTGTCTTGTAAACAGCCCCTTAATGTCCTCTGTCCTTTTAGGGTTTCATCTTATGACATCACATCCTGTTTTTGGTTCATTTAGATATCTTTGGATCTATAATCTATCTCTGAAAAGGTGGGTCTTGGTCTGCTTGATTGGTGCGCACCAGGGTTCAGATGGCAGCGTTCACACTTATTCAAATGAACTGTACTAACAGAGCAATCACACTAGAGTTCATTTTAATTAAACCAAATCTGCCAAGTGTGAACGCACCCTAAAAAACCACCACTGGAAGTTAAGGAGCAAGGTTTTTATCAGTCCACCGGAAAACCAAGTTCTGTTTCAAGTTACAAAGCTGTTACAATTAGTGCTTATAAAGAAGATCTAGACACTAGATTTCCCAATTTAGTAAGGTTTGTGGCGTAATTGTGAGACATGTACATTTGGGACTGCATGTCAATTGGATCCATGAAATGGAGTTAGCTACAAACCTTTTCTTCTGTATTGTGAAAGTAAGTAAAAAAGTAAGGTTCTATATCCATTGTTTGTCCACTGGATTTTGAGATGCAGTCAAAAATGAATGCGATCTTGCAATTGATTATGAAGGGCTGGGTTTTCGGACTAAATGATTGGTGAAGAATGGCATACATCACCAGAGAAAAGAAAACTACAAACTTGAGGCATGAATGGCGACAATTCAACCCAAATAGAGCTATTTTTGACCAAAGGAATATTAGCTATCTGGAAAAATATTATTGTCCAGCAACGGTGGAGAGACAGTTTCAAAGACACACACCTTAGCTTCTGTGATTTAATGCATATGGCCTTATAAGCAAGTATCATCAATAATTTCAGATTTTCTTGAAATTCGAAGTCACACAATAGCCTATAGTTGTCAGTCAGATGGTGCCTTTCTGTTTAAGTGGGCAGTTCTTGCCTTCAAGCCAGAATACCTCCAATACCAGAATCTTGTGAAAAGTAATAAAAAGTATAATGAAAAGTAAAAATTTTTATTGTAGGTGCTTTATTGTAAACATTTTTTAAAACAAAACCCCCACTTTTCATTATTTTGATTCATTTAGTCAACAAAGAATTGCTTTTTGTAGAAATATTTATTGCAGAGGAGGTATTTTTATGTACATGCTATCACAATATTACACAATATAAATCTACCAAATATCTCCATATGTGTATGCTATAAGCTTGTCATAGAGCATTTAATATAACAAGCACATAATACAGTGGGTAGGGTACAGTTTCACTCACTATACAACTTTTAACAGTCCAAAAAAGATCAAAGATTCTTTTTTAAGTTCTATCAAGGGCAGTGAAACATCAGTCTTACTAATTTCTCATTATCATGCAGAAGCAACGAGAGTTAGAGCTAAGACAATACCGCATTAAGTAGTAGGAGTGTCCCCCCAACACGTGACAGTGGTGGGACACGCGAGGGGCCCAAGTAAACGAGCTAAATAACCAAAATCAATTCATAAATAGATAAATAATCACTTCTGTAAACTCCAAAAACTGAACTAAACATTGCACTAAGACAATGTAATAGGCAAGGTTACCATTAACATTAACAGGTCATGAGTTGAGTGCTTACATCATACTACATAGAAATCAACCGAGGACCTGCAGATGAGTAAAACTTGTAAACTAGAGGGATGCACTACGATACAACAACCATTCCCAGAAACATTCTCTATGCAACAAAGTTGGTCAATTTTACACATCCATCTAGGCATACATTAAGAACAGACTCTGGAGAGTGTATTGTTCTTACCAGAGTATGAGATGACTAGACAGTTTAGGAGCAGTAGATCTATAGGTTGCTGAAAGTTCCCTTTAGTGTACCTAGAAATCCATGAGCCCATATCCTGATGAGGACAGCAGAAATTCTGGGTTCTAAATTATAAGTAGATTACAGAAATTTGGGAATTAATTGTTGATTTTTAGTCAAGAAAATACTACCTGGGTCATTCCTACTCTGCAGTAGAGTTTGTATAAAACATTAAACTCACAATGTTTAAAGATGGAAATAATATTGTTGCACTCTTAGAAGAAAAGGTTCGATATGGACATTAAAGGGTTTCATACATTTAGCGGGTCCTATCATGGGATCATTTTTTATTTCAATTAAATTTGATTAATATTAATATAATTAAATAGCTCGTAAACATACTTTATCACTAGAAAAAATGGAAATAACCTATTAAACATTAAAGTATTAATGCATTTCCCCTTACATAGAACCATTTTGGCATTAAAAGTTCGTTAAAATTTAGTCAAGAACACTAGGGTTCTATATAGAAACCCATTAAACCTTTTTTTTCTAAGAGTGTGGTTTTCTTTTATTAAAGTATCACAATTAAATTTACAATTAGTGGATTTCATTTTTTTTTCTTCATATCCCTGGATACTATGCATTTCTAAAATGAAAAACAAGCAATTTATTAAAAATATTCCAGGTGGTTATTAATTTGTGTTCCAAACAAGTTGTTTATAGGTCCTCACCGTCGCATTCCATTGTATAATTCTTTTTGTGATGTCCCTTTAAATACTAAAGCCAGGTCACACATTGTTTTGTTATTAGTCAGCTTGTCTTACTTTAAAACATTCTACGCTGTTTGAAATGGGTATGATAATATCAATCTTCAATTTTTTTTTTCCAGTTCAACCTCTTTAAAATAATTTCTGTCTTGTTCATGTTATAATTTATAAGATTTATTGATAATTAATCATGTCAAGCTTGACCAGAGCACATTTCTGAAAGTCTGGTAAAAGACTAAATGTACTGCAGAACAGGAATGACCCGAAGTGTAAATATAGCATGGGAAGATACCTAGAGATCATTGGTAAATTTACCCCACTGTGGAGAGATGGGAGCGTGACATCATTTCATTCTTTCACAGAATGTCAAGAATTATTTATTTAGGTACTTTTTTTTTTTTTTTTTTTTTACCTCTTTGGTTCATATAACTTATATACATGGTATAACCTTTTCTTCTGTATTCTTGCTAATTCATAGTGCGCACATACAAAACACAAGAATCTGTCAATACATTAAAAAACCATTTAGTTACTGTAGGATTGGGTCAAAACCGTTTGCAATTGCAATATGTCAACATTTATATGAATATTTCATTACTAGGCATCATACTGTACAGCAGTTCATGCCTTATGTGTTGTGACACCATTACCTTGACATCATTACAGATTACCAATGACCATGTACTGAGAAGGCATACAAGATATGTTAACATTCCAACAGTAATTTAGATAGATTGTTGAATTCACATCAGTGGTCTCTGGGGATGTTTCAAAATGTTCTTCTAAGAAATCAATACAATTTCCCAAAAAAAAAAAAAAAAAAAAAAAATCAATACAGTAAGAGCAATATTTTTATTTGTAAACTGATGTAATCATCATAAAATGTTAAAGATAACAGATACATGTTAAAGTAATTGAGGCTTGGGTCAGAATTTGATATGAGATAGACTGGAATTTGATATATTTTGTATATTATCATGTGTTCTAATCGTAAAAGACAAAAACATTAGAGGCAGAAACCGTAATGATTGTGCCCTACGCTGAGAGAAACGATATCTATGGTCCCATGAACTGAGTAGTGAACTTTTTCCCCCCCTAGCATACCCCATTCAAAAAGCATTTACAATTTTGCAACATTGCTAATATATAAACTAAACTTCATTTATTTTCAAAAATAAGATGCTGATTTTCATCAAGTGTTTCAATATTATATTTGTAACATGGGCTATGACAAAGGTTTCACATCTCCCAATACAATGTAAGACTGGTACAGGACTATTTAAATAGGCACATTCAGGATAATATATCAGCAAATTTGGAAGCATTGGAAATGTTTATTTTTTATTTATTTATTTATTTTTTTTACTAGCTTTCTTTCTAGTCAAGAAAACAAAAAAAAAAGTTGCAGATGTGCACATATGATCTCACTGCGGAACGGCATAAAACAGCAAGGCCAAAAAGACAAACAAGGTAAAATATGAATGGATTTATGACCAGTTTACATCTGTCTTTCTAAGTATGTTCTTTACTAAAGTGCTACAGGCTAATTTTCTAGCAGCCGCATGAATTCGGCTCACTGTACAAATGTAGTGTCTCTATTACGCTGTTGAGGTTTGAGTTCTTAGATTTATTGGACTTTACCTCTATCTTTGGCAAAAAATCATTTTTACTCAAACCAAATGATAATGTATGAAACAAAACAAAACAAGGAAATGGATCAGGCTTACTCCATGACACTTCATGCATGGTCCACACCCTCCTATCTAACAGCAACTTGTACAATCTTTTGTGGAAGCCACAGTCAAGGAGAGGCTACAGATGCAGCTGTTATGATAGTTTAAATGTTAATGAGTATACGTGTGGTGAGTATAGGCATCTTGTTTACATTGCACATAAAGAGTTGCATAATTGTAAACTACCGTTTCTATTTAAAGGTTCAACCAATACTTTAGAATCTGGAATGCCTGGTGAATTGTTGCATTTTTGTATTTTTTTTTTCCTTTTTATTCCAAAAAACAAAAAGGGAAAACAAAAGGTTGAAGAGAAAGGCAGCTTGTGCGACTTGTTGATTTTCTTCTCCAAATCACCAAAAATTCTATTAAAGTTTCCATGGTGTATTTATGAAAGAAAAAGCACATATAATGAGAACTAACTAATGGTTCACTTGGGTAAATTGTCATGCCTTTTTTGTTGATGCTTGGTCATCAAAGTCCCAAGGACAGACATCTGACATTTTAACACCACTAGTAACTCTGCCTTTGGAATTTGAACTTTTCTGTTTGCCAGTAGATGCACTGGTGCTCCTGTTGACTTCTTTACTAGTTGCTGCATCTTCAAAATCCCAAGGGCATACATCTGCTTGCTTGCTTTTTGCTAATGCAACATTTGGGCTTTTTTGTTTTTCCATTGAGACAATTTCCTGACTACTCTCAACATCCCATGGACAAACCTCAGCCAGTTTAGACTGGCTGACAGGTCTTTCTTTTGTCTTGCCAGAGGTGAACATGTCTTTTGTGTTCGTTTTCATTTTGTCATCATCGGGACCCTTTGTGTTCTCTCTTTCCATCTCTAATATTCTGACAGGGGAAGTTCCCTTCTTTATAGCATGGGTCTCCTTTGTCTTAGAAACCTGAGAGGAACAAGGGGTCTTTTCAGAGATTGGACCTGAGACAGTCTCAATGTCCCATGGACACACATCTGCTTTAGAGGGCGGTTGCAGTGAGCTGCCTGTGGATTTAGTAGGCTCGGAGAGAACACTCTTTACTTTGCCCTCTGTAGGTGTATTACTCTTGCCCTTGGCTTCAGTAGGCGAGGAGCTTATTTTGACTTTGATCTCAGTTGGTGTGGTGCCCTTTTTTGGTCTGCTCTGATCAGGGGAGCAAGCTGAGTCCTTTGGCTTGCTCGACACTTCCTCAAAGTCCCATGGACAGACCTCAGCTTTTGGAACCTTGGCGACCTCTCCGGATGCCTGGGGTTGGGACATGGCAGGCTTACTATTGGAGTGAGGTTTTGGCCCCATTGCCTGACTATGGTCATCATTTCCTTCCTCCCATGGACATATGTCTGTTCTATCGGCAACTTTCTGGTTCGGACGTCTGGTCACAGAGGGTGACTGCTCTGTGCCTTTCTGCTTTTGCTGTTGCGACTTTGTCGCTTTGTTGCTACTTCCATGGACTGTGGTGGTCTGCTCAGGGGCAATGGACACATGTTTCTGGACCTTGTTTTCGGAGGGGGTCGGCAAGTCTTCCAATTCCCAAGGGCACACCTCTGAAAGGTCATACAGATCTTTCCCCTTGGCTGTTTCTGAGCAAATGGAGGGCTGGCTTCCGCTCATCTGTGGCTTCATTATACCGGTTTTGGCAGCTGTCTGCTTGTACTCCACTGATTGACTGACAATCATCTTTGGATAACCCTCATTTTCTTCAGTTTCAGCTGGGGTCTTGGCATCCTTGTTCTTTTGATTAGCTTTCTTTGTTGGATCCTCCGCTGCTTGGGCCTTTCCTGTTAGACCAAGTGTTTTCTCTTTGGCACTGGCAATAACGCTTAGAGATTTCTGCAGCATGGATGTTCTAGGGTGAATAGGCTTCTTATCAGCTGTCAGGTTGTGAGCACTAGCTGACTTGCACACCAAGGGAACTGACTCTGTTGACTCACTGGCTGCATCAATCTTCTCAGAAGACTTTTTGACCAGCTTTTTGCCCATTAGGGTTTCAAGGAGGGAGCCTTCTGTGGTTGCGACTTCCATCTTGTCAGTTGCAGAACTGCTGGAATCCTCACTGTGGTCTCGAACATGGTCATAACTGCTGTGGGACTTCTTAAGGGAGAAAACTTTGCTCTTCAAGGATTCATCTTTGGCAGGCTTAACAGAGTGTGAGGGGTCAAATGGGTTCTTTCTCAGGACACAGATGCTGTTGCGGTTACTCCCATGTTCACCCAGGTCCTTGTCCTCACGGCTACACTGGCGACCCATTGACTCTGGAATCTCAGTGATGCGACGCATGAGAGAGCGGCCTAGGCCCTTTTTAGAGCTGCGCTTCTTCTGCAGGTGAGGATTGTTGGCCAGCATCTTTTTCCTCTTATAAATCTCCAGCTGAGAGTAGAGTTTCTTCAGCTCTTCCTGTGGATTTGAAGACAACGGGCCATTAATTCACAACATATGTCTACATGTAGAAATGTAAAAATGAAATGATTCTGGTTACACTGAAGCAGACGCTCTATTGCACAGAAAACATGCAGAACTAGTCATTATATGCAACTACAGACAGTGCCTCGAAGACGTTAGACCAAACCAACATGCTGTTTTACACTAATTAGTGACAGGACAGTCTGGGACGGTGTCAAATATGAAAATCTTGTGTTTTATTGTTAGGTCTGAAACAGCCTCTGAAGAACTTCAAAGCATTTAGTACAGCCGTGTCGAAGTCATCAACAAATATTATACCAAGAGCAGAACTTTATCCTATTAGCAAAGTGCCCTTCCTATGAACAAATTTTGGGTCTTCGGTGAGAGACTTCTTCAGCTCTAACAAACAAACAAAAACCTCTGCTCACGTTGGTACGTTTTTCCCAAAGACTGTCGCAAGACCTTACGCCACAGCCATTAATAGAACTTAGCTGGCCCATTTCCTCTGGTGTCTGCAATAAAAAACTGCCATGGCTCAGTATTTTCGTCAGTTATAGGACAAGGGGTCAAAAGATATTTGCAGATTATGAAATTTTAGTTAATTACTAAGGCAGGAGAGAGTCAAGGGGAAAAGGAAGCAGGAAAGAAAGCAGGGCACCTACCCGAATATCCTCTGGATCCAGACTGTGCTCACTCCAGGCAGACGTGATGCTGCTATTCAGGTATGACCCGGACCGCCCCATGTCCAATTCGTCTTCATAGGCCTCTGTAGCAATGTCATCCCTTAGTTGTGTACCCGCAAATAAGAACTGTGGAAAAGACATGGACATTTAAGAGATTCTTTAAAATTTTAGCCAACAAATGATCAAAGAATGAAAGCTGATTGGTGGGTTTACCTTTGGCACAAGCAGTAACCCCAAAGTGACAGTCACTGTCAAGTGTGTATGAGCAAAGAATAGCATCAGCATCCAATCCGGGTGCAGCTCAGGGGCTAGAGTGAACCTGTGGGTGGATTTACAGAATAATGTATAATCACCTAAAATCTACTGTGTTTGGCAATAGGCTGAACAAAATAAAACCATTACAATTTTTATACAATACAATTTTGGGTATTTCCTAAAAGTCATTCCTATGTTCCCCAGAGTTATATGGCACATAATAAGCACAAGACAAAGGGTCTTGTCAGGGTTAGGGTTACCAGGGTTAGGGTTAGGGTAACATAAGAAGAGAGTGAATAGGCAGAATCGGTATTTATCTTTCTCTTGACTTTTGTCTGGTACGTGTGCATCATAGAAGTGGCTCTGCTCACATTCAGAAACGCTTATTCAGACAACCAACTTCTTCATTAATTGAACCTATTTAACATGAATGCATACATAATTAAATAAACAAACTAATACAATCATTATTTAATCATGACTTTTCAATATATGGCATCACCACAGCCATTGTGGGTGATATGTTTAATATTACAAATTTGTCCAACTTTGAAGCAGCATATAATGCAACATGTTTTGCCCACTCTTCTTCCCCATAGACCTTGGAAGTATTGTGGCTTTTTATCAGAATGCAGACTACACTCTTACTCAGATTTAAATAATTCTATGCAGTATCATTGCACTCATTATAAGAAGCCATTCAGTCATAACTTTTACTAAAAGGTAAAAATAATACTACAAACCTTGTTTATTTGGTAACACTTTATTTTACAGTGTCCTTGTTACATATGTTACATGTACTTACTACAGTAATAACAGTAAATTACGTATAATTACATGCAACTAATTCTAAACCAAATCCTTAGCCTAACCCATGTTGTTAATTAATATTACTCAGTACTTAAATGTATGATTTCACTGTAACAAGGACACCTTAAAATAAAGTGTAACCCTTTATTTTAATGTGTCCGTGTTACAGTGTAACTATACATTTAAGTACTGAGTAATACTAATTAACTACATGTACTTACTATAGGGTTAGTGTTAGGAGGGTTTGTTTTAGGGTTAGTTGCATGTAATTATGTATAATTCATAGTTATTACTACAGTAATTACACATAACATGTGTAACAAGAACACTGTAAAATAAAGTGTTACCCAAACTTTTTGTATATGTGATATTAGGAACAGAAGATTGTGAAACACAATAACAAATCAAATATGCTCTGAACCTAGCAAGCTGACTTGCTTGATGTTTACATGGCCACCTATACTTACAAAAACAGCATTTTTACTAAAATGAAAACACTAAGTGAGTGATTTAAGATTGTCTTCACAAAAAACTTTGCTGACGCTCACTCAGGCCACACAAATAGCACTCCCATTGTGAACTGTACAAGTAAACCTCCATTCACAATGACAGTGTTTAAATCTGTTTCTATTAAATACCAGTGTGAATATTAAGAAATGGTCAAAAGTTAAATCTGACATTAGCATTTAGCTAAGCTAACACGTCAGTACTCTATATCCTATGATTCTCTAAGTTGAAATAACATTTCAGTGAGATGCATCTGTTTCGTACAATACTATTTTTACCTTTTTACTGAATAAAAAGATATTTATTGACAATATTTCCATCAGTTTTGCCTGCCATCTTTGGATGAAACATTTTCATATGAGCTAGTCACAATGCATTGTGTTATTCAAAAAGGATACATATAATGCTGCCTTGAATTTTGGATCTGTGAAGGCAAAATGGCATTTGCAAAGGACACAAGCCACATTTGTAATTGTGGTCACACAATGACCACTATGGCACAACATGTCAGAGCATGTGCACTTCTAAGCCACAGCTCCAATATAGCAGATTTATTTTTAGATTTATGCTGTATAGACATATTTTTTCTTCAGGTTTATCTGTGCTGGCCTGCTGGGAGACTGTCTTCACATGGGACTATGTTTGCAGTTAAGTTTGCAGCTCTGTTACTTCCAGCTCTTTTAATCGGGTTGAAAATTGATGGTCCCTCTGAGATGACAGATGCACTGCTACACTGAATAGCATGGACATATCCGTACACATGAAGAAAATAAGAAAGATTTTTAAGAACAGTTTTCATCTTATCGTTGTTACATCACCTTCTAAGATTGCTGAGGTATACTAGATGTGTATGCTGAAAACACTGGCTGCCAAAATGCACTAATTATGGTTTATGATGAAAGGACATGGGTGCTGTTACACAAAAATACAGATACTTAACTAACACTATCCCATGGCTCTGTACTATGATTAATTACTGTAGAAACAGTGGAGAGAGCACCAAGCAATGCAGCACTTCTTAAAATCACATGTCCTGCCTTTGAAGTCAACCGCCTTTATCTTGAGTAAGAGTTCAAGCTATGTCCCTGCCTGAATGAATGCTTCATTACTGCTGAAGTTATTCACACACTCCACAGCCCTAAACTGATTCTTTAGAAGGCAAGGGAGGCAGAGTTTCCTCAAAAATTAATTCAAAATAAACATTGTTCAAACTGCCCACGTGGCGTGCCCACTGCCCGAATGCTAGAGAAGGCTGACAGCATAATCAATAATATCAATAGTGAACTGACCTTTCAGAATGGTTATTCGGTTGCACTTTATTTCGATGGTCCACTTTAGACATTCTACTAACTATATGTAACTGTAAAAAGTAATACGCTATATCTACTCCACAAAATTTTGGCAACAGATTACAAGCAATATTATTAATTAAATTCAACAAATAGAATTGAGTTAGAACTAATCAAATTAATTCCTTAAATGTCAACCATTTAAAATGAGTAAAATTTAAGTAAAATTTAAACAAAAATATCTGAATAACAGACAGTGTCAAAGATGAATTAAGAACTCTATTTTTTTTTTATTGCCAACATTGAAGGCACCTGATGATAACAAGCAGAATCACTGAAGGAAAGAGAAACACAAGAATTAACAGAGGTTTAGATGTTGATGTTTATTTTATTGAAAATGTTTGGTCACCATTATGATGATCAGTGTTTCATTTAGTTGGGCAGTTTGACTCTTTGCTTTTTATGTCAGTTTGTGGTTTTTGTAATGGTGTTTGCTAATTTTACACATTTTAAATAGTTGACTTTTAAGGAATTAATTTGATTAATTCTAACTAAATTGTTATATGTTGAATTTAATTAATAATATTGCGTGTAATCTGTTGCCACAATTTTATTGAGTAGATAGAGCGTATTACTTTTTACAGTGTAACTTTGCAACTACATGTCAACTAACTCTCATCAGAGTGTTAGTAGACTGTTAGGTTAGGGTTAGGGGTTAGTAGAATAAATTGACAAGTTACTATTAAGTTAATATTGAGCAGACAGTCTACTAATACTCTAATGAGAGTTAGCTGACATGTACACTGTAAAAAAATATTTTCATGATTTGTTATCATAACATTTCTTTTGTCAAATCAACTTAAGATAATTAATGTAGTTCAGATAACATAATATTTTGAGTTTCTGTTGATTAAACCAAATGTCTTCATTGTATTAACTCAAATTTCTAATTTCAATGAACTCAAAATTTTAAGGCAACCAGGTAACTTACTTTAAGTTAAACCAACAATTCTTTTTTACAGTGTAGGTGCAAAGTTAATATAGTTAGTAGAATGTCTAAATTGAAGTGGACCATCAAAATAAAGTGCTACCGGATATTCATATGATGTCATATCACTTGTTTCTATCAAAAACATGCCTGAAAGGGCAAAAGACATAAGATATGAAAGGTAAATAAATGAGACGTAACCTTTCAAATCAGTCAGCTTACTGTATCATTTTACTGCAATAATGCAACAGTGAAAAAAGACTGGTGTTTAGCCAAATATCCAAAGTTCTGATTATTGAAGGATCTCAAAGTAAGTGAACGAATCCCTAAACTCTGAATGAATGATTTGCTGATGATTTGCTCATTCACTGAAACAGACTGATCTGTTTTTTTTTTTTGTTTTTTTTTTTTTTTTAAAGATTAAATGATCCTCTTATAGTAATTAACATCACATTATAGAGGACGATTTTAACAGAATATCAACTTATATTTGGATCTGTTCCTCACACACAGCTGTCAAATGACTTGGAATATAGAGCACAAGTCATGGACTACTTTTACGGTGCTCTTGCATCCTTTTGAGCTCCCATTCAAGTACTGTCCAGGCTTAACCCTGCTTAGCTTCAGTGGGAAATCAGGCAAAAGCTGCTCACACACAGGTTAACTTAAACAATGTGTTGAGATCACAAGCATCCAATGCTAAGGACCATCTTCCAAAACACAATATATGATATTAAGCATCCATGCAGCAGATGGAAGTCCATATACCAATAGCAGATCTGGCTTTAAGTCCAGTGTATTAAAGTGAAAGCAAGTGCAGGAGATATTGAATTAAAAGGGACCTTTTATGCAAAACTCACTTTTATATTGTTTTTGAACATAATTATGTGTCCGCAGTGTGTACACAACCACCCTATGTGGTAAAAATCCATCCACTTCTTTTATTTTCCCCATAAATCTGAAACAGTGTCTCAAAATGAGGCAATTGTGACGTCAGGCCCTGCCCACGACTGGCGACGGAATCTGCCCTATTAGCTTAGCTCCTCCCCCAAGTGAGCTGTACACAGTCCGCCATGTTGATCTCCTTGCCAGAGCATTTAACAGCAGCATTCAAGTAAGAAATATATTCTTATTAAAACTACTAAAGTTATTCAATCGATTTGCGCCAAATGAGTAACCCCCTGACGCGATGTATGACGCAGGATGTAGGAGTATTGTAAGCTTAGACGCCTCTTGCGGTTCAAACAAATAGGGCTGTGCAACAAATTTAAGCTCCTCTTCTCTTATATTAAAATCCTCCAACATTTCTCTTTAAAAATGATCATTTTAGACTTATAATCCGTGACCGGTGATTTGTTTTGCTCTATCCTCTGCGCCTCCGATTTCGTCATTACATTGTGCGTCAGGTCAAAGGATACTCTTACGCCGCAAATCAACTTGCGCATTCTGTGTACGGTTGTCTGCCGGAAGTTAGTTATTTGAATTTATAAAGTTTTAAATATGGATATTTTTCTTACAAAAACGCATCACTTCGCTTCAGAAGACCTTTATTAACCCCCTGGAGTCATATGGATTACTTTTTTTTTTATGGATGGATGCATTATTTTTGGCTTCAAAACATGGCTCCCCATTCACAACCATTATAAACCTTGGAAGACTAAGGATATTTTTTTAATATATCTCCGATTGTGTTTGTCTGAAAGAAGATAGTCATATATACCTAGGATGGCTTGAGGGTGAGTAAATCATGGGATAATTTTAATTTTTGGGTGAACTATCCCTTTAAGAGCATATTTAACAGTAGGTACTGTATATTATGCTGCTGTCACTTTAATATACATATCTAATATACACGTTATTTCTTTCCCTTTTACCTTCACAGACATAACCGACTGTGTTTATGTGACACTCAGGTGGCAACTGACGCTTGAGACTGCGGTCTTTAGCCTCCTTGTTAGAGTGCCCGACTCCCATGCTGGCGGACCTGGGTTCGAGTCCCGCTTAGAGCGGGCGGTTCGAACAGGAGGGATTACTTGAAAGGAAACTTAGTTTAATACTCACGCGATGCACCGTCTGACAGGAAGCTTTCTGTGTGCGTGCTTCAGGTGTGTGAGCTCAGAAAACCATATATAGGAAGTTTAGACTGATATGTCTTTAAAACGCATGCAAAAAATAAACATTCATGATGATGAAGAACTGCAATATCACATGAGCGTGACTGCGATAGAGATGATAATCCAAAACAAACAGCATGTTTTGTTAGTTTTTGGCAGAGTATCAATGGCACAAGCTGTAAAGTCACAGCACTATTCTGGATAGGGGGGTGGGGAGCAGCAGCTCATTTGCATTTAAAGATACATGCATGAAAACAGCATGTTTTTGCTTCCACTCAAAAATGATCAGAAATGATCTGTGTGGTTTTTTGAGCTGAAACTTCACAGACACATTCTGGGGACACTTGAGACTTATATTACATCTTGCATAATAGGTCCCCTTTAATAATGATAAGACATTTATGATAGGAGGAAAATGAGGAAATCCTTGGTGGCAGTCACTCACCTTAAAATGTGGAATATGGCAGAGAGGATGAGCTCATTGTGCACTGCGATGGCCATGTAGCGTGGCTCATGAAACGCTGAGGGGACGGTCCTCACAGCAAAACAAAGATACACACCCCACAGAAGGAACAGGAACTCAGCTGTTTGTGAGAGGTAGTAAAGAGTTAACACCCAACTGACTAGTGCCTAGGACACACCAGTTCCCAGATCAAACAGAGAATGATGTGGCTGTCAAAACCTTTCTGTTACAAACCAATATAGTGCCAGATAAAAATACCAGAATGACAGAGAAAAAAGACATTCAATAAATGCAATAAAAGACATCTAGATTGCTTGTATTCTCTGGACACTGCTTGACAGACAATTGCAAATGAAGCTGTGGAAGGTAGTTCAAAGTTTTAAAGTTCCCCATCCCCTATTGGCACACCCTATACAATGTCAGCCAGTCAGCTGGCCTGACATCAATAAACATGTGTTCCACCAGTGAAAATCTGTCATCATCAATGTATCCAGGTGTTATATTGGACACATTCCAGTTTGCCATACTTGAGGATAAGACATCAGCATAAACATTTGTGTTGAATTCGATTCGTCACAGCCTGGCTGATGCTTCCTGCGAGCTCCGCTATGTGTCTGCAATTAGTGCCAAGCCAGCCTTGATTCATCACTTCCTTGGCTTGCATTTCAAACATAATGACCTGCAATGGTCTACCACGGTGGCTATGTCTGGATTACCATACTACCACATTACTCTTACAATTTAGGCAATGCCACTTAGATGCACTTCATTTGTCAGGACTCAATATCTTTCCTGTTAAGACTACAAGAACAGATTCTAGTTTTGTAAAAGTGGCTGCAGAAAATGTAGAATATATCAAATTAGTTGTTTGAACAGCATTTATAGTGCTTCTTGCCATTTTTGGAGCTTGGCAGCCCCAATAAACATTCATTTTCATTATATTAAAAAAGAGCAGCGTGAACATTCGACTAAACATCTCCTTTTTGTGTTCCATGGAAGAAAGAAAGTCATATGGGTTTAGAACAATATGAGGATGAGTAAAAGATGCCGTAAGTTTCATTTTTGTGTAAACTGTTCCTTTAAATAGTGCCTTGAAGAGATTCTCTCTACTTTCTTTCTTTAAGTAAGTATCCATTTTTGGGAACATTAGACTCTGATTCTGTTTGATAATGTATTCAAGCTGGTGCTCATTAAAATGCCAAATAGTCATAAAGGAAGCTCTTAGGTAACAGATTCACTCACCCACAGCAATCATGTAGTCCCAGCGGTCCAGCAGACACATGCTGAACTGTAGCCCATCAGTGGTAAAGCCCACACTGATGAGAGCGAGATGTCTGTTTGGATTCTGACAAACAGCGGCAGTCCAGGCTATTGCGAACCATAAAACAATCAGCAGGATGATGCACAGTAGACGTAACACTCTCCAGCTGGTCATGTAGGGGATCCGTTGGGCTGTACGTGACAGGAACACCTTGAGAACCCTGGAAAACAGCAACAAAAACCATTGTATTCAGGGCCTAAAATGAACACTTACCAAGCACCAAATGCGAGTAAAAATCAGCGTTGGTGAGTATATTAAACGGTGTCAATCGCCCGTTGGCTGGGTAATATTTTTATGAATTCTAACAATGCAATGTTGTGAGAACATGAAGGTAAATAAATGTGAACGATGACAGGGACAGTTGACAGGCCAGCGCTACATCGTCACAAAAGTTTAAGCCTTGGCAATTTAAATATTCAAGAGCAAGAAGATTCAAAAGGGAACTCAATTTGTTACTCGCACACTGTGTGGAAAGTTTTGTGTGCGCACATCCGAAGAGCGCGCCCAGAAAGCTGCATCTCAGACAGCGCACAAATGCTGAATTGAGCTCTCTTTCATGTCTTCTTGTGCTTGAATGGACAAATTCCCCACCCCAAAAAAAGTAAAAAATGTCTGTCTCGACGAGTATCCTAGTAAACATAGTCAGTTATGTCTTAACTGAATGTAAACAGTAGACAAAGTCCACCAGTATCAGTGTATTGAATCTGTGAATTAGGTCTTAAAGTGACAGCAGCCTAATATTTCTGCCGCTGTCTGTGTTTTTAATGTTAACAATTGTTGACATTTGTTAAAGTTTGCATTTGTAATGCATTTTACTTCCATAATGTGGTGTAATTTCGAGTGAACATGATATTCAGCAGGATTGATTGAATAGGAAATGTGGGCGTTCCAGAGACGTGGAAAGTTATTCTTTTTTTTTTTAATGTTTTAAAATAACTGATGAATCATGCTTAAGGCCATGAATGTGTAATAATGAACTAAAGGTAAATCTTAATTGTGTTAGACATATTAATAATATTTTTTCAAAAGTCAATTTCAAAGTCAATTTCAAAGTCAAATCAAACAAACATATAAATTTGTCACCCTGATAAAGTGTCATCTACGCCCCGTAATGAGTGTCTAGTAAAATAAATGATCTAAGCAATGTGTTAATTTTCACCCCTGTGAAGCCATTTATTTCTGATGCCTTTAATAGGAATGCCATTAGATAATTTCCAACATATATCATACCATCAAGCCCACATTATCTTCTGTGCATGTTAAAGATCCTCCACATATCCTCCTCCATCTCTTTCTTCTGGAGGCCAGACCCTCAGAACCCACCAAACAGGCTGTCCACAGTTCATTTTCTGCATTTGTTGTCCAAACCATTCAATAAAATGTAATACACTGTGGCCATTTTGTCCTAAGTACCTCCTGTTATGTTTTCCCCCAATGACTTTAAGTACTTTACCCCTGATGAACTAGCCGTGGAACATGCAGCTCTGACACTTTATAGGATGCTTACTTTAATGGGAAATTAGGGATAATACAAACTTTAACCGTGCTTAAAAGGGTATCACAATTAAATCAGGAGAGGCTAATGCTGCAAGGTCATGCAGGAAATGAAGCCCATATAAAAGTAAGAAAAAGTGCATTAGAGGGCCGCTCTAGACATGCTGACCTTCTTTATAGCATCTTAAGTCTTTATGGAATAATAGTCTGTATTTTATCTGAACTTTTTATGAAATATAATAGGGATAACAAGGCTAAAGTATAATGTTTATTTAATGACTAAAATCAAGAGAACAAGCAATACATGCTTCTAAATACCTCATGTTACCCTTGTGGAAAAGTACACTTTAGCACACTTTGAAAAGGAGTAGTTTTCACAAAAATAATACACTTTAAAGTGTCTCTATTTAAGTGCTTTTTCGAATATTACATTTCATGCAGTGTGTAATATAGCTGTTTGTGAATGTAAAAGGTCTGCAAAGTTTTAAAGATCAAAATGCATGACAAATAAAGTTATTGTCTCCTAAAAGAAAGAATTGATTCTGAACTGCCATCAGCAATTCCAGTCTCACTTCCTGTGACAAACCTATGTAACAATGTAACAAATTTGCATAATGCCAGCCTATGGTCTTTATTGGCTGCCTGCGAACAATGTCTACTTTGACCCGCCCTCAAACACTGTAGTTGTAGCTGAGTCCTGAAAGAATTTGGTTCGTGTTGTCGACATGTCCAGAAGACGGTGTTTTCTGAGCTGCGAATCCACTTTGTATAAGTGCTAAAAGAGCTGAAATTCAGATATGGTAATTGGCATTTCGTTTCCAACATGTGATGTAAGCGGTAGACCAATCACAACAGACTGGGCCATCGGACCAATCAGAGCAGAGTAAGCTAGCGGAAAGGAGGGATTTAGAGAAACTGAATCTTCGAATGAACAGTTTTCAGGCTTTGAGAAATGAGGTGATGTGCAATGTATATTATGAGAAAATTAACAATTTTGAAAACAATTTTGTTATACAACAGTGTGTCCAAAATTTAAAGTTGCTATCTTTATTATTTTATTTTGGTTTAGCACTAGTTAAAACCCACAAGGAACAGATGAAATCTAGCAAACTGTTCAGTCTCTGTAGCCCAGCCTTTGACTCTTTCGCCCACTATCCAATCTGCTACCCGACACCCATCCACCTTATTGTTTTTTTCAGTGTTGATTCTGAAATGGCAAAGATCTCAGCAGGTTCCACCTCATCGGCCATATTAGGAAAGTGCAAGTTGTGACATTTAATAACATTGTGGTCTGTGAGTCATCCAGCATGTGTGTGTGAGTTATTGTGTGTATAGGTGCACGTGTGTGTGTGTGTGTGTGTGTGTGTGGTTGTTTGTCTGGAGCAGCATATCTATCTCTCAGAGGCATCAATCTCAAAACTCTCACAGATTACAATGTGTCTTCCTCTGCTCACAGATTATAAGTCATTCTCAATATCTTATTCTACCCATTCCTATGATTAAAATTTTTATCAATCAAGATAGTTCATTATTATTAAGAATGTGCCCAAAATAATAACAACACTGCAAGTACCTGTAGAGTTTGAGGGTGACCGTTCCATAGACCGTGGCAAACCCGAGCAGACGAACCCATCGCAGCAGGATACAGCGGAAAACACTCGGCTGGAAGTACAGAATCACCACCTGGAAAACAATAAGCAAGCACTCACAATATGCATTTATCTTAATAACTAAGTAGTGAGTATATATTTATTCAGATGAGAAGGAAATGTTTGGTACAAGATCGCTACTGTTTTGTCCTTGACTGATGGTTAAAGGATAACAAAGTAAATTAAAGTTTAATATCTAAAGGTGATGTGTGTAATTTTAGAATTGCTAGAAGCACAAAACGGAATTGCAAAAATAATAAATAATTTTAAACAGTTTTTCCAAATGTGCAAATGAGATTTAAAAGAGGCAAAGTGGACCCTTGTGAAAAAGAAGTACACTTTAGCATACTTTTAAATAGAGTACTAATTACAGAAAAGTAACGTGTATGTTCTATTTTGTTCTGTTTTATAATCATGCTGTTTTGTTTTCCCTCTTTGTCTGCTTGCCTGTGTTCCCTAGTTAGTTTCCCTGGTTATTAATTAGTTCCTGCACCTGTTCTGTTTTACACTTGATTACTCTTCTCATGTGTTTAAGCCATGTGTTTCCTTAGTTCCTTTGTCCAGCATCATCTTAGTATTATATGGTTAAGTTATTCTTTTCTCCTGCACATTTACTTGTGAAGATTATTATTAAAGGACTGTCTATTTTGTACTCCTTGTCTTCATGCACTCATTACAGCCACATTCTGTGACAGAATACCGGACCATGATTGGATGAATTTTGTGTGTCATTTTTCTTTTTTTCCCTCTCCCCCCACACGATGGACCTACCCGCTGTCCAACTACTCTGCCTGGAGCAGAAGGACCGTTCACTGGAGGACCCTACAAGGGACTATTTAGACCTGTCATGCCTAACTCACTACCCGGACCACTCGCGCTCCTTTTTTTTTTTTTTTACCACACCAGCTTCAGTGTGTGGTTCAAGGCACTCCTTCCAGTGAACGGTCACAGAGAGGATTTCACCGCATTTGTGGAGTGGGTGCTGGTTAACAATGGAGCGACATTCCCCTTTTGCCCATTGGAGGACATCACCAGCCCCACTCCGGATCCAGAGCACAGCCAGCCACCTCCCACACACTAGACGGAGCGGTCCTGCCCAGCTCCGCTAAAGCTCCAAGTCTCCCGTCTCCCCGCTGGTTCCGCCTAGCTCGAAGTTTTCTGTGTCTCCCCTGGTTCTGCCCAGCTCAAAGTATCCTGTGTCTCCAGAGATTCCAACCAGCCTCCCTCTCCCATCTCCTCTTGCAAAGCCAGCCAGTTCATTGGCCCCACCTAGTTCCCATCAGCTCCTCAGCTCCTCACTGGTGTACTCCAGTCTGCTCAGCGGGTCCACTTTGTGTCTTCTAGTCACCAGCTCCGCCTAGTCAAGAGGATCCCCTGGCTCTGCCTCCAGCCATCAAGCCCATCACTCCATCTCGGCTCGTTGACCTGTCGGCTCCTCCCTTCCTCTGCGCCACCTGGGACCATCATCCTTATGGCTCCACCGGGCTTTGTTCTACCGGCTCCGCCTTGGTCAGACATCGCTCTGCCTGCTCCATGGACTTGCTGGCCCTTCAGCTGCACATCGTCCCTCCACCCCTTTGGCTCCGTCGGCTCCGCCTTGGTCTTCAGTCCTAGTCCCAGTCTCGGACACTCATTGCTGCGGCTCCACCTCGCTCTATAGTGCCATCGATGTTGTGTGGGCTCATCGGCTTATCAGCTCCACCTGGGTCTCCACCTCCATTGGCTTTGTCTCCGTCTGTCGTCCCCCTGGTATCATCAGCCAAACACCTTGGCTCCACCCTTCCTCGACTCCGCCGTGGGGCTCCCCTTGCTCCTGGCTCCACCCTGGCTCCTCCATCGACATCACCGCCTTGGCCTCTCCCGCGGCAAGCGCCTCTCTGTTCTGGCTTTTTGCCTGCTCCACTTCCTCTTCCAGAGCCACCACCCTCCCTCCTCAGTTGGACTGTTATGGCACGTGGACGCGCCTTCCCAGAGGGGGGTGTACTGTAATGTGTATGTTCTGTTTTGTTCCGTTTTATTTTCATGGTGTTTTCCTGTTTGTCTGCCTGCGTTCCCTGGTTAGTTTCCCTGGTTATTAATTAGTTACTGCACCTGTTTTGTTTTACGCTTTATTATGCACTTTATGTACTTAAGTTGTGTCACATCTCACTGTTTTTCAGCATCTTGCATCATGTGTGCCACATTTTTAAGATGCTGTAAAACTTTTGAGACCACTGCATTGTGTTCCATTCTGTTATGCTTCATCAATTTTTACTGCAACATTTTTTCAATTAAATGATTTTTATTAATTTCTTTTTAATTGATTACACTAAAATAACGTGCAATTTACACACCCTAATTTTAACACTCAGATAAGTAAATAAATAAAATAATACACAACATATTTACTGTTTAACTTGTACAAGGAACCAATAGACTACTAACATCCTGTCAACAGCTTTTTTTTTTTTTTGGAGACACATGAAAGTGCATAAATCAGAAATTCACTTTTCATTTCTCTGCTCATCACTCTATCCAGACTTGCATCAAGCCTTCAACCTATTACAAAATACAAATAATCTCTTTGATGTGACTGTGATGTGCGCTTCCATTGATCTATCCATCCATCATCCTTATCTGTCACCGTTCTCCAAACAAACCCGTCAGATGCCAAGGAATCTAACAGAGAATTCCAGCACATCACAGCAGTTCCGCTGCATCCACAGAGAGAAAGAGAGAGAGAGACACTAAAGGTGAACTGTAATTGAAGCAGAATTTCACAGCTGTGCCGCCTCCCTCTGTCCCCCGCTCGCTGGCCTCCGCTCAATCTCTCTATGTGCAAACAGCCATGCGACGCTCTGTGTGTAATCTATTAACAACAGTCTGCTCACTTCTCAGGAAGCTCTATTATTAAATTGATTATGGAAAAATTATTCAGAGCGGATGAATTGTTTCAGCCTAGACTCTTCAGTCATAATTAAGTTGAGAAAAACTAATGATAGACACTGAGATACATCCGTATAGGGGGCTCATGCAGACCCCCACAGCTCCCTCACACATGAGACGACACTAATCTTAAAGGCTGGAATGAGCGAATTATGAAGTTACATATCATCAAATAATTATTCTGGTATTTAAAGTCAACATGAGAAGATTTTCAACATATTTAGTGTTGTACAATGTGACATATTTTGAAGTAAAACAGGATATTCAGTAAGAAAAAAGGTGGGACTTTATTTTATCCTTTGGGAATTGTAAAAATATAATCTAAATGGTCTTACCACCAAAACATATAATAAACTCAACAGTAAAAATAGAAATGATGATATTTTTGTGATTTGTAAAGACATGTACATGGTTTACAGAAGACAAATTTGTAATGTCAGGTGCATATAAACTTATTTTGAAAACATAATAAAACTCATTTTGCGTATTTCAATCACACATCTGATCCTCAAACAGCTTAGACTTTGAGTGGTTTGTCAGTTTGAATCATTCAGTTGCAGTCATTCAACTGCCCTTTCGTAGACAATTTTTTTTTTTTTTTTTTTTTTAAATAGACAATATAATATATAAAACCACAAGAAGACCTTTTATCAGCCTTCAAGGAAATGGCAGTATTTTTTAAAGCAGAATCTCATTCAAATTGTGTAATTATAGCTGCAAGTCTTTCTATTGCATTTACACGTATCACCAGCAGATGTCCTCTGTGTTTTGAGTGCTTTGATACAGTGAATCATTTTGTGAAGGAAATGGTTGAAGTGATTCAAAGTTGGTTTCCTGGGGGGTATTCCAGAAAGCAAGGTTAACTTACCATCACATATACCCTGAAATCTCAGTTGATTAAAGAGATAGTTCACCCAAAAATTAAAATTCTGTCATCATTTACTCACCCTCAAGTAGTTCCAAACCTTTATGAATTTATTTGTTCTGCTGAACACATAGGAAGATATTTGGAAGAATGTCAGTAACCAAACAGATCTTGCACCCCCTTTCCTGTTTTCTGGAATACCACCCTGTTTCAGAAAGCTTTGTTTATATCACAATAGAAGCTCCTTGTCAATAGTCAGTACTATTTTATGGCTTCTTTTTCTTTTATTTAATGTCATTACCAGTTGCACCAAATGTAACAATCATATCAATCGTTTCCCAAAAGCATCGTAAGCCTAAGTAGGTTGTAGAAATTATTAGCACTAATGGTCTCTACAATCTTCTTGGGCTTATAATGCTTGAGAATCAGTTCCAGTACAACAATGTAACTCTCTGCTTAATCACCATAGTACAATGCATCGTTAGAGAAATTAACTAGCTAGTCACGACAAAAACCATAGTAACATGGTCGCATGTCGTTTGAGCCATGTTGGTTCAACAATATAGAACTGTCATTAATGACGTCAAGTCAAGTAATGTCTTCTGCCAATTAATCTATGCGAGATCGCAATTAATGTCAGATCATTATAGTTCATTTACTGTAAATGAACAACAAAGTATTTTTTAAATTTTTTGAAGTGAAGAGAATACTTTTTGTGTGCAAAAACAAAACAAAAATAATTTACTTTATTAAAATAATACTTTATTCAACAATTTCTTCTCCTTCCTGTCCGTCTCCTACGCTGTTGACATAGTAAGCACAGTGCAGCGCTTCCGTGTTTACAGTATGTCAAAACGCCGACTCAGTATTGGCTGACGCTGTTCACGTGAGCAGCACGACGCATGCGTGTGATGCTGACGCAGGAGCCGGCCAATACTGAGTTGGCGTTCTGCACTGTATCTACAATGTAAACAGTGTAGGAGAATGACAGGAAAGAGAAGAAATTGTTGAATAAAGTAATTATTTTTGTTTTGTTTTTGCGCACAAAAAGTATTCTCATCGCCTCATAAAATTAAGGTTGAACCATTGTAGTCACATCGACTATTTTAATGATGTCTTTACTACCTTTCTGGGCCTTGAAAGTGGTAATTAAATTGCTGTCTATGGAAGAGTCAGAGAGCTCTCGGATTTCATCAAAAATATCTTAATTTGTGTTCCGAAGATGAACGAAGGTCTTACGGGTTTGGAACGACATAAGGGTGAGTAATTAATGACAAAATTTTCATTTTTGGGTGAACTAACCCTTTAAGGTTTCGGCAAACACCAAATCGTTGAACTATGTTAGTAACGACAGAACTTGCAACCATAGTTTGCTAATGATGCTTTCAGGAAACACAGCCAAGGTATGGTACACCAAAATGGTGTAGTTATGGCAATCTACCAGCAGGGGCTAACTGCTAATGCTAACCAGTCAAAATCTTACCAAAACTGTGCACTTGATGTTGTACATTACTTGTGATCTATTGCCATTACTGTGTGTCACCAAAGTGTGCACTTGGAGAAGGACTGTAAGGGCTTAGCGTGACATTTAAGACAAGGCCAAACATATAAAAAAGGGGTGTTTCTTAAAGGCACAGTAGCAAAAAGGGTCAGAGAGAGGGTAAAAATGGATGTGAAAAGCTAAACTCAGATAATTGTAATGACCCCTTTAAATGCACTTTTACCGTCCAGTGGGGCAGGAATGTGTTGTGTTTTTAAAGATGTAGTGTGTGTGTGTGTATGTAATAGCTGTCTCAGGTCCAGTGACTGAAGTAGTGTGTGTGTGTGTGTGTGTTGTGCTTGTCAGGGGAGCATCCAGTCGGCCAGCTCTTAATTAGAACTGGGAGTACCACACGCCTCTCAACAGTTTTAACCAGTCACTGACAAACCATGCAAAACTAACACTCTACACCTACTCATAAATACCCGATGCAGAGTAAACAGCAGTACTCTCATGGATTACTTCATTGTCAGCATAATATTCATCTCAACTAAAGTGACATCACTGTTGAAATATATGAAACCTGTACTCTAAGTGCACTACAGGAGTGACTAGAACTGCAGTGTTTCAAAGGCCTTTAATGTGTCAGAACGCAATTCATTACGCAACACAAGTATGCACTGCATCTCAACGTTATTGCAAAGGGAAGCAAGACCGAGCATTACCTGTCATCTTCTACATTCAGTTTCCCTTTTCAGGTCAACTAATGTGAAGCAGCAGTTTGAAGAGAATCTTGCTGAGCAAGTGAAAGTTAGTTAAACTGTCAACGGGTATAATAACCTGAATAACACAGTCGATGTAGTGACAAAGATTTGAAGGTAACTCTGTTGCCCCCTTCAGCACTGAATTTATTATCTGCCAGACCAATGAAAGGCAGAACATTAAATCTGTACAACAGGACCACGCGCTTGCAGCACACAGCTGCATTTGTGTACTTAAAGTATTTTTCAAGTATAGAATTCTTGCATAGTTCATATTTTGTACTGCATACTTGAAAATTGTATGTGAAACATTAAACATTTCAAACAGTTGTATACAGCAATGTTGTCAAATAACAGTCCAGCAGTGTCTCCAAATGTGCATTCTGTCAAAGCGTGTACTACAGTTAAGAACTTTTCTGTCATTAATAGCATATTTGATAAAATATGCATGATTGTAGCATGAATACAAACCAGATATACTACAATACATATGTCATGTTGGCACTGTCAAGTAGCAACATTTCTGATGTTGCATCTTGCATTTTTGCGACACTTTTAAAATGAAATGTCCAATTAGTGGAGCTAATGATGTATTCAATTTGATCCAAAACAGCTAAACGGTAACCCTTTCCCCGCTATTGATGAGATTTTCTATCATTTATGTCACCAATCCATGTTTTCACTGTTATACAGTAGGGGCCACTATTACGCATCTTCTGAAATAGTACAGAATCTTAAGACCCAAAAACAAGTGAAGAAGAAGCAGAAACAAGTGATAGAAGATTGCTTATGCACATGTAAACTAATGCAATCATCAAACATTTAACAGCATATAAATCAAAACTGCCTAATGTCACTGAATGACGTCAAACCCATGAAGAGTGAACGTGATGTGACATGTAGCCAAGTATGGTGTCCCATACTCAGAATTTGTGCTCTGCATTTCACCCACACACACCTGGACCGGTTGGCAGCCATTTTTGCTGTGGCACCCAGGGAGCAATTGGGGGTTAGATGCTTTGCTCAAGGGCACCTCAGTTGTGGATAATGAGAGTGGAAGAGAGCGCTGTTCATTTACTTCTCCCACCTACATTTCCTGCCGGTACTGAGACTTGAACCCGCGACCTTCAGGTTAAAAGTCAGACTCTCAAACCATTAGGCCATAACTGCAAGAAGTATAGCACTGTGCAAGCTTTGGGGGTGTGGATGGACTCAATCTTTGTTTTGATCATTGTTCTAAATCCGATCCAGACATAGTCTTTGGCAAAATGCGATTTTCTCAGCTTTGTGTTCAAAATGTTGCTTTTTAAAAGAAACGTACCCACAATCAAGTGATGATAAAAAAAAAAAAAAAATGAAGCTAGAATAAAATGCTCTGTTCTTTTCTTTTGATATATTCTGGGGGCCATAAAAATTTTGTGAAAATGATCAAAAATGCTGGCATTGGCTGGCAACTTAAAAAAAAAAAGTTGGCAGGGAAAGAGTTAATCTGGCAACGTTTTATTACTGTGGTTGTCGTATGTATCGTGGCAGTTTGGAAATAAAAAATGTGAGTGGCTCTAAAGGTCTTTGCACACTGAGTCCGAAATTCGCGTCCAAAATCTTCGCATGTTAAAAAATAAATACGACCTCACGTTGTGTCAATCACGTTTACACACTGCCTCCGAAACTTTCGTCCGTCAGAAAAAAATCCGGATCAGGTTCGATTTTCTGTGACTTTCGCATCCGTGGCACGCATTTTGAGAGACGTTTTGACAATTCAGAGCCACTGTACAAGCGAAAGCCAAAATCCCGAATGCCATCTGACAAGTTGATCCATGTCGTCTACAGCACAAAAGGGTTGCACGGTGTATCGGTACTACGGTAGTATCGCGATAATACAGCTTCGAAATACTGGCGATGCCACTGTATTTTTTAAACGGTAGTACTGTAAGGAATGTTGTATGTGCGGCAGGTACACATTTTTATATTTAAAACATTAATCTCATAACATTATTTATGCAATTGTAATTGAAGTGCAAATACATAAATGCTACATCTTAATGTCACTTCATGCAGCTTCTGTGTTACAGTACAGTGCTAAGATGAATTTTGTTTACAATGATACATTTGATTGGTAATAAAAGCCTGTTATTCATTCTCATTAATGAAGTATTCAGAGAAAAATCTGGTCTGTTTTCATGTATTTATGAAAGTTTGGTTCATTTTGTATACTGCATGGTAACGCGATACTTCTTGGTTCATTTTGAGAGACATTTTGACAATTCAGAGCCACCGTACAAGCGAACGCCAAAATCCCGAATGCCATCTGACAAGTTGATCCACATCGTCTACAGCACAAAGCATTAGCACTGTATGACAAACAAAGTGCGGAATACAAAGAGACAGAATATAAAGACAGATTGTGCCAGTAGCAAAGCATCAAAGTGAGTCACTGACATCCTGAAGTAAACTTTGAAACGCTTGGGATAATCACGCAGCTCCTTGATGAGGTGGATCTCCTTACCCTCATTGGTCCAAAAGAATTATAATAAAGAATTATAATAAATAATATATGTATAAATCCTATGTTGAATCAAATAAAATATTTTTTGCTGATGCTACTTTTTGTCTATTTTACGCTTTACACAATAATGACTTTAAATTATCTTTTGGGAGTAATTTCTAAGCCAAATTTGATGTGTGATTAATTTGATAATCTCCACATTATGTAATTAATTAGTAGGGCTGGGTATTGACACAATTTTCACGATTCGATTCGATTTCTATTCACATGCTTGTGATTCGATTCGATTCGATTTCGATTCGATTCGATATCGATTATTTTGGATGTAGTATATCAGTTACAGTACATGGCAAATTTTCTAGAGGAAAAAAATCTCTCAATTAGTGTTGTAAACTACTCATGGGAGTCAGTTGGTACTACAATATTGAAGGTTAAAATTTACTTATTTATATACAAACACTTAAATTACACTCAATTATGTTTTTTTTATAACAAATAAAGTTTAGAATTACATAATCATATTTCTACTCCAATTCGTTTTTGGTTGTTTTTAAATATAAACATTTAAATCGTGGCTGTCATAACTGATTTATTCAAACGTGCATTAAATATTGAAGAACATTATAATGAATATGTAACGGTGCATAGCTATATTTATCAGAATGCTGCGTTCTAGAGTTCACTTTTCTAGCTGACTAATGAGTTTATGGTCACTGAATATGTTTTTCTGAGGTAAATGTGACGTTACGTGACATTGTTTACAAGCTGTTTTATTGACGTCTTTCCGAGGTTGAAACGCTGATTGAGCGATTACACGAGACATGATACGGATTTCGGTAAGTTGTACTGTATATTTTAACATACCTTCAGATGTTTATTCATGTTTATTTCGCGTTCACATGCGCTCCGTGCTGCCGCTTCTCTTTAACTGAGGCGCTAAAGCTATCTGTCACGTCACATTAAACAGTGCCAAAACGCTGTTTATTTTTTGAATATCATAATAAGATGGACGTCATTTGAAATCTGAGACTTTGCTTCATATCAAAAGTAACAATGCACAAAGATGAATTTATTGGATTGGGGGCGCGCTACATGTTCTGTTCATTCATCAACTGAAAACAGACTAGACTAATCGATTCTTGGGATTTAAGAATCGATATTGGTTCGTAAAAATGAGAATCGATTAAAATCGAGAAATCGATATTTTTTACCCAGCCATATTAATTAGATTAAAAAATTTAATCACTTCACAGCCCTAATAAAAACACAATTGCTGAAATAACTATGCCATTTTAGCTTGCTTCTACAAGTCTTTCAGCTGTTTCACCGTGCCTCATGTTTCATGGGCCTCATACCCGAGTCGCTCCACATCACAAGTGCAGTGCTATTCTAGCTATCGAGCAAGTTTACTATATCATACATATGGAGCTGGTAACATGATGCAAGCGTCAACGGTTTACACCTGGTATTAAGATGCATTTTGGTCGATCAGATCACAAGTGGATGATGCTAAGTGTACACGGGGTCTAAAACTAAGAATGTGTTCATTTACAAATCATGCACTATGGCAAAAGTGTATTGGAGGTCATAATAACATAGTATTGTTAATAACAAGAAACTTTGCTAAAATAAGTCTTTATTAATTTATAATCTGACCCTGTAATCATAATTTGTGAAAAAAGGAATGAGTTGTTGGTATTTTACTGCTTCTAGTGATCATTTAAGTTGGAAACTGCAGTGAATTGTAAGTATAGGTACGTTTTTGGAGCAAAAAAATGTAGGTAAAGGCATGTTTTTCCAATGAGAATTGGATACATCATCCAAGTGTTTTTTTGCCTACTTTTTCATGAGACTGTGTATTCGGACATACCGCTTATTTGATGCACTGTTTACAGCTTACTATATTATGGCATACTATGTAGTGTGGATGTGGATGTGTGGAACAGTTATTTGCCATTTAATCCAGTTTTGTGTAAAAATGTCTTAGCATTTAGCATCCAAATGAAATGATGACATGGCATTACTTTTCATTTATTTGTCACACTGGAAATTGAAGGTCAAATAAAACAGTGCACTGTGGGATACATTAGTGCAGTGTGCTCTGGTAGTAAACAGCACATATTTGCAAATATTAGTAGGTCATCCAAGCAGTCCACGCATACAGAAAATTCCCACATTGTGCTCAGTAGCCATACTGCAAAACCAGAAAAAGTAGTACGATAGTATGCCATTCTGAACATACCCATCATCCCTTGCATGCCACTCACAGCTAAGATGAACCTTCTGCATAATGGACTCACATTGATGACCGGTTGAAAGCTGATCCACACGTACAACAGCCAAAGATCAATGAGAATTAATGTAACCTGACCTCTGTGCGTGTGTCTGTGTGGTGTGTGTCGGCACCAGAGCCCCATCCAAAACATGAAAGACAAAGAAGAACAAACATCTGAGGCTGCGTAATTATCAGTGTGTTGCAGATGTGCCGCGACCCCCCTTACGGGACCGTTCGTGCTAATCCGATTAGCAGAGGCATTAATGGTCGTCCCATAGCAGCGGAAAAAGACACAGGCACGTGGTTATTTTGGCTCACTAGCTCTGAGTCAGACGAGGGACAAGGCAAACTCTAGGGGGGAAGCCAAGAGGAGGCGACGGAAGTCGACGTTGCCTAGATTGGTGAGGCGAGACTGTATTTTGTATGATGCAGTAAAGTCTCACCGCACTCGGAGCGTTACAAAACACACAGCGCTTCAAGTGGCTGATTCCTCAGAGGGCTCGAGAACACAAACAAAACGCAGTTGCCGTGGCGAGAGACGACGGAGAGCCAGACGGTAACCAGGTTGAGAAAAAAACACTGAAGCAAAGCTTGAGTTATCATTATACATTAGTGCACCTATATTGACAAATATTCATATTTTTCAGCCTCTTTCACAATATTCAATCATGCCATTAATATGCTTACTCTGAAATGGCTTAAAATGGTGATTTTTTCAATCAAATAAACATCATTTGATCCAAATAGTTATTGTTGCTAAGTTGACTTAAAATAAAATACAATAAAAAAATGTGATTAAAAATAATCCAGGCACACAAAGAAGAATTATATATTTTATATTACCATCACAATTATATTGAATACAGTATTGTTATTATTATTAAAGGATTATTTCACTTCAGAATTAAAATGTCCTGATAATTTACTCACCCCATGTCATCCAAGATGTTTATGTTTTTCTTTCTTCAGTCGAAAAGAAATTAAGGTTTTTGAGGAAAACATTTCAGGATTTTTCTCAATATAGTGGACTTCAACGGCTACCAACGGGTTGAAGGTCCAAATTGCAGTTTAAATGCGGAATAAGGGTCTTATCTAGTGAAATGATCGGTCATTTTCTTAAAAAAAAAAAAATTATATACTTTGCCATGCATTACGTAATCACGTTGGAAAGGTCACGTGTGATGTAGGCGGAAATCTAATTTTCTCCTCCAACTTCAAAATCGTTCGACATCGTTTTTTTTTTTTTGTAAAGGGCGTTTGACTTAGTATTTGCACGTTCGCTTTGTAAACACTTGCTCGGTACTTCTGCTTACAACACGTGTGACCTTTCCAATGTGATTACATAATGCGTGGCGCATCACAGAGCAGTGCAAGACTAGCAATTATGGTTAAAAAGTATACAATTTTTATTTTTTTTTTAGAAAATGACTGATTGTTTCACTAGATAAGACCCTTATTCCTCGGCTGGGATCGTGTAGAGCTCTTTGTAGCTGCACTGAAACTGCAATTTGGACCTTCAACCCGTTGATCCCTGTTGAAGTCCACTAAATGGAGAAAAATCCTGGAATGTTTTCTTTAAAAACCTTAATTTCCTTTTCGACTGAAGAAAGAAAGACACAAACATCTTAGATGACATGAGGGTGAGTTAATTATCAGGAAATTTTAATTATGAAGTGAACTAATCCTTTAAATATTGAATATAATGATATTTTAAAAATGACCTCCGACACTAATCAGCAAGTACCAGCACCTATTGTAACACCTTACAAACTAGCATTTTACAAAAACAACATTTAAAAAAAACACACACTCTTGACGTGAAGGGGATTAGCTGAATGCCAGGGCAGTCCGGAACGAAAAAGGGAGCGAGACAGCTCTGACATTTCCACAGTTTGCCTGGAGCACTTACTTCCACTCTAAATATTAGTGATGAGATGAACTTAATGACGAGACCTTCCTTCTTCCCAGAAAAACTGAATCTTTTCGTGAGAGACAGAGGCACAGAGGAGCAGCTGACGCATGTCTTGTCTTTGGGGAGTTGGCAGAGCTCTCATCCATCACAGAAACATGCTGTCGGGTCACACCTGCTGTACTGCACACACATGCACTGTCAGCACTCACTAATTTAATGTTACTGCACATTCATGAATCAATACATCTAAAAGACCTACAACAGTTTCAACAAAAAACTACAGCACTGAATATGATTTAACTAAAGCATTAAAAGAACCTCAGGGAACACATTATTTTACAGTGTATAGTTATTACTACAAGAACTACATGTAATATGTGTAACAAGGACATTAAAATAAAGTGTTACCAAATAAAGTGTAACCTAATTCTGTTTTTCATGACTATTTAATTTTTCACCCTTTTCCTGACCTTTGGAATTACACAGTGGGTCTTGCACCTTCTATAAAAGACTTCTATGTAAATTACCTGTTATGATTGGCTAACCACCAGCCAAAATAGTGTAGCCAAAATCGTATCTCACAGTATAAGCAATTTTATATCACAATAAGAGTACATACTAACTGTTGTAACAGTTTGGCCGGCAGTTGTGCATGACGAGATGGAGTAGGAACTCAGAATAGTCTATATTCAAACACTCAGGAACACAGGAAAAACATAGGAGAGATCGCAAACCACTAAACATATACAAGAAACGACAAAGATCTGAACATAACAGGGAGTATAAATACAAGCCGAACATAATGACAAGACAGGTGCAGAAAATATGAAAGCATAAGAACAAACGAGTACATAATCAGAAACGAAGGAAACCGAAACTAAACAGGGCAGGGATACAGGAACTAAAGGAAACAAAACAGAATATCAAAATAAGAGTCCTTAATCATGACAACTGTTCAAGTTTTGGGTGGGTAAGATTTTTGTTGTTGTTTTTGAGTCTCTTATGCTTACCAAGATTGCAATTATTTTTTATTAAAAACAGTAATATTAATATTAATTAATAGTAATAAAATAGTATTACAATATAAAATAAATACTTAAAGTAATTAATAGTAATAAAATATTATTACAATACAATATTAACCGTTAAAGGATTAGTTCACTTTCAAATTAAAATTTCCTGATAATTTACCCCCATGTCATCCAAGATGTTCATGTCTTTCTATCTTCAGTCGAAAAGAAATTAAGGTTTTTGATGAAAACATTCCAGGATTATTCTCCTTATAATGGACTTCAACGGACCCCAAATGTCAAATTTACAGTTTCAGTGCAGCTTCAAAGGGCTTTAAACGATACCAGATGAGGAATAAGGGTCTTATCTAGCGAAACGATCAGTCATTTTCTAAAAAAAAAAATAAAAATGTATATGCTTTATAAACACAAATGCTCGCCTTGCAAGTGCTTCTGCCAGACCGCCTTCCGTATTCTTCTAAAAGCTTACACTGTATGTCCTACACCTTCCCTATTCAACTTACGGATCTAACACAGCGCCAGTTCTGTTTTTTTTCTTCCGTAATTTGAATATGGAAGGCGTTCTGGCAGAAGCTAGATATTTGACTTCATAACTTGTTTAAATATGGATTTTTTTTTACACAAACGCATCGCTTTGCTTCAGAAGGCCTTTATTAACCCCCCGGAGCCGTGTGGAGTCATGATGGATGTTTGATGGATGGATGTGGATGGAAGCTTTTTCTACAGCTCATACTCGTGGGTCCCGTTCACTGCCATTATAAAGCTCAGATGCGTCAGGATATTTATTAATATTTCTTCGATTATGTTCATCAGAAAGAACAAAGTCATATACACCTAGGATGGCTTGACGGTGAGTAAAGCTTGGGCTAATTTTCATTTGAAAGTGAACTAATCCTTTAAACAAACTGTTTTAGATTTTAAAATATTTTAAAATGTAATTTTATGGTGTGATGGCAAAGCAGAATATTCAGCAGCCATTACTCCAGTCTTCAGGATCCTGTTTTTGTTTGTTTGTTTTAATGTTGAAAAAAGTTGTGCTAAAAGTTTTTTTTTTTTTTTTTTTGGTAACATTGTAAAAGTCTTACTGTCACTTTTGACCAATTAAATGTGTTCTTGCTGAATAAAAACATTAATTTCATGCAAAAAAAAATGGTTGTATATTTTTAATTACGATGTGGTAATTTAGTTAATTTACTTAAATTAAGTTGCATTTATCTTGTTTTAAAATGTTTTGAATATTTTAATGTTTACGGATTGACCCAATTTATTTAATTTATTAAGTGTCTCACTATAACTGAAAATTTGGCATATTTTTTTTTTTTTCAAAAAGAGAAGTCAATATTATTTTTTGTGATAATGTAAATGTGGACGTTATATGTTGTATGTGCTTATATGACATGTCATCATTACCATGACATGTCCCTTAAAACACACACACACACACACACACACACACACACGTTTGTTTTTGTGAATTGTGTGGACATTCCATAGGCGTAATGATTTTTTATACTGTACAAACCATATTTTCTATCCCCCTACACTACCCTTACCCCTAAACCTACCCATCACAGAAAACTGTGCACATTTTTACTTTCTCAAAAAAACTCATTCTGTATGATTTATAAGCCTTTTGAAAAATGGGGACATGGGGTAATGTCCTCATAAGTCATCCTCTCCTTGTAATACCTATGTCATACCCATGTCATTATACAAATTTGTGTCCTGATATGTCACAAAAACGCACACACACACACACACACACACACACACACACACACACACACACACACACACACACACACACACACAGGCAAGACAGAGCAAATGCCAGTACATATAATATTGATCTCTCTCTTCCATTCTCTTGTTTTTAAACTCTCCATTATTAATCAATGCGAAGTGCTGGGAATCAGGGTGATCTTGCTGCTTCTTCAGGAAGACTTAGGTAATATGAGTGAAAGATTGCATTGTACTTTACACAAAATTGTTATGGAGGCTATTAGCAACACTTTAATTAGGCAATGAGGCCATACTTATTAAAATAGTCACAGCTAATGGGCGTTTTTTTTTTCTTCACAATATAACATGGTCTCAAGTGCCTCATTGTTTTTAGAATATGTAGTTACAATACATATAGAAACATATAAAACAATTAAAGACTTTGTTATCGTATTTTATAAATTTACTTAGCCATTCTTTTGCAAAAAGGTATAGTCATCCTCATTCTAAACTAGCAAGTCTTTTTTCCATGGAACAAAAAAGTAGATTTTAACAACAACTATGATGATAACTATATTTGTGTCCACTAACGGAGGATTAGAATGATGTAGAATAATCTAAGTGCGCACTGTAGTTATGATCAGTTTGCTAGAGAGTTGTTTTAAGAGAGATTTTTTTTTTTTTTTTTTTTTTTTTTTTTTTTTTTAAGTAGAACTTAAGTACAAATTTATGTAATTTCATAATTACTCTACTGTCTTTAAAATTTGGTTAAAGTGTACTGCCAAATGTACTGACAAGCCATTTCTATTGAAACTACCATAGTAATTGATGTATTTAAACATATTTGTAGTTACGCATTTGTAATGATGTTGCAATTTAGTATAAAAAAATATATTAACTTTAAATGTAATATCAAAGTTACACACTACAGTTCAAATTACTTTTGCACTTTTGCATGTGCTTTAGTTTGTTAGTCAACACATCAAAATAAGTGTACTTCTTTAAAGCATAACAAAATATTATTAAATGATTTATAGTGATTTAAAATGTACTTTAAATAGAACATTCAACTATATGCTATACTGTTAAGAAACAGTCATGAAAGTGTACTCACTTTAAGTACACTTTTACTTCATTAATATTATATTATCTCCAAGTACAAGTTTTTTTATGATTCTATGTACACTACAGGTGCACATTCAATACAATTAAGCACGATATCTTGTTTTTTTTCCCGCATGTCATGTAAATTTGAGAGCAACAGAAGAGGAGAACATTTTCGGTGAAAACGACTCAAACACAAACAAGACTGTCTTTTTTTGTGTTTGCTGGAAAAAGAAAGTCATATTAGGATGAATACATGAAGGTGAATAAATGATGAGAGAATTTTTGGGTAAACTATTCCTTTAAAAGCAGGAAAATAAAGACACATTTCTCCGGTGAAACTGTGAGAGGTACTGTCATGCTGTCTGGCTCATCTGTGTCTGTGGCACTACCCTCTGGAGTGTAAACCCGAGAACAGAGTGTTCCTCATCCCTCACGCAATATCCACACAAAAACACACACTCCTCTTCAAAGCTCGCATGGGCATTCACTCACACACACTTCATTACACCCCTTCAGGGGCTCGATCCACTCACAAGCCGACGCCAAAAAAGCATTTATTATTTACCTTTACATAATAGTCCTGGAAGATTTATCTTAATGCCTCCCGCTTGCATTTCTTTTCCCTTTTTGCGAGTTTCAAACCCCCTGCAGCTCCCTTTTTCTTTGTCATTTTCAAAGAAGGCACCCCATTACGTAACACGTCGTTTTCTCTGTGCATCTTTGAGTCTTTGTGTAAGACGAAGAGAAAGGAGCAGAGTAGGAGTGGACCTGCCAAAGAGTGTTTGAACACATGCTCTCCCCCATACACACAACCGCACACACACTCTCAGTGCGCCAAGGCAGAGATTGATAACACTGCAGTCAATCACTGACGGCCGAGGAATTCACACAGCCGACACCATCAGACTCATGTGGCGGAATTCAGAGAAACCCTATTAGTGCTGTCAGTCAAAACTCAAACAAACAGCCGTGATTGGCAGAGGAATACAGGAAACACAGAGAGTGGCAGACAGGAAGTGTACAACATGAAGGCCGCAGTAAAGAGAAAGGCTATGTTTGACAATAGTTCAACTACTAATAATACCAATAATAGTAATACTATCACTATATAGTACAGTTTCTGCAGTATTCAATATGTATGCTGTGCAAAGTAAGCATTTTTTTCTGTATGTATGGAATACCTGGATGTCCTACTACAAAATGTGTAGTATATAAACAGAGTACAGAAACACACAATGCAGTGCAGTCATCTAGATATTTGATTTCCAGAGTGATGATTGAATCAGAAGTACTATATTGTATAATATTTAAATTATATTTTTTTTTACTGAGTGATTACCATATTTTCATATACCATTTATATAGCATTTATATGACACCACCAAAGGTACTTTAAAAAACAAACACGGTATTACCATGATATTATGTAGAAATACAAAATGTCATTCTGTTTTTATAAATTACTTGTAAGTCACAAGTATCATAATTATAGGGTACTCCATGGTACTTTTAAAAAACACCATGCTATCACCTTGGTGCATGTCTAAAAAAAAATGGTATTGCTTTACCATGTCCAGAAAACCATGTTAATATCCTATTGCATTTTAGTACTTTTTTGTAAGCAATAATTATATGGTACTCTAAGGTATCCAAAAAGATGGTATTGCCATGTTACCCTTGCACTTGCATGACGTATGTTTCATAACACACTTCAAAAAGTGAACTTTGAAATAACGTCAAATGGAAAGTTTTACTTTAAAGGTGCAATGTGTAAAATTTAGGAGGATCTATTGACAGAAATGCAATATAATATACATAACAATGTTTTCAGTGATGTATAAAGACCTTTCATAATGAACCGTTATGTTTTTATTACCTTAGAATGAGCCATTTCTATCTACATTCACCGTGTGTTCCCTTGCATATTAAGTCGCCATTTTGCGCCGCCATGTTTCTACAGTAGCCCTAAACGGACAAACTGCTCTGCAGAGCACATTTCATTACTACGTTGTTCTTCTTCTAAATCGTTTGTGTTTTTAGAGGCAGCTTGCATCGACACTACGTTGAATATGCATGAAGAAGTAGTAGTAGTAGTAGTAGTTGTCTGGTTTATTAGAAGCAGAGACCGTTCTTTGTTAGAAGAAAAAACCTCAATGCTTGACTGGCTACTCTCTGCTGTCTCAGATGACGACATCTGTCTTGTGTCGGCCAGACGGCCACCGTAGCTTCTCTATGTGCTTCGAAAGGGAGGGGTGAGCGCCGTTGGTTGCAGTTCGCAACCTCACCGCTAGATGCTGCTAAAATTTACACACTACACCTTTAATATACATTTTAAGTCATTATTTTAATAATCTTTTGTGATGTTTTAATGAAGTACACTTATGTTGACTAACATACTAATGCACATGTAAAGTATTGATTATAATTTTAACTGTGGTGTGTTATTCAATTATTATTATTATTATTCAAATATTTAATAATTACATTTAAAAGTTAACATATTTTAAAAGTACTAAAGTGCAAATTAATCATTACAAATGTGTATTTATAAACAATGACATTAAAGTATATTTTAGTTTACCACAAATGCTTGTCAGTACATTCGGCAGTAAATTTTAACCATATTTCAATGATAATAGAAATAATTATGAAATTACATATAAGATGTACTTAAGTTCTACATAAGTAGGCCATAAAACACTCTAAAGGTTGGCTAATTGCATTTAATATAATTTTAAGCTATAAGACATTTTCATAAACCTAGCATTGTATATTACGAATATTGTTGGCTCCTTGACGAATTACTTTGTTCCGCTTTTGTAAGTCTCTTGGGATAAAAGCATCTGCTAAATGCATAAATGCAAATGTAAATGTCATTTAATTGAAATTAGCATGTAATTAAGTGTCCGAAAACATTCCATTTAGTTCGCACCTAAGTATATTCTTTTAAAGTATATGATTTTTGTAATAAGTACTCTTTTTAAAAGTATAAAAAGTTTTACTTTTTCACAAGGAACTCTTTAGTACTTTTGACATCACTTCCACCATTCCATAAATGTCTTCTGAAAATACATTTGTGAATAGCCGCTTTTCCACTGTCGGGCCGAACAGTTCTAAGAACAGATAGGAACAGTTCCAGTTGTATTTCCACTTGAGCCTGGTACGGCACAGCACGATTACAATCCGTTATCAGCCCGGATTTCTCAGCATGGGTGGCTAACCGTTGGTAGATGTTTGAACGTGTATAGTGACGTAGAACGTGTGTAGTGACGTTGCAACTCAGGATTGGTCACTTATCTATTGCCTGGCTACCTGTTTCTCTATAGCTGGCTAAGCGCGCTATTTGAGTAACACAAATTAATAATAAAATGAAAAGAAACATCAGATCATCCTCCATAATGGTCGCTATTTACATCTCATATCGTCTGTAAACTCTTGCATTGTCAGTCGTTGTAAGCGGCTAATGTTCTGTACTGGATACATCTCTAACAGGTTCAGGAATGAAAGCTGGGCAGTGATGCTGAGATAGCATGACTCAATCTTTCAAGCGCTCTCGCTTCATCAAGGCAGCACTTTCACAATGTGCTTTAATAAAGAACTTCCGTTTCCGTGGAGCGGTGTGGCTCCAACAGCTGGGCTGTGAAAGCTTGAGCAGATGAGATGACGTCCGTAGCCCTCTATGCAGCTGAATGCTGTTATTTATTACAGTCATGCATGATCATTAGCTGGCGTGTTCCTCATCTCCACCCCCACACCAATCTCCAGGCACTTGGTTACAAAGGCCACGGATCACGGATCGCTCAAACTGACGTTGAATGCTTCCGTGCAAATGCTGATGCATGATTCAGAAGTTCCAACATCTTTCATTTGCAATTTAGCAATTGGACACAAAGCAGGGCTTGAAGTTGTTTTCTTCAATAAATGGTCAGTGAAATTATAACCTCAGGTTAATATTGAAAAGTAACTCATATTTAAAATATTTTTTACTTCAATAATAGGATATCAATTCAACAGATTAATGGCATAATCACTGTATAATTTTAATTGTTAGATACAGAAGGTCAAGACATTTGATGACATTTGAAGTGTTTAATGCTAGCTACTTTTCAAGCAAAGGTTATAAAACAATGTCTCAAAAAATGGCTTTTGTATTTCTAATGGGTTAAAAGAAAAGTCATGGGATTTATAGATTGTTCCATTTGATAAGTGCCTAAACAACACAGTGTACAATACTGGTGTTTAAAATAACTAATAAATGTATTATCAGTAGACAAGCGTTAAGATGTTATTTGTTTGTTGTTCGAAAGCGTGAATGATAAAGGTGACTTAGGCAGAGATCAATGAGACCGACAGCTCAAGGTCAGTATAGACCATCTGCTTATTGATCCTGGATTAGTTTTCGTGGAAACCCACATATTCCAAGAAATTGCCTTATGTTCTTGAAGGCCTGGTGAGAAGTGTGAGTAGATGAGTATTATAGCAGAATTAATAATGTAAGAGTTTCTTGTCCTTCAGACAAGCAGAAGAAACACCATAAACATTGCTTTTTATGCATGAACGTAATTCTAGCCAATCCATTCAATCAATCATTGGGGATATTCTGGTGTAGACGCCTTCAAAGGACTTATATTGAGTGATCTAATGCCTATTTCCTAGCAGTGACCTTATGCTGTCCATCCTTGACTCCTGGGACGCTTCTATGCTTTCATATACCAGATGGACAAATGCAGGATTAGAAGGAGTGTGCACCTTTTTCCCAAACACCATAAATAATTGAGCGCGAGTAGAGGTCATTCCTGGAGCAGGTCTAATTAAGGACGGAGGTGGAGCGTGGAGTCTGGTGGTTTGTGGTCCATGAAGGCGAGAATACCACCTCACTGGGTGCGTTTGTATGTGTCAGTCAAGACATGTGCAATGGCATGCTGTAGGTTTGACCCCAAGTGCACAGTAAGAAAAGTTCGGCCTACACATTTGGCTATATTTGCATGTCTTTGGTGGTTTGTTTTTTCAAATGCTTTGGTTGTATTTCTAATTATAAATACAAAGTTCTGTCATGAAAATCTAGATGGCGCAGGCTGTTAGGTCCAAATACTAGGTCAGTGTCTACGTAGCAGTTTGCAGCACACTTTCAGAAACCCTCCACCTTCCCCAACTCCACCTGTATAGACCTGTATGCTATTGTACAGAAGCAGCATGTCTTACTTGCTCACAGCAGCGTGTCATGTATGTATTGGCAGTAGCAATCTCGTACTTGCCCTGCAGCAGCAATAATCAACAGCAGCAGCAGCGTAAGCAGATTAATTTCACCAAAACATATATAAACATATTAACATTATCATATCTATTGCCATGCCAAACACTGAGTTGTCAAGACAGAAAAATATGTATGATTTACTGACAACAAATATTGTTTTATTATTGTATCTATTAAGGCTTGTGCACGCCAGGACAATTATCATGCACGCTTATTATCGACGTTTAACGCCTTGTGACTAAACAAAGGGCACCGATGTGAGTGTGAACACCGATGCGCAAAACGGCAGGCGTAAAAGCGTCATTTTTAAAAAAAATGCCTCGGGTTTGACGCGCCGCATTAAAAACTGGCCGACCAATGAGATTGCCACTTTTGTTCACGTGCCTGGAGCTGCTGAAGTGACAGTAAAACACGACTTGGTGGCACTCAAGCACAAAATGGTCTTGCCGAGCACACATTGTTAAGAAGATGTCGACGAAGAAGACCCCTACAAACTATGGGTGCTCTGCCAGTTCTTGGCCACACCAATAGATGTGTATTATATGCCATTTTATTTCTGTTTTTCTTTTGTTTTTTTACATTCAAGAAATATAGTTGAGAATGTCTATCTCATACACGTTTATTTGCACTACCGTTCACTTGCACTACTGTCATTGTGACTTATTTGCACTACCGTTTCTGACTACCATCTCCTCATGTCATGTATATGCCATATATGCCATTTTATATCTGTATTTTTATTGTTTTATTTACATTCAAGAAATATTATTTAGAATGTCTCAATCGCAATTTAAATAGTCACATTGCTGTCTCTGTGCATCTCTCAGAAATCAGAGCTTTCCAAGAGTAATATCAACTAAAATACTACATTATAGACATTTTCTACTATTTGATATGTCTATTTAAACGTATTAAACCTTGCACAATATGATACATTAATGAATGAAATAAGCACAGCATGATCGCCAATCAAATAGCCGCATTGTCATCTCTTGCGTCTCTCAGACGCCGCTGCTAGGAAAAAGTCCACCACGATGTCGCCGAATAGGCCCCCTTGGAAGATGGGGCAATGAGAATGCGTGCTTTCTCAGCATCCTTCATCCCCACAAGGTTGAGCCATAGGTGGAGCACCTGGACCACAAAAGTGGACATCGCCCGACCAAATGCCTATGCTGTGACCTTCGACACCCCTAGGGTGAAATCGGCCACTGAGCGTAGTTTCTGATGAGCGCTGGGTTGGGACTACCCTTGTGCATGTCCGTGGCATGCAGGCCGGAGTTGGCCTGTCCAGCAGTGCTTTAAGCTCTTGCCCTCATGGATCAAGTGAACTTACATGCTTTGGAGGAGAATCTTGTATCGTTCCTCCAGGTGGTGGCATGTTGTAGGCACTGGAGAACCACAATTGCCACCTGGGAACATTGGAGTAATCCCTGGCTGACCCACCATCGAGGGTAAGGGCAGAAGAACCGGCGAAGCGTGTTCTGGCAGTAAAAATATACCTTACACTGCTTTTTGAGCTCCTCATGCACCTCCAGGAAGAAAGGATCTGGGGCGAAGCTCAGCTGTGTGTGGCACTTTGAGCCCAGAAACCAAATATCTAACCACAAAGGCTCGGGGCACTCAAGCTTGATGTTAGCGGTAGGCTGGGCAAGCACAGAAGCCATCTCAGCACCAGACTCAGTCTGCGCAACCACCTGTTGGTGGGGCCAAGGCGAGTCTTCCGTGTCAGAAGGCAAAAACTCGCCCTCTGATGCTGTTATTGAGAACTTGATTGCCAAATGAGAAATTAGGTTCACCTACAGGGGTTACTCGACCGGGAGAGAAGAGCATGCTAAGGAATGGAAGGTCTGTGGAGACTCAACCGGTGGAAATGCTTCCATTGGTACCCTCAGATCGCCCTCAGCACTTGCTGCCGATACATTGTGCATAGCAGCAGAAGAACCATGACGGGGAGCAACTGAGGTCACTTTCTGCTTAGAAAAGCAGGAAAGTCGTGATTGCAACATTCCCATGGCCATGTTCTCGTAATGAGTGCATGTGCCATCCACAAAAGCTGCTCCAGCATGGGCATGGCCCAAACTGCAGCAGCGATCTTGGCTGTCTGATGGAGAATGTTGTCGACTGCATCCAGAAATGCACGGGCAAAATAGCATCTTTAAAAAGACGTTCTTCATTCGTGTTTGCTCGTTTAGAGGAAATTTCTATTTTATAGAGTAACTCTCTTGTTAGAGAATATTCTCTTTTGGAAATTTCTCTTTCTAGTTCCTCGTTGAAGCACCCTCTTGCACTTATCTGTGCATATAGGAAAGAGAAGCGCTGAAATGCACCATAGGAATCCAACGAAGCTTCTAGGCAGAGGTGAATGAAGAGAGAATCACAGACGTGTCTTCTTGGCCCCGAAGAACAAATCTGAATGAGTGGATGCAAGCCACATCCTTTTATATCCGTATGTCCGGGGAAGTAGTAATGCAAATTAGTTTCAGTACATTGACACAACGTCGAAGTGACTGACACATAGGGAACAAATATGAAAGATAACGCTTAGAATAGCAACCATATAGCAAACAAGACTCCGGAAAGAACATATGAACAGAAGGGGTATTTACACAGGAAGTAAATGACACAAACAAGATGCAGGTATGTAAGAGTCAAAACAGCTTTAGAAGTTAGCACCTGATGGAAGATGCCATAATTACACCATTATGGAGCCAAAAAGTATCTTTCTGCATTGACAGTCAATCAGAAGTAGCAACTGCCATTGAAATAATTGGGAATGCTAACAGATAGTTTTCTCCAGGTAATAGAGTTCTTTGGTTGAAGAGTAAGGGATGAACAATAAGAGGGATACGTGTCATCAGCTAAAAGGAAAGCTGTTTCAGAGGTGGAGCAAGTTATTGGTTAATTTTTATCTTTCAAAATAAGATCAGAAGTCTTGTATTATGAAAGTAAATATGGTCAATTTTGAATTCATGGAAAAGTTTACGAAGAGGCTAACTACTTTAGCAAGATACTGAAAGATTGTCAGTGGTTCAAGTAGAAAGCAATTTTACAGAAATTACAACAGTTTTTCTAAGAGGTGAGAGGCGCTGGTCTTTTTTTAGTCCTAGATAACATTAATCTGATTGGTGATAATGTGAACAGGCAGCTTTGGGATGATATCGTCATCTATTTTCATTCTTTCACAACTCATCTCTTTCTTTTCTCTCCTCTCATCCCATTTGGCTTGTAATCTGTAAGAATGTCTATGTCTGTGTGGACATGTCTGGTTTAGGTGTGGGGGGAGTTGGCTCCTCTTTCCCACATGCGGGGACAAGAATGGGAGGTAATCGCTAGTGCTGTGCCCCTCGAGTCTTGCGGCGTGTAAATTACATCTAGTTTGGCCTCCGTGGAGTCAAGGGCTCTCTCTTCGTCAAAACCGTGCACTGTTCCCTTCCCCGTCATCACCAAATCCACCGAGATATTTCTGATAACATTAGGTTAATAGGGATGTGACCTGTGCTTTGTGTGGGAGAGAGAAAAAAGATGAGAAATACAGCAAGAGACATGTTTGTGTTGTTAGTGTATGGGTGTGTGTAAGAAACCAGACTTTTGAGCATCAGCATTAAGTTCAATTTACACTGCATCTTATTTTGGCCAAAAACCACCTGCTTAGCCAGGAAGTGGCTGCCTGAAAGACCTGATACAAAGACTTTAGATATACAAAGACGGTGCACCCATATTACTATGAATGGGAGAAATTGCAACGTGGCATATGTCGGAATACGTCCCACCTTCTAAAAAAGAGCCAATCGCTGATTGGTGAAGTCATTGCATCACTGCAGCTTGCTGTTAGAAATTCCGGTTGCTAAAGAAACAGTCAATGTTCTAAGACATGTGCTTAGGACTGCACATGTGCATTGGCTGCTCCAGCCTGAAAAATGCCATTTTTTTTGGTCATGATTTGAATTGTCAGATTTCATTGGTAATTTCAAATATGAAATGTAATCATAATCTTGGTGAACAGCTTTGGAGAATTTAATGTTTCCCCATTCAAAGAGATGGGAGCTGTTCTTGCATGAATTAAATAGCTGTCATAGGTGTTTCAATGATGGCCGCCGAGTGAAATTACTTGCCTTAAAGGGACTTTAACTTGAGCATTACCATGTCTCAGTGGTTTTTTTTTTTTTTTTTTTGTGTTTTGTACAAACACTGGAAGTCAGTGGAGTTCAATATTGTCCTGCACCCCACTGGACTTTCATTGTATGGACAAAAGTTGAAACATTGTTCAAAATATCTTCTTTTGTGTTTCAAAGAAGAAAGGACGACATGTTTAGACAGGTTTAGAATGGCATGAGGGTGAGAAAATTGTGACACAATCCTCATATTTGGGTGATCTGTCCCTTTAAGAAATAATTTATTCACAATTTATTATGAACTTGGAAATATAAAATATATTATTACTGTAGCTTTAAGAAATTGCAAACAAATATTGCACAGTCTAAAATGACATATCAGACTGAACAGAGATGGTCTACAGTGGCCTTAAAGTTGCCTATTTTCTAAATGCTTTCATCATTTGATTAATTCATCGATTCCTCCATGCATATATTTCTGTTTTGGTTTAGTTTTTTAATTTGAGCCCATAACTTTGAATCAAACTCAATCTTCTGGTGAAACAACAGACTTCTTTCTGGTGACGTATGCTGGACTTCTCCAATCATATCGTCCACATAAAACAAAGCCCTTTTCTTACAATCGACTGCCTCCATCTGCCAAATCTGCCACCATCCAATCAACAAAAGATGGCTCGACCCAAGTCCCCGTTCTACTTTTTTTTTTCTTTTTATGATAATCCGTTTCACTAGGATGTACATCACAATATGGAAGAAACGATCTGTTGCTACTTGCATTACATCATGACTTTTAAAGACTAAACAACCACAAAGAACAACATAAAATCATGTGTTTGTTTCTTCCCTTTCTCTTTTTTCTTAAAATGTCCTTTTTTGAATGGCAATACGTGATTTCTCAATAAAGGATTTATTTTTACTTTAAATGTTTTAAAGCCATTGTGGTCCTTGGTAACATAAGGCGGAAGATTGGTTTGAGATTGTGAAGCCAGGTGCACAGACTGGAGAACGGCGGGCGTTCTCTGATCTACTTAATCCATGGAAAGGCAGTAGCTTGGACCGACCAAAAGCATAAGGCCACACCCCATCCTGTGCCGGTCAAAACGCACCAGAACACAGCAGTATGTTTTTCATTAGCCTCCCGATGGGCTGGGCTCCAGGGTCAGGGTGGCAGCAGACCATTTGGGCATGGAGGTGAAAGAAGAGGACAACTGGAGAGGGCAGAGATAAAAAAAAACTGCCAGTGGAACAGAAAGTAGGCCTATATGAAGAAAGTATACAGAATTCAGGCTCATACACAGATTGATGGAGGGTGGAAATGCTCAGTATGGAGAGAAGGTGTGTAAGACAAATGAAGGAATCACTTCCATATGGAGTTAAAAAAGAAAGATGCTTGAAATTTAGAGAGATCTGCAGTTGGTCCCCTCAGGATTTCACGACAGCATGTATAAGCTCCAACCTCACAGGAAAAGGTGGTGATTTCCTATGAATTTGTACAATGTGAATCGTTAGGGGAGGGGGGTGGACCTTTATGCTTACTTTTTTTTCTAATAATCTTACATTTTCATATGAAAACTTACAAATGTGATTGTACAGATACATATGAATTAGCCACCAATTGCCATGAGATTGTGTTGATAGCTAACCCCAAAAATGGGGCTCCTAACAAATCTGAATGAGTGGATACAAGCCACCTCCTCTTATACCCATATGTCTGGGGGAGTGGCATGCAAATTCCATTTGCCAATTCTCATTGGCCTTTTCTGAAGTATCAGAGGTGTTTGGGGCACCCAAGTGCGACCCCCTAGTTTCAGTACAACAACACAACATCAAAGTGACTTACACATAGGGAACAAATATGAAAGATAACGCATAGAATTGCAACCAGATAGCAAATAAGACTACGTAAAGAACATATGAACAGATGGGGTATTTATACAGGAAGCAACATGTCCTCCAACCAATACGCCAATATACAGGTGCTAGTCATATAATTAGAATATCATCAAAAAGTTGATTTATTTCACTAATTCCATTCAAAAAGTGAAACTTGTATATTATATTCATTCATTACACACAGACTGATATATTTCAAATGTTTATTTCTTTTAATTTTGATGATTATAACTGACAACTAAGGAAAATCCCAAATTCAGTATCTCAGAAAATTAGAATATTGTGAAAAGGTTCAATATTGAAGACACCTGGTGCCACACTCTAATCAGCTAAATAACTCAAAACATCTGCAAAGGCCTTTAAATGGTCTCTCAGTCTAGTTCTGTAGGCTACACAATCATGGGGAAGACTGCTGACTTGACAGTTGTCCAAAAGACGACCATTGATACCTTGCACAAGGAGGGCAAGACACAAAAGGTCATTGCAAAAGAGGCTGGCTGTTCACAGAGCTCTGTGTCCAAGCACATTAATAGAGAGGTGAAGGGAAGGAAAAGATGTGGTAGAAAAAAGTGTACAAGCAATAGGGATAACCGCACCCTGGAGAGGATTGTGAAACAAAACCCATTCAAAAATGTGGGGGAGATTCACAAAGAGTGGACTGCAGCTGGAGTCAGTGCTTCAAGAACCACTACGCACAGACGTATGCAAGACATGGGTTTCAGCTGTCACATTCCTTGTGTCAAGCCACTCTTGAACAACAGACAGCGTCAGAAGCGTCTCGCCTGGGCTAAAGACAAAAAGGACTGGACTGCTGCTGAGTGGTCCAAAGTTATGTTCTCTGATGAAAGTAAATTTTGCATTTCCTTTGGAAATCAGGGTCCCAGAGTCTGGAGGAAGAGAGGAGAGGCACACAATCCACGTTGCTTGAGGTCCAGTGTAAAGTTTCCACAGTCAGTGATGGTTTGGGGTGCCATGTCATCTGCTGGTGTTGGTCCACTGTGTTTTCTGAGGTCCAAGGTCAACGCAGCCGTATACCAGGAAGTTTTAGAGCACTTCATGCTTCCTGCTGCTGACCAACTTTATGGAGATGCAGATTTCATTTTCCAACAGGACTTGGCACCTGCACACAGTGCCAAAGCTACCAGTACCTGGTTTAAGGACCGTGGTATCCCTGTTCTTAATTGGCCAGCAAACTCGCCTGACCTTAACCCCATAGAAAATCTATGGGGTATTGTGAAGAGGAAGATGCGATATGCCAGACCCAACAATGCAGAAGAGCTGAAGGCCACTATCAGAGCAACCTGGGCTCTTATAACACCTGAGCAGTGCCACAGACTGATCGACTCCATGCCACGCCGCATTGCTGCAGTAATTCAGGCAAAAGGAGCCCCAACTAAGTATTGAGTGCTGTACATGCTCATACTTTTCATGTTCATACTTTTCAGTTGGCCAAGATTTCTAAAAATCCTTTCTTTGTATTGGTCTTAAGTAATATTCTAATTTTCTGAGATACTGAATTTGGGATTTTCCTTAGTTGTCAGTTATAATCATCAAAATTAAAAGAAATAAACATTTGAAATATATCAGTCTGTGTGTAATGAATGAATATAATATACAAGTTTCACTTTTTGAATGGAATTAGTGAAATAAATCAACTTTTTGATGATATTCTAATTATATGACCAGCACCTGTAGGTCGTTTGTCACTTCCCTGAAATACGACCCATAGGAGCGTTTGCTAAAGTTGCGCCCCTATCGACAACAGGACACTTTCATTTTAATGCATTGTTCCCTTTTATCTGCGTCATTTTTCGGGTTTCACGTAGCTCAATTGGCAGAGCATTGCAATATATAACAATATGCAATCATGTGATCTTGTGATCATGGGTTCGATCCCAGGGAACGCATTTGTGCTCATAAAGTGTATATGCACTATAAATCACTAAGGGTAGGTGTAGTCGTTAATAAAAAAAATGATTTTTGCTAAATGGAAATAGGACAAATAGGGGGTAAGGGACCATGTAAAAACTCCACACATTGCATTTAAATGAACACGCATTTTGATCGGTAACGACGGTCATACGTCATTTCATGACGACAGACGTAACACGACACTGTCATTATTTTTACGCCAGCTAGAGGGCGCATGACTTTAAAACGTAAATATAGGTCCTATAGGGTCGTTTTTGGGAGGAGGACAGTCTCACAGGAAGAGTCAAAACTTGGGTGAGGGAACAATGTAATTACCAGATTTAGCTTTAGCAGTTAGCACCTGATAGAAGATGCCATAATTACACCATTATGGAGCCAAAAAGTATCTTTCTGCATTGACAGTCAATCAGAAGTAGCAACTGCCGTTATTTTTCGTTATTTTTAAGTTCATGACGGCTACATCTGTCAAGCTCCAAAAAAACAAACAAACCAAAAAACAAACAAACAAACAAAAAAACACCTTAAACCCACCACACGAATGCCATACTTGCATTATTTGTGATACTTGCAATTTTGTCTAATTTCCAGTTTTTCAGTATGAAGTGTAAAAAAATCCAAGCGATATCAGCTAATTAAGATCCATGAATCTCAGCTCAGTGAAACCAATTAACATACTGTTCACGTGTTGCTCTGTCCTGTAGCTTTATTGATCTTCATGTAAATATCACAAGCGGATCACATGCTAAGACACTGTTTTCAATAGTTCTCATCTTTTGGCCAAATAACACAATCATACCAATAATGCAAATTCCATCATTTTGAGCTGAAATAAACAGGAAAAAAATGTCCCAAAAAACGTGAGAATAATTGTTAACATATATGTAGTGTAATATTAAATGTTGAAAACACTTTCTGGTAACACTATTTTAATGTGTCGTTGTTGCACGTTACATGTATTTACTATAATAATAAAGTGCAACAGTAATACAACCTGAATTCCAGAAATGTTGGGACGTTTTTATACTGAGTTGGCGTTCGGATGTAAACAAGGAAGCCTCCACTGAGTTCACTACGTATGACAACAGTTCAAATTGTTGAATGAAGTCGTTATTTTTGTTTTGTTTGACGCACAAAAAGTATTCTTGTCGCTTCATAACATTAAGGTTGAACCACTGTAGTCATGTTGATTATTTTAACCATGTTTTCAACTACCTTTCTGGACGTCAAAAGGTGCAATGACGTTGCTGCCTATGTGTGGATCAGATACCCTCGGATTTCATCAAAAATATCTTAATTTGTGTTCTGAAGATAAACGAAGGTCTTACAGGTGTGGAAAGACATGAGTGTGAGTACTTAATGACAGAAATTTCATTTTTGGGTGAACTAACCCTTTAATTAATATTATACAGTAATTATTTGTGTAATTACACTGTAATAAGGACACATTAAAATAAAGTGTGACTTTTTGTTGTTTCCCTTCATACCTGTTTCTGGTCATATTGTACACAGTTCATCAGTGCACATTATTCCAAATATTCCAAAAAGTTTGTCTTCATAACATTTCATCTAAACGTAATACTTTGCTCTGCCTCTGAAGTGACTTTCCTTTTTGGGTGATGTCATAAATTCATGCTCCATACAGCTTTTTGTAAACTGTTGTAACATCTTTTCACAATCCAATCAATTCCTGATGGATAAAATTAAGTTCTGCCCTTAATTGTTTAATGCTGAATATCCTGTTTCACTCAGAAAACATCAGTGAAGTAAAAAGAGGTTGTGAACTGCATTTCACAATGACTTTTAAAATAAGATCACACCAGAAAATGGAAGCTGTCTTGGTAATGCAGCTTTGAAAACGGCCAGTGTTAGGGAAAGTTACTTTTAAAAGTAATGCGTTACAATATTGTGTTACTCCCTTAAAAAAGTAACTAATTGTGTTACTCTTTATGTAAAGCATTGTGTTACGTTTTGTTTTACTTTTTCTCTGTTTGCTTTTAATAACAAAAACAAAACGTAAGTGTAAAATGTAATGGCCCTTTCACACCAAAAGTGAAATGAATAAGCCCCAGGTTGAAGGAAATGCAAATTCATGCCTGGAGAGGGCGCAGCTCAAACAAACCTTTCTGCTGTGCTGCCATTTTGGATTGCAGAAGAATAGGACCCATTTTTGCTGATAGGTATGTTAAAATTGGATCATCGAAAGTCAGCAGCAAAGACATTGGTCAATAAAGTGAGATTAAATACATAAAGTATATTGGTGTCATTTAACAAATTAAATTATTGGAGGTTTGCTTAAAACTCTGAGTTTGAATTTTACTGTTTTTATTAATTTTGAGGAATACTGAATCTGTTTTTGGGCAAATGAGGCGAGAAAACATGCATGGGGACAGGAGAGCTGTCAGTCAATAAATAAGAAAACTAAGTAACTTGTGTAACTTATTTGGAAAAGTACAACGATATTTTGTTGTAAATATGAAAGTAATAAGTTACTTTACTCATTATTTGAAGAAAGTAATCTGATTATGTAACTCGCGTTTCTTGTAATGCGTTACCCCCAACACTGAAAATGACAAGCGTCAGACATAGTAGAAAGAGAATCCGCGAATGCCTCATAAATTCACCGACACAGGTGCCCCGTGACTTCTGTGTAGACAGGGATGAACAAGCAACCAGAAAAGCATGTGTGTGCGTGCATGTAATTCGGTTTCTCCTCTCTCTCGCTCCACATCCCCCGCCTTATTCCAGACGCCGCCAAGTGAAGTTATTGCATGTGACGCGCTTAGCAGTAGGAGAGGGGTGCGAGCTGAAAAAATTGCATTACTCCACAAAGCAGAATGCCAGGGGAACAAGATGAGATACATCTCTGCTTCTTGATAACACTGGAATTATTTAAAGTAGAAGAGAGGGAGAAGGAGTGGATAATATTTTCCAGTCTATATTTAGATTGGGAGCAATCGCAGCAGAGCAGACAGGCGGAGCTTCTATCAGCTTCAGATGAGCTACAAGGTAGGCCGTGAGCAGGCAGATCTATCTGTCTCTGAGCTTCAGATTAAACCACAAACTGAATCAGAGGGAAAACAGCAGTTCTAAAAGAACAGATACATTCTCATAGGCTGCATGTAAACTGCAAGGCCTAATGCACAGATAAAACTTTGACACCGAGACGATTTTTCATTCTGTCTGATTATATTCACTTTAAACTAGGACTGTCAGTCAATTAAAATATTAAATCACAATATTAATACAGTTGCTTTTTAAGAATGTCAGTCAACTTGGCCAAGTACCACTGGCGGCTTACAAAAGAAACATAGGTTAGCAATTAAATGATACATCACAACCATGGAAACATTTAGATTTGTGTAGAATGAGAAAGGTACATCAGCCCATAAATTTAAGCCATTTGTTGGCTTTATATTCCATTTTGCAATCTGGTCACCTGATTTTCCACAAATTTAACAATATTCCAGGAGTTATGCACTGGACATGGAATCTCTTCTTTCTTTTCCCAAGTCTTCACTCACGTCTCACCCATTTTCACAGAGGATTATAAACGTTTCTTCCTATTGTTCACTTTTAATTACTACATTTGCATCCTTTACTGTGGTAAAGTAGAAAAACGCTGTAGGACTGATACTTGCTTTTTACTTGCACGTCACATTTTATTTAACACAGTTTGTGCTTGTTAGATTTAGTAAGGCACGTCAAGTTTATTTGTACAGCGCATTTCACACACGCCGGTAATTTAATTTTGTTTTCTCTGGCAGCACAACATCAAATATAGTCTAAATGTCTTGCACCTGCAGAAGATAAAATTTGCTCTTCAGACCTTTTACAATAAGTGTCAGTTGCTTTAAAACATCGGGAGAAGACATTAGCAGGGTGTCTACAGATATGAACAAGTTCAATTTAAGACTTTTTAAGACCTTTTTAATAGCACCTTACATGAAGTTTAAGACCAAACCTGCGATGGAAATACACACACACACACACACACACACACATATATATATATATATATATATCTCAGGCATGTGATCAGCTAGAGATAAAAAAAAAGCAGGAAAATCTGACCGTGCATTCAAGCCATGCCCCCTGCACTTATTTAAAAAAAAAAATTATCACATTAAAAGATGTCTTATATTGTAATAATACATACTCTTGTTCTGTAAAAATAAAAAGCAGAATTTAATAATCATAATAATTAATATATTATATAATATATTAAATGTATTAATAGAATTGTTATTATTAAAGTACCTGCGAAAAGTTTGGAAACAATTATTAATGTTTTTAAAATAAGTCTCTTCTGCTCACCAGGGCTGCATTTATTTGATCAAAAATACAGTAAAAACAGCAACATTGTGAAATATTCTTACAAATAAAAAAAAGTTTTCTATTTTAATATATTATAAAATGTAATTTATTCCTGTGATGCATAGCTGAATTTTCAGCATCATTACTCCAGTCTTCAGTGTCACATGATCCTTCAGAAATCATTACAATTTGATTTGATGGTCAAGAAACATTTCTGATTATTATCAATGTTGAAAACAGTTGTGCTGCTTCAGATTTTTGTGGAAATGGTGATACATTTTATTTTTCAGAATTCTTTGAAAAATAGAAAGTTCAATGAACAGCATTTATTTGAAATTATATTACATGTATTTATCAAATATATTACATTTATTAAAGCATTTATTAAATAGAAATATTTTGTAACATTTTTAATGTCTTCACTCTTCACTCACTTTTCATCACTTTAATGTATGACGAATTAAAGTATTAATTCTCCTCTTTTTTAAATCTTACCACAAATGTTTGAATTGTATCGTTTCCACAAAAATGTTAAGCAGCAAAAACTGCATTTTAACATTGATAATAATAAATAGTGAATGTTTCTTGAGCAGTAAATCAGCATTTCTGAAGAATCATGTGACACTGTAAACAACAACAGAATTATAAACGATTCTAATGACTAATGTTGCGTTCCCAAATGCAAATTTAAACGTCACAATCAAAGTAGCATTTACAGTGAATCGAAAATGAAAACACAGTACTGTTACAGCAAGCATGCAGCGCGTCAGACTATTATTTATATAATTACATCACAGCCGTTGCGAATTTTATAAATTCTCACCACCATTCATAAAAAAGTTACCGGGCTAGTAACACGTTTCAGCGCTGATTCTACTCGCATTTGGCGTGTTGAACCATTTGAACTCTTATCTTTGTGGGAAAATATAAATTTAGTGTAATTAGTGTAAGGGTGGTTGGCCCTTTTACCATTGTGGTGGTAAAAAACTGGCAACATCGCAGCTCTACTGAAAAAATAAATAAATAAAAATAAATATTGTCTAGTTGCCAAAACAACTTTACTCATTTTCATTAGTTTAACTTGTACAAAAATAACCAAAACTGAAATAAAATTAATAAAATCTATATAAACATATTTAAAAAAAAAAAAAAAAAAAAAAAAAAAAAAAATAATAACTAAAAAGAAAATCAAATAAATGTTAATTCTGAATTTCAAAAATGGTCATCATAGAAGATGTGTATTCAAGTCACGGTCTGTATGATTTTTTTCATGCATTTTTGAATTACTAAACCTAAGTGACCAGATTTGTTTGTTTTCTATAGGACAAATGCACAGGAAATTAAGGCCCTGATAAACTCACAGTGAAGTACTCACTTAGGGGTTAAAAAAAAAAAGTCTGAAATATGTGACCAGAGATATACTGTTACCTAACATGTATATGTATATGTATATATGTGCTGCGCGCTTTCCTTTCAACAACAAAATAAAAAAACAAGAAAAATGACAGTGGTGAGAAAACAGCAGTTAAGAAAGCATCTGATCATAGTGATGTGGATATATCTGCACCAGCTCTGCAATTCAGTACTCCAGTAAAGTCACGTCACATTTATTTATATAGCACGTTATACAATAAATTGTTTAAAAGCAAGCAGCTTTACAGTATTAAGCAAGGAAAAAATTACACTGGTAATTTTTGGACAGGCATTAAGGTGGTTTAGATTGTACCTATCAGGCGTTACCATTTTGTCTATTTAAACTGGAAAAAATCTAAGATAACATCAGTAAATTATGGAGTGCCGCAAGGATCTGTGTTAGGTCCTCTGCTATTTTCAATATATATGCTGCCACTCGGCAATATTATAAGAAAACAAGGAATTAGTTTTCACTGCTATGCCGATGATACTCAGTTATATATTTCATCATGACCAGATGAAATCTCTAAATTATCCAAATTGACAGAGTGTGTTAAAGATGTAAAACATTGGATGACCAGTAATTTTCTTCTATTAAATTCAGATAAGACTGAGGTATTACTTAATGGACCTAAAACCTGTACACAGAATCTCTTAAAGTACAATCTGCATTTAGAAGGATGTACTGTTACTTCATCGTCTACAGTTAAAGACCTGGGTGTTATATTAGACAGCAACTTGTCCTTTGAAAATCATATTTCATATGTTACAAAAACAGCCTTCTTCCACCTCAGAAACATTGCTAAGATGCGGAACATGTTATCTGTTTCTGATGCAGAAAACAGTGTCAGTGTCTCTTTCAATTAGAATTATAATTTTCTACAATAAAGCGACTCTCCAGTGTATTTATGTTTTTACTTGCGGACATCTGACCTCGATGGACTGAACAGAAGAAATTAAGCAGAGAAGATTTCCACATCAAAAAAGGAAGAGTCTCAGGGCCACACCTACCTATTACATCATCGCCACGGACCAGTGGTAGTTCAGTGGTGTTTAACAGCCAGAGTGAACTTTTACAGAAAGTTCGCTTTGGCAAGCTGTCTCGAACTCCCGAAACAAACACAAAACAAACTTCGTTTTGGCCTGATTTTGTTTGAAATGACACCACACCAGTTCGTCATTCGATTTTGCTTTAAGTATATCAGGGCCTTTATGGTCACATAAAGAGCAATTAAATGGCTTAAATGGTCCTCCACCATCATTCCAGCATCATCTAAAAGATTATTACTTTCCAGGACCTTGCATGTGCTAATTGCTTTACAAGCCTCTAAATCAGTTCACTTTAATTACATTTACCATGTTAAGACAAGCCTACAGCTTCCTGTGAATGCCACTGAACTGCAATTACTGTGAGCCAAACAGCTCTGCTGAATAAAGCACATGACAACATCTGTCTAAATCAATACTTTATCGACATGTGAACAGCAGATTGTCCATCAGTGAAATATCTCAGCCCTTATTATATCCTACATTGCTTTGGTGCATATTCTGCACCATGTGAACATCTAATTAGTGTTGTAATATCATAATATCAAAAATGTGACTTTTGCTGTATTTTAGAAAGTTCCTAGATCAAAACAAGCTAAGCTCTAACATAAATCTGTGTTATCATTGTATGCAATATTGATGTACTTCCTGTGGATTGATTTTTCTTCATGTATCAAATCCCTTTTTCATATTCTTGCACATATCATACATAAATCACCAGATTTAACAGCATTCAGGAGTCCATTGAGCTTAACTCGAATTGATCCCACAACATTTCTTTAATGCTTAAATTAGTGCCATTAAAAAGGCATTCTCCTCCTAATGGCTACATTACACTGCAGTACAAGTCTAAGAATATTAGTCACCAAAGTGCCATTCATTTTAACAAAGTAAAAAGTACATAGTAAAAATGACTGTGGTCATTAAAGCTTACCGGAAAGTACAGGAGGAGCGCTCCAAACATGATGGCCTCTAGCAGGATGAGTCCTGACGCTCTGATACTCTGAAACACATCAAAAAGAACATCACACTGGAAAAGTTCTTTCTTTAAACTATTCTTTTGCTAGAAATGGGTCAGTGGAAACCATCCATTTGTGACTACTGCATAACTTATCCCTTTGCGCACAAATGCATTCTCCTTGGACTATTCTAATGTGTTCACAGGGGTTGATTCATCTTTGTTCTCTTCAGACTAATGCCTTGCCCTGGAATAAACCTGCTCTGTTTCACAATAACATTCATAACTTGATTCAATTTGAGTTGCAAAGCAGTGCACTTGAATAAACTCCCACATTGTGCATACTTCTCAATATTTTTATGAAAAACTATATTTTTACACTTTCCAAAGAAAATTAGAGAGGTGTTTGCTACAAGGTTTTTTTTTTTTTTTTTTTGCCATGGCGGAGCACTGTGTTCTGGGTGGTTGCTCAAAAGATTCCACCTCCAAGATTCATTGATATTCTGGTACCTAGATAGTCTGTGATGTATATGGAATTTTCCCACTGGTTGAAAAATCAAAAGTTATAAATAATGAATCAAAAGAAATGAAGCACATCTCTCCTCAACAAACTGCATGATTTTGATAGAATAAAACAAAATAAAACACCTATTATGTTATGATTAAGTAGTATCCTACTTCAATGGAAAGATATTTTTACCATTAGTTATGTGAGGCAAAAGAAGTTAGAATCAAGGATAAACTGGAATTCATGGCATTTCAACACTACTTCTACTCAGGTATTTGAAGGCTGCTATTTGGAAGAATGTTTGTAACCAAGCAGATCGCGCCCCCATTGACTACCATAGTAGGAAAAAAAAAATACTATGGCAGTCAATTGGGGGCGAGATCTTGATTACAAACATTCTTCCAAATATCTTCCTTTGTATACAGCATAACAAAGAAATTTATACAGGTTTGGAACATCTTGAGGGGGAGTAAATTATGACAGAATTTTCATTTTTGGGTGAACTATCCCTTTAAGTCTGACGTTGTGCGATACTGTGTCCGGGTTTAAACGCTCTATTAGAACCCAAAAGCAAACAACATAACATGCAAAAAAAAAGTCATGATCCTAAGCTTTATTTCCACAGCAAAATCTCAGTTGGACAAACAGTGTTTCAACTTTCATGAATCGTTAAAATATTGGTGTCTGGGACTCTGTGACTTTTTAAAAGTTTATCTTAAATGTGTGCTATAAATAAATGGTAAAAGTGTGCTCATAAACAGCTGTTGAAATAGTATTCTTACTTGAAATAGAGTGCAGGCTGTCACGACTTAAAGGGATAGTTCACTTTTTGTCATCATTTACTCACCCTCACGTTGTTCCAAACCTGTATGAGTTTCTTTCTTCTGTTGAACACAAAAGAGGATATTTTAAAGAATGTTGGTAACCATCTTATTCTGTGTTCAACAGAAGAAAGAAACCCATACAGGTTTGGAACAACTTGAGGGCGAGTAAGTAATGACAAAATGTAAATTTTTGGGTGAACTATCCCTTTAACAATCGGATTGGATCATTGAGAGTAAATATCATTATGCGACTACATATTACTTAAAGGGGAGCTTACGACCGACTAGCTACATTCTACCTTAAAAGGGACATATAATGCCCCTTTTCACAAGATGTAATAAAGTTTCAGCTAAAAATACAGATCATTTATTATAGCTTGTCAAATTTCCCCCCATTTGGTTGGGAGCAAAAACATGCTGTTTTTGTGTGTGTCCCTTTAAATGCAAATGAACTGCTGCTCCCGGCCCCCTTTCCAGAAGAGGGCGGAGCTTTAACAGCTCGCGATTCAGTTGCTCAACAACAACAAAGCTGGGGAATCTCACGCAGCTAAAATGACGATTGTCAGTAACGGTGTTCAGCATTACATTGTTCAAACTGGAGTCAGACACTGATGGAGAGGCTCAGGAAGAAGCTACAACTTTTAGAATGCAACTGAACGTTTCTGGATGTATGGTTAGTGGATAAATTTATGTAGTTGCTGTGGAGTTGATTCAACTCTTCAACTAGCATGTGCCGGCATGTTAATCTTTTGTGCAAAACCCGTATGGACGCCCACTATACACAGTGTACCTGTTTGCCAAACAGAGCCATACGTTTATGATTGCTATCAAATGCTGTGAATGGTCTAATATTTTTTCCAAAATATTGCTCGGACAGAAACGCTCCTTTTTTAGCAATCGAGCTTGTCAGGGTCAACTTGCAGGCTATCTATGCTAACGAGACTCTAAATAGTGTTCTGTGCTCATCTGTGCAGCCAATGACAGAACAGTTAGCATGCTTTGCTCAAACTTTTGCCATGGCGTTAGAACTGGTACACCGTTTTAGCTTGCGAAAACAAAATGACGGCGCCGTGGGTGAAAACGTACAGATTAAAGGGAACCCCTGGTGTTAAGACTTGTATGGCTTAATATAACGTAAATGATGTCTCTTACTGAAATATATAGTAGAAAACCCATGAAAGATTTACGTTATTTAAAAAATCCATGACATATTTGGACAATGGGCGGTGCCATTTTGTTTGCGTTCTATGTCAATGACGTCAAATGGTTGCACTCTGTCAGCTACTTACATTACTCTATGGCTATTTTTACCGCAACACAACTCGGAATATAATATATGATGCCACATTGTGCAGCTTTTGGTTGTAATTTTCAGTCGATGAGCCACAAGAGAAGCGATGTAAGTGTTTACTGCTTTACTAGCGATAAGAAGAGGAGAAAAGAATGGGAAGTTGTGCAGAATGTGGACGAATAAAACTTCCTAAAGATCCGCGTCTTTGGGCCTGTTTACACTTGGTCACTTCATGCGTTTTCTCTGATCGGATAGCTATCCGATCGTGAAAACACCAGGTCTAAATGCCCCCCGAAACGCACTCGAGACGGATATAAATCCGATCACTCAAACCGCTTCAGGAGGTGGTCTGGGACACATTCCAGTCAAAACTGAACAGGTCTAAATGCATCTGGTTGTTGAAACCACGTGTGTAAATTTAACTCCTCCCAAAAATACTAAAAAATAAACGCGTGAGAGCGTGTTATAGGTTAAATAATGTTATAGCCAGATATGACAGCGCTACTTGCAGCACGTATCACTGCAGATGAGCAGATGATTTTCTATTCAGCAAAACAACGCGCAAACTGCCGCAAATCAAACTGAAACTAAGTCGCAGGCGCTCAAAACACAATCATCTTCATTAAAAGTAACGAGACTAAATGATCTTACCAGTGCTGTTGCCGTGCTCTCTCCGATTGCGGTCTTGATTTTGAAATTAGCTTATGATCAATAAAATGCAGCTCATATTTGTTGCTTTCGGTGACGCGAACTCCATGAAATCTGCATATAGCGTGGGAATTGAAGATCGGATAGGCTATATTTTGCGGAGACACATTTATGTGGCCAAGTGTAAATGCAATCTTTTTTAATAAATTAAATCAGATAGCTATCCGATCAGAGAAAACGCATGAAGTGACCAGGTGTAATGTTCTCTCCACTTTAGCCCTGATGCCTTTGATTATTTTTCATCTGTATGTTTTGGTGCAACGTAATCTATTAATGCATACAAGTCTTAATACCCGATCGTGTTTTAAAACACGATCAGCCTTTTCAATTTGAGCCAGAGCGCAAAATTAGTGAGGATGAAAACATCGATGGCTATTCGATCTACTGTTGTATGGTGTGTAAAAATCGTCACCTGAATCACCTGAATGTATACACACAGTTAAACATGCTGAGAAGATGCTACTATTTTATGCGATCACAGATATCTTGTGCATCACAGCACACACGCGAGCTTTGAGGCAGTCTGTCTCAATCGAGATGCGTTATAGGCTGCCCTCGTCAGCCTCGTCAGTCATTTGGTTAAAGCACACACTTATATCCATCGGCAACTGTAAGCTCTTTCTGCTGTGGTCTACTAAAAGCCTCAAAGTCATCAGGGCTGAAGTGAAGAGAACAAGACGTGGATCTTTAGGAAGTTTTATTTATCCACATTCTGCACAACTTCCCATTCTTTTCTCCTCTTATCGCTAGTAAAGCAGTAAACACTTACATTGCTTCTCTTGTGGCTCATCGACTGAAAATTACAACCGAAAGCTGCACAATGTGGCATCGTATATTATATTCCGAGTTGTGTTGTGGTAAAAATAGCCATAGATTAATGTAAGTAGCTGACAGAGTGCAACCATATGACGTCATCGACATAGAACGCAAACAAAATGGTGCCGCCCATTGTCCAAATATGTAATGGATTTTTTAAATAACGTAAATCTTTCATGGGTTTTCTACTACATATTTCAGTAAGAGACATCATTTACGTTATATTAAGCCTTACAAGTCTTAACATCAGGGGTTCCCTTTAAGGGGCGGTGATATTATAATAAGATCCACTTCCTATGTCACAAGGGCAGCGGCTCGTTTTTTCACATGCTTGCAGAGAAAGGTTTGCCAAAACAAAGTTACTGGGTTGTCCTTTTTCACATTTTTCTGGGTCGGTAGATGCACAGGGGGCCCGATTATAGCACTTAAACACAGAAAAAGTCAGATTTTCATGAAATGTCCCCTTTAAGAACAAATAGTGTAACCGAATAAAGTAGTACAGAGTTAGTTACAAGAGGGTACTAAGTCTCTAGTGTGGACTTTATATTCCAATCTAAGTTAGAACTTACGAAAGGCTGGTGCAACCCTACACCAATCTTTATTGCATTTGTATACACTATATTGCCAAATGTTTTGGGACGCCTGCCTTTACATGCACATGAACTTTAATGACATCCCATTCTTAATCCGTGGGGTTTAATATGGAGTTGGCCCACCCTTTGCAGCTATAACAGCTTCAACTCTTCTGGGAAGGCTTTCCACAAGGTTTAGGAGTGTGTTTATGGGAATTTTTGACCATTCTTCTAGAAGCGCATTTGTGAGGTCAGGCAGTGATGTTGGCGAGAAGGCCTGGCTCACAGTCTCCGCTCTAATTCATCCCAAAGGTGTTCTATCAGGTTGAGGTCAGGACTCTGTGTAGGCCAGTTAAGTTCCTCCACACCAAACTCGCTCATCCATATCTTTATGGACCTTGCTTTGTGCACTGGTGCGCAGTCATGTTGGAACAGGAAGGGGTCATCCCCAAACTGTTCCCACAAAGTTGGGAGCATGAAATTGTCCATAATGTCTTGGTATGCTGAAGCATTAAGAGTTCCTTTCACTGGAACTAAGGGGCCAAGCCCAACCCCTGAAAAACAACCCCACACCATAATCCCCCCTCCACCAAACTTTACACTTGGCACAATGCAGTCAGTCAAGTATCGTTCTCCTGGCAACCGCCAAACCCAGACTCGTCCATCGGATTGCCAGACAGAGAAGTGTGATTCGTCACTCCAGAGAACACGTCTCCACTGCTCTAGAGTCCAGTGGCGGTGTGCTTTACACCACTGCATCCGACGCTTTGCATTGCACTTGGTGATGTGAGGCTTGGATGCAGCTGCTCGGCCATGGAAACCCATTCCATGAAGCTCTCTATGCACTGTTCTTGAGCTAATCTGAAGGCCACACGAAGTTTGGAGGTCTGTAGCTATTGACTCTGCAGAAAGTTGGCGACTTCTGCGCACTGTGCGCCTCAGCATGCGCTGACCCCGCTCTGTGATTTTACGTGGCCTACCACTTTGTGGCTGAGTTGCTGTTGTTCCCAATTGCTTCCACTCTGTTATGATACCACTAACAGTTGACCATGGAATATTTAGGAAATTTAGGAAATTTCACGAATGGACTTATTGCACAGGTGGCAACCTATCACAGTACCATGCTTGAATTCACTGAGCTCCTGAGAGCGACCCATTCTTTCACAAATGTTTGTAGAAGCAGTCTGCATGCCTAGGTGCTTGATTTTATACACCTGTGGCCATGAAAGTGATTGGAACACCTGAATTCAATGATTTGGAGGGGTGTCCCATTACTTTTGGCAATATAGTGTATATTGAGGAATTTATATTATCCAGCAAAGCTAAAATCCTTTTTTTTCCCTCTCTGACACTGCGGCATGCATATTTCGGCGGCTGGCTCAAGTATGTCTCCTTTAAAGCAGAGAAAATGAGAATTCCATTAAGAGGCAACAGGTGAGCTGTCAACTGCTTTCTGAAATCAAACGGCCAATAGAAAGCACTTGACAGCACGAGCTGAAACAGAACAAAATTTCTAATCCTAACTCTGTCGCTTTCATTTAGACTTCTCCAGCATTTATGGATCGCTTTCAGGCAGCGCCCAGACGGAGCATGCTTCCAGAGTAAATTAAAATGCTGGCACTATCAAAACTGAGTGCCCTACATATCGACAGCCTAAACGGCGCCTCACTGCAGGGATTAATGAACCTTCCTCGCAGTCAGTGTGAATCCAGTCCACTATTACTCAGACCACAGACTGCATGTCTGTTCAAGCTGAGACAGTAGCATGTGCGGTGTACGCTTCTAAAAATACTCTATGTATATGCCAATTAGGGATGGGCGTATCGATACTGAAGTTTCGATATATTGATACTGAGGTGAGTTTTGAAAGTATCGATACTCAAATAAAAAAATATCGATACTAAAGTGTTTTTTTATATACCAGTGATTTTGTTTAACAAGAAATTTAATGCACACGCATTGAATTAGATGAATAACCTATGTTAGCAAATAATTGTGTAAGATAGAACTATTTTGCTGCTCATCTGAACACGCAAATACTGCAAGACAGAACCAATCAATCACAGAGAGCGTTTGCTCACTGCTAACACTGCAGTCAAACAGGGCTGCGTTTCCCAAAAATATCACAAGAAACCATTGATGCTTTTGGGAAACGCAGCCCAGAACAATGCTTATCAGAGGAGTTATTTCCCAATAAACAAATTGAAATTGTAGCCTACATAGTTTGTGCAATTACATTTATTTAAATTGAATGTTAAAAGTTCATATTGATCATGTTCTATTCTGTAACTCATGTTAATAAATCATACACTGTCAGAATAAAAAGGTTGCTTTTTATGGGTGCAACGGCCTGTCACTGTCAGTCCCTTATTAAAATGAACCATGGTTTTACTACAGTGACCGTAGTTCAACTATAGTATTTGTAGATTTCCATGGTTGCTATTACAGTAAACATATTTGGTAACACTTTAGAATAGGGAACATGTATTCACTATTAACTATGACTTTTACCTCAATAAACTCCTAATTTGCTGCTTATTAATAGTTAGTTAGTTGTTAAGTTTAGGTATTGGGTAGGATTAAGAATGTAGAATAAAGTCATGCAGAATAAGGCATTAATATGTGCTTAATAATTACTAATAAACAGCCAATATTCTAGTAATATGCATGCTAATAAGCAACTAGTTAAAAGAGCCTAAAATAAAGTGTTACCACATATTTTAACTATGTAAACAAAAATATAGTCTAATAAGTTGCAATTAAGGCATATTAAATGTTAAAATGCCTTTCAAATATAATGTCAAGTGGGTATCATTACCTATTTTACTCTTAGTAATTTACTAATTTAATAAATGTAATAAGTTTGGGGATATCGGTATCGATATTGATGATACTGGCCTTTGAAAGTATTGTTATCATATCAAAAACAAAATAAGTCGTATTGCCCATCCCTAATGGCAATGGTGTGTTAAGTAATAAGTAGCTGTCTGCATTCTTAATCTGCGCACTAATCCATAGACTCCTCCTGAGAGAGAGAGAGAAAAAATGAATCTTAATAAATCTAATTAACAGAGAGATAATCCAGAGACTGGGCTTGCAATTAATCAAAGATTCTGTCAGTGTTAAAGTACAGGTTGAACTGAACCATGCTGGCATATGCCATAAGTGACAGAAATCCTTAAAGGGACAGTTCACCAAATGAAAACTGCCATCAATTATTCACTCATGTCGTTACAAACCTATAATACTTTTATTCTTATTCAAAACAAATGAAAATATTTTTAATGAAACCCAAGTGATTTTTGTCCCTCCTTTGAAAGTTCATTCCACTAAAACATTCAAGCTTTAAAAGTTCATGAAGACATTGTAAAAGTAATCCTCACACAATTATGGTAAACGGAAGCTCAACCGTGCTTGTTTGACATTCGAGAACAAATGGTTTATTCTTGTGTGTCAAGCAAGTATGTTTGAGCTTCTGTTTACCATATTTGATGAGCTCTACGTACTGTATGTGTGATAAAAATGATCAATTCATTTGAATTATTTCTATATAAACTTTTTGAAGTGTCAAAGTTTTGGTGAAAGACTTTCAATGGAGCGACAGAAAACTGTCATGTTTCATTACAAATATCTTCATCTGTGTCTTAAACCCATAAGTCTTATGGGTTTGGAATGACATGAGGGTGAGTAAATGATGACACAATTTTCAGGTTTGTCAATTATCCATTTAATTAATAACTGATTCACACTTTCTAAAATCATACAAAATAGCTGCACTAGTTCATTGCACAGCGCCCTCTTTCTTCTTAAACTAATTTCAACTTACTATAAATCAATATTTCATGTCCATCCATCCATCCATCCACTGTGATAGTGATTGTCTGACTATACATTATCCCTTACATATAATGCTATGGAAAAAATCTTGACACTGTAGAGAAATAAGAGCCCTGCTGGACTGATCTCTCTCTCTCTCTTTCTCTTTCTATCCTTCTCTAAGGTAATAGTTTGCAGCAAATAACACCTCTTTCTCCTTCCCCTGTAATTCCTTTGCAAATTTAGTCTCTCTCCTTCCCTTCTAATGGTGTAATCCATTCATTTAGTCAACCGGAAACTCCGTTCTCTCTGTCCTTACTCAACCTTGTTTGTATCTCAACCTGTCTCTGCTCTGAATTTCTCTTTAATTGACTAATATAGGCTCAAAATATTCCATTTATTATCTCCTTGACATGCTGTCTTAAATTTTTAAGTAAAATCAAAGCGCAAAGTGAGTGATTACACTTCTATCACAATGAATTTAATTACTGATGGAGAAAAGATGGAAACAAAGACGTAGTTGTAACATGATGATGAAAACAGTGCATAATGTAGATTATACTTGAAATTTACTTTCTAATTTAACAGGGAATAAAATGTCAGGCGAGATACTGTACGCTCAGAGTACGAGTGACTAATTGTAATGTAACCCAGCATGGAAACACCCCAGTGTCAATAAGAACAGGATGTGCTTCATGGAAACAGTTGCCATCTTAATTAGCTCCCTCCGGCAGCACACGCTCACCTTGTTCCTGCGGAAATGGTAGAGCAGCACCATACTGATGAAATCCACCAGCATGCACAAGCCCTGGAAAGAAAGCACCGCCATACGCAGGGCGCCGTCACCCCGGGCCACACAGGGCGTGTTGTCCTTGCAGAAGTCACAGCCTTCCTGGCAGGGCAGACAGTGGCTGGAAGTTTCTGGAACATCCCTGTGATGTGACAAAGCCTCAGTTCCCTTCACACCCGCTTTCCCTAAAAAAAAAAAAAAAAAAAAAATTGAATAATGTTACATGATATTCATTCAAACAACTATTTTCAAACACTGTATCTTTCCACTTGCATATGATCACACCAACAAAAAAGCACGAACAATCGTGAAAAGTAGCAACACAGACATGACATTTAAAGCGGTCCAGCCCACCCTCTCCTCCAGTCATTGGTGGTCTCATCAGTAGGCAATTCACACTGTTTCATGCGCAAGCCAGGGTGGATGGGTGTGTACACACCATCTGGGCCGTCACTTTGATGCGCCAGTTGTTTCTGCCTCAGTTACACATATCACATCTTTTCATGATGACAACTTCATGCTATTTAAATAGTTTTACTTTTTCTTAAAATCTAACCATAAACCAGGGTATAATGATAAACATTTACAAAATTACATAATAAAAATAATAAAAAATGTCCCTTTTTAAATTTGCTGATTTATGGCTGTTTGTAATTACCCACACTGCAAGATAATAAACAATAATAATGCAGTAGGTGACTCCAACAATGGAATTTTAAAGGTGAAGTGTGTAATGTTTTCTATATGTTAAAAATCCTGCTCCTGGAGGGTCAAACTCCTATTGATCTCTAACACACCAGCATGTAAGTTTCTAGTAATCCTGAAGAAAAATTTCAGGACCATTTTGAACCAACCCCCTCAAGGGTTAGTAAAATAACTTGGCATGTAGTTGCAAAGTTAATGTCAGTAGAATGTCTGTTGGAGGAGCATCAAAATAAAGTGATATCAGATATTAAGACGACCATCTACTAATACTCTAATGAGAGTTAGTTGACATGTAGTTGCAAAGTTACTTACAGTTAGTAGAATGTCTAAAGTGGACCATCGAAATAAAGTGTTACCATAATTTTCATTATCTTGAATTCAGATGTAGTTATTTTGGTTTATAGTTCACAATATAGGCTAATTCTTTTGTTTCATGAATGACTGACTTGTATGTACAAGTTTCCCAGTTGCACTTGAAGACAACATAATTTACAGGCTGTCAACCCAACATACAATAGTTTTTTATCTGCTTTGTTCCTCAACAGACTCTTTGCAAAGCTGCTTTCCATTGTGACAAATTTATAAAACAACTTACTCTGAAATTATCAGAGTAAACGATTAAAAAGGTTTTAAACCAAGGTTTTCAAACTGCTTGTTTCTAACATCAGGATTCGTTAGAAGGATCTGCAGTAGGTGTGACACAGCTGAGGTTTCACAGCACAAGGTTTGACAGACTACATTTTACTCTTCACTGATTCTGGAGATAAGTGACAAAACATGTCCTACACACAAAATCCCTCTTGATGTTAAGAATGAAGAAATCTGTATACCCAGGGCATTAATTGCTCATATTTTTAAATAATTTCTTTAGTATTATTTTAAATAAATGGTCTATACTTGGAAAATAAATGCAATTTAGCCTGTCCTCAGCATGAGTTCACAATGTAAAACTGCCAAACATAGTGTTTTAAAATGCAACAAATTCAAAAATGTACATTTATATTGAAGGGCAGAGATCCATATCAAACAATACAAGTAAATATTGAATTATATTTTCATTAAAAAAAGTGGTGTGTCCACTTTGCATCAACTCCTGAATAAATCAGGCAATGTCACTGGCATCTTTAACTCTGAGGACCCCTTTTCTGTTTCCCGCTCATTGTGGATGCCACAGTAGGACACATAGTTTTATATATATATTTTTTATATTTTAAACAAACAATGTCTGTGCGGTGACAGCTTTAACATGTCAACTCCGTCTTCCATGTGTAATTATTTCTGTCAGTAGTTGTGGGATAAATCTTGGCATTTTTGTTATGTTTATTTATACTGCCTTCACGTGCTCTCAGAATTATCGTAAATACAAGTTTCCTAGGTAAAAATTGCACATTAACACCCTCCCATTTCAGGGAAATTTCCGATAGCACGAAGGCAGCATAAGGCAGCTTCAACTGAGGAAAAAAACAAAATGGCTCCACATGGTTAAGATGTTTTGTCAACTCTGTTAGATGGAGTTGACAAGTGCTCACAAAAAATCTTTATATAGTGATATAATATATTTTTTTCATATGGAGAATTATTCTAATTGATGCGACCACGGAGGTCATGCCTAAATTTCCTGTCTGTCCTAGCGTGACCACGGAGGTCATGCCTGAGTTTCATATCTGCCTTGATGTGACCACGGAGGTCGCCCATGGACTTCTGTTTGCCCAGACACGACCATGGAGGTCATTCCTGAACTGCCTGTCAACCCCGACACGACCACAGAGGTCGCTCTTGAACAGCCTGTCTGCACCGACACAACCACAGACCTACCTCTCCTCCCAGAAATGACCTGAAAGGCCAACCTGGAACACCATGCTGGTTCACTTATGACCAGCGAGGACGCCCTTGAGCTCCCTGCCTGTTTTGACATGGCCTCTGAGGCCAATCCTAACATCTCTGTGCTCTGTTTCTCAGTTTTGCCTGATCAGCTATGGTGGTCTTCAGTTCCACCAGATCTGCCCTGGAGGTCTTCGGCTCTGCCGTGGTTGTCATCGGCTCCGCATGCTCCACCGTGGTGTTTCCCAGTTCACTTTGGTGGTCCTCAACTACGCCTTGGTGGTCTTCAGCCCCGCCTGCTTCGCCATGGTGGTCTACTCTGTTTATTGTCTGCTCCGCCTTGGTGGTCTTCAGTCCCATCATCTCAGCTGTGGTGGTCTTCTGTTCCACCGTGGGGGTCTTCAGGCCCGTCTACTCTGCTGCTGTGGTCTTCTGTTCAAGCCCGTCTCCTCTGCTGCTGTGGTCTTCTGTTCTGCCATGGGGATCTTCAAGTCCATCTACTCTGCTGTGGTGGTCTTCTGCTCCACCACGGGGATCTTCAAGCTTGTATACTCTGCTGCTGTGGTCTTCTGTTCTGCCGTGGGGGTCTTCAATCCCATCTACACTGTTGTGGTGGTCTTCTGCTCCGCCCTGGGGGTTTCAGCCCTTGCTGCCCAGCCTGTACCGCCAGGGCCACCTGCCCTGCCTGCTCCACCTTGGTTTCCTGCTCTTCCTTCATCCTCAGTTCCTCTTCCATTCCATGGACCTGGCCCTCCACCCCACCCCCTGGTCCGCCTCCCTCCTGGACATCTCTAGAAGCCGCTCCATAAGAGGGGTGCTATGTCACGACCACCAGCTAGAGTGCCCTTGAGAGCCACCAGGGGCACTCCATCACAGACTATTGTCATTCCCTTATGGACTTCATCTCCCATAGTCCATTGCCTGGGTTCATCTTCCATCATTGTTTTCAGCTGTGTCTCGTTTACTTCATTACCTCTGCCTATATAAAGACTGGTTACTCTATCACTCTTTGCTAAGTCTTATATGTTGGTTACACTGCAATTCTGAGCCATTGTATCCTGTTCCTCCCGTGTCCTGGTTTCTCATGTCTTGTTTTTTTTATTTTCTGCCTGTCATTCTTGGATTTCTCTGTTTTTGCCAGCGCCTTGGATTTAATCATTGTTTGGACCATTTGCTTGTATTGTAAGATTGTAAGATTTTTGATTACGATTGTGGATTACCCTTCTTAAAAATAATGCGTTAGAATCCTCAACCTTCGTGTCCCCGTGCAATACGTAACATAGTTCATGTTAGCTCAGGCCAATTAAATGATATTAACAGATTAGTTCATGTTTTTGTTGTTTTTGGCTAAATTTCTCTTTTTGTGTTTCACAAAAGAAAATCATACAGATTTGGAATGATGTGACAGTCAGAATTTTCATTTTTGGTGACCTATTCCTTTAGGCCAGTGGTTCTCAAACTTTTTTGGTCTATGCCAAAAAACCCCGCCTTTTTGGTCTTTTAACCCCCCCCCCACACACACACACCCCACTTTGAGAACCACTGTTTTAGGGTAATCATACTATAAAATATAGAATAAAAATCTAACTGACGATATGAGACTATATACACGCCCTAGTGTATTCTTCACATAAACCAGGATTATGAAGGCCAGACATGAGACGTCAACATTACTTAATCAGAAAACTAGAGGGATGATGGCTCAGTAGAGCAGATAAAAGAGAAACACATAGAACACAGCCAACTTCTCCCAGGAACGCACTTATCGGATATCATTGGAGGAGAGCCAGAGAGGAGCTATCACAGATGGAGGACCTGTGGTGATGTCTGTCTGCCTCTCTACCTCTCTCTGCACAGTATGGAAGGAATATAGCTTTACAATCTGTTCTTAAAGCAGATGAAATTTTCTGACTTTAACCACAACCACAACTATTCTGTGTTTTAGGCCAATCTCACATAGCCAGAAACAATGGAAACAAATTAACCTCTGCATATAAAGTAACAGTTTTGAAGATGACAGCATGAAACATTAAAAATTAAAGCAAATTCTGAAGTATTAGACATTGTTGTGTTCAGAGAGGTGTGAAGGAGAGCCATGTGCTGGGGCCCCTGCTGAGGGCCTGATACTGCCAGCAAAGTGCTGATCACGTGTTTCTCTTTCTGTCACTCTCTTTTACACATGAGTGTGTTTGTGAGTTTGTGTATGCCAATTTTTGGAGTGCTCACAGTGGGAGAACTCTAGAGTGGCAGGGTTTTTTGTGCAGAGAACGAATTAATTAAACATAAGGGGTGTGGTCATGTAGTGCTCCAATAAGATGAGAGGGACATCAGGTATGCTAAGTGCACACAAAATACTTTGTGTGCATGTCTGGGAGGTTGAATAAAATATTTATCTGAGATATTGCATCTAACTGCACAGTGGGTCCACACTGAAAATTTGGGATTTATAATCTAATTTAAACCTGAAAGCAAACAGAACATTTTGAATCATTTAAAACAAAGGAAAGTTATGGTGTTAAATAAAGAAGTCCCATGAAATACTAAACACTCTGACATTCATACTTTTTCAAACAAAGTGTTAATATAATTTGTAATGAAAGAAAATGTATTAAATTACAAAAATGCAAAATAGAAGCAGTTTTATAAGTAGACTTCTGCCCCCCTCTGTACATTTGACAAATACGTCTATGTGTAGCATATGAATAACAAACCCTAGTAAGTTAAATACCTTGTTCTGTCCGTGAGCATACATTATACTATAAAAACATCTACTATATGAAATGTAATGAACATTGCTTGAAATCGCATGTTTCGCATATTCAAAAACAATATGCATACATTGATCTATAACATTTTATTGTAGTACTTACTTTTAAAGCCATTGACTGCAACTCTGCTTGGATGATAGAAGCCGCTTTTGCAGTGACATTTATACTTGTCCAGCACAAATCCATGACCTGGGATGGGCAAACACTGTGGAAAATAGAGAGAAGATGGAAATATCAAAACTGTACATTCATGACAATGAAATATACCTGGAAAAAGAGCCTCATATGGTGTAAAAATCCATATACTCATGCATGGATGTACTGTATGTGCATGATTAAATATAAATGTTAAATGGTTCTTAGATTTTTATATATATATATAAATATCTATAGTGTAGAACACTATTTCTCTGAATAGTGTTCTTGAGTTGTCTAAATGGTTCTTTGGAGATGAAAAAAGCTCTTGATGTTGCATTATAAGTCTTTTGTTTGGGGGTTCTTCAAAGGACAAGTATACTTTAAAAATATGCTGGAGAATAAAAAGATTTTTGAAGAAATTAAAAAAAAAAAAAAAAACAGTTTAAACCTTGGTGAAAACATGGTCAACGCAATGGATTCAGTGACTGTGGTTGATGGGTAATTTGTTGAAATGTAAGAAATGCCAACATTTTTCATTTACAATAAAACTACCTAAGTTGCATATACAAAATATGACAGTTTTGTACACTTATTATAAAATATATGAGTCAGTTTACAGTGGTTTCTTGAATTGAATAAAAAATAACACACCTGATGCACATTATTTGTTCTTCAATTTGAAGTAAAAAAACAACAACAACAAAAAACACCTTTTTGTGAGCTTACAGATTATGACTAGAACTTTGAGTTACACTTTAATTCAATAGTCCACTTTAGACATTCTACAACTATAAGTAACTTTGCAACTACATGTCAACTAATTCTCATTAATTTGCTGCAAAATGTCAACTCTCATTAGAGTAGGGTTAGGGTTAGTAGAATGAATTTGTAAAATTACTTTATTGTAAGTAGAATGTCTGTTTGGGGGACCATCAAAATAAAGTGCTATAGAGATATTAAAGGTGCGGTAAGTAGATTTTGAACAACGCTGTTGGACATTGTTGATATTTGAAATCAACCCAAACAAACACACCCCTCTCTTCATTGCTCCGCCTCCAAAACTCACACTCCAATCCTAACCGCCCTACTCCGAGTCGGTCTCAAACCCTGGCCCGATCACTGCTGGCATGCGAGGCGAGTGCACTAACAATGGTGCTAAACACCGCATTCTCTAGCGGTCGTCAGTGTGTAGTGGTTAACTATCTGGCCTCTGTTACACATGCAATGCGAGTGGATGTCTGTTTATCACAGCTGACGCACTACAAAATGCTTCACGAAGAATAAAGCGCAGTTGATGAACGAACAAGGAAGCAAAAAAAATGAACGTACAGTACGTAAATAGAACATACAGAGTAAATACAAAGTGTTCGTTGTTTGTCGCAAACAGCACAGCAGCTCCAGACAATCAAAACAGTGTTACTCACATGAGAAGTGGGATCAAAGCAGACTTCCTGTTTTCAGGCCTTCACACTTAGCTCTCTCCAGCGCTGGAAAGCTTTTCTAATATAAACGCGGGTCCTAAAGCGCTTGCCCAGTCATAACCCTTCATTCCAGTGATATTCTTTTGAGCTGTTTTGTATTGTGTCCCATCTCTCGTTCTGCAGTTTTTTTTTATTTTATTTTCAAATTTCCCTCTTGCTCGTTCTGTCTCCTCGACTGTTATACGACCCCTAATGCTGATTGGTTAGACGTTTGCTGTTGGTGTCAGCCCGACTAACTTCCAAACAGTGTTTTTGAAATTCTACTGAGTCCACCTTTAAGCAGATAGTCTATTAATACTCTAATGACTGGTAGTTGACATGTAGTTGCAAAGTTACTTATAGTTAGTAGAATATCTAAAGTTGACTATTGAAATCAAATGTTTATGCCAAATGATTATGGCTCTGTTCCAAAACCTTTATCTGTCTAGATAGGCAGCATTTTAAAGCACATGTGCTCTCCAGACAAAAATCAACACAGAAAAGCAATAATACACAATATTGTATATTGCGCCATTCGCGTAGCATCATACTAACATCGAATACTATTGGAATCAATTTTCTCTTGTTCACTATGTGTGCTGCACAGAGTTGCTGCCTATGTAGGGCATTCTAAATTGGTCACTTATAAGGGTTTTTTTTCAGTTATGATGGTGTATGGTAGCTACCTCTGTAGGCAGTACACAACAAGGCAGCTAGGATTTGAAAAAGAGAAAAAAGCAGCCTATATAGCTTGTACTGTATTGCTTAATAGGATCTTCACAGTTTCTTCCTTGTCAATAAAGACAAAAGACTAACTTTCTACTAATAGCAAAGAGCCACTAGGGAGGCTGGGCTGCCGACTCTAGAGCTGCAAGCTTTGTTTCTGCTTTCGGCAGGTTCAATATATGAGCAGTTTGACTGAACTGATTTAAACCGTCCTCTGATATATAATATTCAAACAGGGACAGTTTTGGCACAGATCTCCTTGCGTGTGCCAAGACATAATTAATATCTGAATTAAAGACAGGCTCATTTGCAGAATTCAAAAAGAAAATTAATTTAGTATCTAGAGGTTATTTTTCATGAAACAATAAGTCAAAAGCGGGAGTGTGTAATCATAATCCTCAGTATTTCAGGCCTGAGTGTTTCATGACTGCAGTCCAGGGCCCAAAGCAGACATGTTGACCCCAGCTCAATACCGATCCACTCCAGCACACACTTAACAAGCTATGAAGGGCCAAAGCCTTCATATTTGAGCAGAACAGCAGCGACATCAGCCTTAATGAAGCACAGAACGGTAGAACACTTACACAAATCCATCTTTAGAGAGAAGAGGGCTCTATTTCTGATTTTCATGCTTCTATAGGATCAGGGTTTGAAGACAGATAGCCAGAGGAGAAAGGTCAGAGAGCATTATGGGCTCACAGCTAAACTATAAATATATACATTTTAAGTCATTTTCAGCAGCATGTTTTAAAGAGGCTACATTAGCAGTAACATTAAAATTTGAGTTGGCTGGCACACTGTAGCATAAAAGAGTGCTTTAATGACTTAAGTACACTGAGTACACAGTAAACAGAAGGAGGTTATCTGAAGTGAGAAGTTGTTGATGATGCACAGTGAGAGTTATTTGGCCCAATATTTCATATTTTATTTCTGGCTTTCTGTGCACCTGCAATCTCTTATCAATGCTTGTTCATAGAAAAAATATATATAAAGGTATACTTGAAGAGTTCAGATGCAAAAGCCGCTAAACGCCACCTCCGTCAAAAATGAAATAATGATATTGAGTGAATGCTCTCTGCACATAGTATACGTTCATCAAATACTTTAGCTTCAAATCCGCTAAATTCCAGCGTCAGCCCATTCAAAAATACCGGTTCATGTGCAGAAAAGCAAAACATCACTTCCCTTTGTCAGCAAAAGCCTCTAAGTCCACAAAAGAACCAATCGGAAGATGCAAATCGAATCATATGATTTGAAGATGAATGACGGCATGCGTATGAGCCGGCTTTCAATTGCCGAGCTGCAAGTTTTATCATGTTTTGTCCATCGTTAGTGGCAATGACAGGATTTCGTGAGTAGCAAGTAAACAAACAGTGTTCTTTTTGCTGCTGTAAAACTGACAGAAACTGACGTTTTACTATGTCTTGTTGTCCAAAAAGTCAGACTTTTTTGCAAAAAAAAAAAAAAAAATTGTTAAATATGTGTATACTCTTTGAATTCTTGCACCCAGGAACAATACAAGTCGATACTATTATGACAAAAAGTTTGCTAACAAGTATTTCCTACTAAAGCAAGGTTGTATTCGACTCTGGTCAAGAGTATCCATAGCAGACTGGTGGGAGTGGCCTTGGATGGCAACATGCCCAGTGCATTATGGGTGTTGAAGTTTTCCTACCTATTTTGAATAAATTTCTTTCTTTCTTTCTTTCTTTCTTTCTTTCTAAAAAACAAAACAAAAACAAAAACAAAAAACCTCACTGACTCCAAACTTTGGAATGGGACTGTAATTTGCTCATTTTTAAAATAAACATTTTCTATAAAGCAAATACAGTGCATTTAAAAGGTATTCATAATGCCTTAAACAGATACTTATGTACAACTTTAATACATATTAATACATGAATATTAAGAAGATATTCATGGTTACAGGTCTTACACTAAAGTAGGCTATGATACATTCTATTACATAATAACCTGAAGTGGTAAGTATCATAATCCAATATAAATGCAGTTGCAATTATTTATGAGAACACAAAACTGATTATAATGTGTTTTTATAAGGAATAAATACCTTCATGATGCATTAAATATACAGGTTTCAATCAACTCACTGTAATCAAATATTCCAGATTGGGAGACTCAAAATAAAAGCTGAACAATCAGTCATTGATTAACCACTAATCTGAATATGGTGGTCCTAAATATTTTCAATTTACATTTATTCTCGATTTAGCCATAACATTGTGAACTGTGTCTTTCATCCTTAGCCGAGCTGAGATCAAGCATATCTTGACTTGCAGTAAAGAGAGAGCAACACTCCCAATATTATTCATTGTGTACTCCGGGCACTGACCCCTTGAGCTTCAGTCAATTCCTGCAATAAAAGCTTCAGGAATCACACAACTGATAACAGCTTCTGCCTGAAATGAGAGAAACAGACTCTGGCCCATGCTGAGAGGAAGGGACAGGGTCTTCTGATAGAGCACAAGCTGACGGCGGGTATTGAGCAGGTGAGAGCTTCAGCTGGGAACACTCTATCCTAATTAAAGCCAGACAGACACATCGCCGACACAGACACTGGCAGATCTAAGCCTCTGGGAGGACACAGGATGATTTCAGTGGCTCTACACACCTTCACGCTGTTCACTTTTAATCAGAGAGAGAAAGTTAGAAAGAACGTTTGATTGACTAAGACTAGGGATATAGGGATTGGTTTAGATAAAGGAGCTCTGTCTCTCCACTGATGTCCGTATGCACAAAACTGAAGAAAGTATCCATCTTTTTCTTGATGCTTCCATGATTTATTGATATTGTGATGAACGTATGATAATGTTTTCCCATGTCTGTTTTCATTAAAAAAAAAAACATTACAGAAGCTAGTCTAAGCAATGCATAAGTCAACTCAAAATTCACCTTTTGTGTTCCACAAAAGACAGAAAGTAATACAGGTTTGGAACCTGTGTGCTTAATTGAATTTGAAGTGCTTGTTGTGTACTTCAAATCTTCAAAAGTATAGACATTTTAGACATTCTACTAATTAGAAAACCAAACAGTGAAATTAATTAAGTGAAATGAGTTTGTTTTACTCAAATAATAATGAAGGTTCATTGTACTTAATAGAGAAAAGTTGTGTGAACTCAAAATAAGTTAGTGTTTAATGTTGTGTTGGGATTTACAGGGGGTTCTGTTATGTTAGTTTTGTAGGGTTACCATTGTGGTGAAGAGTAGAGCCCATGGTTAGGTTGAGGATGGGCTGCAAAACTTTTAAGACCATATAGTATACTGTACGTTGTTTGATTATATACATGCAAGTATATAATCAGGGGTGCACATAACTTTTTTGGTCTGGTTCTCAAGGGAGCACCTGGAGATGCTGCTTGGTACTCAAACTTTACGCAACACTTATCCTACAAGTTTTCGTCATCACTTTCCTCCTGACTGCTCTCCTCACTATCTTCTTTGCTCTCGATCATGGTAGATGATGATGATGATGTTTTGTTTTTATTTTATTAACACTAATGACACAGACAACAGCAGGAATATTAGGCAGCTGTCAATTTAAGACCGAATGTGCGGACCGAATATACTGACACACATCCGTTTTTTTTCTCAACCGTTCACTTATGACATAACCGGTATTTTGACAAAATTGTGTGTGTATGTGTCCGTTCAAGCGCAAGTAAACGTGAAAGAAGAATTCATTTGGTGTTCGAGCGCTGTCTGAAAGCCTCTCTCTCTGCATGCGCGCGCTTCAGGTGTGTGAGGCGTGCGAATCCCGATTTTCGACTCTTCTTCCACATTTAAAATCGTTTGAATGTGTAAATTGGCAAGACAAAACATGTTTAAATGATAAACTTTCACATTATGATGGTTAAACTTAGCAGTTAATCCGCGAATCACATGCACGCCGAACCGCGGGGCCCGGTCCGTACGGATCACGAATCAACTGCGATCCGTAGCACCCCTAATAATTAATAAACACACTTCATCATGACTGCTATCTTACCAGAGATGGAGAAAAATCCTACTCCTGTAAGTAAACGTGTCCCTGTCCCCAAAAATGTTGGTACTCAAAAGCGCTTCCCTCCACATTTTCTGGTAGGCATCATTTATTTTTACCACGCATGCGCACCTGCGCACCAGTTATGTGTACCCCTGCATATAATGACAGTTTCTTTGATAGTTATAATAGCATGTGCTATCTAACATTTAACCAAGATCTGAATGTGATATTTATGTAAATGAACTGTATGTAATTAACATTATGATGAGTTGGGCGAGGCTGAGAACTGTGGGAGTGAAGGGATGCCGGTGATGTGATTGTTAATGAGAGACACCTGTGCACCACACTGGCCTTGCTCTGCTTCCACGGCTCTTGGCCCCGCCCTACTTGTCACAAAAATTTTAAGTTCTACTAACTTGAAAAATTAGTTTACTTAATTGTTTTGAGGTAATAAGTTTCCTCAAATGTGTTGAGTATTCTGAAGTTATTGAGTTTTACAGAGTATCTACATGTCAGCTAATGGCGTTTTCACACCTGGCTCATTTGGAGAGTTTGTTTCAGAACCTGATGTTTTTTCTTCCTTATTTTGGTTCGTTTAGGCATATGAACACAGCAATCGCGCTCCGATCTGCACCAAAACAATAACTCCGAGATAGCCTGAACGAGGTGGTCTCGGCCCACTTGAAAACGAACTCTGGGGCGGTTCGGTTGAGGTGAGAAAGCAATCCGACCCAACGGACCAACGAACCAAGCGGTATCATAATTCATAACAGGAAATGTGTTTGTGAAGAGGCTTTCCAGGCTATAGGCTATACAGCTGTAAATGTGTGACGGATGACGTGTAAAGAACTAGATGGGATTGGGAGTGCAAGTGCTGTCTCGGCCGGTGACAGAGCTCTGTCAGAATGTTATATAAAAAGCAGCAGCGTCTGATTCTGTGAGTTTTTGTGGTTGAAAACCAAAGAGCGCCTCTTCATCTTAAAATGTTGTAAATACTGTGCATTGCAATAATGCTGTCCCAACAAAGCCTTGATTCCTGCTCTAACTGTATTATTATATACATTTTATTTCAAATATAATTAAATATATATAATTTATCAGTTAGAGCGAGACGGAGTGCAAGTGTTTGCATGTGTCCCGACAGCTACAGATCTAAACACAATCAGATAAATCTGTCAATCCATCTTGATGGATGATGCAAAGGAAACTCTGACCAATAAGAGGACAGATTTACTCACATCCGACTCGCATAAACACATTTTGGTATGCTTTGAAATGTTGCCTTGTGACAACAAACTGAACCAAGAAGAAAATGCAACATTGTAACAATTAAGTCCCTGTTTCGGAATAAAGCAAATGATCTACAGGTCTGAAAACGCCCTAATTCTCATTAGAGTATTAGTAAACTGTCTGCTTAAAGGGGACCTATATTGCCCCTTTTACAGGATGTAATATAAGTCTCTGGTGTCCCCAGAATGTGTCTGTGAAGTTTCAGCTCAAAATACCCCACAGATCATTTATTATAGCTTGTCAAATTTGCCCCTATTTGGGTGTGAGCAGAAACACTCACCCGGCCGTTTTCCAAACGAGGGGGGAGTTTTAACAGCTCGTGCTTCGGTTGCTCAACAACAACAAAGCTGGAGAATCTCACGCAGCTAAAATGACGATTGTCAGTAACAGTGCTCAGCTTACACTGTTCAAACCGGAGTCGGACACTGATGGAGAGACTCAGGAAGAAGTTACAACTTTTAGAATGCTTAGTGGTTTCTGAATGGTTAGTGGATAAATTTATGTAGTTGCTGTGGAGTTGATTCAACTCATCGACTAGCATGTGCCATCATGTTAATCTTCTGTGCAAATCCAGCATTGAATTGACCCTCGTTTGTGAAGCAGTCTGGCGTAAAATAACGGCATGGTAACAACACTCTAATAATCTTCCTCTTCTCTAAAGCAGCCCAACATGGCCTCACCCCCTTTGTTCTCGGGGGCAGGGTTTATGTAAATTTTAGAGTTAGTGATGTCAATAGCCCGGGAAGAAGCTAGTTGTAGACCCTACCAGCCGTTTGTTGTAGTCCTTAAATAGAGAATTCTTTAAAAGAAAATATCTCCCTTTGCATTGAACTTTGAGCATCGTAACTTTGCAGACTTTGTTTATGCTCAAACAACAACATTACACACTAACTAAACACACTAACTCAACAAACAACAACACACTAACTAAAGTTAAAAAAGTGAAATCATCATCAACCACCCCTTTAATATCTGCTAACACTTGATGGTCCCTCAACAGATATCCTATTGACTATAAGTAATTTTGCAACTACATGTCAACTTATTCTATTAACCCAAACCCTAACACCTAACCTAACAGTCTACTAACAGTCTGCTACAGTTTACTAATACTCTAATGAGAGTTAGTTGACATGTAGTTGCAAACAGTTAGTAGAATGTCTAAAGTGGACCATCGAAATAAAGTGTAACCATAGTGGCAAATACTATTTGCACCTCAGTGTATTGTAGAATATTAAAAAACAGTATGCAATAATAACAACATATTCAGTGTATATGATTATATGTATTAATATCACAAATGGATGCTGCCTTATTGGGACATTACTTGTCTCACCCCCAACGTTACCCGTTAAACACTTTATTCCCACTATTAAATACCCGCTAGGCACTTCATTTCCACTCTCCGAGCTGATATGCAATGGGAAAAGAAAAAAGAATGAGTTCAGAAAAAGGGCGGATTCGAACTTCAATTGAAAAATCTAACGCCACCCGCCTTACTCTCCATACCACTGGGATTTCTTTCATAATTTTGTCTGGCTTAATCAGAAAATGGTGGGCGGAGTTAGTGTAAAAAGTCTCTGCCAACAAAGCAGGCTATTTGCACTCAGTGTAAATAGACACTCCGATACACTGCTGGATTTGATTATAATGATGCAGGATCATAGGACAAATAAAAGAAGGTGAAGTCACTGTAGGTGGCGTCTTGGTCGAGGTGTTTGCTGGGACATGGCATGTGCATGCGAATGGGCCTCCTGGCATGACAGTATGATGCCCACCATTAAAAACCTCTAGCGTGAGCAGTGTCACTGGGTCAATTAGCCTGTCACACAGACACACACTCACTGACTGACAGCTGCCACAACTGTGCCTTTGACATTCACAAAAAGACTAAGAGACAGACAGGGAGAGCATGAGAGACATAGGTGAATGTCTGGGGTCACTGTGATTTATGGCTTGACAAATTTGATCAATTCCACCTCTACAAGCTGTGAGTCACTGTTGTAGAGATACTTTATTTACTCTATTAGTTGTGGCATTGCAGATGTCATAGCAATCATTTTGTTTCCGCCGTTTCAGATGACACAACAGAGCTTCAGTGACCACCCATTTTTATCAGCAGCCTGCGGGAAGTATATTTCCCATTCATTTGATCAATAGGCATTTTAGAACATTATTCAGTAATGAGTTCTAAGCCTGAGCCAAACTAACCCGCTGCGAGATGAATCAAATTATATTAGTTAATATGAAAAATGTATTTAGAAATCAGAACAAATCACAAAGGTAAAAGAAGTACACTGTAGCATACCTTTAAGATAATATAGTACTTAAGTACTAACTGAACATCATGGGCCAGATTTACTAACAGCTTGCGCCAGCGCAAACCCTCTTTTGGCGTTAAAAAATTACTGTCGGGATTTACTAAAGACACGCAGTGCAAAATTAGCGCTGAAAAGGCGTGGACTGAGTTGTTTTTGCGGTTGACCTTATTGCATATGCATTTGTAGGAGTTTCTCTTTTAGACGCAAAATTTATGGGAGGAGAGCATTTAAATGAATCACGCAATGCGATTTACTAAGATTAGCGCTCGTCAATTTACTGGTATTTGCGCCATTATTTAACGCCCAAAAAAAGCATGTCTTAACCCATTTTGCGACATGGCTGCAATTGTTGCTGCTAGGAGGAGACACCGGAGAGAACAGAGAGCACGTGGTAGAAGGGAGAAAATATTTTCCACTCGTATTAATTTCTTTGGAATGCCAGAGGAAGACGTTATCCGAATATATCGTTTGCCAAGCCATGTCTCTCTCTCTCTCTCTCTCTCTCTCTCGCGGAGTGCGGACGGCCGAAGTATACACTCTAAAAAGTAATTCAGGGGACCTGTTACCACAACTTAAATAAATGCATGGTTGCAAGTTAAAAATTCTAATTTATTGTTTTAAACCTTTTAAGTTGCAAACATTATTTTGTAGAGTTCTGTTGACATAATAATGTTAATCAACTTAATATTGTCTGTAATTAAAATTCAAATTTCTGCGTTAATTGGCTTTTTTAAAAAATTAGGTTGTAGTAACTTAATGAAATTGTCTTGATAACTTCGAAAATTAGGCAGTGGATTTCTAGTTCCCAGGATGCTTTGCATAGGACTGGATAAGGAGAATGAATGTTGAAATTAATTTATCTGTTTTTAGTGAAGGGAAAGACCTGTTTTGAGTGAATGTAAATTCACTTAAAGTTGTCATTACTCAAAAAAATTGATACAAACTTTTGAGTTATTTTTTAGAGTGTACTTTGGGCTTTAGGGCCTGTTTACACCTGGTTATCTTCCCAGTGCTAATGTCACTCTCTGATAATAGCTGATTATAAATAAAATGCAGCTCATAAAAAAAATTAAAAAATCAATACTTTACATGTGTTTTATTATGTTAATCAACAGATCAAAAAAGTGTACTTTGCAACTACCAGTCATTAGAGCATTATTAGACTGTCTGCTTAATATCTGCCAACACTTTATTTGGTGGTCCCCCAACAGACATTCAACTAAGTAACTTTGCAACTACATGTCAGCTTATTCTACTAACCCTAACCTAACAGTCTAGTAACAGTGCACTACAGTCTACTAATACTCTAATGAGAGTTAGTTAACATATAGTTGCAAAGTTGCTTATGGTTAGTACATTGTCTAAAGTGGACCATCGAAATAAAGTGTAACCCAAATTAACATCACAGCGACCAAAGATTATCTTTGATTTTACCACCATCTACAATGCCGTTGTGTTTTGTTTATGTTTGGAAAGCTGCTTCTCAGAGTGCGCACTTGAAGTGTTGCCAAGTCCACCTATTATAAGCGCTTTTGGGCATGTTGTTTGAGCTTGACTCATAAAGTGATCTAGTTTATAGAGTATATAGTATATATATATAGTAACACAATATTAACATTCTAGTAACTACTATTAACTAACAAGAAACTCTGATTAATGAATTAGTAGATTTGGCCAGAATGGCCAGAATGATTAATGAATTAGTAGATATGGCCAGCAGCCATATCACCCTGTAGCCCAAGACTGGTTGCCCACTGAAGATAAGCAGGGCTGAGCCTGGTTAGTACCTGGATGGGAGACCTCCTGGGAAAACTAGGTTGCTGCTGGAAGAGGTGTTAGTGAGGCCAGCAGGGGGTGCTCACCCTGTGGTCTGTATGTGTCCTAACACCCCAGTATAGTGATGGGGACACTATACTGTCAAAAAGCACCATCTTTCGGATGAAACATTAAACCGAGGTCCCGACTCTCTGTGGTCATTAAAAATCCCAGGATGTCCTTCAAAAAGAGTAGGGGTGTTACCCTGACATCCTGGCCAAATTTGCCCATTGGCCTCTGTCCATCATGGCCTCCTAATCATCCCCATACACTGATTGGCTTCATTGCTCTGTCTCCCCTCCACAAATAAGCTGGTGTGTGGTGGGCGTTCTGGCGCAATATGGCTGCCGTCGCATAATCCAGGTGGATGCTGCACATTGGTGGTGGTTGAGGAGATTCCCCCTTCCGTATGTAAAGCGCTTTGAGTACCCAGAAAAACGCTATATAAATGTAAGGAATTATTATTATTATTATTAGTAAGTAATAGCGCTCAGTTGAATGAGGTAGTCCACTATTAGCTAATCAGTAACTACTAATTTTTTCATACCTCCCAAAAGACTACTAAGAACTACAAGTTCACAATTAATGTGAATAATGCATAATATATAATTAATTCTAAAGTGAAGATCATGGTAACCCACTAGTAATGACTAAAGTATTACCAAATACTTCAGAAGGAATTACTAATTATTTGGATCAGTATTCTAAAGTAAAAAGCATGATAACTCTCTAGTAATGACTGAAGTCATTGTAAGCTTTTGAGGTTTTTGTGAGGTTTTGGATAGTAATGACTCAGGTACATCCTTCTAAAAGAATTACTAATTATTTGGAACACTATTTCTAAAGTGAAAAGCATGAAAACTCCCTAGTAATGACTAAAGACATTGCAAGCATTTGAGGATCTGACGGATTTGGCAACACTTGAGTCAGTACTAGTGAGTTACCATGATCTTTATTTCAGAATACTGTTCCAAATAATTCCTTCTGAAGGATTTGGTAATACTCGAGTCATTACTAGTGGGTTACCATGATCTTCACTCTAGAATTAATTATATATTATGCATTACTGACATTAATTATGAACCTTTATATAGTAGTTCTCATTATTCCTCCAAGAGGTATGGAAAAAAAAAATAGTAGTTACTGATTAGCTAATAGTGAACTACCACATTCAACTGAGCGCTATTACTTACTAGTTCGTTAATCAGTTTCTTGTTAGTTAATAGTAGTTACTAGAATGTTAATAGTGTGTTACTCATTTGTTCCTGTGTAGTTATTCATTAATGATGAAACAGCATTCTGTTACTGAATGCAGTTGTAACTCCAGTAAATTACTGGACTGTGTGTGTGCAGAATGGGATTAAGCACTAAAAGATGAACTGACAACCGAATTTAACCAAGATGTTTTTCATTTTTGGTCAGTTCTGAGTAGAAACTGTATTTGTGTCCTGTATTCTGAAAGGAACTGAAAAGAATATTGTTTAGATTTGTTTTTGTTTCCTGAACTGAACCGAACTCTGGCATCAAACAGAGCCTAGTGTGAAAACGAACTAAGTTTCATTATACTATGCCTCCATTTATTATCCCCATAGCAGATTGCTTTAATTAGCTTTACATTGTTTGTTTGACAATTTTTATGCTCTCTCACAGGCAGAATTTAGAGAACATGCCAGCATAAGCAAACAGCTCTACCTCAAATTGGCCTGGGAGTAGAGAAACAATAACGCTGTGGTGTAGATCTATTTTTGTGACGGTCTAAAACAGCAGGAGGGCCTTTGAAAGTGCTGCTAAACATAGAACAGCAGCACGCAGCCCATCACTCCTGCGTCTGTGGCTCGACAGGTCCAGGAACAGAGTAAAGCAGACACGTGCACTGGGACGGAGCGGTTGGCCAGCCTGTGGGGTCAAACGCTGGCTGTACTGTGAGACAATGTGTCCAGATCTGGCCTCAGATCAGCTATTAAGCTGTGCTGGAGCTAATGCAAGTCCTCGGGTGGGTTCTACACCAGCTGAGGGTGAGAATAAAAACAACCAAATCCATCTGCTCCATATGCTGATGTCTAGCAGTTTCCAGGTTGTTTTTATTATAAACAAAAGGTGCATCACAACAGGAAATAGACCTCCGGGTGTCTTTCTACAGCTTCCCCAGTCTGCGCAGTATGTTTCTGTGTGCTCATCAAGTCTCTGTGGAGTCGATTTGTGTAATATTTTCAGTACTTTCTCCTATAGCTTAATATGCAGAGACAGCTATAAGTAAGCTATTTGTTGGTTGATTCCCATGAAAAGTGTAAACACTTTTTCTCTGTGGTACTTTCAATCAGCCCATCATGGCAAACTGAAGCAACCAATAGCATGAGTTTGGGGTGGGACTATATAGCCGCTTTTCCACCGTTGGGCCGAACGTTTCTAAGAACGGCAAGGAACAGTTCCAGTTATATTTCCACTTGAGTTTGGTTTGGCACGGCATGATTACAAACCGTTTTCAGCCCGGAATTCTCAGCACGGTTGGCATATCGTCTCTAAACTCTTGTGTTACACCAAGGCAAAAACTGACAGATTTTCTAAAGAGCTCCATTATCAGCCCCACAGTAGAGAACAAAACCATATCTATACCGGCTGGACCTGTCTGGCACGGAATGGTACAGTTAAGCAATGAGAACGGTTTGGCCCGACGATGGAAAAGCAGATGATATTTGGTAGACAGTGTTCTGGAAACCTGTTTGAAACAGTCATTATTTTAGCAATTCCATTTAGCACCACTTGTGGCACAGAAATTACACACATCACTTTTAAGTTTCCCTTGTGAAAAAGAAGCACATTTTAGCATACCTTTTAAAAAAAGTACTAATTACAGAAAAATATACTTAAGTGTGAAATTAATGTAATGTTTTCAAACACTTAATTGAATGTTAATTGCAATTAAATTAAAATGTTTTATAGTTTAAGTTTATATTAAATGTAATTAGCTAAACTTCAAAATGTTTTGACCCACTTATGCGGAACTTAAGCACATCTTTATATGTAATTTCATACTTCTATTGTCTTTGAAATATGGTTAAAGTGTACTGCAGAATGTACTGACAAGCATTTATGGTAAACTAAAATACACTTTAATGTCATTTCTATTGAAACTTGTATGTGTTTAAACATTTGTAATTACACATTTGAATTTGCAATTTAGCACATTTAAAATATATTAACTTTAAATATAATATTAAATCACGCACTACAGTTGAAATGATAATCAAGTACATGTGCTTTGGTATTTTAGTCAACACATCATAATAAGTGTACTTCTATAAAGCATGATAAAATTTTAAAGCTAAATGATTTAAAATGTACTATAAAGTAAAACTTTAAAGTAAGGTTCAGTTGACATTATTACAAAGTGCATGTTTTAAAAGTGTACTTAAGTGTGTTAAGAAACATGCATGGTCATGAAAGTGTATACCTCCATTTATCCCCATAGCAGATTGCTTTAATTAGTTTAATGCTCTCTCACAGGCAGAATTTGAGCACTCTCTTTAAGCACACTTAATATTATATTGTCTGCAAGTACAGTTTTTTAAAATATTTTTTAAGATGTATTGTAGACCCGTCTGTTTAGTTTCATTGTGTTTTTGCTGATGTATTTCTGTTTCCTGTGTTTCCCTTCAGTTTAGCTCCCTGTTTTACCCCTTGTCAGTTTCCATAGTTTCTAATTAGTTTCACCTGTGTCTTGTTTAGTTCCCTCATTACCTCTTGTTTATACAGTAAATGCTCCTAGTTCTGTTTAGTTTACTGTCGATTCTCATCAGAAGTTAAGTGTGGTTAGTGTTATTCTTCCCTTGTATTTATTAAAGTACCTATCTTGGACATTCTGCGTCACACATATCCTTGCTACCACAATCTACATGACACACTACAAGTGCACATTTAATGCAATTAAGTCCAGTTCTTTTTCACAAGTGCTCCCTCTTAGTATTTATTTTAAAGTTGTCATGACATGCCTTTTTGTTGTTTTAATATAACCCTTTTGGGCTGGAAATTGGGTTATATTATGCTCGGTTTTTGTGCTGTCTTCTTTAAAACCTGTCAGTAAATGCCCAGTGTTATGATTGGCTAACATCATTGCATCTAAAAAATATAAAGTAGACACTGATGTGTTGTTGCAGAGGCGGTCAAATGCAAATATCTACCACATCGTGAAATCACAACGTGGAGGAAGTAGAAAATGAGTCGTTTCGGCAGCTTGGTTTCAACAAATGCTCTTTTTATATTAGTAGTACAATGACCTCCTATATGTCAAAAGATCTAAGAAAATTTGATTAATGTCATGATCCCTTTTAGAAAGAGTGAGGAGTCAAAATAATTGTCTGTGATAATCAACTGCATGCCACAGATGCTGCTCAGATGTTAAGTTAAAGATAACCAAGAATATTCCTTAAAGACCAACTCTTGTGTTTTGGCTTAATTAAAATTCTGCCTCAATGTCACCTGATGACATGTGCTTAAAAAAGAAAGTGTATTTCCAGCCACATGTATTTAAGTCTTCAAATCATTTCCCAGTTAAATCATAGCCAGATTCATTCTCTATACACCCAATTAAAGCAAGCACTGCTACACCGAGGGCCATACAGACACGACTTGAGGCTACACTTTAACAAAGACACATCCTCTGCCCATCTGACAAACATCATTAGGCAGAAATAGCTCGTCTTCTTTAATTGCAGCATCAGGCTGCAGCTGATGACCCTGTATTTGGGTTGTGAGGGGGTGAGTATTTCACTGACAAACACTATTAATTGTTCGGGATTATTATCAGGTCAGAGCATAAATGTCACAGAGATTTCATCAATACCAAAATGAGGCATAATATACTAAGTGTGTAGCCCAGAAATTGTCAAGCTGTAGAGTTACAACCTATAATCAAGTACATATTTTAGGGAATTTGTACTATAAAAATTTATTTATGCAAAATAAAGGAATATCTATTATAAAAATAAACAAATTATATTTTTACCACTTTACAATCTGGTTTGTCCCGAAGAAATATAAAATATGTTATAAGACCGCAGTCTTGTCATGATAGTTCACGTCCAATTCATGTTAGTTCAGGTCCAATAAAGAGATACAACAAATAACAGATAGAACTTTTGATTTTAATAGGCCTGGTTTCACAGGCAGGGCTTAGATTAAGCCAGGAGTAGGCCTTAGTAAAATTGGCTTTTATAAACATGCCTTTTAATATATTAATATATAAGTTAGCATTTTAATATACAAGTTGCTCTCAGTTAAGACAGCTGCTGTTAAAATGAACTAGGCTTAAGCCTTGAAACCAGGCAATATAAGGCCATGTTGGTAACACTTTATTTTAAGGGTCCATTATCATGCGATGGTTAAGCCTTAACACACCAGTAGTTAATGATTAACGGAACATATAATAAAGCAATATTAGCCGTTAGTTATGTGGTAGTTAAGCATGAACACATGAAATGGTCTTTAGTAGTACTGTATTACCAGCTTATTCTGGTGAATTAACTTGAACATCACTCAATGATTGCCATACAAATCAATAATTAATGGGGGTATACTTTTCACTTTAGAACAGGGGGTCAAAATTGTCTTTATTACACAATTTTAGCAATTTATTACTCAAAACTGTAAAACCAACACTAATTAAACAATGATTCATACTGTTCAGTTTACTTAATAGATGGTAAATAACAGAAATATCAGTAAATCACATATTACACACACAAAAAAATGTTAAGTCATAAATAATGGCTAAAAGGGGTGACATTTCATTTTGATAGTCTACTTAACATTCTGCTGACTATAAGTAACTTTGCAACTACATGTCAACTAGTAGTCATTAGAGTATTAGTAGACTGTCTGCTTAAAATCTGCTAACACTTTATTTTGATGATCCCCCGACATTATAATGACTAGAAGTAACCTTGCAAGTACATGTCAACTTATTCTACTAACCCTAAACCTAACCGTAACCTAACAGTCTACTAATACTAGTGGTTAAACGGATCGTTGTTCCGTACGGACCAAGCCCCACGGTTCGGGACGCATGTGATTCGCGGATCAATTGCAAGTTTAACCGCAGTAGAGTGAAAGGTTATCATTTGCACGTGTTTTGTCTTGCTAGTTTACACATTAAATAGATATAAAACCATTCCAGCGCTAGAAGAGGCAAAAGAGGATTTAATTCGGTATCGCACCGCTGTTATCGGTGCGCACAGACACACATACATACAAGGCTCGCGCGCACAGAGAGAGAGAGAGAGAGGCGCGTTTCAGATAGCTCGCAAACTTTTCTCTTTCGCGTCCTCAATGCACTTGGATGGACACATACACGCATTATGTCAGTCAAAATACCCCTCTCGGCAAGTATTCTCTTAATTGAACAAGGTGAGAATTCGGATGTGTATCTATCGGATGTGAACGTGCATGGGGTCTTACTCTTAAAGTGACAGCAACCTATAAATACCTGCTGTTGTCTGTTGTGTAAATCAAACAACAAAACATAGCTTTAACAAAGATTAATCTATATTAAATTTATACAGTGAACAGTGTCATTTTACATTTAATTACTACATTTCTGTTCACGAAAATTAATACTACCGTTAGACCTTATACTTTGTAACTTTATGTTGTATTTATCTATGCTTGTAATTGGTGTACAGCATTTGTTCTTTTTACAGTCTGTTCACTTGCCTTTAATAATGTATTAGTTAGGCTAGTAGTTTCTACTGTGGTATTGGAGCAGTTAAAGTGGGCTAAGTAATAAATGCAAAGTTACCCCCCACCCCCCAATTTTTTTTTTTTTTTTGTGCTGATCCAAAAAATGATCCGATCCGTGACTTAATAACCGTGATATGATCCGAACCGTGAGTTTTGTGATCCGTTGAACCACGAACTAATACTCAAATTAGAGTTAGTTGACATGTAGTGGCAAAGTTACCTATAGTTAGTAGAATGTCTAAAGTGTACTAAATAAAGTATAACCCTAAAAAGCATTTATTGTACATTCAGTTAACCATTATATGCCCTTAATATAAGCTCAGTGTATAGTTCACCCTAAAATTAATATTATTAATGGTATAGGGCATTAGAACAACACCATGGTAGTAAATGATGACTTAATTTTCATTTTAGGGTGCACTATCCCTTTAATTATTAATTACTGGTTTGTTAAAGCTTAACTACTGCATAAATAATGGCTAATATGCCTTTACTATGTGCTCAGTTAATCATTAACTACCGGTGTGTTAATAATATACAGTATAATTATGGACCCTTAAAATAAAGTGTTACCGAAATGGGGATACATTAAACGAAAATGAAATTAACATTAACTAAGATAATAAATGCTTTAGAAGTATTTTTCATTGTTAGTTCATGTTAACTAATGTTAACAAATGGAATCTTGTTGGAAAGTGTTACCTTGTAATGGTTTTGATACTGTTCCCATACTTTATTTAGCATAATTTATCAGGATATGTCAGAAATATAACAAAACCCCATCATGTCATGGTCTTGAGTGTGTTCAGAATGTCCAAGGACCTAGTCTAGGGTTCACTTGATATGCGTCATGATTACACTGGGCCATATGGGAACCCCCGGATGGCGTATGGCGTGATGTTTGCAGTGCTGGAAGCCTCCCGTGGGGATGGAGGAGATCAGGCTATTTTTACAACCAGACCTGCAGCTGACACTCACACTAACAGCAGATCTCACATCACATACACAGTACACATTTCACATGAAAGCCAACATGTGAATACCTGATTCTTCACTACACACTTTTTACTAAGGCTGTAGGATGATATAAATGCTCAGTATTTTTAAGCCTTGTGATCTCAATATTTATGCAAACTGATTAAACGGGTGACTTTTCCAGTCAGAGAAAAGGATCATTTCAATCACATTTTTGCCAATTAGTCTGAAAATGTTAAAATGTAAGTAGTAAAATTCCATACAATTTTTTCTAAAACTGTAATGTAATGTCCAATGAATACGAGTCGGAGTTGAGAAGAACCCATGTGCAGTGTCATTGATAAATGGAAAACCACATAAAGAAAAAAAAAAAGAACCGATCCAGATCTAAGACATGACATAAACATGAGCAACTGAACTTGACTTGAACAGACTAGAGCGTGAATTAAACAGGCTTGAACAAACTCGCCAACAAAGGTCATAGAACAAAGCTAGACAACAGGAACTTAAGACCTACATATGCTGCGTTCACTCCATGTCGTAACTACTATAATTTCGAGATGACAACACATGACGGTCTACTCAGAGTTGTTCACGCAATCAAGACAATGAACCAATAAGAATATGACACATGAAGCAAAGAAACCAATCAGAACATGACACACAAAGCAATGGAAGCACATGACAAGACAACATGAGGGAATAGGGAATCACATTACAAAATAGGAAACATAACTATGACTAATTTCAAAATAAAAGACAAGAAAACACAAATGTAAAACAAAACCAAAAACAGATGTGACGAAACTAAGGCGAGACAGAACAATTTGAACTTGGAGCTGGGCAGAGCCAATGACGATGAAGTTGACTTGGGACTGGACGGGACTAATGGTGGAGACTAGGCTTGAATGTAGGAGGGAATTAGGGAATCAAGAAGTTCACATGAGAAAGTACAGACTTCAGGGACATGAAGATGAGTGGAACTCCGCTCCACAATGTCAAACTCCACCAGCAATCCCTCAGAGATGAACATCAATATTGGCTTCGGCTCTGGGTCTACGGTGGGCTCTTGCTTGGTTCATGGCCATGGCCAGTGCGACTCCGGGATGAACACTGGTTCAGGCTCGAGCTCCAGGATGGACATTGGGTTTGGCTCACACACCTGGACAGACTCAGCAGGCTCTGGCTCTGCGATGGGCTCAGGCTTGAGGTCCTTGGTGGGCTTTGGCACTGGCTCTTGGTTTGTGGCAGACGTGAGGAATGAGGAAAGACTAGGGAGGAGTTCTGAGGCAGGTGGGGTCACTGGAACGAGGATAACTGCTGACTGGATGATGGGAGTGGGCTGGGGAGGCAGCGGCTGAGACCCGATGTCCTCATCTTCTATATCTCCAACCGTGAATGGTGAGCCACTCACCAGAGATATCCAAATACTGTGCCAGCATGCAGGTGGTAGCTCCCGCTGACAGTAGTCGAAACAGGTGCTCATCCAGCCCACTCCAAAAACAGGTCTTTATAGTGCCGTCGCTTCAGGACACCAGGTGGCAGAGTTCGAGGAACTCCTCCACAGAGTCTTCCAGTGGATGGCCATCTTGTGAAAGGTAGAGGAGAAGATCTTCAAGGGAGTGATTGGAAAATCCTGCTGTGCTCATCTTGTTTGGTCTGACCTTCTGCCATGCTCAGGATTGGAGGCAATGACCAGAACCAAGGTAAAACTCAGGTAAAAACAGGTAGGTTTATTTGCAGATATGGAAGGACCACAATACATAAACAGGTAAGAAATGATACTTGAGATCATTAGCAGATGAGATAGACTTGTAGATAAAGTAATGATCTTATAGGATTTCCAAAAAATCGTGCAGTGACTGGAGATTGACTTGGATGTGGTAACAGCAGTAGCTAGCAAGGTAGTCAGCAACATAAAACTTAAAAGGTAAGTAGCAATGTGAGTAGTCTGCAACATTAGACGAGGTCAGACAATGACTGCAGCTGACTTGTTGCCTCGCAGCCCTATCAGGCAATGACTTTGCAGGCAGCGTTTGCGCAAGAAGGTACATCACGAAACTGATTTCGGACAGACTTCTGAGACTTCTCGCTAGAAATGACACCAAAAGTGGAAAACAAGGGTCAAAAACTTACGTTTACACACAAACTGTCCACCAACCGCAACTTTCAGATGCCATCTTTATTTTTTAGCTCAATTATCACAGAATGGAAAGCACAGGATTGTGGGATATCAAAGGCAGCAAAGGATACATCTATGCTGCCTTCAAAAATCAATTAGATAAAGGGATCTCATGGGATTCAGACGTGCCTTGATGCCTTCTTACCTTGGAATGCGTCCTTTGGGCAGCATTTATCGGTTTTCGGATGCAGCCAATGACTGTGTATGCTCTATATAGTGCTGGTGATGAGGGCTAGATGAGTTCCAGGTGTGTGTGATTAGATGCCAGGGAGGTTGATGGGAAATGCAGTCTGTGACACATTGATAATAACACAAAATGTTTCTTGAGCACCAAATCAGCATATTAGAATGATTTCTGATAGTAATGGCTGCTAAACAAATTCATCCTTTGACATCACAGGAATAAACTGCATTTTAAAATATACTAAAAAAAGAAGAGTTCTTTTAAATTGTAATATTTCACAATATTACTATTTTTTCTGTATTTTTTCTGTATTTTTGCACCCTTGAAGTTGCAAAATACAGCAAACAAAACATTGCTACTTAAAAAGAAACTGCAAATGGCACAACAATGAAGGTGACGCAAATATATTGTAAATAGTGGAAATGTTGTCCATCTGCCACACTGTGTCATGAACCTTTACTTCTCAGATAAGGGGAAAAAACAGGCTGATCAAACAAAGAAAATCTGATATACAAAATAAACATACAGGATGCAGTGATTTGATGATTTAAGTGCATCCCTCCTCTGTCTTGTATCTCTGATAGAAGCTCATGTATTTATTTATTTAGCTTGCTAACACTGCTGAAGCGTAGCTCTCCTCTTGCACGTGATGTGACCTCATGCTGGGAAGTGACATCATTTCCCATCCTCATGTCACTAGAGGATTCTTCCTACATCTCTCCTCTCCTGACCTCTCTCCCTTGATCCTGTGTTAACTCACTGAGCTGGTTGTGCAATAAAACCCAAGTTTACCTTTACAGCCTTGGACGAAAATCACAATACAACAATCGATATCAAGAATCAATATGAAATGGCAATTGTTTTGCATTATTTGTTTGTTTTTTATAATTGAGGCTATAGTACATGATAGTTTCAATGAATATTGTGTCTAATGCATGTCAATATATGGCCTAAAGGTAAAAAAAAAAAATCAACGTTATTAATAATTAATAATGTTATTATACTTGAGCATTCAGCTGATGTTCAGCTAATTGCATTTTATATACATTTAAACTGTAATACATTTTTATTTAATTCCCACCCTTTGAGGGCTTTCTTTCGGGGTGGTCAGGCAGATAAGCAGGGATCAGATTGAAACAGCATTAGTCAATTACACGCTGTTCTGTTGACACCTATTTTAATACGGCCGGGGCAGCTGCTGCCGGTGCTGTCGAGCAGATGAAGTCTCTCTCTCCTCTATGAAGATGAATGGCCTGAGCACTTGCCGAGGACACTGTCGTTCACCATTACAGCCAGTCAGCCGCGAAGCCAGTGAAATGAGGAAGAGAGGGGGAAATGAAGCTGGCTAAGTGGGGCTTAGTCAAACAGACTGAAGCCCAGAGCAAACAAACATGTTTATCCTCAGCCATTTTCTAGCGGCTCATTACATCAGCATCACTAGCAGATCTGAGGATGGGACGGGAACATCACAGCGCGACGAGGCGTGAGGTCACGGTAATCGCACACAGCAGACAATACAAATGCTTAAAGGTGAAGTGTGTAATTTGAGCACCACAAGGGGCACAAACCACTTGTGGGTGGTTGTCAGGCCATTGTTGCACATTTGCTAAAGTGTTCTGAGAGTTTTCTAGTACATTGCTATGCAGTTGCTAGGGCACTGCTAGGTGGATCCTGGGTATTTTGGGTTCTTGCAAAGTGATTGCTTAATGGTCCAAGTTTGTTTAAATCCCTTTCTAAGTATGAGCAATAATATTAATGACGCTTACCTTAAACAAGTCAGTGGCATATCACTACTTTTTTGTCCATGTTTATTTAAATACACTTAATAAATTTAATAAGGAGCGGATTCCAGACGCTCCACAAACAGGAACATGAGTCCAGGAGGGTGGTGGGGCGGGAGTGGACTCAAAAACCAAAGCAGAGCTAGAGAGTACCAGGACAGAGCCGACGGAGCAGGGGACCACCAAGGCAGAGCTGACAGAGCAGAGGACCACGAAGGTGAAGCCAACAGAGCAGAGGACCACCAAGGCGGAGCCGACAGAGCAGGGGACCACCAAGGCGAAGCCGACAGAGCAGGGGACCACCAAGGTGAAGCCGACAGAGCAGGGGACCACCAAGGCGGAGCCGACAGAGCAGGGGACCACCAAGGCGGAGCCGACAGAGCAGGGGACCACCAAGGCGGAGCCGACAGAGCAGGGGACCACCAAGGTGAAGCCGACAGAGCAGGGAACCACCAAGGCAGAGCTGACAGAGCAGGGGACCACCAAAGCGAAGACGACAGAGCAGGGGACCACCAAGGCGAAGCCGACAGAGCACGGGACCACCAAGGTGGAGCCGACGGAATAGGGGACCACCAAGGTAGAGCAGAAGACCACCAAGGCTGGGCCGGTAGAGCTGCAGACCACGGCATGGGAGAGAGTTCCTAGAGAGAGAGCCTAGGGAGTTCGGGTACAGCCTCCGTGGCCTTGGCAGAGAGCACAGATTTCAGGTCCGGCGTCTGTGATTTTAACAGAGCATACAGGGGCCACAGAGAATTCAGAAACAGTCTCCATAGCCATAACAGAGAGCACAAAGCATCCAGAGACGGCTTCTATTGCCATGACAGGGAGCACAGAGAGTCCAGAGATGGCCTCCTTGGCCATGACAAGGAACACAGAGAGTCCAGAGACAGGGCAGAAGGAGAGTTCAGAGAGATCCTGGGTTGATCATTCTGTTTGAGTTGTGCAGGAAGAGGAGAGGCGAGGATCTAATTGCAAGTTTATTCAACAAACATATAAAAAAAGATAATCCAAACGGGGATGAGTAAAACAGGATCTAAACAAGTGAACAGTGGGAACAATAGGAACAGAAAATATACTTCAAAATAAAAGACCTTGAAATCAAAACAGGGGAATCATGACAAAAAGACTTTTAAATTGTTACAAAAATCTATTTATAATAAATGCTGTTCTTTAGAACTTTCTATTCATAGAAAGAATCCTGAAAATAATTATCACAGTTTCCACAAAAAAAAAATATTAAGCAGCACTACTATTTTCCACATTGATAATAATAAAAATGTTTCTTGAGCACCAAATCAGCATAGAATCATTTCGTAAGGATCATGTGGCACTGAAGTCTGGAGTAATGGCTGCTGAAAATTCAGCTTTGCCATCATAGAAATAAATTACATTTTAAAATATATTCAAATAATAAAAAAACAGTTACTTTAAATTGTGATAATATTTTACACTCTCACACATACTTTTTTTTTACTGTATTTTTGATCAAATAATGAATAACTTTAATGAGCATAAGAGATACTTTTGAATGGTAGTGTATATATTTTGGTTCTGAGCATAATGACAGTCTATTACAATGTGAGATGTGCTTCAGATAAGCTGAAGGAAGTCAGGATTTGACTTGTGGAAGTTATTTGGCAGCACATGTGGCCAGCAGTGTGGGAGTGCGTCCCACGGATGGGTGAAAGTGGAATGTGTGCCAGCCGAGTGATCAGTCACGCTCAAATCTCATGCTCTCAGTGTGAGCAGTGTGTGCCTGTGATGGGCTGTAGTGGGACTGACACTCGCTCATGTTTCCACTGATTGTCACCATAAGCTTTAGCACATGCTCTTACAAATAAACTGAAATACAGGATGTCTGATGTATTTCTATGGCTTTTTTTCTGTTCCATATTGACATCACATTCACACTTGTGACTTTCTTTTTTTCGAGCCATTCAAGTTAACAAAGGAACCGCTTTAAAAGAAAAAGAACGTTTTGGAATTGCAGAGTCAGAGCCCAGACCTAAATAAAATCTAAAAAAAAAAAAAAAAAGAAAAAAAAAAGGGAATGGAATGACGAAGAGATTCCCTCAACAATTTGATCAATCTGGAGCTGTTTTGCAAGGAAGAGAGGGGAAAAAAGACAAGAGTGGGAAAATAGACTCTTATTCAAAAAGACTAACAGTTATAAAAGCAATAGGTGCTTCAACCAAGTAAATGGCGTGTTATTTTAAGTCTTTTATTATTGATTTTTTTTCTTCTTAATAGTAATTGTTTATTATGTATTATGTTTTGTTGGATTCCATGTCACATTAAAGGTGGAAAAAGATCTGACATAATTTATCGTGGATTTATTTTTTACATCTCAAAAACCTGCAATTTTAACAGGGGAGAGAAGACTTGTTCCAAATCAGATTTGAGAGTCAAAATTATTCACAAGTTCACAACAGATACTTTGTTACAGTCAGCATTAAAACAGAAGTTGCATTAGTATTTTCTTCCCTATTGTGACCTATATTTGAGTAAAATGGCTTCTTAAACTAGAAAAAAAAAGTAGAGCAGGACTTGATTTCTTTCATCGGGAATTGATTGGACCATTGGATGGTTGTGGTTTGCTATTACTGTGATCTTATGTAAGTGACAGGTTGTCCCACTCTCGAACAAGAGGGAGGGGAATTTATTTTGATTTGATCTTTTTCTTTTTTTGAAAGATTACAAGGGCACGTGGATTAAAAAAATAGATGTGCACAGATAAATCATTTATAAGAAATACTGCAATATTCCATAAAAATAATTATCAATTTTGATTTCATGGTGACTTTAATATATCATTTACAGTAATACATCACGTATCCAAGGCTTTTTTGGTATCTATTCGCATATTCAATTTGTAACTGCCGCATTTTTTACTATTAATTTTTGGACTGCGGCCACATAAAATCACATCAAACCAAATCTACTTACAGCTCACGATCAGACTAATTCATTTACACAAGAGGAAACTGCTCCAAGCAGTCACCAAAAAAATGTGCACAGCTATTGAATGGTATTGCTGGCCTGGTGCCACACATCGCGATAGAATTGATTGTCATATATTGAGTGTTGCGGCAGTAGTTTTGCCATGACCAAATCAATGTGATTCATGAGCCTTTCCGGTTATGGCTCTGTCTATTGCAAACATTCCCTCATGTGTGGTTTATAAATGGAGCTGTACACTCCATGCCACTGACTGTAATTCTTTCATATCAGCATCCTATTCATTTACACAGTCTATAAATAGAGACATTATGACAGCAGATTGAAAGAGGAGATCAGTTTATCATGAATGAACCAGAAGCTGACATGATACTTTATGAACACTGTGACAGACAGAACACGCAAAGGCAACTTGTGAAATTATGACTCTATCTATGGACACAAGTGGAAAAGAAACAACAAAGCGCAATCAAAAAGGAAATCTATCAACAGTGTTTGCTTGGTAATCATCACTCTTAATATTTCTCACAGTGATTTGAACAATGCCCTAAAACAAACTAATAATATTTGGGGTGTAACTCATTCACTCTGTGCTACAGACATGGATTTCAGTTTTCACTAGCAGACAAAAAAATGGCAGGGATGTAGAGATATTAAAGAGGCTATATTATGCCCCTTTTCAGTATCTTGATTTTTTTTTGGGGGGGGGGGGGGGTTGTCTACTAGAATAGATTTTAATGTGTGAATGTTCAAAGAACATTTTTTTTTTCAAATATTTGACATTGTTGCAGCACCTCTCTTCCCAGTCTGTCAGTAACGCTCTGTTCAGTTCCTATCTCTGTGAAGTCCCATTTTATTCTAGCTTCATGCATTATTTTTTTTTAATCAACATTTGTATGTGGGTAAGTTTCATAAAAAAAAGCAACACTGAGCAAAAAGCTAAGAAAAATCACGTTTTTGTCAAAGACTACGTCTGGATCAGATTTAGAATGATGATCAAAACATAGATGGAGTAGATTGAGTCCATCAACACCCCCAAAGCTTGCACAGTCCTATACCTTTTCCTGGGTCGACATTTCATTTGGTAACGTTAGGCAGTTTTGATTTATATGCTGTTTAATGTTGATGATCACGTTATTTTACATATGGATCTGCTTACATATGCTATTGCATGTTTCTGCTTCTTCACCTGCGTTTTGATCAGAAGATTCAGTACTCTTTCAGAAGATGTGTAATAGCACTCCCTACCATACAACAGTAAAAACACAGAAAGCTTGAAAATTCTGTCAATGGCAGGGAAGCGTTGTCTCATAAATGGCGGAAAGTTCTGTCAATGGTGGCGAAAGAGTTCATTAAACTTAGATTAATCATTATTAAAAGGTACAAAAGTTATTCAGTCAAGAGCAGTGAATGATTTTCTCGTTGTCTTTTGTTGCTTGATTAACATTAAAAACCGACGGCAGCAAGTTTTTTTAGGCTGCTGTCACTTTAAAACCTGCACCGATCCAATATACCGATACTGTACACACACATTTTCTTTCTCAACTGTTTATGTTCATTTAAGACATAACCGACAATGTTTACTAGGATACTCGCTGAGACGGGCATTTTTTGACAATTTTTGTTGGTTCAAAGCGGAAGACGAGGTTAAAGAGAGCTCAATTCAGTATTTGTGCACTGTCTGAAAGGCAGTTTCTGGGTGCTCTCTTTGGCTGTTTGCACACAGAAAACTTCCTGCGGTTTGATGCAGAATATTGCATTGTTAGAATTCATAAAAAGTTACCAGCCAAACGACGATTTCATAAACGGCGACACCATTTTCATAAGGGGCTTTCGCACCGGAGGAACCTTTTCATAGTTCCTAGAACTATTGGCGGAAGTACCCGGATTTTGCCGTGTTCACACCGCAGGAACTAGGAATGATTTTAGTTCTAGGAACTCCATTTGGGGGAACTAAGTTAGCTCCTACTTCAGAGTAGGGTCTAAACCAGCGCTATAGGAACTACCAGTGAAGTAAGTGTACGATGATTGGCCAAACCACGTGAAACACCGGCACCTGGCATTTTTAAAAAGCCATGTAAACATATTTACTTCACGAACATGGGAAACAGAGTTAACAGCATTTACCTGTTGTCTGCGGGGTTGTGTTCTTTTCTCAGCCTCGACGATATGTAACGCTGCAAGTCGTCATGGCGATTTCGTCTCTTTAGACCAACTTTTTGCCACGAAACCCATGACACACAACAAACACAGCTCCAATCACAGTGTCCTCCATCCGCAGGTTGTTGATGTTTGTAAATACCACGCTTAAATGACACCGCTATTGGTCGCTTCAGAGTTCCTATTCCCGGTGCAAATGCAACCAGGAAAATGGCCCAGGGGAAAATTGGTTCTCAGGGAACTACCCCTAGTGGCTAGTTCCTATAACTTAGTTCCTAGAACTATGTGGTGCGAAAGCCCCTATATACTTGCCAACGCAGATTTTTACTCGCATTTGGTGCTTGGTGACTGTTAATTTTAGGCCGTGACCGTAATTAAGAAAAGTTACGTCCTGTAGCCTAGCGCAACCTGCCCCAGGAATATGACAGAAACTTGAGGTTGAGCTCTCTTGACTAAAGGTGAGATCACATTTACTGTTGGTGAATTTTTGCAGGTAAAATCCAGAAATTTCAGTAAGAATCCATGTGATCAATTTCGAAATTCTTCCCCATGCTGATTTTGCAATACAGAAAACTGCTTGGTTTGAAAGTGACTTCTGTGTGGGCTGTGCTTCATACATCCCTTTTGCCCTTTTGCATAGCAATATACTAGCAACCACTGACCAGAGCACATGAGCAACCACGTAGCAATGGCTAACAACAAGTAAGAACACATAGTAAAGCCCACAGCAACCACCACAAACATGCTATTGTGGAGGAAAGTATTGCACAGACAAGCACATTTTTCATTTAGTTTGATATACTTTTAAAAACCACCCATCTTCCTGCCTCTTTAAAAAGCCGAGATTTTCTTCCCACATGTGTCCTTTATAAATTAGCAAACTTAATCTGTGCTTCTACTTTTAGAGCAGAATTGTATAAGGGAGCGTAGTTTCCTCAAATGTCCATACTGTGAGGTTAGTAAAGAATATCAGGCCTGCAGAGACACAAGGTTATAAACGGTGGCTCTCTCTAATGGCACTTGCTCTAAGCTTCTCTCTGCCTCGTTTCCTCATTAGTACCGCAGCCTATCGAAACCATACATCCCTGTCATACACCGAGCACAAAAAAAGAGCTCGACGGATATTTCATCTCACACTAACTCTTTTTTCTTTTAACACAACCTACAGAGAGACATAAATGGAAGGAAAAGTAATTACTCCACCAGTGGATGTATTTCTAAATATCAAACTTCAGAGGGGGTTCAAACGTGCAGGCTCATCTGTTAAGTTCAGTGGCTTAAAGTAGCAATAACAGCAGCGTATGATCAATGCAAAACCAGCAGGTGTGTGACTCACCAGGAAAAGATCAATTCAAAGTGCCGCTGAAAATAGCACGGCTATTTCACCAAAATACACAAATGGAAAGTCCAAATAGAAAATGTGTGTCTTTCAATCATTCATGTTTGTGTGTGTTAGGCACTTTCTGCTTTTCTACAGACTATTTATACCCTGGCGGATATTTGTCTATCTTGTCTAATTTGGGCCTTATTGTATGACTAACTCTACAAACACTAGAGTATATGCTGTTTACTCTTGTCTGGTTGGGTGTACAGCACAGAAAAAAACACAATATTTTTACATTTTCTGAAGATGTCGTCTGTTAAAGTAGTCATTTTGACATATAAGAGGTCTTTGTACCATTAAAACACCATGCAAGTTTCAGAGCTTAAAATGTCCTCCTCATTATAAAAAAAAGCATTTATTTAATCAAGCTCCAAAAACGGCTCGTTTGGATATTGCAGGATCTGTGACGTCACATGGGCAATGCATTTGCCTATTCCTGACTCCAGAGCAAGACAATAGGCTTGTTCGAGATGCATCGGCTCTGCGCAGACCGATCGGCGTATGACATCAAAGTACCGCAAGAGCGATTCAAAAGCTCCAAGTCATATGCTCTCCAAACGCTCTCACGGTACTTTGATGTCATAGGCCGATCTAAATAGCTTTACATCATCACACCATATGCCCCGCCCACTGGCGTTCAGCCGCGTGACGGCTAACACTTGCCTAGACCAGATGCGAGCGATGTGTCAAAAGTTAATAGAACCCATTATAATCACTGACTATGTCTACACTGGATACAGTATACAAATGCGAGTTCAGTTTCTGACATACTAAACACACTTGATTCTGTCAACAACAGGACAAAAGGAAGAGTGAAAAAACATTCACTTTTATGCGTCCAGTTTAAACAGCTCATTTGCATCTCTGTACAGACTTCAGAAGGACACCAGCATCAGAAAAGTGGACGGTTCATTTTTAATGGCGTCCTGGATCGCATCGGAGGATTATATGTTTGTTCAGAGAATTTGACCACAGATTGTTTGGTAAATGAGGCACATGGTAATGGAGAGTTTGCAAAGAAACTTTTGTTGACAGATGAAGCAGTCAGCTATATTGGACCTGACAGCAGCTACACTGCAAAATCGTAAGTGAACGATTTCATAATGCTTTGTCTGTAAATTACAGTTTTATATGGATAATGTTTTCAAAACTCTTACTTGCAATATTGTTTCCTATGCAATGATGTTAATCAATAACAACTGCTGTTTACTGACAAGCTGACAACTTAGCAGTTGCTTATACTGAAACTAAGAAAAGTTGGCTCTCATGCGCAAGTAAGCACATCTTAGCTTCCGTTGACTATATTTGTTCATCACAGACATCATGTCTCTTCAGAAGACTTTGATTAAAAAGCTCAATTCATATGGATTACTTTTATGATGTCTTTATGAACTTTTTGAAGCTCAGAGTAAATGAATGGACAGAAATCTCTCAGGCTTTATTAAAAATATACCTTAATTTGTGTTTTGAAAATGAACAAAAGTCTTATGGGTTTGAAACGACATGAGGGTGAATAATAGATTGCAACATTTTGGGGTGAGCTATCCCTTTAATAGCTTTATTAGTTGCTATATTTTATATTATAAGAAAAGAACTGCAGAGGTTGTTTGGCATTATGAGAGACCAGAGGACTTTAATGGAACTGAACTCCATGTCCAAAAGTTTTCTAAAATTATTCTGAGCTAAAAATGTAATGTTATGACTAATGTTTCTGTATTTTAAGTTTGACGTTTGGTTGTTTTTTACCCATTGCTCTATTGCTTCTTCCATTGAAAGTGCTGAGAACACTATCTTTTGTAAACTCTTTCTCTCTCTCTCAATTGATTGAAACTCAACTCCTGGTCTTCATTGTCTATACTGGTCTCTCTGCTGGCTCATGCTGTGTTTTTCATAATGCATCCCAGTAAGGGCCCCTGACCGTAATTTTATGTAGGGTAGAATCTGGGTCTTAGTGCTAGTATATGATAAACATTTTGTAAGCTTTATATTCTAATCGCTGAACACATCAAACACACTTTTGGCAGAGATCTAACATCCTTAACGTCCGTCGTTATTTAACCTGAGGGTAGCACTCTAATGTAGATTGACAGGTCACACGACCCACGCATAGAACGCTATCTAAGAATTGCCTTAATGTAGTATTTATTGCCTCCAAATGTTGTTTTAGAATGTTGCAAGTTGAGGAATTCCGGTGAGGAAAAGAAAGTCATCTATTCTCAGAACAAACATAAAACAAACACAACAGAACTATACAAAGGCTATTCACATTAGAATGTTTAAACTTTCATTAATTTTATACAAAGAACAGACATGTCAGCTAGTTACTGACCTGATGCAGACTAATATACACATAGCTGAAGCAGATTGATAATGTCTTGGTCTGGAGAGAGGTTTACGTAAGGTAACGAGAAAATAAGCAGGGCGGTCTGAAATCTACCCTAATGTTCAATTGACCCTTCACCGGGAGTTTGATTGACAAGCGATCTAACCAATCATAACGCCGAATCCGCCATTTTGTCCAACAAAGCAGTCAGGAGTTAACCTCGGTGGACTTGAACTTGAAAAATGGTGTGTATTTACGTCTTTCCGCATTTGAAACAACATTCCTTCTCATGTTCATTCATGTTTATTTGATGCTATAAATTAACAAGTTAGGAAGAGATGATCTGTTCACGAGCCGCTTGAGCTGAGGTGGTACAGCAATCTGTCACAACACATTAAAGAGCCACAAAACGGTTTTTATTGTTCGAATTTCTTAACAAATTACACAACTTGAAAGCTGGGACTTTGTTTAATATCATAAGTCACCTGCTCTGTCGTGTCTGTCGACGTGTTGTCAGTGTCATCTTTGCTCCGCGATGTATTTTTCACTGCATGTGGTGTGACAGCGCCATGGCTTGTCGGACAAAGCAGCAGTAACTAAGGGGGGCGGGTCTTTGCGAAGGGTCAATTAGAGTGAGCTGCAGTTCCATTTTTCACCACAGATTTACATTGGAAAACTGTGGGGCGCTGTAGAGCTGAGGAGGACTTCGTATCATAATATGCCTGTCGAAGCCATAAGTTAAATTTTAATATATTATGCTCACTTTACTTAAAATAGTCTAGAAAATCTGAAAATATTTGTTACACAATATATTTGTTACAGAATGCTGAACACATTTACAATTTCTTATTGTTTCAGTTTATATAGAGGTCTATGTTTTGGATGAATATTTTGCAATGCAAAATGCAATTAAATGCCCTTATAGACGAGCCATGGCTGATGCAATCGTAGTTTTGTTCTTGGTAGTTTCTAGGCATTGTTATGTGGTTCGGTTGCTAGGGTATTCAGAAATATTGCTAAATCATTACATTTCTGTAGATCACACAGCAGAGTATGATGCTATCAACACAAGTCATGGGTTTGATTCCCATGAAATGGAAGAAATTACAGAAATATATATATATACCTTGAATGCAATGCAAGATGCTTTGGATAAAAGCGTCTGGCAAACACATAAATGTAACATGTAAATATTGCTAGCGAGTTATGAGTTGTTTTGGGGGCCATATTAGATAGTTGCCAAGGTGTTTTGGGAGGTTTCCAGGGTTTTGTTATGTGGTTGCTAGCATGTTCTAAGTGGTTGTCAGTGCATTGCTATGCAGTTGCTATGCTGTTCTGAGTTCGGTTCTCACTGTGATGGTTGCTAGGGCCAGGTGTTCCGATTTATTTTTAGCAATATGGTTGCTAAGGTGGATGCTGGGATGTTCTGAGTTTTTGCTAGGAGGTCTCTGGGTGGTTGCTTACTGACTCAAGTCAAAAGAGGCAACCATCAAGTCTCTATATTGTAAATTTGGCCTTTCAAATAAGTTTATGGGATGTTTCCGCCCATTTTATCATCAACCAGACAAACAAACTACATCTGATTTCTTTGAAGAGTAATAGCCTAGATATCCTTGCATGATTTCATTCATGGTATCATTATGTGAGTAGCACAAACACTACACATAAAAGCTTAATACTGAGGGTTAGAGTTTGTTCAAATCACTAAGGCTATAATAAGCAATAATAATATTGATGCGTGTCTTACATAGTAGGATGTTTTTTCGCATCCAAAACCAAACCTTCAACCACAATGGCTAAATGCATATGCAGTACCAGATTACACATTGCGGAAGACTTTGCTAATGATATTCGTGGTCTGATGAAGTAGGAAATCTCTGCTTTGGCGTAAACAGGATCAGTGACACGTGGGCTGTAGTTTCAGTGTCAGACATCCGAGATAATGAGAGCATATTACAGCTTTTTTGCATACGTGGGGCCCTCTGGTACAAAGTAGCTGTATTACATTACAACAAAACTCCTGATTGCAAAGCAGTTTTGAGCTGTATTTATAGTCAGCATCACCATCACCAGACCTGTGCTATGAGGGGTGGATGGAAGTTATGATGACAGAGGTCACAATTCAGTTGCATAAAGTGAAGATGCTGTGTCGCTATGTGCGGTACGCTCAACTGTGTCTCGCACACGCATACTGTGCAGTGTCCATCAGGAGGCCAAGCACACAAAGAGCTTTCTCAATTATTCAGTGCACCCTGTGCAATCTATTACATCACATCCATTATGAAGGAGCCAGACCTTAAAAATCTATTCTCTTTATAACTGCAATCCTCCAAGCATCAGGTTAACAAGATTAAGACACAGCAAAATCATTCACTGTTGAGCCAGAAGGTCAAAGATTATATATTATATATATATACAATTTTAAAAATGTCTTTTGTCATTCAAAATAACAGCAGGATGAACGCCACGAAACAAAGAGCGGAAAACAAAATGTGAGCTGGCATGCTGCTGTGCGATGATGTGATTTGTTGACTGCTGAGGTCCTGTAGAGTTCAAATTATGTATGTTCTGCAGCAAACTGGAGATATTAAAGGAATAGTTCATCCAAAAACTAATATTACTCAAAGTTTTGATGTCAATGATGTCAAACAACATTGATTCCTTTGTATCTTATGATGCAACTGACACCAAACATGAAGCAACAAAAATGGTCTGCAAATAATGCCTAAAAGTATATCTCCTAAAAGTCTGACATATCTCCTAAAAGTCTGAATGTTTAAATTTAGGAGATTATTCACAGCGACATGTGAGAACCAGTGGCTTTTAGCATTAATGGCATTGACACACCATTATTAAATTTATTTATTTATTTTTTTACTCGTTTGAGCTATTTAAAAGCTATCCAAAGCTATCTTATGACATACGAAGATTTGGAAGTCATATGGACTTTTTACTTACAGCCCTATTTTTGAATAATATAATATAATATAATATAATATAATATAATGGACTACTTTTAAGGTACTTTTATGGTGCCTTTTCTTCTTAAAATTTTAGAGCTTGACAGCGCCAGTCCCCATTTATTTTCATATGGAACAAAGAACCATTCCGCTAAATATCTGTAATGTTCCACGAAAGAAAGACTGGTTTGGAATATAATAAGTGAACTCCCTTCTGAAAAAGAAGTACACTTTGCATACTCTGCAAACACAAATTAAGATATTTTTGATGAAATGCGAGAGCTCTCTGACTCCTCAAAAGACAGCAATTTAACCACCACATTTAAGGCTCAGAAAGGTACTAAAGACATCGTTAAAATAGTCCACATGACTACAGTGGTTCAACCTTAATGTTATGAAGCAACGAGAATACTTTTTGTGTGCCAAAACAAAAATAACGACTTTATTCAACAAATTCTCTCCCCTGTCAGTCTCGTACGCAGTTGACGCAGTGAACACAGTTCAGTGCTTCCATGTTTACGTTCGAACGTCAGCTCAGTATTGACCGGCTCCGGTGTTCTGATGTAGAACCTGGAAGCGCTGCAACGTGAATAGTGTAGGAAAATGAGAGGGGAGAGATGAATTTGTTGAATAAAGTCATTATTTTTGTTTAGTTTTTGTGCACAAAAAGTATTCTCGTCGCTTCATAACATTAAGGTTAAACCACTGTAGTCACGTTGACTATTTTAACAATGTTTTTACTACTTTTCTGGACCTTGAATGTGGTAATTTCATTGCTTTCTATTGAGGATAAAAAAAAACTACTGGATTTCATCAAAAATATCTTAATTTGTGTTCTGAAGATGAACGAAGGTCTTACGGGTTTGGAACGACATGAGGGTGAGTAATTAATGACAGAAATTTCATTTTTGGGTGAACTAACCCTTTAAAGGTCCCATGGCATGAAAATTTCACTTTATGAGGTTTTTTAACATTAATATGCGTTCCCCTAGCCTGCCTATGGTCCCCCAGTGGCTAGAAAAGGCGATAGGTGTAAACCGAGCCCTGGGTATCCTGCTTCGCCTTTGAGAAAATGAAAGCTCAAATGGCCCAATCTGGAACCTTCCCTATATGTCGTCATACGGGGAAAGGTTACCTCCCCTTTCTCTGCTTTGCCCGCCCATGAGAAAATGAGCTACTACCGTGCGAGGCGAGCACAATATTTTTTTTCCGTCGAGAGACATCATGGCTTGCAAACGAGCAAAGCATGGCAGTTGCTCAGTGTTTGGATGTACAAATGAACACAGAAGTATTTTTTGGCATGGTAGCTCATTTTCCACAACGGCACCTATCCAAAAAGGTAGATGTAATAATGGCAGAGGTCTGACTAATATAGTGGCGCTGGTTAGTGTCTATAGCTGACAATTTATATATATATATATATATATATATATATATATATATATATATATATATATATATATATACACGATAGCAAATCAGAGCAACATGAAAAGCCAACAACATAGGCTAGCATTAGCTACATGATAATAACTGTAACAGCATACATAAACAAACCAACTAAATTACCGTATCCAGACACAATATTTTAAACTAACCATTCGGAGACGTCCTGCTGTAGCCACTGAGTTGCAACTTCTTCATCCGGTGCTTCTCCATCCGGGTCAGATTCTGGGTCAAACTGAAAAGCTGGAAACGACTGCGTGTCTACGAGCCATTGCGATAACGTTACATCCACTGTCAACATTAGCGCATGGTACCGTGGCCGCAAGCTGGTTACACACCCACCCTCCACCTTGCTCCGCCTCTCTCCTCCTCATTAGCATTTAAAGCTACAGACACAGAAATGGCACGTCCTAAGGAAAGCTCATTGTGGGACTGGCTCGTAGTGGCTGAAATTCTGCACCAAGGCTGAATTTCGGGAAAGAGACTTCAGATACAGTTCTAGGGACCACTTAGGCCTATATAAAAGCATCCAAAAAGCAGCATGTCATGGGACCTTTAAGATTTGAAGCACACTGCAAGTGCATATTTAATACAATCAAGTGCACTTCTTTTTCACAAGGGCTGTGATATGAACTATTCCTTTAATGTTGTATACTCACATTTTTAGGCCACTAAAAGTGTGGACTGGTGACCTGGAATGTTTCAAATAAGCAAAAACATTGGAATCTGTCACTGAAGTAAGAGCTTAAAGATTAAGGATTGGAGGCTTAAAGATGGACTCACCTCCATTGTGGTGAGGTTACACCTGTGTGTTCCTGCAAACCATCCATCTGCAGAGCACTGATCAATATCCACATCCTGCAGGCTGACGTCCACACGAACAACACCCCTATATGATATTACAGAGCACAAGAAAGACAGACAAATTAGTCTATTGTTAGCCATAAAGAAGCTGAGAGTTTCTTTCAACATTTAAGTAAAATATTAGCGCTTTAACTGTAGACTTACAGTAACTACTACACACATGTATATTTAATGCTAAAAGAATTCTTCAGCTTTGAGCATAGACTACTAAACTGAAAAGCCATTGATTGACAACTATATTCAAATAATCAAAATCCTAAAATGTGTTTTCGTGTCTTTGTTCTAAATGACTTAATGGCCAATATAGATTTGTGTCTACATGGGCCAGTTAAGACTTTGCAGTTTCTGTATTGACATTTTTACCCAGTAAACGACAAATCACCAATAAGCTCATCAATACACTCTTTTCACTGTAGTCTTCCTCTTCAGTCAGCTGAGGAGAATAAGCTTTTTGTACTCTCATCAGCACTCATAAAGGAGGAAAAGGACATCAAAACCTCCAGCCACATACAATGATTAACAGACTCTCCCCATAGAGAACCATTAGAGGAGAAAGATCTTGGTATTCTAATCCAGAACAAACAACCACTAAAGCACAATGAAATTAAAAGAATGAAGATTCCTTGGGGCTAATGAAGGCTTTTTAAGGCACATTCTCATTTATTTCCCTAGCAATGGACTTATTCAGTACAGCCCGATAAAAGACGCTTTAATGTTTATGGCTTTATCATTTGGCTGAATGGAGCTTTGAGTTAAGAACTCAAAGAATGAAGTTGACTGACGTTGAATGATCTTTGATGGCATCTCTGTTCAGCATGTTTATTTTTATTTCTCATCACAGCTGTCTGCACCAGCATTCTCACATCTGCTGTCAACGTGCTGGAACATTTAAAACAGGATTGTGCAACATCCCAGTCTCAGTCGAGAGAAATCTCGTTATAAAGCACAGATGCCCATGTAATCTAAAGGCCTGTTCACACCAACACAAATTCGATTCGATTTTCACATGCGATTTGTCTGTTCAGATGGGCTTAATAAAAATTCAGCTCACTCTGCGACAGTAGGTGGCACTTAAATACGGGGGTATACAAGGGCAGCAGTATGCTGTGCAACTTTCCATTTTATATATCATTGTATATGATTATATTTATTAAAATAAATAAATGGATGCTGCCTTATTAGGACATTACTTGTCCCTGTCCCTAAAGCCCTCCTCTACACTTATCCCTAACTCAGATTTGAACTCGGGTTGGTCGCATCAAATTCAGGTGGGCGGAGTTAGTGTAAATAGCCTCTGCCAACAAGGCAGGCTATTTGTACTTGTTGTAATGCTGCCTTCATGTGCAGAATTATCAGAATTATCATACATATGAGTTTCCTAGTTAAAAAGTCGTATTTACCACTGGGAAACTTGGGGGAAGCCTATTAGTTTTTTTCCACAACAGCTACATCGCCTTGTCTTGTCGTTAAAGTAGTAGATATTAACAAAAATGTATAATCATTTGAAGTGTATTGTATGTTTTATACACAGCAAAAATAGCCTGTATTTGATTGAAATTCCAGAACCGCCACCAAGCTATCTAGATAGCGCGATAAATGCTTATATGGTTGGCAATGAATGGGACGCTAAACATCATTTTGGTTTTAATAAGATTTTCCCAATAAATAGGCAAGAATAAACCTAGTGTCCATCATGATTCCTGTTCTTTCCGACAACAAAGCACTTGAATGTGACAAGGTCTTAATCACGACTTCAGAAGTGGGAAGTAGGAAATTTCCGATAGCATGTGAAGGCAGCATAAATACACACTGTGTTAAAAAAAAAAAAAAAACTGGTACAGTAAAAAAATCTATATTTATCGAAATATAACTTTTTTCTGCCCACTTGAAGAGGGCAGAGAAAGGTCGACCTGACAAAATCCATTAAAAAGAAACACGATACAATTTGATACAATTAAAATAGTAAAAAAAATTGGATTCTGTTAAATCATTACCTGCATTAAACGACTGTTTTCAAGGCATACTTTCAGATTGCTGAGAAATTCTGACTCCGCATATTCAACTCAAGCAGCGCTTAATTGAAGCGTCAGCAGCAATATGGACAAAGGAAGCTTCACATTATTTGAAATCATACATCCATTTCTTTATTAAAGACTAATAATAATCCAATTAAAATGTATTTGTGATTTTTCACATATAACTCATTCCAAAGCAGCTTTACAAATTACCTTCATAGAATACTGACTTGCAAACCAATGAGACCGCAAATAATATAGAAAAAAAAAAAAAAAACTAAACTCAGAAGAGTAAGTACCATCTTTTTATAGTTTCACATTACAGTTCAAAATTAATATTATTGCTTGAAAAAAAATGCTGCTTAAAATTATATTAATTTAAGATAAACAAATTGCAGTCTGTATAGAACCAATCTTGGGTCTGGATCTGGACCGCACTCTGCTAATCGATGACCTCTAGACAAGGTTGTCGGTATTTGGAACTGGGCCAAGGGGGAGGTAACACGTTTGTTAATCAGGAAAAGACAACATGTCAGTTATGGGTCGTTACGTACATTACTTTTAACAAACACACACTTCCACTGTCTTTCGGCAAGAAGAGAGTAACAGCAGTACTGATGCTACAGTAAAGCCATCATGCTTGTGTTTTGGTTCTGATGGCTGGAGTGGCTGTGGAGCTTCATAACACTCAGCAGGAGAATGACCGTGAAGCTCAGCATGCCTTGCATCTGCTGGACACCCGTTTCTGCCTCATCACATGCCTGTGCTGCATTAAAGCAAATTAAATAATAGCTATGTGTCAATTACTATGGGTTAAATCTACCTAAAATACTCAGAAATACTTGAAGTAAATGTATCATAGCAACAGTTCTGGAAGTAAAACATTTTCGATTTAAATTTTAAATTCCCCAGCAAGTCAAAAGTCACACAACATTGTCATTTACTAACACCATTGTTGATTGTTTTGGATCAAAATTAGCAATCTTCCAAGCAAGTATTTGACCTGTAATTAATAACTATTATTTGTATAAAATTGTATGAAAAAATTGTATGAAATTGTATGTATGAAATTGTATGAAACCTATGAAGGTAATTTGTAAAGCTGCTTTGGAATGAGTTATATGTGAAAAATCACAAATACATTTTAATTGGATTATTATTAGTCTTTAATAAAGAAATGGATGTATGATTTCAAATAATGTGAAGCTTCCTTTGTCCATATTGCTGCTGACGCTTCAATTAAGCGCTGCTTGAGTTGAATATGCGGAGTCAGAATTTCTCAGCAATCTGAAAGTATGCTTACTTAGGTTGAACATATTTTTTTAACATCTTTTTTTATTATTATTATTAAAAATAATTGGCATAAACCTTTGAAATCTTTGACATTAGCCATCATTACCCATGCCATTTAAATGTATAATTTAACTGAGTCAGATCCAATTAAATTGAAAGTACAAGAAATGATGCTTCATTCATAACAGCCTGTCGCGATAACCGCAATATACCGCGCTATTGACGATCCAACCGAGGAATGCAAGAACCGCAGCAACCGCGATATTTCCATGTTTACTTTTTTCTTAAGGTTATGCCCTTCTCGTTTTACACCGTGCATGTGTACTGAATATTAAATAAGTTGGTAATGACAACATAATGTGTACCATGAAGATTTGTACAGGCTCCGTAGATTTGCACTTAAGCCTAAACAGATGTAAGAGAGGTCGACTGAGCGCGTGGGATTACCTGCGTCTGTCCTTCAGGCCGAGACATATTCGTGAAAAAAGGTTGTCATGTCCAAGGATAGCGAAATATCTGTCTTAGCGTCGACGCATTGCTGGTCAGCTGAGCCTTCTAAAGTTGCGCTCAAAATTAAAATGATTTCAACAGCTTGTTTCATTACATCTCTCTTTAAATGAATCTGCACTTTTGTACGTGTAGTAAGTTGAATGAACGGTTTAAAGACTCACTCAAAGACAGTCCCTTGCCGCCACCTTGTGGCGTAACAATGTAACTGCACTGACTGGCAGCCCGTCTAGAACGCGCAGAGATGAGTAGTTCTGCTTATACTGGTAAAATATTCAGCAGAAAGTCTCTTGTCCAGTCAGATTCGAGGATCGGAACTAACTGTTATAGGCCTACATATAACAATAGCCGTACGATCTTATTGTCAGGTTTATGTTCTGTTATGTGGACCCTTATTTTGACTTTCTCTTCTGTTTCAACACTCTATTTATTTATGCTGCCTTCACGTGCCATCGGATGTGATAATTCCCAAGTCCTAGGCCCGTATGTCAGAAATGCTCTTAAGAATAGTCTTAAGTTTTGACTTAAGTGTCAAAAAATTCTTAGTAAAGAGTAGGACTTTTCTAAGAGTAGGAGACTTTTATAAAGAAGCTAAAAGCAACTTATAGTAAAGTATAAGACTGATTCTTAAGTGCTGACTTAAGTGTTGTGAACTAAGGACTACAATGATGTCAACTCAAAATGGCCGCCCTCAACCTCTGAATCAAGCCAATAGCGAGCCTGCATGGGTGAAGTCACAGCAGCACAACACCAATAATTTAATATTATATAAAAAAAAAATCATTTAAAAAGACACTGAAACGTTTTAATATTTTAATTTATTTTTAAAAATAGCTTTGCATTGTGCAAAATTATCACAAATTAGTATTGATGGTGTGGAATCTTTTTCTATTGATATATGTCTCCTCATTTACAATTGGAGCAATGATGTGTCATGAGTTCCATCAATGGCTCCAACAACTCCAGGGAAGCCCACTATCAACATAAAAGTGGCTTGCTTTTGCCGCATGGTTTGATGGTCAGTTGGAAAGTAAATGAAGTGCCATAGAGTAGTGGCCAAATGTGATGTCCAGCCATAGGAAAACTGACATCTTCAACCTTAATTCAGATATTTTTAAAAATGTGTTAAAAGATATAAGCATATTGCGTAGCTGTGCTTGGAGTCAACTGTTTCATGTGTGATAATGAAATGAAATTTCAAATTATTTCAAATTATTTTTGGCCAGGCTGTCATGCAAAGAAATTATGAACGCATGCAAAAACAAGAGAGAACAAATGAAATATTAAAAAATGATTATGCTGTACTCAATGTGTGCTTTTTCTGAGCTTTTTTGTTTTTCTGAAACCTGTAGCTGTAGTTTTCCTTTTTTTTTTTTTGCCAAAAATGTTGTCAGATAAATACCTTTGCTTAGTTTAGTATAGGGCTGCAACAACTATTCAATAAAATCGATAATAATCGATAATGAAAATCATCGACAATGATTCCCATTATCGATTAGTCGGGTCTGCCCACCGTGCACAGAAAACTTCTGCCAGTCGCGTCAAATTACAGCACTGAATAACGCATTTCTATGGACAAAATGCATCTAAAAATAGTGAAGGAAACAGAATGAGCAGCTGCGGGAAAGGTACGTGATCAAAACTGCCCAAAACATGAGAACTCTTTATTTTAAGCTTCAAGCTAATGCATTAGCGTAACGGCTTGCCCTGTCAGGCGCTTTGACAGATGAACGTTCATTCTACGGCTATATCCTTATCTGTAAATGTTACAAATTCACGCAAACATTTCCATTTTGCATAAATGTTCGTCCTGACAGTCTGTGTTAAACTTCAAACTTTACTGAATGAGCACCAGCGCGCGCACCCGCGTCAGACAGATGGAATGCGGGAAAGAGGGAGACTATTCATATTCAGCGCAAAAATATTCATTTTGCTGAAATATCTGTTGTTTAAAGTTAAATTTAGATTTAAAAGTCAACATGTCATTCAAGTATTTTATGATAGTAGTAACTGTAAAGGGAGAACTAAATGAATATAAATGTAAGACGTTTCTTATAGCCTTTTTGCAGGATAAAGAAATGACATTAAGAGGTGATTGTGTCCAGAGTGAATGTGTGTGTTCCTGCAAAACATTTATCTTGCCTGTTGGTTAACATTGAGTTTGTGTGTTTTTTTTTAAAATTATCTTTATTACTGTCTTCATTTTTAATGTAGAGTATAGATTTACACTATATTCACTATATACAGTGCTTAACAAAGTTATTAGACCTCTGCCACCCAGTGTAAGGTTTGTGCCACAGCTGCACAACTATCAGTAGGCTATTGGTGATTACCAAAATAATTTTTCATGTTTCTGTAATGGTTAATCCACCAGTATGTGTAAGCTCTTTAGTTACAGCAGTATTTTTAAAGCTACAATATAATTATTGTTGTTATCCATGAATTTTTGATTTTACTGTTTTACAAGTAAAGTACTTTATAGTTGTTGTTGTTTTTTTTGTTTTTTGTTTTTTTTCAGATGCCCAATTACAGTCAGTAACAACAGACTTTTTTTTTTTTGGATATTATGTGTAAATATTATTTAGAAACTATTTAGTTGTTTCAGTTTGTTATTTACCTAATAAATGGCAATACCACTTTTAGCTTTAAACAAGTTTTTGAAAGATTCCTAAAATATTTGTGTTCTCTCTTTATTATGACAGGTAGTGTAATAAATTAAGCACTGTATGTTTTCAATTCAATTGGCGTTCAATTGGCACATTTGTTTGAAGTACATTGGGCAGGATGTGCAATAGTGTGTTTTTTTGTCAATAAAATAAAAATAAATAAAATTAGGATTTTATCTGATTAATCGGGAAAAAAAATAATCAGCCAACTAATCGATTATCAAAATAATCGTTAGTTGCAGCCCTAGTTTAGTAGTGTTTTATTCTTCCCTCATATTTTAAAATATTTAAATAATATAAACATAAAAATAAAAATATATTCCTCATATTTTGATGGTTTAAGCAAAATTGTAGGGTCATTGAAAAAACAACAACAACAAAAACCTTTGCACATCAATTTTGGCCACTATGTTTGGTGTGGTAAGTTTAGCAATAGTACTATTTAAGAGCCTTACTGTGGACTGATGGGCTCAAGTCATCACCAGTGAGGTGTTGACTTGTTTTCCAAATTCCCCAGATCTCAATCCATTCGAGCATCTGCGGGCTGTGCTGAACAAACACGTCTGATCCATGGAGGCTCCACATCGCAACTTACAGGACTTAAAGGATCTGCTGCTAACATCTTTGTGCCAGATACCACAGCACACCTTCAGGGGTCTAGTGGAGTCCATGCCTCGACGGGTCAGGGCTGTTTTAGCAGTATATTAAACTTTTAACTTTTTATGTATATTAAAAAGTTAAAAATAATGTCAAATCATTTAAAATACATATTAATCTTTTGTCATGCATTATAGAAATGTGTCATTTATTTATATACAATTTAAATACCTAGTGTATTTAGCAATGTGAACCTGGGTGCCAAACCGGTTTGTTTAACTGTTGACCTAAACCTGCTATGTGTATGGGCCAATATGGCTAGAACTTATCTAATTAGAACACGCACCATGTGTGACTTTAGCAAACTATATCACGTTGCAAGCTGATAGAGATGGAAAACGACCCCTAGCAACCACCTGAACAAACATGCATGCAATCATTTATATTTTGCCATATTCGAACAGCGTCCAAAACCATGGTAATGCGACAAACAGCAAACCGCAGGGTAACATGCAAACCTGAACATTCTTCATGAAAAATACCTAATTCCACTTAAAATGTATTCTCATGCAAGCTACTTGCCTCAGGTTGGCCTGTAACCTCACAGCAAGGTTGTCTTCTTGCTGCTGCTGCTGTTGTTATTATTGCCTCAAAATCATTTTCTCATGCTAGCTTTGCTTATGCTTAATTATTCACTCCTTGCATCATGTGCAAATCATCAAATGTAATTTTGAACATATTTACTTCTGCTGCTATCGACTCAAAATGTATATTCTCATACCAGCTTTTCTTAATTAGTCACTCCTTGCATCATATGCAACTTGTAAAACATCAAAACATGATTTTGAACGTGTATTTTTGTTTCGTTGATAAATGCAGATCATGCAACATTGTTTAGTGTTTTGAAACACTGTTCACTTATCTTAAGCGGTTGAATTTCAGAAGATTGCATAAGTTACAGCAAACAATGAACCAGAATATTTAAATGTTGAGCAAGCAATCCCATTGGCTGCAGGATCAGCAGAGGCCAATCAGCTTGTGGCATGTGGTAAATGATGTGATTGCTTGCAGATTGCATGTAAGGACCAATCAGCCTGCACCATCTAGAGTTTTATGACTGAACTAGTTACAGTATCTCACATTTTTGTAAATATTTTATTATATCTTTTCATGTGACAACACTGAAGAAATGACACTTTGCTACAATGTAAAGTAGTGAGTGTACAGCTTGTATAACAGTGTAAATTTGCTGTCCCCTCAAAATAACTCAACACACAGCCATTAATGTCTAAACCGCTGGCCACAAAAGTGAGTACACCCCTAAGTGAAAATGTCCAAATTGGGCCCAATTAGCCATTTTCTCTCCCCGGTGTCATGTGACTCGTTAGTGTTACAAGGTCTCAGGTGTGAATGGGGAGCAGGTGTGTTAAATTTGGTGTTATCGCTCTCACTCTCTCATACTGGTCACTGGAAGTTCAAAATGGCACCTCATGGCAAAAAACTCTCTGAGGATCTGAAAAAAAGAATTGTTGCTCTACATAAAAATGGCGTAGGCTATAAGAAGATTACCAAGACCCTGAAACTGAGCTGCAGCACGGTGGCCAAGACCATACAGCGGTTTAACAGGACAGGTTCCACTCAGAACAGGCCTCGCCATGGTCGACCAAAGAAGTTGAGTGCACATGCTCAGCGTCATATCCAGAGGTTGTGTTTGGGAAATAGACGTATGAGTGCTGCCAGCATTGCTGCATAGGTTGAAGGGGTGGGGGGTCAGCCTGTCAGTGCTCAGACCATACGCCGCACACTGTATCAAATTGGTCTGCATGGCTGTCTTCCCAGAAGGAAGCCTCTTCTAAAGATGATGCACAAAAAAGTCCGCAAACAGTTTGCTGAAGACAAGCAGACTAAGGACATGGATTACTGGAACCATGTCCTGTGGTCTGATGAGACCAAGATAAACTTATTTGGTTCAGATGGTGTCAAGCGTGTGTGGCGGCAACTAGTTGAGGAGTACAAAGACAAGTGTGTCTTGCCTACAGTCAAGCATGGTGGTGGGAGTGTCATGGTCTGGGGCTGCATGAGTGCTGCCGGCACCGGGGAGCTACAGTTCATTGAGGGAACCATGAATGCCAACATGTACTGTGACATACTGAAGCAGAGCATGATCCCCTCCCTTCGGAGACTGGGCCGCAGGGCAGTATTCCAACATGATAACGACGCCAAACACACCTCCAAGACGACCACTGCCTTGCTAAAGAATGTCTCCAGACCTAAACCCTATTGAGCATCTGTGGGGCATCCTCAAACGGAAGGTGGAGGAGCGCAAGGTCTCTAACATCCACCAGCTCCGTGATGTCGTCATGGAGGAGTGGAAGAGGACTCCAGTGGCAACCTGTGAAGCTCTGGTGAACTCCATGCCCAAGAGGGTTAAGGCAGTGCTGGAAAATAATGGTGGCCACACAAAATATTGACACTTTGGGCCCAATTTGAACATTTTCACTTAGGGGTGTACTCACTTTTGTGGCCAGCGGTTTAGACATTAATGGCTGTGTGTTGAGTTATTTTGAGGGGACAGCAAATTTACACTGTTATACAAGCTGTACACTCTCTTCACTTTCTTCAGTATTGTCACATGAAAAGATATAATAAAATATTTACAAAAATGTGAGGGGTGTACTCACTTCTGTGAGATACTGTATTTATGAAAATACATCATTAATATCAATGCCTGGGTCTGTGAGGCTTAAGGAATTGAGCCAAAGTGGATATATAGGCTGCACCCGAAATTGCATACTTCCCTATATAGTAAGTGAAAAACAGTATGTGACAAAATAAGTATGTCCGAATTCACAGTACTCATAAAAGAGTAGGTAAGTACCTGGGTGACCTACTTCTTCCGGCGAGATTCTGAAGTGTGCATATGATGGACACTTTACTATCCCATGAGGCCACATGAGAGGATTTGCGAAAGGCGGCAACATGACGTAAGTGTCACATGATAAGGGCAACATGGCGAATGTAGTACATCCAGATTACATTCATACTACACACATTCATACTCTTTAACATACTTTTTTAGCAATCATGAAGTAATTACTTATTCAAAACAAGTACCTAATCAATAGAGTATGCGATTTCGGATGCAACCATCAGATTCATGAGAATGATGTTAATAAACCTCTAGACTTTATTTTTCTTCTCTACTGCAGGTGAAATTTATCAGAAAACACTGAGGAGAAGGACTGCCTGAGGTAACAGAGATCTGTCCGTTTCTCTCAGCGAGTATATCCATTTCCTGTCTTTTTCTCTTTCTTCCTCTCAGACAGACACAGAAGGTGCAGTCATGGAATAGTCTCTGCTCTCCTATATTGAAGCCTTGGCCAAGCAAGTGTGCTAATTTTAGCGGCCATGTTCATTAAGCGTCGAAACGCCACATCCTTCATCCAAGGTCAAATAGGACCTATGGCTCTGTATTGCCATTATTAACTCATAAGACAGAAAGTGGATTGGTAACAGTGCCATCATTTTGGCTTTATGATGAAAAGCCTGATGATTATTGTGATTAGTATAAATTGACTGTAATTACTGTGGCAGACTATGTGACATTGGCTTGTATTTCAGTCTTCCCTGAGATTGAAATGAGATCTGGAGAAGCTGACAAGAGCTGTTGAAAAATTCTTGCATCTTAATCGACAATGTTTAATCAAGACATCTATATTTTGTCTCTGCTGTATTATTGTACTTTATGTATTATCTATACATTCTCAGAGCACATTAGCTTGCTGGACTAATAAATTATAGAGTAAGAAATAATATATAGGAGAATGTTGTGATTGACTTATTTTAGTACAAAATAGGACTCTTAAAAAAACAATTATTTTTTTAAACAAATTTTTATATGATTGCAAATTATTTAATGTACTATATTTATTATAATTTATTATATTTAATATTTATATGTGCAATTTTGGCAACACTGCAATTTTGGACATGACTAAATGGTTTGAAACCATGATTTGTGTTTATTTTCTAGCAGTAAGCATTACATAAACATCAAGTAAATAAAAATGTATATATACACACATTCATGAATTGGTTGGTTTCAAGTAACAAGGGGGGCAAATGTAACCAAAATGAAACTGTTTCTCAGTAGAGACTAAGTTTGGGACCAGAATTTGATTAATAGGTATTGATACATTTATATTTGCCATAAAACAAACAAAAAAGGTTTTATCTTTGATTTTGATACAATTAAAAAGATGTTTTGTGCCTTTATTGCTTATGGGCCTATATTTAACCTGTGGAAAGTGCCTTTTCATAAAAATATAATAATAATATAAAAATTATTTTTCAAAGTTGTAAATAAAACAAAGATTGTTGTTAGAGTACATTATACAAGAAAATACTATTTCAGTTTTTGTACTTCAAAAATTTTTGCCAATTTTTTCTAACTTTGTGAAATTTACTAGCAGTTTCTGAGTGAAAATTGTTTCTACACCAAATTGTTTTTTTTTTTTTTTTGTTTTTTTTTTCAGTGTACTCAGTTACACAAGTCTCATTATGGTTGCAGAAGAATTTTCTTATCAGCATCATTATTGTTGTTGGGTGATATACCGGTAGACACGATTAACCGGTAGAAAGGTAGAGATTTTGGACCATCGTCTCTATCGCGGTTACGTTTACGTGACGCAGCCACGAAAGCTTATCCTTTGCATGTGTTTTTAAGCATTGGGGTTTAAAAACCAAGTGATTTTAAACTGCTGAAGTGCAATAAACAGCAAAAGAGAACTCATTTCGCTATATGCGAGTGCTGTCTGAAGCCTGTGCTGCATCCGAAATCAAATACTTCTATACTATATAGCAAGTGAAAAAACAGTACACCAACACAGTAGTATGTCCGAATACATAGTATTCGAAAAACAGAAGGTGAAAAGTACCCGGATGACCTACTACTTCCGGCAAGAATCTGAAGTGTGTATTCGATGGACACTTTACTATCCCATGAGGCCACGGGAGGGGATTTATGAATGGAGGTGAAGCTGAAGGTCACATGATAATGACAACATTGCGGATGTAGTACATCCAGATTACATTCATACTACACACATTCATACTATATAGAAAATACTTTTTTAATGGTCACGAAGAAAGTTCAAATTCAAATGTAGTACCTACTCAGACAGTATGCGATTTCAGACACACCGCTACTCGTCGCGTCCGCGCAACCGTGAAGGTGCGCGCGGCAAAAATGGCGTCATCGCTGTGTGCGCATTGAGTGCGCGAGACCCCATTTCACGTGGCAGTGTGCACGGCATTTTTTGTAATGCCCGCGTCCAAAGATGCATGACTTCGAGGCGACTCTGGCACTCTGTTTGCGCTTGACTAAATGAATTGCTTACATTTACAAAATGAGCATATACTAGCAGAAATAAGCCTTCTTAAAGAAAATAAAGGTCCATGTTTAATAAAAATGTTTAAAGATTGTTGTTTAATTTAGTTTTATATTTATGTTCTCATCCATATATTTTGTTCTAATGTCACAAGTAATAATCTCAACGTTTGGGTTTTACGCGATTCTTTGATTCTTTTGTAGTGCGGGTTTGGTGAAGTATAATAAAAGCAAACATCCTTATGTGTGCACCTTAAGCCTCTGCGTGCGGTGTGAATGCTCTCATCTGTTAACACGGGCACCGAAAAAAATATGCGCTGCTTACGCTCTGCTGACACGTGCGGTATGAAACCGGCCTAACACGTTACTATGTACCGCGTTACTGTAATTAAATTACTTATCCACTGAAAAAGTAAAGTAAGGGATTACTTAGGCATTTTTAGGTAATTTAATTACAGTTACTTATAATGTACTTGCGTTATATACTGTAAATTAGTTCAACAGTTCTGTTTAAATCAATATTGAATTTAAAATCTAAATTTGTCGTCTAAAGGTAAAAGTGAATGCTGCCTCTTTAAAATCGTTAGCTGTAGTGCAGTTGCGCGTGTTCGCAGCTTCGCACCAGTTGGCTGCGTAGTCGCTGTCTGAAGATGTCGGCAGAAGCGAGTAGCTGTTTTGCAGAATGGAAATATTCCAATTACTTTTTTGACACAGGTAGGGAAGAACATTACAGTAACATGTAAGCTATGTCCTAGGGAGAAAAAACTGCGCGCGCTCTCTGAGAGACGGTCTTCAGTCAGTGCGCTCTCAACCAAAGCGCACACACATAGCCGCTTCTCGCGAGTGTCAAATTTTTGCGGTTTATTACACATAAACGTTCAAATACACACACGGTTATGTCAAAATGCCCGTCTTGGCGTATATTTGCGTTGGTTATGTGAATGTAAACAGCATGTGTAACAGCATATTGGCTCCGTCCATTAGGTCTTAGTGACAGCAGTCTTTAAAACATGCTACTGTCTGCTACTGTATGTCTGTGGTATTTTTACTTAAGTAAAACTACTATTAGACCTATCTGAAAAAAATATAGCATTGTTTTATTTGTATCTTTATATATTTTTACCGTGGTATCGACTTTGGTATCGAGTATTGTGCACTTTTGGTGGTATTGGTACCGACTACTAGATTTTGGTATCGTGACATCCCTATTTGTTACTAATTTTTTTTTTTTTTTAAGTATTATAGTATGTTTTAATAAAGCTAAAATGTTTTAAAAAGCTATAAAAGGCTAAACTATTCCATGTTTGACTCATATTTAAATTATTAACAGAGTTTCCGTTCTATTGTCTAGGGATTGTTCTAGGGATTTTAAGAAGTAATTAGTAATGAGTTTAATTACTTATTGAGTAATTAAATTACTTTTCAGACAGAGTAATTAGAAAAGTATTTTAAATACAACATTGATGATGTAATTAGTGATTAGTAATTAATTACTTTTTTGAAGTAACTTACCCAACACTGCTTGAGAGATGGTTTCTGAGCGCTGTCTGAGAAGTGCACGCACATGAAGCCGCTGCTTATAGAGCGCGTAAGTACTGAACTGAGTTCTTTTTGTTGCCTAATTGGGCTTGGACGGTTCAATACACATACTTATGTATCAAAATGTCCGTCTTTGTAAGTATCCTTATATACACAGTCATTTATGTCATAAGTGCAAGTAAACAGTTGAGAAAGAAAACGCATGTGAATGAATATATTGGATCCGTGCATTCGGGCTTAAAGTGACAGTAGCCTAATATACTGTACTGTCGTCTGTCATTGATGTTAATCAAAAAAAAAAAAAAAAAAAAAAAGTGAAAATCTTTCCCTGCCCTTGATTGAATCACTTTTGTAACTTTATTAAGAATAAATGTATATTTAATTTACACAGTAAAGACTATGCAGTGTTTTTTTATATAGATGATTACAATTTATGTAGTATTTCTTATTTCTAGTGCTTGAAGTTTTTCAGGTAGCCTAGGTCTGTTTCACTTGTGTCTTTGTTTCTATTGTAGTTTGCTTTCCTATATGCTTGTAATTAGTTTGTACTTATTTTATCTTATTTTATCATGTTTAAGCTTTTTTTTTTTTTTTTTTTTTTTTTTTGGCTAGTAGTTTTTTGTGATATTAAAAATGGTGACAAGAATTATGAAATTTTAATGGTATCAAATATTTGGATATCATAAAAACCTTATTTAAAGTAAAAATAAATATATTGTGATATAGCTATAACATTATCGCAAAATAAAATTACTCATATCGTGATATAAGATTTTATATTTTTATATTTTCATATTAATTGCAATTAAATGAAGATGTATTATAGTTTACATTTGTATTAAATGCAACTAGCTAATCTTTAGTATGCTTTTTTGACTCACTTAAGTAGGACTTTTTCTTTGAAATATGGTTAAAGTGTACTGCCAAATGTACTGATATTTATGGTAAACTGAGATTTACTTTAATGTAATTTCTACTGAAACTTGTATGTATTTAAATATATTTGTAATTACGGCAACACTACAATAAGTTTTAATTTTTTAAGATTAGTTAACTACATTTGGTAACAAACTAACAATACTTCTACGCATTTATTAATATTATTAAATGTTAATCTCAGCATTTACTAATACAATTTTAAGATCAAAAGTCAATAGTTAATGCACTGTGAATTAACGTTTTAATTAACTAACATTAACAAATGTTAATAAATGTTGTAAAAATGTATTGCTTATTGTTAGTTCGTGTTAGCTAGTAAACTAATGTTAACAAATGAGTCCTTATTGTAAAGTGTTACCGTAATTACACATTTGTAATAATGAAGTTGCAATTTAGTAAATGTGTAATAACTAAAGGCCCGGTTTCAGAAACAGGGCTTAGATTAAGCCAGGCTTAGGCTTTAGTTCAATTAGGGCATTTAAGTAGTACTTTCTTGGCCTTTTATTTTTGATTAATATTATATTATCTGCAAATAGTTTTTAAAAAGCATACTTTTAAGATTTGAAGTACACTAAAAGTGCGCATTAAGTACAATAAGGCACACTTCTTTTTCAAAAAGGTATGTGATAAATCAAATTTCCAAAATTTCCTAATAAGAAACTGAGGCCCGGTTTCACAGAGAGGGTTTAGATTAAGCCCGGATAAGGCCTTAGTTAAATTAGGGCAGTTAAGTAACTTTTATAAACATGCTTTAGAAAAAAACAAAACATTACTTGTATGTGCATCTTGAGACAAAACAAAGGCACTGACATATGCCCGGGTGTGAGTGTTATTTTCCTCTGCTGAAGTTGTCAGCTTTATATATCATTAAATACCACAGATGCAAAACTGAATCAAATCACATAAATTATTGTTACATTTATCTTGTAAAGGAACAAAGGCTGAAGAGACAGTGTTTGTTGAAGGGGTTGGGTAATGGCGATGGGGTAAGGGGTGGTACAGACTGAAATGTGAGGGCACAAAGAGATGCCGTCACTGCACTCGCTGACATTAAAGATCGCTGGGCTGTCTGCTTTGATAACTGCCGACAGTACTCGATGGAATGACCCCAGTGTCACAGCGGAGACCACATCGTCCGACCGGGGCCTTGAGTCATATTAGCAAAAAAACTCGTCCTGTCAACCTTATTCATTTCCCTCACATTTCCCTCATTTTGTTTCCTTAAAATAGAAGCACAACATGACATTGAGATCATACCAAAACATAATGCTTCAGTGCACTTGATTTATTAAGGGAATGCTTTTAAGTCCGTCTGCCATTCAATAGACATGTGCCTTGAAGCTAGCTGAGGTTCTGTCGCTGCCTGAACAAATACTAAAAATTACTCTACGCTTCATCCATCCATATTTCATGAAGTCCACGACAGTATGACAGTTTGCTCTTTAGAGAGGATGTATAGCAGTCTCCTGTTTCATTGTGCAGGTTTTGTTGGCTAATTGAATTTTATCTAACTGTCTTCCTTTCTTTTTGGACTACATTAGCATAACAGCGCTCGTGGCGAGATCTAGCTTCGCACTGGATGAAAAGAGGTGACATCCGTCTCCATGCGTATTCTTTTTAATGAGCTCCCCCTTTTTTATACCAAACTGAAATTCAATTCAAATAGAGCAGAACAGCAAGAAACCATGTTCACGCTAATTTCAGCTAACACAGGAAATGGATGGATTTCTCCCAAAGGGCTGAATTTGTTCAGACAAGAGGTCAGAAAGGACATCACTATTGATAGTAGCCATTTCCGATGCATTCATGTTAGCTATGTTCTGAATGAAATACTTGCATATGGATAAATGAATACTGCACAATATGCATTGTATACTGCATATCTCAGAACATATATATATATATATAATATGATTTTTATACTGTACAAACTGAATTCTATGCCCTAACCCTAAACCTACCCATCACAGAAAACTTTCTGCATTTTTACATTTTCAAAAAACATCATTTTGCATGATTTATAAGCTGTTTTCCTCATGGGGAACAAAAAATGCCCCCACAAGGATAAGGATTTCCTACACTCTAAAAAATGCTGGGTTAAAAACAACTCAAGTTGGGTTGAAAATTGACAAACCCAGCAACTGGGTTGTTTTAACCCAGCGTTTTGCCCAACGTGCTGGGTAGTTTTATTTAACTTAACTATTATTTAAAAATTACTATATGGCTGGCTTAAAATGAACCCAAAATTGGTTGGAAATTAAAAATCAGACTCATAATTACTAGAGGCAACAATAACAATCAAAAGGTGAACATTTATGAATAAGCAATTTAATAAATGTTTATTGTTTAATTATTCATTAAACATATTAATAAATGTTAATTTGCCAACATACTTTGGGTTCATTTTAAGCAAGCAACACAGTAATTTTTAAACAATAGTTGAGTTAAATAAAACTACCCAGCAGGTTGGGCAAACATTTAACCCAACCGCTGGGTTTGTCCATTTTCAACCCAACTTGGGTTGTTTTTAACCCAGCATTTTTTAGAGTGCATGTTGCCATTTTTCTGGGAACATTTTATATATATATATATATATATATATATATATATATTTTGCAAGCAACACAACAATTGCAAAATGTCATTCTATTAGGGAATATGCTTCACATATGGCTAATATTTAAGTGTTTTTGAGCCATCTGTAATGACAAGTATGAACATGATGTTACGGAATAGGCACTGTCTCTTTAAGACTACCATGTCAGTAGTAATTGGCCTATTCCAACGTCTGCCTCCCTTGGGCTCTTGGCAGGGGCTTGTAGGGCAGAGGACCTACAGCCCATGTGGGTTATAATAGGACATTGTGGATTTGTGTATCCCCAGAGGTCCTTGGCAGACCGGACGGCCTTAATAGAGTTCACTTTTCTCTCCAGCCAACACTTACTTACACTTGAAAAAGGAGAAAGAATGTAGAAGGACAGTTAAATACTAAATAAACTTTTCCATTAATTCTGTGGAGACGAATCTTTATATTATGCTATACACTGAGATTCTGGAGAATTGTGAGGTTCTGACTTTGTTGTAACAGTTTAGGGACAGTACTCAAATCAAAATCAAAGTAAGTAAATCTCCCATGGCACTTTGAGGGAAATCATTAAATAATTGCCCAGCTATATAAAACAGCAGCATCTGTGAGAAAAGAGCATTGCCTTCACTATACAGACAATCATTGTTGCTCATCATGAGCTAAGAGGAAAAATACATTTTCATCTTCAAGAATGATCTGCCACTGCTTTGCATTGTCTCATGAGCACTTCACATTTGATAATCAGACCCATACCAGACAAATGCTTCGTCTCTAATCAACAAACTCTTTTCCACATGATTTAGAACAAACAGCGGCCTCATGTTGTATTCATTTTCTAATATTCATTGAATACAGGCCAATAAATCCATATACTTACATTAAAGAAGTGTCCCGAAAAGCATCCATATACAGTAGCAACATGCTAAAAAAAAAGCACTCAGACCTCTTTAGCAACCACATAGCAACACCCTGGCAACCAGCCACAACACTTTGGCATTGTGGCAGTGAGCACAGCTTTCATATTTTCTTCAAAAAAAGTACAAATCTATTTACCATTCATCATATGTGTGATCTACATGCCCATTAGCTCAAGACACCAGATAATGGAACTTGTCAAAGTGAAGAAAGACTCAACTAGATGTAATTAACTTTTCACCTGATGGCCTGCATGTTTCACTTCATAAATATCAGGAAGTCTGCCATGATAAGAAGTCTAAGTCTAAAATTCCGACACACGACATTAATCTAAAAATGTCTAAGATGTATGAGAGGTGCCTCTAGTTGCTGTAGTACATCTTTCATTATTTATTCATTATTGTATTGACTGAAAGGTATCCTGGGAATGAAGGCTGGAGACGCTGCGTTAGAGAACACCCCTTCCCCTCTCCATTGCCCCTTTATAAATATGTGTAGGTGGCAAAGAGTGGGCCTAAAGACAACAGGATGGATCTACCTTAATGTCACGGCCAGCAAGTGTTTCGGAATTCATTACCCTGGGGATACGAGCCATCATAAGACGAAGCCCTGGCCAAATATCGACCTGCGCAGAGAGGTTACAAATTACAGCATAACTACTGAACAAACCCAGAGAGACACTGGCTTCCGCTGGCTTTCCTCATTTAGACGATAGACTGGAGAATTTGAAGGTGGCAGATGTAACTGCTAACACCATTTTGCTGTACGCTACAAATTGAGCTTGGTTCCTGAGGTGATACATAGCACAGTCCAACCATGCAATAAAATGCATTTAAATCATAAATGATAAGCTAGAGTTCATTCTACAGAATTGGTTCAAAGACAGAGTTGGAAATGTATTGAAAAAAAAAAGTGTCTTTTTCCACAAATTTTGTATGTATGCAAATTGCATAATATCCAAGGTACACATTTCTAATAATCGCGCAGTTAATTCTCATGTTGTATTTTCAGAAAGTTTTGGAATATTTTTCCTCTCCCGAAATTTGCACTACCGAAACACAATAATAAATAATTTAATAAGAAGGGTTACATTGACCTATTAAGATTTTGTATACATCTACCTTGTAAATATATTTTTTGCTAATTTTTTAAAAAGTTTTCACAGGTAAATCAATAACAATTACAATTTTAACAATATTATAAGTGTAATTTATGAGATTAGTTGTATTTTGAATCCAATCTTTCTTTGTACAAGGCATAAAGTTTATCAAACTGATTTCAAAGTTAAGGATTCATTAGTTTGAATGTACATTGAACCAAACAATATAATAACATCTTAGTTGATAATTCAATATACTTTATTTTTGACAAAACATCCCACGTTTCGGTAGTGACAGTAATGTGTTGGCAGACACCACATTACATTACAGAATTTTTACTCGCATACTAATACACTACTAAAACATTAAAATACTAATGATTTGCATAACTATACTAAAATTTTGTTAATTTCCTCCAAATAAATGATTATGTGTTCCCGTTTGTCACTACCAAAACAATGATGACAAGTTTCGGCCGTGACTGTTTCGGTAGTGACAATTTTAGATACTTTTGAGCCTAGCTCAAAGATGCTAATCAGCACATGGTTAGCTAGCACAGTTCTGAACAGCTGTACACAGAAAAAAACTAAATTTGATCGAATAACACTCAAAAAACAATGATGTCACAAACGAAAATTCACCACATGTTTCGGTCATGATGGTTTCAGTAGTGACAATTTTAGATACTTTTGAGCCTAGCTCAAAGATGCTGATCAGCACATGGTTAGCTAGCACAGTTCTGAACAGCTGTACACAGAAAAAAACTAAATTTTATCGAAAAACACTCAAAAAACAATGACGTCACAAACGAAACTTCACCATGTTTTGGTCGTGACTGTTTCGGTAGTGACAATTTTAGATACTTTGAGCCTAGCTCAAAGAACATAATCAGCACATGGTTACCCAGCACAGTTCTGAACAGCTATACACATATAAAATCTAAATTTTATGGAATAACACCCAAAAACGTTTGCTTAATTGCAGAAAAAAGGTGTTAAAAAAAATCAAAATCAAAAATATATTTTTTAAAAACAACAATGGAAAAAAATTGCAACAATTATTTAAAATTTAGGGGTTAGGGTTTGGGACAGCCACCTCCCAATTGAAAGTACCCAATAAATGATGATTTTATAAATATTAAGCTTACTGATATTTTAAATATTATTGTGGGATTCAATATATAATGGAAGGATCTTAGTAAACATCTAAAATTTGAATACTTGAAATGCTTTTTAAATGTGTTTTTTGGTTGTGGCACAGCAGTTTGCACCAATTCTGTAGAATGGCCCAGTAAAAGACCAGTTGCAGCTTGTAAAGAACAATTCCGGCTGTAAAACCGGAGTCCATGCTGCTGGTACCTGTGGGATTAATTAGTAAACAGGAAACAGCCCTATTCCTGCGCTCTGAGCTCCAGTGTTACCCGCGCCCCTTAACACATCTTTGAACAAAGTCAAGGATCCTTGTACACAACACAACATCTCCACCATGTTAGCCTGATCAATCCAAACATCTCCAATGACCGTGGTTGTATATTGAGAAGCGAGCTGATTGTTCGGGGGCCAAGGGGTTTCTTGCTATGCAACCAGCATGGGCTATTTTTAGAAGCACTCTCTTCACCTTCAGTGATGGTTCGCCATTCTAACCAACAGCATCCGAGACATACTAAAATGTGAATAATAAGACTATGAAAAACAATTATGTTACTGGAATTCTGTAATAATGGACATACTTTGACACACTCATCTCTGATAGATAACAGAATACTTCCTGATTGAAATGCGCACTGGGACATACATTTTCTGTAAACCTGTTTTTAAACAATGTGTATTGTGAACTACTATACAAATAAACTTAAAATGAAATAATTCAAATAATGCTTTAACTTAACTTTAAAAAAAAAAAGGAAAAAAAAGCTATATTAATTATCATGATAACAGATTCTGTGCGCATAATCTGCATTGCATCGTGTAATACTAGTAAGCACATGTAGCCTACATCCATTTTGAAATGTTACCAAAGTTACCTGAAGTCTGGATTCCGGTTGGGTTTAAGGCCATAGAAGCCAGCAGACAGTGTCAAGAGCCATCTGGGAATGAAATTCCCATTCTCACACTCCAAATACGGAGCTGACCAGTGAATCTGAGTTTTGTCGGTAATATAACTTTCTCCATTGCGCACAGACGCGTCAAAAGAGGCAAAGTCTTGACTCAGCACTCGTTTTTGGAGATGGGTCTTCTTTTTATTTTTATGCTCATGGTACCACTCGGTGTCTGCCGTTCTGTTTTTCAACATACGGTGGGCAGTGCTGGATAAATCCTGGAGAATGATCTCTCCACCTGCCCGTGTGGCCTGAAGGTAAACAGGTGGCCCTTCAGGAGGGGACTCGGCGCTCAAGGTGACCACTGCTCGATGGATCTTGAGGTCTCCCTCCAGGATACTCCTGACCAGAGCGTGGTACCACTCCATATCGCGTCTGGGGCTCTGATCTCTGGACCTGTTCGTCTGTAGGATCATGTTGAGGAAGTTTGTGGCGTGAAGGACCGTGTCCAGGACGCCACGCATGGAGTGATGCGCGTCTCCGCGCGTCCTTCCCCGCAACACCGCCAGCTCATATCTCCTGGAGCAGTTGGCGTGTTTTAAGGTGGAGGAATCCCCCGTGTGCAGAAACGCAGTCACCACTCTAGGTACCTGCTCCTCAATCTTCTGCGCTAAACCCGAATGGGGCTTCCGGAGGTGCGCTTGCTGGTTGCTGTGCGTATTATAAATGGGCAGCTTTGCTTTTAGGTCCCGATACTGTTCCGCATATCTATAATTTGATCCTATAACAAATCCGACTTGCAAGAGTAACGATATCCGGATTATGGCCATATCCTTCAATCCCGCTCTTTTACCTTACCAGCTTCGGTTCACCAAATCTGATGCGAGAAATCACAGCTGGAATGAATCAAATCAGCACAGCATTTTCACCTGTGGATTTCCACGCATTTCTGTCACTTGATTCCTGGCCAGAAGACATTTATTGCATCGGTAATCTCTTTCCCCTCAGGTGCATTGGTGTTGTTTGTGTAAGTGATGCTGGTTTGGTCTTGTATCTCCTTGCAGGAGCGCAGCAGATGTGTAGGATCCCCGACGCTCTCCTCCCAATATGATGCTGGACCACAACAGACGTGATCGAATGAGAGAAAAAATCCTATTTTTCGGAGGCAGGGAGTCAGTACTTCACACTTGGATGACAAACACACTCCGCCCTCTTTCGTCCACTCCAGTCTTAAAGCATGAGGACGGCAGAAACCATTTGCTATAACATCTAGTGATGTCCGATTCGCGAAGGGATCGTTTATTGAACCGGTTTGCAAGTCAGAATCGTTCGGTCAGAGCACTTATCCAGTTCTCGGCTGCATTGAATTGAACTGTTCGAAAGAACCGATTCGGGGAAATGAGTCGGACTTCCCAACACTACTAACATCCCGTCTTCTTCATCACCTTATAGGGGTTTGGGAAAGTGCCCTTGATTGGTGTATGGTCATTTCTGCTGTCAGTCATTTGACGGAGGGCGTGTTTGTAAAACTGAAGGAGCTATCCAGTGCTGAGAGGAAAAAACATACATCGAAAAAACGACGATAAATCACATTAAGGTTTCGGGTTTCGGTAAAAATAGACGCTCGATGGGCAGGAGTACATTTATAAAGGCTCTGCTATAAACGTACTGCATAAATGTCAACAGGGAAAAGCTGTTTAACAGACACATTGTGCTGAGACAAACGACGTTGCTGCCGAGTTTATTTAATTATGAGCTCGTATTGAGAGGAAACAATAAAAACGAAATGCCGTGGTTGTTCATCGTGATAAACAGAACGCGTTCTTGGTTTCCGTCGCTGTTTTTTTAAATGTTGGTCTATGATGTGTCTGACGTCTTTCATTTATTTCTACGTTTGTCTCGTTATTAAGACGCCCTCAACTGTTCAAAACGTGCCGTAAACCTCCGAGTTCGGTTTCATTCCGTCGCGCTGTTTTTAATTGTTTTTAATTGCCCTAACATGCGTCAGACGAACGTCTTTTGTAGCGTTGCGTCGTGTTTCACTCTCGCACGAAGAGAGTCGCTTTTTTTTCTCCGGACGCCGGTCAAGTTTAAACAGTGCAGCTTTAAACCCGCATCTCAAGATACTTGCGTTATTTCACATAGCGTTGCGTTCCGTCTAGCAAAACGCGTATTGACATGCCAGACACATTTACACAGAACGTCAGACGGACGTTATGGACTTTTGCGTCGCGTCTCACTCTTAACTACAGCGCTGCGTTTTAAGACGCCGTATCAAGTTTTAAACAGTTTCAAATCGCGTCTCCGCTACGCTGTTTAAACGCAAGAATGCGTCCTGTGCGTACGGCCCATAAATACAAGCCAAGCTGTTAAAGCCATCAAGCATTTATTTTTGAATTAAACATGTAGGCTACTACAAGCTGAACAGAGCTGTTTGCTTCGAGGAGACATACACTGCTTGTCGCTCACTGGGGGAAATACTGCAGTGAAGCGAACAGCACAGGATGAATGCATGCGACTGCGTGAGGATGTGAATCATGGTGCAATATGAGTCATCATCGCCGCACGAGCGCTTAATCCAGACCTGTAAACAAAGAGATGTTCAGAGCGCAATCTAAACGCGTGCGTCAAGGTCGCAAATGACTCAAGCGTCTAAATGAACTGAAATGACACATAGAACAAACAATCGGTGATGCCATCACTGTCTGCAGAGGTACAAGGCTCGAGCTTACCAAAGCACCTCACAGAAATTCATGTCTCTGAATTATATGAGCATAAATGGACATATTTGCACATTATCAGTAAATCTCAATATGACAAGATAATTTGGCGATGTTATAATATAGCCTTACTGATCTATCCAAGCATACACCTAGGCCTATGTTAACTTGGCTCCTGTTAGGAATTGTTTATAAGGGAGACGGGCTTGTGCAGATGGGGAAGTTGTCACAAGGCCAAGGGATAGCCTAAATATCAGTAATTATAAGTTTTTGAGTCAAAAGTCTGACTACACATGCTTTATTTCTTTAGCAGTGTCATTGCATTTTGGTTTTGAACACCTACATTAGGACATTATTATTCTTCAAAACAAAATTTGCAATATCATCTTTCACTAAAAACAATCGTTAAACTGCTGGTTAAATAAACATTCTACACTTGTTGTTTGAACCTAAATTAATTGTGTGGAAAGTTTATTTTATTTTAATTTCAGTTATTGAACTCTTTGTTTTGTCTCTGTATTTTTGTAATAGCTCCTTGGTAATCAAATGTTTTGTTTCATATTTTTTAAATACAGACTAAAAGCCAAACAGCCCATACAAAACATATTTAAAATACAGAGGGTAGTTTTTCCCCCCTTCTTTAGATAATATTTCATATCACAAATTATTCCTGTGTGTGGAAGCATGCCTCTATACAGTGTGTGTAAATTAACTTTTTTTTCTGGGCAATAATGGTGGGAATATTAAGTTCATTTTTCTATATAGCCAAAACCTAAGCAAACAAACTTTAAAAATAAACCTACGCTTCAAAATATTCACTAAAGTAAAAAGTGCCTTGCCTTGTCTATTTAAAGGGTTAGTTCACCCAAAAATGAAAATTCTGTCATTAATCAGTCACCCTCATGTCGTTCCAAACCCGTAAAACCTTCGTTCATCTTTGAAACACAAATGAAGATGTTTTTGATTGAATCGGAGAGGTATCTGATCCACACATATGTCATTGTACCTTTCAAGGCTCAGAAAGGTATTAAAGACATTGTTAAAATAGTCGACATGACTACAGTGGTTCAACCTTAATGTTATGAAGCAACGAGAATACATTTTGTGCGCAAAAACAAAACAAAAATGACTTTATTCAACAATTCCGTCTCCTCCCTGTCATTCTCCTTGGCTGTTACGTTCAGCGCTTCCAGTTTCTACGTCAGAACGCCGGCTCATTAAAATATCTTAATTTGTGTTCCGAAGATGAATGAAGGTCTTACGGGTGTGGAACGAGATGAGGGTGAGTAATTAATGAGAGAAATTTCATTTTTGGGTGAACTAACCCTTTAAATCACACTTTTTCAGTCTTTTAAGTGGAAATACATCTGAAAAGTCCAATGCAAAATGATTTACCTTAAGCAAGCTTCCGTTTGATTTGTCCTGGCTTCTAATCTTTTGCATAATGCAGTTTATTTGCAAATGCATTAGGTCAGTCTCCCTTTTCTTGTATTGCTACCAACCCGATCTCACGGCAATTCGTACGTATTTTACGAGGTGGCTAATTCGTACGAATTCATACGACCTCACTCGTACGAATTCATACGTTTTTTGCTAAATCGTACGTATTTTACGAGTTGACAAATTCGTATGAATTCATACGAATGACCTACCCCAAACCCCGCCCCTAAACCTACCCATCACTGGGGTTTAGACAAATCGTATGAATTCGTACGAATTAGCCACCTCGTAAAATACGTAAGAATTGGTCGTGAGATAGCGTTGATTGCTACAGATGTACTTTTATGACAAATGATCTTCCTGGACTGATGTGTGACCTGCTTTATAGAGGTTCTGTGTTCAAGACTCCTCTGAGTGTTGAGTCTCTCTTTTCCTCTGTTTCTTTGCCTTTTTAGGAGTTTATGGAGTGTCATTCATATTATGCAGACAGGAGGCAGGAAGAAGACAGGCGAGACCAGGGGTGACTGGAGTGTGTGTCCACAGGGGGCTTGTGTCAGACCCATATAAACAAACTGATCAGGTGCATTTGGCAGCCATGGGGGTATGTCCATTTGTCTAACATCTGCTGCACCTCACAATTTTTAATCAGAAACAGTTTATAAAGTAATTAAGCAAATGTGTACATTTTGATACTAAATATTAATTGAAGAATTTATTCACATGGTGCACACATTAGCAAGCCAGAACCAACCAGTGTTTTTGAACTAAATATCCCATTTATGTACCCTTACAGTCCCATCAGTAAGGATCAAGTACCTCTTCAATATACTCTAAAAAATGCTGGGTTAAAAACAACCCAAGTTGGGTTGAAAACGGATAAACCCAGCGATTAAGTTATGCCGGGCAGTTTTATTTAACCCAACTACAGTTTAAAAATAATTATATGGCTGGCTTATGAACCAAAAATAGGTTGGAAATTAAAAATCAGACACATAATTACTAGAGGCAACAATAATAATCAAAATGTGAACATTTATTAATAAGCAATTTAATAAATGTTTATTGTTTAATTATTATTCATTAAACTTAATAAATGTTCATATATTAAACTTATTAATAAATGTTAATTTCCAACATATTTTGGGTTCATTATAAGCAAGCAATACAGTAATTTTTTAAACAATAGTTGGAGTTAAATAAAACTACCCAGCAGGTTGGCCAAACATTTAACCCAATCGCTGGGTTTGTCCATTTTCAACCCAACTTGAATTGGAGTGTACTAAAACAGAAAGTTTACTCATTCATTTTATATTGGATATCACAGCATTATCATTACTAGTGTAAAGAGTCTTCACATAAGGAATATGGAAATATACTGTATACAAATATTCCACTATGATCCACACAAACGAAAACAACTTATTTACACATAGTTGGTTTTGCTTTCTTGCCATAGAACAGAAAGGAATGTGTTAAAGGTGGGGTAAGCCATATTTCAAAAACACTGTTTGGAATTTAGTCGGACCGAGACCAACAACAAACATGTAGCCAATCAGCATTAGGGGGCGTATGACGGTCAAGGACACAGAACGAGCAAGAGGGAGATTTGAAGAAAGGTTTATGTTTATGAAGGTTTATGACTGGGCAAGCGTTTTAGGACACACGTTAATATTAGAAAAGCTTTCCAGCGCTGGAGAGCTAAGCGGGAAGGCCTGAAAACAGACGTGGAGGCTGCTTTGATTCAGCTCCACACGTGACGTGACTAACACTGGGTTTGAGTGTCATTCATTGTCTGGAGCTGCTGTGCTGTTGGCGACTAACAACAAACTCTTGTTTGTATTTACTCTTGTGTACTGTACATTAATTTTTTGTGCTTCCTTGTGGTTCGTTCATCATCTGCGCTTTATTTTTTGAAGCATTATTTTGTTGCACGTCAGCTGTGATAAACAGACATCCACTCTCGCATTGCGTGTGTAACAGTGGCCAGATAGTGAGAGTCGTGCAGGTAAACCACTGCACACTGACGACCGCTAGAGAATGTGGTGTTTAGCGTCATTGTTAGTGCACTCACCTCGCCTGCTAGCAGCGATCGGGGTTCGAGACCGACTCGGAGCAGGATTGGAGGGTGCGTTTTGGAGGCGGAGCAATGAAGAGAGGGGTGGGTTTGTTTGGGTTGATTTCAAATATCAACAATGTCCAACAGCGTTTTTGAAATATTGCTTACCCCACCTTTAAAAGGTTAGTTCACCCAAAAATGAAATTTCTGTCATTAAGTACTTACCCTTATGTTGTCCCAAACTCGTAAGACCTTCGTTCATCTTCGGAACACAAATTAAGATATTTTTCATAAAATCTGATGGCTCAGTGAGGCCTGCATTGCCAGCAAGACAATGCCCAGAAAGCTACTAAATGTATTTAGTAGCGATTTTATTCAACAATATCTAGTGATGGGCGATTTCAAAACACTGCTTCATGAAGCTTCGAAGCTTTACGAATCTTTTGTTTAGAATCAGTGGTTTGGAGCGTGTATCAAACTGCCAAAGTCACGTGATTTCAGTAAACGAGGCTTCGTTGCGTCATAAGTGTTTCGAAATTTCAATGGTTTACCACTGGGGGGCGTGACTTTGGCAGTTTGATTTGCGCTCAGAACTACTGATTTGAAACAAAAGATTTGTTAAGCTTCGAAGCTTCATGAAGCAGTGTTTTGAAATCGCCCTTGTTGAATAAAGTCGTTATTTGTTTTTTTGGTGCACAAAAAGTATTCTCGTTGCTTCATAACATTAAGGTTGAACCACTGTAGTCACATGAACTGTTTTAAATATGTCTTTAGTACCTTTAGTAGCCTGGACACTGAAAGTGTTAATTGTCTTGCTGGCAATGCAGGCCTCACTGAGCCATCGGATTTCATCAAAAATACCTTAATTTGTGTTCCGAAGATGAACGAAGGTCTTACGGGTGTTGAACGACATGAGGGTGAAATGGCAGAAATTTCATGTTTGGGTGAACTTACCTTTTAATGCAACAAGATCATAACATGAATCACAATTCATTGTCACTATCAACCCACTTACATATAGCAAATCTCAACTGCTTGAATGCTTACATCATTGCAAAATGTAAACTTTATTATCAACTAGCTCTGTTAAATGTGACAATAATGCATGAAGATATTGTTACTCACCCAAGTCTAGGGGTAGGAAAGGAGGGTAACAAAAAAGGTGGAGAGGCTGAGAGAACTGCTGTCTTCAGGTCCCAGGGCAGACACAAATACACAGGTTTCAAATAAAACAGAAGAAAGTTTTATTAAATAAACTCTGGGATATAAATACACAGATAAAAATAGCAATCTTACTAGAGGGTTTTTAGAAACAACTTGCCTAACAAGAAAACTACTGCCCCTTTGGGACTTGACCCCTAAATAACAGACATCATCCATCACCTGACTCCCTCTCTAATCAAAACACAGGAGAAAACAGGGGTTCAAAAACAAAAAGGCATCCGCCTCCCTACAAATGATCCCAGAAATAAATGGACTAGAACAAAGAAAAAGGTGATAAGGAACAGGGCCACTTAATGCCTCACATACACAAATGTTACCTGAAGCACACTATTCAGCTTCTCAGTTTTCCTGACACTACAGGCAAAGCAACATTCACAGCAAGAAAAACAACAAGCACTGGGACCAGGGGTCCATTCTTTGTACCTCGCTTAATACATCTGAGATGATTTGACAGATGCCAGATCTGTCCCTATGTAATAAACATGTATGTAATAAATAGTATGTAATAAACATACGTCACAATATTCCTCATTTAAATAATTCCTGCCCAAGGCATAGGCAAAAAAGGGGGCAAGGCCTGAAATTTGAGGTTATGGTAAGGGGCGTGACATTTTCGAAACACACTCTAAGCAGTTGGCCAATCACAATACGTTGATCCAGCCGACCAATCAGAGCACATTGCACTTTTTGGAAAGAGGGGCTTCACAGAGACAGGAAGTAAACAGAGCATTACTGATAGACTGGGAAGAGAGGTGCTGCATCAATGTAAAATATATGAAAATAAATAAATAATGTGTTCTATTCTATTCAAGACTGTAAAAGGGCATAATATGGTCTCTTTAAGATACTCTAAAGATTATCATCATGTCCATGAAGCTGCTTTGAAATAATATGTATTGTGAAAAGCTCTAATTAAATTGACTTGATTATTTTACCATATTATCAGGGGCCTATAATTTTTAATTTGTAATTTCTGTTTTAGTAAACAGTCAGAAAAAAACTTCTTTATTCTCATTTTGAAAACGATTGCTACACTACACCCCCTATCAGTCTTCCATAATAAAAGTAATCTTGAAAGTTTTCAGAGATTTCAGTCTTTGCCCATTTAAGCAGATAGGAGCTGTACTTCCGTGACTGGAAAATAGCTGACCAAGATGGCCGCTGTATGAACTGACTTACCTTAAAAATGAATTCAGATTAGGACTTTCTAATATTTTAGAACTCTTTCAAAGGTTTTGTTTAATGGAATGACTGGTATCTCTGCTATTGGCAAATATAAGGTTTGTTTGTAAAAGCCTTCTCAGAGAGTGACAGACATATTTGCAGATAGCTGCCTTTTTATAGATTAGGAAGTCACACCTTCTAAAGCAATCACTCACTTTATTGATAATCATATGCCATGCTTTTGTTTTCAAGCATAATGATTTTTGGAATAATATCAGGCACAGTCATTGTTTTCTTCTTAGCGTTGGTTGAACTACATGACAGTAGGGTCAGAAACACCAGGATGATGATGCTGTGAGCCAAACCAAAAAGCATAACGAGGAACATGATCTTAAAGAAGGTCCTGAAGATGTGGTTCTTGGATGCAGCTAAAACGAGCACACCTATTATCGTTGAGGCTGCTCCTTGTAGAACCGGGTAGCCCAGAGGATACAGTGCATCAATCACCCTCTCATTGGCAGTCGATTATTTGCTTGAAACAAATGCATATGAAATACACTATATTGCCAAAAGTTTTGGGATGCCTGCCTTTACGTGCACATGAACTTTAATAACATCCCATTCTTAATCCGTAGGGTTTAATATGGAGTTGGCCCACCCTTTGCAGCTATAACAGCCTCAACTCTTCTGGCAAGGCTTTCCACAAGGTTTAGGAGTGTGTTTATGGGAATTTTTGACCATTGTTCTAGAAGCGCATTTGTGAGGTCAGGCAGTGATGTTGGCGAGAAGGCCTGGCTCACAGTCTCCGCTCTAATTCATCCCAAAGGTGTTCTATCGGGTTGAGGTCAGGACTCTGTGCAGGCCAATCAAGTTCCTCCACACCAAACTCACTCATCCATGTCTTTATGCTTTGTGCACTGGTGCGCAGTCCTGTTGAAACAGGAAGGGGCCATCCCCAAACTGTTCCCACAAAGCTGGGAGCATGAAATTGTCCAGAATGTCTTGGTATGCTGAAGCATTAAGAGTTCCTTTTACTGGAACTAAGGGGCCAAGCCCAAACCCTGAAAACAACCCCACACCATAATCCCCCCTCCACCAAACTTTACACTTGGCACAATGCAGTCAGGCAAATACCGTTCTCCTGGCAACCGCCAAACCCAGACTCGTCCATCGGATTGCCAGACAGAGAAGCGTGATTCGTCACTCCAGAGAACACGTCTCCACTGCTCTAGAGTCCAGTGGCGGCGTGCTTTACACCACTGCATTCGACGCTTTGCATTGCACTTGGTGATGTAAGGCTTGGATGCAGCTGCTTGGCCATGGAAACCTATTCCATGAAGCTCTCTATGCACTGTTCTTGAGCTAATCTGAAGGCCACACAAAGTTTGGAGATCTGTAGCTATTGACTCTGCAGAAAGTTGGCGACTTCTGCGCACTGTGCGCCTCAGCATGCGCTGACCCCGCTCTGTGATTTTACGTGGCCTACCACTTCGTGGCTGAGTTGCTGTTGTTCCCAATTGCTTCCACTTTGTTATGATACCACTAACAGTTGACCATGGAATAATTAGTAGTGAGGAAATTTCACGAATGGACTTATTGCACAGGTGGCAACCTATCACAGTACCACGCTTGAATTCACTGAGCTCATAAGAGCGACCCATTCTTTCACAAATGTTTGTAGAAGCAGTCTGCATGCCTAGGTGCTTGATTTTATACACCTGTGGCCATGGAAGTGATTGGAACACCTGAATTCAATGATTTGGAGGGGTGTCCCAATACTTTTGGCAGAGAAGCAAGAGTGAAGCCAATACGCACCACCAAGATGATCATGGAAATGGAATGTAGGTTGACGCCCCATAATGCCATGAAACCAGTGACGCCGGTGATGACCGAGCCAATGGAGAACGTGACCCACAGGGAACAGAGTGGGTTTGGGATTAATAACAAGGAAACAACCAACATGACAGCTGTGGTGAAACCAGCATTCTGAATGGTGCCGATTACTATCACAGAGTATTGATCCAAGTAGATTAACAATGGGTGGAACACCAGTAGTTTAGTTGCACTACAGTTTTGAGCTGTGTCTCTGAGTTCATGAAACACCATTATCTCCATACTGGCATTAGAAATATCCAAAGTCTGGACAAAAAATCTTGAAGCATTGATTTTGCCTTCTGTGACATTAACGTCAAGTTTAAACTCTGGATAGAGCATTAAAAAAGAGAATAAATTCTCCATGAAGATGTTTTTGTTGTCTAGATTTAGGCTTTTGCTTTGACCAAATTGTAAGTAAAAGTCTAACCAGGAGATGGACAGATTTTGATTGACAAATCTCAAGTTGTGGAGTTTTTCCATGCAGTTGTTTAGTTTGGGTCTGCTGTTTTTATTCCAGTATGGAAACTCTTCAGTCACTATCACCATGACATTTGGACCATACCTGGAGAAGAATTTCCTATCATCATCATAATACTTTACAACATATGAATCATCAGCTGCAAGGTCCCTCATATTAGTGCCCTGCTGTAAATGAAGACATCCATAAATACATCCAGCCAAATAACCTGCATACAACAACATCACACAGACTTTTGTCCAGGGCTTAGTTAGGAGCGGACCATAATAGGACTTAAAGAAGTGTGCTATGGGCTGTTGCTTCTCAGCACCGGTCTCTTAGTCATAGTCGCCTCCTACACAGCAGAGGCGATACGCCAAAGACTTTCCTTCAGGGGTCTGTGTTGGGAGTTTACAGCAGGTCAGCCAGTGTCTGTTAATCTGCTCTCTCCTGCCGTTTAGGGCTAGAACACTTCCAAAGAAGAGGATGTTATAGATGTAACAGAAAATAATGGATGTGCTGGTGTACAAGCAGAAGGCCTGAATTGAGCGAAATTCACTCATGAGTCGGATGTAGAAGCCGAGTACATCAGTCAATGTAGTGATAGTTACAGATATGGCAGCTTCTTTGAAGGTTTCGGCCATTCTTTTCTCTACGGGATCCTTCACTTTGGTCTGTTGCCAGTTGGAAAGCATGATGAACGTCATCAACACCAACATCTATGAGAAAAGCTTACTCTTAATAAACTTACTCTGAACCAAATGGTTAAAAATATCTCATATGGCTTTAGAAGACTTGAAATTATAGCACATGAGTTGTACTACATTTAGATTGGAAAAGAGCAGCATGAACATTCTGCTAAACATTTCATTTTGTGTTAATCAAACAGAAGACAAAGATATTAATGAAAAATATGTTTGTTTTTTGCTGAGTATAAAAATAATTAAATTAAATCAAATAAGTTTTTTGCATGGACACACACTTACCCAGAATCAGGAAAGGTGAATTAGCCACTGTTATTACGAACGACACTTCAAGAAAGAGCAGCAAGCCAAAGCTGGAGAGCACAGCCAGACCCGCAGACGGAACCCCTATGAAAGAGACCCAGATCTTGTTCCTCACATTATCAAGACTGAAATAAAATGATGGGATATTTAAACCACTCGTAATTGGCAGTCATATTCACCTTATGTGGCAACGTGGAAGTAAGCTATATTGTCACACGTGTGGCTGTAATGATGCACATGACGCAGGAGATTCGGAGAAATAAACAGTCCTTAATAATAAATCCAGGGAGAAACTCAGGGGAACATAACCATATTAAACCATAGACAATACCAGACAACAAACTAAGGAAACTTATGGTACGTTTACACAACAACGATGTACTAAAAACAGAAAAGTTTTTCCTTCGCATTTTTCACATAGAGACGACACCACTGTCAAAATGATCTCCGTTCACATGCATCCACAAAATGTCTAAAAATGCTGTATTATGCATGCAAGTCCAGTAGTTGGCAATGTCATTTTATAAAGAAACACTATGCACCTATAGACTGAACATAATATTTATGTGCATGACGTCACCATTTTCACAAATTCACGCTTTTGTTGTTTACACAGACAATAACGGCAAAAGTTTTACATTTTTAGTTGAATACAGTGTAGTGTAAACAGCCCCTAAGAACTTATGGGGGAGTTAATTTACCAGAACAGAAACAGGTGCGGGATTAATCAGAAATGAATGACCAAGGAACACAGGCAAAACGGGAACAGAGAAAACGAAACCAAAACAAACAAAAGCATAATCCTGACAAATATATATAATATAAATATATACACCATCATTTAAAATTTGGGGTTAGTAATTAAGTTTATGCTCACCAAGGTTATACTTGATCAAAAATACAATTAAAGCCATAATGTTAGTGAAATATTATATTTTAAATGTAATGGAAGTTCAAAAGAACAACATTTATTCAAAATAAAAATTTCTGTAACAAAGAAAAATTCTTTACTGTCACTTTGATCAATTCATACATCATACAGAATGACTTTTTTTTTTTTTTTTTTTTTTTTGAGAAAGTAAAAATGCAGAATGTTTTCTGTGATGTTTAGGTGTAGGGGTAGTGTAGGGCGATAGAATATACAGTTTGTACAGTATAAAAACCATTACGCCTATGGAATGTCCCCACAATTCACAAAAACAAATGTGTGTGTGTGTGTGTGTGTGTGAGAGAGAGAGATATCGGTTGCTTACCGCATGCAAGATAACACTGAGAAGGAGATTGCAAGTAAGTTATTGAAAACAGAGGAATGCCATCTGTTGTGTTTCTCTATCTCCTCTTGTCTGGACTGTGAGGTAAAATGAGACACCTGTTGGAGATTGAGAAAGTTATCTAAATATACTTGTATATTTGCATAAAGCAAGTTTGATCTAAAATATATTGTACTGTAGATTTATTCTCTGACTGTCCATCCGATTACTGCACCTACAGACAACATGAATCAACACCTTTACATGTCTGCTTACCTTGAGTTCTTTGCTGAGCGTTTCTTTGGACAGAACATTTTGGAATTGTTGAAGCCATTGAGAGGCTTCAGGCTTATTCTGCAAGAAGTAGAAAAGTCTGATGGCACGTCTGGATCACACCTCCCCTCTCTTCAACACCTACTGTGGAGCCAAGAAATACATCTTTCCCTTTCCACCTATATATTGGAAATGATAAATTGATGCATTTATATTTGATAATGTCCAGTATGGGATTTTAGACACAGTTCCCATTTACTTTGGCACAAATATGTTTGAAGCTTATCTGAGTTTGATTGACTTTGACAGAGAGACTATGTACTACTTTGTCGAGATCATTGATTTCCTCAAACAGGGCATCTGTTAGAATGTTTCCTTCCACAATGGAATATGTTATCACTGCATAGTTCCCCTCAGCATAGAGTCTTTGATTTGAAAACAATGAATCATTATTTGGAAATGTTTCTTTCACAAAATGTCTAGCTTGCTTGGAAGGTCCATTGATAGGGGTGAATTGATTCTCGACGTCATTGTCCTCGTGGTCTTTGAGAAAGTACAGTCCTCCTCCTAGAGCAGCGGACACTATCAGAGGAATGACAAAGAACCAAACCGGATGAGAACCAACCAGATGGCCGAGTTTCTCAAAAACCTTAGAAAGAGGCTTCTCAATGCAGTCTATACGATATCACACCATAGTCTTAGATTAGACTGAAATCTGACATGTTCTGAATGATGTTCTCATCTGTTTTCATCATTTTTTTTTATTAGTCTACCTGATAAGTCTGCCCAGTTTCTTTAAGGAAGAGGTGGGTTCATACAGTATAAGGAGGGAGTTATTGTAATAATGATCCAGTTTTACAAGCAGAATCACTTCCTTTTTTGTATTTCCTCAATTATTTTCATTACTCCTTTTGAACTAGAGGTTATTCAGGCATCTGTCTGGCTGATCATTAAAGGGGTCCTTGATTATGATTTCACGTTTTTAACTTTAGTTATTGCGTAATGTTGTTGTTTAAGTATAAACAACATCTGCAAAGTTACGATGCTCAAAGTTCAATGCAAAGGGAGATATTTTCTTTTAAAGAATTCTCTGTTTAAGGACTACAACAAACGGCTGGTAGGGACTACAACAAGCTTCTTCCTGGGTTAGTGACATTACTAACCCTAAAATTTACATAAACCCTGCTCTGAGAACACGCAACAAAGGGGTGAGGCCATGTTATTGCAATACAGTATGTAACACAAATGCAATAGCATGTCATAAAAGCAAGATGACAAGTTATAACCGTAATTAAACTAAACTATACCTGTTCTTTCTTCATGCAGCATATATTCTCTGGCCCTGTAGGATCTTACAACAGTTCCCACAAGAGCAATTTATAGATTATCATAACAGAATATGCTAATCAATAACTTTAAGATAGTTAACTCCACATCAGCTACATAAATTCATCAACTAACCGTTCAAAAACGTCCTGTTGCATTCTACATGTTGTCACTTCTTCTTGAGTCTCTCCATCATTGTCCGACTCCGGTTTGAACATAAAAGGCTGAACAGTTTCTGCTATTTTCAGTGAGTCTGTGTGAGGTAATCGGCGCTGCTAACATGAGCTCTTGAAACGCCGCCCTCTTCTTGGGAGCAGCAGCTCATTTGCATTTAAAGGGACACACAAAAATGGAGCGTTTTTGCTCACCCTCAAAAAGTGACAAATTTAACATGCTATAGAAAATGATCTGTGGGGTATTTTGAGCTAAAACTTCACATACACACTCTGGGGACACCAGTGACTTATTTTACATCTTGTAAAAGTGGCATTATATGACCCCTTTAAAAAATATAGCATGAAGTGAAAAAACAGAAAAATTTGACGCAAGAGTCGGTTTACTTCTTTTTACAGGTTGCAGACAATTTTCAAGAGTTTATTTAACTTTAACAGATAAAACAAAGCAATATAGCACATAAAACATACATATAGCAAATATAGTATCTATAAATCACAGAAGTCAAGTACATGTTAAATCAGGAGAGTTTATTATTGTAATATGTATGTTCTGTTCCAATGTTTCATTGTGTCTTTTCCCTGTTTCACTGTGACCTAGTTCCCATTCAGTCAGTCACGTTCGTCTCCCTTTGCAACTCTGGGAGATCTGAGGGTTACAGAAGTTCTGACCCGGGGTTGTTACAGGAGCTGCGCACGGCGACTGACCTCGCCCTCCGGTGTCCACCCTGGTGGTCCAGGAACGTCATCTCTGATTGGACCTGGCTGAGATGAAGGACGCCGACAAAATTCACTTTCTTGACTCCATCTCCCAGGCCGGCCTCTTCAGTGACACTGTCAAGGACTTTGGCCAGTAGTTCTCGGCAGTCCAGAAGCAGACAGAGGCCATAAAACACATCGTGCCCCAGCGTGATACTCCCACCAATCCTCCGCGGGTTGGCCCCCAGCCTGCTCGTCACCAAGGGCGTCCCCCCGTGGCTGCACCAGCTCCGGGGAGACCGGAACCATCCCGTTCACCCCGAGCCACCCGCACGAAGGCGACGCAGCCCGACCACAGGCTGTTAAATCCTGAGACAGGTGGCCCAGAGATGGAGGGAACTGCTCTGTTCCTGGAGACAGTGAAGGCACTGCTCCTTCCCCTGGAGGAGGGCTGGGTGGATAATTCTGTTTTGTTTTATATTCTGTTCTACCCCACTTTCTCAATAAAAGAGCAGTTTCCAATACCTTTGGGCCATACTGGGTCTGTGCTGACAGTGAGCTACGCTCTGCTTCCTCACTCTCAGCTACACCCACATTCGCCACGGGCACCGCTTCTTCATGCCTCCCTGCCCCGTCCCTCAAGGGACTCATGGAGACTGGTAAGTGCACCACACTCACCACCTCTTCTCCGGGATGCTGTGCTCCTCTTGCCTCAGTGGCAGGCAAGGATGCCCCTGTCCTGCATGCGGAGATCGCAGTCCTCCTGGCTAAGGACGCAATAGAGCCTGTCTCTCCAGCCGAGATGAAATCAGGATTTTGCAGTCCGTATTTCATAGTACCCAAGAAAAGCGGGGGTTATGGCCAATCTTCGTTCTGCGTGTCTTCAATCGGGCCCTTCACAAGCTCCCATGCAAGAGGCTCACACTGAAACGTATCCTCACGTGTGTTCGCTTCCAGGATTGGTTTGCAGTGATCGACCTGAAGGACGTGTACTTTCATGTCTCAATTCTCCCTCGACACAGACCATTTCTTCACTTTGCGTTCGAGGGTCGAGCATACCAGTACAAGGTCCTCCCCTTCGGACTGTCCCTGTCTCCCCGTGTCTTTACCAAAGTCGTGGAAGATGCCCTTGCCCCGCTCCGGGAGGTGGGCATTCGCATTCTCATTCTGGCCCAGTCCCGAAATCAGTTATGCGAACACAGGGACCTGGTGCTCAGGCACCTCAGCCAGTTGGGGCTTCGGTTCAACTGAGAAAAGAGCAAGCTCGGTCAACATGACAGCACGCCTCACCAACGAGCGTGCGCACTCGGTGCTGAACTGCCTGAATACGTTCATACGGAAAACAGCGGTTCCACTGAAGAAATTTCAGAGGCTCCTGGGGCATATGACATCCGCAGCCATGGTCACGCTGCTCGGATTGTTTCATATGAGACCGCTTCAGCACTGGCTACACAGCCAAGTCCCGAGGTGGGCATGGCGCCATGGCACACTCTGTGTGGCCATCACACCGAGCTGTCGCCAAACATTCAGCTCGTGGTTGGACTGTGCCTTTCTCCGGGCCGCAGTGACAGTTTCAAAGACGCCTCCACCACTGGCTGGGGTGCCATATGCAACAGGCATGCTGCCTCGGGCTCCTGGACAGGACCTCGACTGCAGTGGCATATCAATTGCCTCGAGTTGCTAGCAGTATTCCTTGCCCTGCGCCGGTTTCGACTGCTGCTGCACAGCAAGCATGTACTGGTCCGGACGGACAGCACATTGACTGTGGCGTACATCAACCTTCAGGTTGGTCTACGCTCTCATCGCATCTCGCAACTCGCCCGTCATCTCCTCTTCTGGAGGTCGGTGTGCGCCATGTATATCCCCGGCGAGCTCAGTTGTGCAGCCGAAGTGCTCTCATGACAGCTCATGTTCCCGGAAGAATGGAGCTCCATCCCCAGGAGGTCCACCTGATCTGGAGCCGATTCGGGGATGCACAGGTAGAACTGTTTGCCTCCCAGGAGTCCGCTCACTACCAGTTGTTCTTTTCCCTGACTGAGGGGACCCTCGGCACGGATGCACTGGCCCACAGCTGGCCCAGGGGCCTACGCAAATATGCATTCCCCCAAGTGAGCCTTCTCGCACAGACACTGTGCAAGGTCAGGGAGGACGAGGAGTAGGTCTTGCTAGTTGCGTCGTACTAGCTCAACCCGACCTGGTTCCCAGAACTGATGCTCCTTACGACAGCCCCTCCCTGGCGGATTCCCCTGAGGTAGGACCTGCTTTCTCAGGGACGGGGCACCATATGGCACCCGCGTCCAGACCTCTGGAACCTCCATGTGTGTCTCTGGATGGGACGCGGAGGACTTAAGTGGCCTACCGCCAGCGGTAGTTCACACTATCACTTCAGCTAGAGCCCCCTCTATGAGGTGCACTTACTGTATGCTTTGAAGTGGAGTCTGTTTGCTGAGTGGTGTTCTTCCTGATAGGAAGATAGGATCGACAGCATCATGATGTGCTGCGATGGCGGGTCACTGGGAAATCACGACCTGATCATCAGGTTCCAGGAGGCTAAATCCTCCTGGGACCTCTCTGTCATCCTTTCGGGCCTACAGAGAGCTCCCTTCGAGCCACTAGAGTCAGTCGAGCTTAAAAACCTGTCTTTGAAGACAGCGCTCCAGCGAATAGTGCCTAGAATGGACCGGACTTGACTCAGAGACCCCGGCTTAGATACGTGCCCAAAGTTCCCACCACTCCCTTTCAAGACCAGGTGGTGGAGGAGGCAGACCCAGCCCTTGCGCTGCTGTGTCCTGTTCGCAGTCTGCGCGTTTTCGTGGACCACACGCAGAGCTTCAGAAGCTCAGAGCAGCTCTTTGTCTGCTCGGAGGTAAGCAGAAGAGGTCTCCAAACAGAGGTTGGCCCACTGGATAGTGGATGCCATCACTTTGGCGTATCAGTCCCAAGGCAAGCCGTGCCCCCTAAGGGTGAGAGCTCACTCTACTTGGGGTGTTGGTTCCACCTGGGCATTGGCGCACGGCACCTCTCTGGCAGACATATGCAGAGCTGCGGGTTGGGCGACACCGAACATATTCGCCAGATTTTAGAATCTCCGAGTGGACCCGGTGTCTTCCCATGTGCTATCGACAAGTAGAGAGCCTAAGAGGGGATGCGAGCGCTTATTCTGCTCCTCAGTTCAGTTCCCCAGATGGCGAACCCTGTTGGAGTTCCTCCAGCATCATGCGGCAGTCAGACGCGATGGAGGTGTCTGACGGCAGGCCCAGTACTTGTGTGCATGCCCGGTTGGCCAGCCCTTGTACTGCACTAGATGCCTTTTATGCTGTGATTCCCTGTCCGGTAATCCCATATGTGTTGTCCACGATATGGTTTCCCTGATGGTAAACCCGTGTCTTTCCCTGGGCGGCTCTGCTCTGCCCTGCCTCTGTGCGAGTAGCGGTCCCTCCCTGGTTAGGTAGGACCTACCTCAGAGATCTTCCATATGTAGTACTGCCTCACGGGTCAGTCCAAATGTGTACCTCCACACGTTACCTCCCTTCGGGCAGGGTGTGGTCTCCGTAGCGTTCCCCTCTGTTGGGACTGGGAACACTTCCCTAGCGTTTTGGTCATGGCTGAAAAAATGTGGGAATTAAGTTCCGAAGCACACTTTCCTGAGACAGGAACAGCAGCTTCAACCTTCCCCAGAGTAAGACTCTGTCCCTTCCATCCCCTACAGTATGGAGGACTTCTCTCGGGCTTACATCTGCGCTGGGTAGGTTACGACATTTGTGAGAGCAGTTGCCAAATGGGCATGCCGTAGCTTGCCAGCATCTGCATCTCCAACACTCGTAACACGGTTCAGTCGCTATGGCGTTTTCCATAGGGACCCCATTATGTCAGTATCAACGTAACGTTGAACGTGACTGACTGAATGGAAATGTCTAGGTTACTATTGTAACCCCCGTTACCTAAAGGAGGGAACGGAGACGTTATGTCCCCCTGCCATAGCCCTGAACCACTGCTCAATGGCCAGGATCCTTGTCTCGGCTCCTCAGCAAAGCATGAATGAAGTGAGTATGCTGGTCCTGTTTAAACCCGTATGTCTGGGTAGGTGTGACTTGGCATGCAAATCTCACTGGCCAATGTCCACTGGCTCATTTTTGTACCACTTGGAGGTGATTGGGCTCCCAGGCGAGACACCATTATGTCAGCATCGAAGTAATGTCTCCATTCCCTCCTTCAGGGAACAGGGGTTACAATAGTAACCTAGACGTTTTCCTATGTGATTGAATGACAACAGGTGAATGGGATAACTATAATCAGTTAACTCATTAGTCCCTGTGTATTTAAGCCCTGTGTTCTGTTCAGTTCCTTGTTCTTTCTACATTAATGTTGAGGTGTGTTATCTGTTTTACTGAGTTTTTCCTGCCTGTTCAGTGAGTTATTGAATTAAAGTCTGTTTCCTGATTTCTTCGTCTTTGTGAGCTACTTATATGTAACCACCCGTGACAACTATAAGTATGTACTTTAAGGACATTTTATTTCCTTCATGTATATTTTTTTTATACACCCTTTACCATATGTGATCACTGCAACCTTTAGTAATTATTACAAACATTACAATTAAAAATTAACTGAATAAAAAGACAATTATACTTTTGTAAATATTCTTGATTGCAGTTACTTTCTTCAAAAGTAAGATCTATTGCGATTAGTGATGTCATAGCCAGTGTTTGTTTTGTTGCCTCAGGGCATTTTTGGGGCATCACGATACTAAAATAAAAAGGACATTTATAAGAATTACAGAAATGCATTAATTTATAATGCATACAAATATTTTTAGAATTACTTATTAGGTCATTTGTAACTTTTTTTTTTGTATGTTTGTCTGCAACCGATAAAGAGTTTTGGTGCTTCCTTATGCTATAAAGTATAGAATAATAAAACGAACAGCACAAAACTAAAGCTACTCATTTATGTGTCACGATCATGTTCTGTTTTGAGTTTCTGTTGGTGTTTCTGTTTGTCTGTGTCTGTTCTCCTGATTTTCTAGTTTGTCACCTGGGTAACTCATTAGTTAATCTTTGTCCAGCAGCTGTTACTATTTAGTTCCTTCATTTACTGTGTATATATACTCCCTGTTCTGTTCATCTCTTTGTCGGTTATTGTCTCATATAATGTGTTGTACTACTCCTGCATTTTCCAGTAAAGTCTATTTTAAGTATTATTCTTTTTTTTTTTTTTATTATTTAAACCTCGACAGCACCTGACATTATGGCAGTTGAGGTGTATTAATTTTATAGGCCTGTTCAGTTTAACCATCATGCCTTGTTTGATCAGAGGTTACTGTAAGATAGACGTGGTGCTCCTATTCACCCTATTCTTGAAGATCAAACTTCCTGTTGAGATTAGTTCCAATACTCTTGTAGCACACCTGCTTGTCATTTTCAAGCAGTTTCAAAGACGTTGATGAGCTGCTTCAGGTGTGCATGATTAGACTAATGTTGCCTCCAAGCTGTGTCAGATGTTTTTATTTAAGATGAGTGCATGAATGTCACCATAATGCTGAAGCACATTGGCACTGGTCATAAAGAATCATACTTTATGCAAATGAGCAGTGACGTGATATGGCAGTATTTAGTTGATAAAAAAAAAAACATTTATGCGTTTCATTTTTTTCCCCATGATTTATGACAAGGACACAACTGAAATCAAGCATGCAATTATGACAAAAGTTGAGTTAGTTTTTTTTTTTTAAAAAGGGAAACTTTTAATGCAATTTTTGCTCTTTGTCATCCAAAAACATAAAAATATTTGGACCACTGAATTTCCTAACTTTGAAGACTTAGGACTTGATGCCTCTGTTACTCTCACATAGAACAAGCCTACTCACTTTTTCTAACCCATTCCAAGAATTTTTATCCCTGCATGGTTGAGCGCTGCTGTGACGGCTAGTGGAGAGTGTCGTTCCTGCCTTTAACCGGGCCGTAGTTTTGAGCCTTCCAGGCTCCTGTCACTCAGCTGTCAGTCCAGGCCCATATAGGCCCTCAGAGAATAGTCTCATATCATATTTCACACACAACCCGCTCAGGGTCAGTGATTTCCCAGATGCGATGTGAGAAATGGACTCTTTATCAAGGAGAAAGAGAAAGGAAAGAAAAACACAGTGGTCAATACAGCCTTAAAACTATTCCAAACAATTAGTCTTTGATGTTATTTTGAGGGGTATTTATCAGTGCAATAGTTTATTAAAAGATATGATGGAGAGATGTTATATCAACTGTTATATAAAGACGCCCTGCCATTCATTCATTTTAGTTAGTGAATGCTGGAACTACCCCCTGTGTCCGAATATGCATACTTCCATACTATATAGTAGACGAACAGTATGTGAGCCGAGTTTTATGACCAAATTCATAGTTTTCATAAGACACTAGGCGAAAAGTATACTGGATGACCTACTACTTCTAGCGAGATTCTGAAGTGCGCATTCACTGGACACTTTACTATCCCATGAGGCTACAGGAGATGAGTTGTGAATGCCAGTGAAGCAACTCAACTGATGCCGTAGGTCACATGACAGTGACAACATGGCGGATGTAGTTTTTACGTTTTACATTCATACTTCACATTCATACTATATAGAACATACTTTTTTAATGGTTGCAAAGCAAGTCTCAAACCAAATTTAGCAACTAATACAGTGTGTGGTTTTGGACCAATAGTTTTTGTTTGTTTGTTTATATTGTGCTTGCCGATAAGGCGGTCATCTTGAACTTATACTGACACCTAGTAGACTGGATGCACCATCACACATAAGCAAAAGTTATATTATTGCTTATTCAGTCAGCCATGATTCCAGAGTGTATAATAACAGATGATTTTCGAGATAAATTGAGTAATAATCGGCTGGATCTTAAATATTATGTACCACTGGCGTAGCCAAAACTTTTTAGGTCTGGGTGAAATTGCAAGCACAATAAACCTCACAAGAATCGAAAATGGGCTACTTTCCCATAGACTGGAGTGAAACCATAGACGTCCCTCAAGGTGTTTCGATCTTTCTTGGCGCTCTGTGGCGTGACAGATCGCTGTAGCGCATAGTGCATGTGAACGGATCATCTTTTCTGCTTTAGTTACAACACAAAATAAACATGAATGAACAAGGGTATGTTGAAAGATACAGTACAACTTACCGAAATCCGTCACATGTAATCGATCAATCAGTGTTTCAACCGCGGAAAGGCGTCAGTAAAACAGCTTGTAAAAATGTCACATTTACCTCAGAAAAGCCCTTCAATGTCCAAAAACTCATTAGTAAGCTAAAAAAAAAATGAACTTAGAGAGGAGCATTTTGCTTAATATATGCACCATAGGTTATTGCATATTAATTGTATTTGTACTTAACATGTGCTTCAATTTTGAATGTATAAATCTGTTTTATGACAGCCATTTAAATGTTTAGGCCTATATAAAAACAAGTAGAAACATAATTATGTCATTAAAAATGTTTTATAATGTTATTATAAAAACTTCCTTATGTGTAATTTATATGTAAGTAGCTTACAAATATATTAATGTTAACCTTTAATATTATAATGATGTACCAGCTGTGGTTCCCTGTATAGTTTACACTTTACAGCGTTGAGAGATATTTTTTTGTTTCTTTGAGGAAATTTGCCATGGCCCCAAATTAATCAATAATGAATTGAAGGTAATCAAATCACAAGCTTCTGAATCAGAATCAAATCCAGTGGTGAAATTTGTGTCAATGCCCAGCCCTATAATATCAATAAATGTTTTTTGTTTGTTTGTTTATTTGTTTTTTTACTTGAAGCAAATGTTGTCTGTTCTATTTATTTTATTTTCAGAGTGCACCAGAATGCTTCGTTTACATGTTAAAATCACAATTTTTTTCTCATTTTATGTTCCACAGAAGAAAGAATGTCATACTTGTTTGGAATGGCATAAAGATGAGTAAATGATGGTACAATTTTTATGTAAACTATCACTTTAGTGTGTGATAGTTTTGCTCATATAAAATTTTTTTGAGAGAAAGTTATGTTAAAGGGTTTTGGCACTGATTTATTGGCCCTAATAACAATGGAAAATTACTGGCAGTCATGTCCAGTCCAGGCTCTGCAGTTTGTACTTTAATCCCACTGGTCCACATTAAAGAGCAGGAGACAGACTGGCACCTGCAATTATCCCTGTTCATCCAGCCATGGACCTATTTCCCTATTACACACACACACACACACACACACACGCACACACGTTGGGTTTCCATGTTTTATGGGGACATTCCATAGACATAATGGTTTTTATACTGTACAAACTGTATGTTCTATCCTCCTACACTAACCCTACCCCTAAACCTACCCATCACAGGAAACTTTCTGATATTTTACATGTTCAGAAAAAGATCATTCTGTATGATTTATAAGCTTGTTTCCTCATGGGGACCAAAAAATGTCCCCACAAGGTCAACATTTACTGGTATTACTATAATGGTGGCGACATTTGGTCCCCATAATGTAGGGAATACCAGGACCACACACACACACACACACACACACACACACCTGCAAGTAAAGGCTGATTATTATGACTAGCAGACCTTTACAAACAAATACACAAACCTATTTTCATTCCCATGCAAGCCTCATATACAAGGACAGCCTCTTAAACAATGTCATGCAGCATTTAATTATTCATGCCAACACCTTGTGAATATCGTAAAAGTTCCCTGCATAGCTACATTTTACTTACAATGCTAAAACTGCAGTTCCCCTAAAAAAATCCTGTCAGGACACATTGTCAGAAAATAACTGGTTAAAGAATTGCTGAATTTCTATTCTGCTGTATTTGTCTAAGACTAACTAAGACAACCCAGACTCCCTCTTGTTTTAAAAATATGAATGTGGAGTTATTTTAACAGCTGTTATTGCTGTCATAAGCAGTCCTGGAGATCTATGAACACTCTTTTCCTCTAGGCATACAACTGCTGAGTTAGCAACCGGGTTCATATCTCTATTCACGGTTTCCTGTCCCTGTTGGGCCGAAGGAGTTGGTTCATTCATTATAGCTTGTTCATTCAGTAGGAAAGGTAGATGTTTATTACAATAATAAATACATGTATTACATTTATTAAAAATAATGCTGCCTTTATATGCTATCGGAAATTTCCTATTTCCCACTTTATAAGTTGTGACTACGAACTTGACTCATTCAAGTGCTTTGTTGTCAGAAATAATAGGAATTCTTGTCTATTTCTTGGGGAAATCTTATTAAAGCCAAATTGTATTGAAGATAACTAATTATGAATAAAATGTAGCATGACAACCAAACATTCACCACACTATCTAGACAGTCAGCTTGCTGACGATTCTGGAATTTTTTGTCAAATACATGCCATTTTCGCTGTGTATAAAACATACAATTTGCTTCAAATGGTTATTCATATACACCAATGAGACAAAACATGAGCACCTGCTGTTGGTCCTGTGTGTTTACCCCTGAAGGTGTCCTGTGGTCTCTGGCACCAAGACATTAGCAGCAGATCCTTCAAGTCCTCTAGGTTGCAGGTGCCATGGACTGAACTTGTTGGTCCAGCACATCCCATAGATGTTCAATCAGATTGAGATCTGGGGAATTTGTAGGCCAGGGCAACACCTTTAACTCTTCATCATGTTCCTCAAATCATTCCTGAACAATGTGTGCAGTGTGGCAGGGTACATTATCCTGCTGAAAGAGGCCACTTCCACCAGGGAACACCATTGTCATGAAGTGGTGTACCTGGTCTGCAACGTTTAGGTAGGTGATACCTGTCAAATTTGAATGGTGACCCAGGGTTTCCTAGCAGAACATTGCCCAGAGCATCACACTCCCTCCAATGGCTTGTCAATGTCCCACAGTGCATCCTGGTGCCATCACTTCCCCAGGAAAAGGCGCACACGTACACCTCTGTCCACGTGATGTAAAAGAAAACAGGACTTAACAGACCAGGTTACCTTCTTCCACTGCTCTAAGGTTCAGTTCTGATACTCACGTGCCCATTGTAGGCACTTTTAATGGTGGACAGGGGTCATCATAGGCATCTGATTGGTCTGCGGCTACACAGCCCTATACGCAAGTGTTACCAAATACAGCATTATTTGGCAACACTTAAGTAATTACTAGTGGGTTACCATGATCTTCACTTTAGAATACTGATCCAAATAATTAGTAATTCCTTCTGAAGGATTTGGTAATACTTTAGTCATTACTAGTGGGTTACCATGACCTTTACTTTAGAATTAATTATACATTATGCATTATTCACGTTAATTATGAACCTGTATATAGGAGTTCTTAGTAGTTCTCTGGGAGGTATGAAAAAAATAGTAGTTAATGATTAGCTAATAGTGAACTACCACCTTCAACTGAGCTCTATTACTTACTAATTCATTAATCAGAGTTTCTTGTTAGTTAATAGTAGTTACTAGAGTGTTAATAATGCATTACTCATTTGTTCCTGCGTATTTATTCATTAATGAAGGATCAGTATTCTAAAGTGTTACCAATTATTTTTCTGGTATTTTCGGGAGCTACTGAGACAGTGATAAAGGTAAATAGCCCACACCATGCCTGAGTCTGTAAACGGCCATTAACAAAAGGCCAGAGACGCTGAAGACTATGGAAGGCCAACAGGGCCAAAACATGTGAAACTGATGTGTAAACACATAATTACGCGTGAAACGTGTGAAACTGACGTGTAAACACATAATTACTTGTTTATACGTCAGTTTCACACATTTTGGCCCTGTTGGCCTTCCATAGAAGACAGACGCGAAGAGGAGAAAATTCTGTATCAGGCAGAGCAGCTCACTGTTCACGATGCTCGAAATATAGGAATAAAATATAAATATTGAATTAGGGATGAGGGGTTATATGAATGTATCTCTGAAAGGAACTTACTGTCTTCAGAAAAGTTTTGATGGAATTTTATTTTCCTCTTACCTCAGAATAAAGTAGTAGGCCTATTTATAAGTACAGTGCTGCTTTGTTTATAGCGGTAAGCAAGGAAACGCTGTATCACTGCTCTTCCATAAACGCCACCTGCTGTCAGAGAGTGAATCTGCGTCTCATTCAGCCTGTCTGCTGTTTTTGTTTCATGCTTTTTTTGTGTGTAACATATAGATGAATCTGCAAGAATATCTCTATAGTTTTCTGTAGCCTAAAACAAACTGTTCAGAGCTGTTTGATAACCTGGTCTGATTAATGACAATAATCTTACTTTGGTTGACAATGTCATTCAATGAGTTTCACTGTTTAACATTTACATTATCATACCAACAGCAAAGTACAGATTCAATATAAGATTAGTGAAATGTTAGTGAATCCATTTTTTTATATATATATATATATATATATATATATATAGAAAAATTGTTCAAATGTATCGAATATGATCATCATCTTTTGAGGAAGGTTTATTTGTTCATCTCTCACTCATCATTGCATTGCATTACATTATATGTTTTTTTTTTCTTTTTACAGAGATTGATCATAAAACTAAGCATTTAAATATCATCTTACTAAGACATTAATGGGAGATATTGATATTTATATGCATTTTATGTAAGTATCTGCTATACTGATATAAAGATCATTACAAGATCAATTTCATCTTAAGTTTTGTCCATATAAATATCAGCATCTGCACCAAATTGCATATTTTTGCTCAGTTTGTGCCTCTGAATAAAACTGAGGTGATTTTTCCTCCTCGAATATGAGCTCAATATTCTCATATATCATACATAGTGCTCATATAAGAGCCATAGATTTATGTATAACATATACTCAACAAAAGACACATATACAAACTTTATTATTTTACATTTTTATACTTTGTCTAAAGGTTCAATAATCGTACATATAAACAGTTCTGACTATTATTTCATATATCAGGCTTTACAGGGTTACATGTCATCGTGTTAACATTAGTTTTATAGACTTGATGTCTACAACATTTTTTTGCAGTTTCATTTGTCTGCTGCGAATATCTTTTCAGCTCAGTTTTTTTTTACATTTACATGTTTATGAAAATAAATAATTGGTTAAGAATAAACATTTAAACGATCACATTTCAAGATTTCTCCCGCCCTTCTTCCGGGGAATTCCCTGTCTGTTGCTATGGAGACCAATGACAAATGAAATAAACAGAGCTTTAAGTTTTTAAGGTGGGTCTAACAGTATTCAAGAAAGAAATACTACAGTAATTTACCAGTATGGTTATATAGTAATCAGATGCAAAATAACACTAGATATTCTTCATTGTCAATATTAAATACAGATTAATGCTTACATTTAAAGTTACAAAAGATATTCAGTCAAGATCAGTGAGTGATTTTCTCTTTGTCTTTTGTTCTTTGAGTAACATTAATGACAGACTGCAGCAGGTTTATTAGGCTGCTGTCACTTTAAGAGTTTATGCAGGGATCTAATATACTGTTACACAACATGTGTTTAATTTCTCAACTATTTACATTCCAAAACTGACTGTTTACCTGAATACGCACCAATACAGGCATTTCGACATAATTTTGTGTGTATTTGACAGTTTAAGTGCAATAAACCATGAAAAAGAACTCAATTTGGTTCTCGCGAGCTGCATAGAGAGCTTCATGGAATGGGTTTCCATGGCCGAGCAGCTATATCTAAGCCTTACATCACCAAGTGCAATGCAAAGCGTCGGATGCAGTGGTGTAAAGCCACCGCAGTGGAGATGAATCACACTTCTCTGTCTGGCAATCCGATGGACGAGTCTGGGTTTGGCGGTTGCCAGAAGAACGATACTTGACTGACTGCATTGTGCCAAGTGTAAAGTTTGGTGGAGGGGGGATTATGGTGTGGGGTTGTTTTTCAGGGGTTGGGCTTGGCCCCTTAGTTCCAGTGAAAGGAACTCTTAATGCTTCAGCACACCAAGACATTTTGAACAATTTCATGCTCCCAACTTTGTGGGAACAGTTTGGGGATGGCCCCTTCCTGTTCCAACATGACTGTGCACCAGTGCACAAAGCAAGGTCCATAAAGACATGGATGAGCGAGTTTGGTGTGGAGGAACTTGACTGGCCTGCACAGAGTCCTGACCTCAACCCGACAGAACACCTTTGGGATGAATTAGAGCGGAGACTGCGAGTCAGGCCTTCTCGTCCAACATCACTGCCTGATCTCACAAATGTGCTTCTAGAAGAATGGTCAAAAATTCCCATAAACACACTCCTAAACCTTGTGGAAAGCCTTCACAGAAGAGTTGAAGCTGTTATAACTGCAAAGGGTGGGACAACTGCATATTAAACCCTACAGATTAAGAATGGGATGTCTTTAAAGTTAATGTGCACGTAAAGGCAGACGTCCCAAAACTTTTGGCAATATAGTGTATATATATCAGTGGTGCGCACACTTTTGGTGTGAGCTCAAAAACCTGGGGGAATTAGTAAACTTATGTGCAATACAAGCACTATTGAACCAGAGCGTGGTGTGGCTGGAGAGCCTCTGCTGGTGGACAGTGAGAAGGACATCTTTGACTACATCCAGTGGAAATACAGGGAACCAAAGGACCGCAGTGAGTGAAAGAAAACTGAATCTATCTTAGACAAACTGTGTGTGTGTGTGTGTGTGTGTGTGTGTGTGTGTTGGTCATTTAGGTCATAATAGTGTATTTTAATAGTAAAAGAGACATTTAGGGAGAGATGTGTATGTGTTTAAGTTTTAATTTTCAAGAATCAAGAGTGAAGTGAGAGAGAGTCACAGACATGTCAATACTGAGAAAATCAATTCTGTGTTACAATATTGTCATTCTCTCAAAAGTAGAGCAGCAAACTTTTGTTTATTAGAAATGTTTGTAAGGAATTAAACTGAAGAGAGTGATGTTTATGATTGTTATTTAATATCTTTATGGCCTTTTGTGTTATAATTGAGATTGTATTGGGATAATATGGAGATGAAACCATAAAATAGAACAGGAAATATGAACTAAAACACTGTCATTCAAAACCCATGACATTTTTGTGAAGGCTTTTTTAAGGTTTAGGTCAATTAATATTTTCTCGTTTTTTTTTTTTTTTTTTTTTTTTCCACACTAAAATTAAAGTTCATTGGAATAATGAGTTTAAAGAATTATACTGTTAAATCATTACTTTTTATTTGGTGTTGAAAGATTCAACAAAGACTGAATCATAATAAACAAAACATAAAATGTACTTTGTCGTGACTCATGTCTGTAAAGTTTGAAGCTGGTTTAAAGCACAGATGTCCTGATGAGACAGCAGTGTTTGTCAGATGTTCAGAACTGATCTTTGTCATGGGTTTGTGAGATCCTGTCATTCATCTGTTTTAATCTGAGTTAAAACCTAGTCCTACTTGTTCTACAAATCACACAAATAGTTTTGATTTTAGTTTCAGTTCAAAACCTTCATATGTGTCTTTACACAGAAAAGAAGTGAAAATCATAATGAGGTGCTAATTTCACATAATTTAATGAATGTAAAATTGTAATAAATAGTTTCATATTTGTCTGTAGGCTTTGATGGCTGTAATAATGTTGCTGCTTCACGTGTCTGCTGAGGTGACAGTATTACCTCAATTTTTATCATTTATTTATGCAATAAAGTAAATATAGTAAAAAACAAAAATAAAAAAAAAGATGTTTTCAAGAAGTGTCCCACATGCTTTGGTTTGATTTTCTGTATGTTTCGAAACGGTCATTATTTTTGCAGTTCAGTTTTGTAATGTTGGGAATGTTGTCAAGTGAGATCTGGTCAGGTTGTGATGATGCAGGAATAGGTGGAGTCACTTTTACATTAGTTCTGGCCAAACACGTCTGAAGTGTCACAGACACTGAGAGAATCATTAAATAATCACCACATAAAAAAGGTAAGAATTTTCCTTTTTAATATATATATATATATATATATATATATATATACATATACATCCATACATATATATACATACATCATTTTTTTCAAATTATGAGTCTTATCAGGCTTTTGAGGAAGGTTTATTTGTTCGTCTGTCAATCATCATTGATACTTCACAAAAACACATGACCTTTTTAAATATTTATTTTAATATTTTGTCTAAAAATTCAATGAACTGTTTTTGAAAAATTAATTTCAGACCGGCTTCAGCTTTTGTGCCTCAGCAAATCGCTCTGTGTGGAAACTGTCTCTGTCTATTTATTGTTGTCTGTCCTCAAGCATTATATATATTCTAGACAGGAGTTTATTGGCGAGCAAATAGCAACTTGAGTCGTGTGTGCTTCCCTGCCCTCGCTACTATACGAGTGGGGACACACGCGATTCATGTGTTGTTTGTTTGAAAGCAGAGCATGCACTTCAACTCTTGTATTGGGATCTGACAGTGTTCATTCATAAATTTCCCGATGTGATGCACTATCGAGACTTTTAGCTCTGCTACTCTTGGCTTTTTTCTCGAGGGAATAAAGTCTTAAGCAATAAAGAATCTATGGCTTGGATCTCGCGTTTGCCGAGGCGACGCGTTGATTTCGGGTCTGCAAACTATGGCGCTGACTCCGTGCCAAAATCAAGCGTCCGAACGACGGACCGATCGATCGATCGAACGTCAAACCGAACGTCTATCCGAAGGTCTATCCGAACGTCTTGTACTTTGTGCGTCTAACTGAGCGGGTGACCCACGTGACGACCTGAAGTGACGCCAGCGTCTTGAAATTAACTGGTTTTTAACCACGTAAGGAGCCAAGCTGATGTGTAAAGACTATAAATGGACATTACAGGCACTAAATACAGATATTTTATACATAAATACTAAATACTGAATCCTGTGCTTGAAAGTATGTGTTTTACTAAAAGCATGTAACTGTACAGACATTCCATAGTCTTAATTTGACCCGTATAATCATTTTAACTGTTAACTTTATTGCCTACTGTACAATTGCCTATATACCAGTCCAACAGACCAGTCTCTATCCTACTTTCCAGGAAATCTACAGAATACCAATCAGGTGATGTGCTTCAGGAGAGCCTTTAGTGCGGCTGTTAAACTGAACTCTGCTGGTCGTGTCCCTGCAGGAACTGAATTGTATAGCTTTACTTTATACACCTTCTTCACCAGTTACTTTAAGAAAATATTTAGTTATAGTTAGGCTACTAGTTACTTCTCACAAATAGTAACTGAGTTAGTAACTGAGTTACTTCATTATAAAAGTAACTAATTACCAGGGAAAGTAACTATTGCATTACTTTTTAATTTTCTTTTTTCAAATATGTCAAATAACTTGGATGCCCCAATATTAAATATGTTAAATGAACACTGAATAGAATAAAATATTATTATAAAACATTGTACACTAATCTACGCTATATTTAATGTTGCTGTGGGACAATGTGAGAGACACCTATCAAATTCAATATATTATTGTAAATATTATCATTACTATGGAACAATAAAACACAATAGATGGTTTAGAACTTTTAATATTTATTGCACAGACCACAACTGGCCAACAAATAATCTGGCTTGATCCGACTCGACTCATGATCCGCTCTTGCTCACGACATGAAATTTCTCTGTACTGTACTGTTGGTAGCCATTAAAGAAAACGTATTTAGTTTCATATTTATGTTTAAATATGTCTAAATGTTATTTTTTAATTGAATCTATTTGATAATGAAAAGTGAACAGCATGAGTAAGATAGGACATGCGCAATATATCGGGAGACATGGAGTGGGTCAGACATGATTTTGACCACTTCATTAAGTTTTGTTTTGTAGAAAGCCTTTCTTTAAAGTGAATTTCGTTTTGTAAAAATTGTATCTTAATTTTAATCAATGTTTCATCAACCAATTGCCTGGATTTAATAAATAAGAAGCAAATATAGCAGACAATAGCCTATAATCATGACATGGAGGCGCCGGCGCGATCACTTGCACGTGAACTGCAGCGCGTCTTATAGGCTAAATGAACCGAAACTCAGCATATAGGCTGCTTGCCTCGCAGACATGAGAAATATATCTATAGAAAGCTTGAAATGTCTACTTTTATGTAGTCGAATTGGTGTGGTTCTAAAAACAAAGTATGATCACATCAAATATTGATTAAAAAAACAAAAAACAAAAAACCCAAAAAAACAAAAAACAAATGCAAAATCAGAAAACATTTTTTGTTGTATGCAGGGGCAGTATTTTATAATTAATTTATAATTGTTTTATGGAATTATAAATAGGGTTAGGGTCTCAATAATTTGATAATAAGCATTAAGGAATCTTGCAGCTATTCTATTTCTGTAAGTTAAATAATATGATCAATTCACTGCTCTGTAACAAATTAGAATGAAAAAAAAAATTGTAAAAGTTTTTGGCCAATCAAATCAAACTTTACCGTTTACAGAAGCCGAACACGAATTCCGATAATGTGTGTGCGAGGTAATATTTCCCTTAAATTATTTAATTCTTTAATCCCTAAATCTAAGTTTGCCAGCTTTTTTTTCACCTTGTTTTTTTGTCATTTGTGTGATCTGTTGTTTACTAATGTGACTAATGCTGTACAGTGTAAGACAATAAACCAAACCGATGCATACTTCCTCATCTGTGTCTATAAGAGAAGTATTAATCATTTTTAATATATATATATAGCTAGATGTCATAGGTTATATGTCTGATATAAATGTCAATGCGTCTGATAAAAATGGTCAGCATATTTTATGCAATATATCAATAGGCTAATTCATAGCTTATTTAATTTTTATATTTAGCCGTAGCCTATACAAAGCAGATAGGGTATGCAGGTTGCAGATTTCGCTACTTTTGGTAAAACATATTTCTACGAAATTTGAAACATTCTGAAATTAGATTTCTGTTCCTGAAACTTTTAATGGGAGATGGAGAAAATGTTTGTGGAATGTCTCGTGCTTTTCCAAATTAGCCGTCCAAGCATGTAATAGAATCTGCTGCTTTATTTAACTTTAATAATGCACTGCATACTTTCTAAATCAGCCGTTGCAATAATCAAATGTGGACTAGGATACAATCGAATCATGATTTAAATTAAGGTAAGAAAAACACAAACGTGTTGCAACGTGTCTTCACACGTAAAAAACACTTTGGGAAGACGATCGGTTACTCGCACTTCCGACCGGTCGCCATAGGAACGCGTTAACAACACGTAAGCACGTGTAGGAACGTGCTACATGAAATAATGATATGATGTTATTCCACTAGGTGGCGACAAGTGTCTGATAAAATGTATTTGATGTATCATTGTATCATTCATTCAAGAGATCCGTTCAAAAACTCGGCTGTGGAAATAAAATCTGTTTTTCCTTTTGATCTTTCATTTAAAAAAGTGACTGTCTATCGTGTTCTTATCTAACCCTTTATATTTCCCTTCATTTGTGAAATTCAAAATTCACCTCTGCAATTCTTCAATTCATGACACATTTACAAAAAAAAAAGTCTAATAGAAATGTATAGAAAATATGCTTGACAGTTTATGGCAACTAGTTCGACCATTTTGCATTTAATGCAAGGAACTAATGCCTAGATGTTTTGAGGGGTAAGACTATTCAACAGGGAACCATATCATATATTTTGATCAACATGACATAAGCAATTGATAAAGTAGGAAACAGCAGACACTTACATAATCAATTGCATAAGTGTACCAAATCATTTTCAATTTGTTCAACAGAATGAGAAATTGCTTTTATGATGTAGCCTACACAAGACTAGATGATGTGGAGGTTGAACAAGTAGTTTTGAGAATTTCACCAAAGCGACTGAGAAAAACTGTAAAACTGCACACCTAAAATTGTATGTAAACATAGCAACCCTTTGATTGGTGATTGTTTCTGTAAAGTATGTATTTTTTGAGGTAATGTCTGATAATAACATAAAAACACAGCAACACACTTCTACAGATTGTAAAGTATTTACAAGTTACATAGATAATATATTTTCTAAAAGGCATGCCTCAATATTGACTTTTGAGGGGTACATACCTTCAGAACAACCAAATCAATCCCAGTTTTTATTTGTGTGTGTGTAGATAGATAATTTTACAAATGTCACAAAATCTCATTCAGTTGAGATGAAGGGAACAATGTTGTTTTAATGAGGGAAACAGAGCCCAAAGACCATATGAGGGTAAGAGCAACTGTCCACTAAAGGAACTGTAATGTTAAACATTCATTCAAAAACATTTTAAAGGCTCTCCTGCGGCTTTACATGATATCACCTGGATATTCTGTTGATTTCCTGGGAAGAAGGATAAAGAGACTGGTCTGATGGTATACTATAGTAGGCAATTACAATAATTAACAATTTATTAATTTGGAGTGTCTTGCATGGACTGTGGCAATAAAATTAAAGTAAAACACTCACAAGCACATGGATTCAGGAAAAAAATATGTTAGTGTTGTTTTAGGTGTGTATTGCCTGTAATGTCCATGATTCAGTATTTAGTATTTAGGTATAAAATATCTGTATTTAGTGCCTGTAATGTCCATTTCTAGTCTTTACACATCAGCTTGGCTCCTTACTGGGTTAAAAACCAGTTAATTTCAAGACGCTGGCGTCACGTCAGGTCGTCACGTGGGTTACCCGCTCAGTTAGACGCACAAAGTACAAGATGTTCGGATAGATGTTCGGTTTGACGTTCGATCGATCGTTCGGTCGTTCGGACGCTTGATTTTGGCACGGAGTCCGCGCCATAGCAAACTGCAATAAAGATTCTAGTGGCTCTAATCTCGCGTTTGCTGAGGCGATGCGTAGATTACGGGTCTGCAAACTGCGACATAGAATCTAGTGGCTCTGATCTCGCGTCTGCTGAGGCAACGCGTAGATTAGGGGTGTGCAGACGGCAGTATATTTAAAACTATTATGAATATTCAGCCTATCATTCAGACCATGTACACTTGTCTGGTGGTTCATGGATGCATTTAATTTGAGGAATTAAATGGAATATTGCCTGGTTTTTAAAAGCTATATGTCTTCATTAATAACCCTTTATTTTCTGGCTGATATGTGGCTGCATTTAATTTTGAGAGATTAAATGAAATTTGATGTGTGTGTGAGGCCTATATACCTATATATATTTAGCATTTAGCACTATATTTAGCATTTCTTTCGGACCGTATTAACTTGTCTGATCTTTTGCTGCATTTAATTTTGAGGAATTAAATGGACAGTTGGCTGTAATTAATTTTGAGAAATTAAAATAATACATATTTATCTGACTTTAAGTAGTTAGATTCATGTATTAGTTCAGCCTTTCATGTTCATTTCATTAGGCTTCTTAGGGTAGCCCCCTGCGGGGTGGAGCGGTGTACACCTCAGTATACGGTGCCCGTGCCACTTCGTTGCCCTCAAGGGACCGTTCCGCCAACCCCATCACCCTCGGTGCTTTGGGGCGCAGCTGTTTCCAGCAAGCTTCTGATTCAGCGCTCACACGACGTTGCGTCATGCTCGCACCCTCTGAAAGAAATCTAAGGGCAGCCCCACACGGGATAGAGCGGTGTACATCTCAGTATATGGTGCCCGCCCCACTTCATTGTCCTTAGGGGGCCGTTCTGCCAACCCTGGCACCCTTGGTGCTTCAGGGCGCAGCAGTTTCCAGCAAGCTTATGACTCAGCGTTCACACGACGCTGCATCAGATTCGCACCCTCTGAGGAGGGTTGAAAAGCAGTCAAATAGGTTGTTTCCTGCCAGTGTGATTCAGGTCACTAAAGTGGCTGCCCTAAGTATACCAGAGACCAGCCGGTTCCCTTTTGTGGATTTTCTGGCAGAGTTGAGGCTTCTGCCAAATTTATCTCAATGGGCAGGCTCTGGTAATGGAATAGAAAGTAAACTCTTTTGCGAAAGGAGCTATAAAACGGGTTCCTCCTCCCAGCAGAGAGTTAGGGTTTTCACGGCCGCTACTATTTTGTTCCAAAGAAGGATGGAGGGTTGCGTCCTATATTAGATCTTAATCATTTGAATCATTCAGTCAGGAGACTTAGGTTCAAAATGTTGACGCTAAACCAGATCCGAGGACTGGTTTATCACAATAGTTCTAAAGGATGCATACTTCCATGTCTCCATCCTTCCACAGCATAGGAAGTTCCTCAGGTTTGCTTTCAGGGGCAAAGTATACAAATATTAGGTTCTTCCATTCGGTCTAGCTCTATCACCCCATACGTTTATGAAATGCGTAGATGCAGCTCTAGCCCCGCTCAGGCTGCAGGGCATACGCATTCTGAACTAATGAAATGACTGGCTAATATTAGCGCAGTCGGAACAGATGGTCAATTCGACATCGAGATGTCGTTCTTGCTCATATAAAAAAAATTGGGGTTGTGGCTGAATGCCAAGAAGAGTGTGCTTTCTCCATTACTGAGAACCACATTTCTGGGCATGGTATGGGATGATGCAGGAATAGGTGGAGTCAGTTACACTTTTACATTAGTTCTGGCCAAACACGTCTGAAGTGTCACAGACACTGAGAGAATCATTAAATAATCACCACATAAAAAAGGTAAGAATTTTCCTTTTTAATATATATATATACATATATATACATCCATCATATATGTATATACATCCATACATATATACATACATAATTTTTTTCAAATTATGAGTCTCATCAGGCTTTTGAGGAAGGTTTATTTGTTCATCTGTCAATCATCATTGATACTTCACAAAAACACATGACCTTTTTAAATATTTATTTTAATATTTTGTCTAAAAATTCAATGAACTGTTTTTGAAAAATTCAGTTCCCTTTCGAGGGAACTCGCACTGCAAGGGGGCGCTATGGGAACGCCCTCAGCGTGAATGCGTCTGATGCACGTATGTCAACTAGTCCAATGGCGAGAGTGAATGTCACCGGTGGGTGACGTCACCACCAGGAAAGGATAAATACACATCTGGAAAGACTGGCTTCAGCTTTTGTGCCTCAGCAAATCGCTCTGTGTGGAAACTGTCTCTGTCTATTTATTGTTGTCTGTCCTCAAGCATTATATATATTCTAGACAGGAGTTTATTGGCGAGCAAATAGCAACTTGAGTCGTGTGTGCTTCCCTGCCCTCGCTACTATACGAGTGGGGACACACGCGATTCACGTGTTGTTTGTTTGAAAGCAGAGCATGCACTTCATCTCTTGTATTGGGATCTGACAGTGTTCATTCATAAATTTCCCGATGTGATGCACTATCGAGACTTTTAGCTCTGCTACTCTTGGCTTTTTTCTCGAGGGAATAAAGTCTTAAGCAATAAAGAATCTATGGCTTGGATCTCGCGTTTGCCGAGGCGACGCGTTGATTTCGGGTCTGCAAACTATGGCGCTGACTCCGTGCCAAAATCAAGCGTCCGAACGACGGACCGATCGATCGATCGAACGTCAAACCGAACGTCTATCCGAAGGTCTATCCGAACGTCTTGTACTTTGTGCGTCTAACTGAGCGGGTGACCCACGTGACGACCTGAAGTGACGCCAGCGTCTTGAAATTAACTGGTTTTTAACCACGTAAGGAGCCAAGCTGATGTGTAAAGACTATAAATGGACATTACAGGCACTAAATACAGATATTTTATACATAAATACTAAATACTGAATTCTGTGCTTGAAAGTATGTGTTTTACTAAAAGCATGTAACTGTACAGACATTCCATAGTCTTAATTTGACCCGTATAATCATTTTAACTGTTAACTTTATTGCCTACTGTACAATTGCCTATATACCAGTCCATCAGACCAGTCTCTATCCTACTTTCCAGGAAATCTACAGAATACCAATCAGGTGATGTGCTTCAGGAGAGCCTTTAGTGCGGCTGTTAAACTGAACTCTGCTGGTCGTGTCCCTGCAGGAACTGAATTGTATAGCCTTACTTTATACACCTTCTTCACCAGTTACTTTAAAAAAATATTTAGTTATAGTTAGGCTACTAGTTACTTCATACAAATAGTAACTGAGTTAGTAACTGAGTTACTTCATTATAAAAGTAACTAATTACCAGGGAAAGTAACTATTGCATTACTTTTTAATTTTCTTTTTTCAAATATGTCAAATAACTTGGATGTCCCAATATTAAATATGTTAAATGAACACTGAATAGAATAAAATATTATTATAAAACATTGTACACTAATCTACGCTATATTTAATGTTGCTGTGGGACAATGTGAGAGACACCTATCAAATTCAATATATTATTGTAAATATTATCATTACTATGGAACAATATAACACAATAGATGGTTTAGAACTTTTAATAATTATTGCACAGACCACAACTGGCCAACAAATAATCTGGCTTGATCCGACTCGACTCATGATCCGCTCTTGCTCACGACATGAAATTTCTCTGTACTGTACTGTTGGTAGCCATTAAAGAAAACGTATTTAGTTTCATATTTATGTTTAAATATGTCTAAATGTTATTTTTTAATTGAATCTATTTGATAATGAAAAGTGAACAGCATGAGTAAGATAGGACATGCGCAATATATCGGGAGACATGGAGTGGGTCAGACATGATTTTGACCACTTCATTAAGTTTTGTTTTGTAGAAAGCCTTTCTTTAAAGTGAATTTCGTTTTGTAATAATTGTATCTTAATTTTAATCAATGTTTCATCAACCAATTGCCTGGATTTAATAAATAAGAAGCAAATATAGCAGACAATAGCCTATAATCATGACATGGAGGCGCCGGCGCGATCACTTGCATGTGAACTGCAGCGCGTCTAATAGGCTAAATGAACCGAAACTCAGCGTATAGGCTGCTTGCCTCGCAGACATGAGAAATATATCTATAGAAAGCTTGAAATGTCTACTTTTATGTAGTCGAATTGGTGTGGTTCTAAAAACAAAGTATGATCACATCAAATATTGATAAAAAAATCAAAAAACAACAACAACAAAAAAAAAAACAAATGCAAAATCAGAAAACATCGAGATGTCGTTCTTGCTCATATAAAAAAAAATTGGGGTTGTGGCTGAATGCCAAGAAGAGTGTGTTTTCTCCATTACTGAGAACCACCTTTCTGGGCATGGTATGGGATTTAGTGACGTTGCGGGCAGTTCTGTCGCCCACTCGTATTGCTGCAATCTTTTCAGTCACACAGGAGATATAACTAGGCCAGTCACTCACTGTAAAACAGTTTCTAAAACTGTTGGGTCTGATGGCAGCTGCGTCCAACGGTGATACCTTTTGGCCTGCTGTACATGAGACCTGTCGAGACAGGGGCTGAGGCCAGGGGAATGGAGACTTCACCCCAAAGTGGTGAAGCTCATATGGGAGATTTATGGCCATGTGGAAGTGGATCTTTCACGTCTCAGGATACGACGCAATGTCCACTGTGGTTATCCCTCACGCATCCAGCTACTCTTGGACTGGATGCCATGGTACAGACACGGCCGAGGCTACGTCTGTACGTTTTTCCCCCACTTGTTCTGCTCCCAGGAGTTCTGGACAAAATTCGCCGGGAAGGGATAAGTCTACTGCTAGTAGCGCCTTACTTCTCGGACCTTGTGTCTCTCCTCGACGGCTCTCCCTCGGAGATTCTGATCAGGAGGGACCTTCTATCTCAGGCTAAGGGCATGATTTTTCACCCCGCCCAGAAGTGTTGAACCTGTGGGTTTGGCCCCTGAGGGGGCCCAACTCATAGTATCTGGTCTCTCAACCGAGGTTGTGGAGACCATACTTTACTCCAGAACTCCAGCCACAAGGAAACTATATGCCCTGAAGTGGAAACTTTTCACTTCTTGGTGTGATGTGTGACAGCTAGATCCAGTTAACTGCCCAATTGGTACAGTACTAGAGTTCTTGCAAAATCGTTTTTCATCAGGGCTATCCTCGTCCACCCTAAAGGTTTACGTATCAGCTATTTCTGCATACCATGTCCCTGTGGATGGTACAGTTGTGGGGAATAACCCTTTGAGGTATCGTTTCCTTTGTGGCACTCTGAGGCTGAGGCCTGCAACATGCACTAGGGTTCCTGCTTGGGATTTGGCCATTGTGTTGGAAAGCTTATCTGCAGCTCCATTTGAGCCGCTTGACTCTGTCTCAGAAAAATTCTGACATTGAAAACTGTTTTCCACTTTGCCATTCTTCCCTAAAAAGAGTAGGAGACCTTCAGCCCCTATCTGTATCCCCTATGTGCCTTGAGGTTGCACCAGGGATGGTCAAAGTGTTGAATCTTGTGTGTCCAGTGTGAGCACTGGACACCTAATATCCACAGAGCTGCCCTGTGGAGAACTTCAGATCAACTATTTGTTTGTTTTGGACCGCGCAATTAGGGTTCTCCCTGCGTCCATACAAATGGTTAACAAGTGGGTAGTTGAGACCATATCACTTGCTTATGAGGTCTCTGGTCAGCAGTATCCACTGTCTGTCAGAGCTCACTCTACTAGGAGTATGGCGGCCTCCAAGGCCTTGTTGTTGGGGGTTTTCCTCAAGGAGGTCTGTGATGCGGCGGGCTGATCCTCGCCACTCACTTTTGTGAGATATTATATCTTGACCTGGACGCAGCTCCAGGCTCATCAGTGCTCTCATCTTAGTGTGCCCCAGTTTCACACGGACAGGCATTTTGGAATTATGGCGTTTTGGTATATCGTTCCCATAGCGCCCCCTTCGGGACGCAGTGCGAGTTCCCTCGAAAGGGAACGTCTCAGGTTATGACTATAACCATAGTTCCCTGAGATAGGGAATGAGACACTGCGTCGCGTTGCCATACTCCCTGCATCCCTGTGATCGATTTGCTTCGGCAATTTAAGCTGAAGCCGGTCTTTCCAGATGTGTATTTATCCTTTCCTGGTCGTGATGTCACCCGCCGGTGACATTCACTCTCGCCATTGGACTAGTTGACATACATGCATCAGACGCATTCACGCTGAGGGCGTTCCCTTAGCGCCCCCTTCGGGACGCAGTGTCTCATTCCCTATCTCAGGGAACTATGGTTATAGTCATAACCTGAGACGTTTTCTGACTATTATTTCAGGTCAGGCTTTACAGGGTTAACTTTTGTTAATACTACTCCACACTTACAACTTTTGGTATTAAAGTTTGGTTGCATCTGATAATAGTATTATTGGTCAATACTTCCTGCTCATAAATGCAGCAGCTGGTCTTCATGCTGAAGAGTTGTTGGACCATCACAAAAAATGTGTTAATCTCTAGATTCTGTCCTATTTAATTACTTTAATACTTACTCATTAAAACAGAATCTGTGCTTATGACTGCAGATCAACCATGGCGAACTATGAATCAAGCATGAGTGATAAGATGCAGAGTGAGGCTCTTCAGGTCGCTCTTCAGGCTATGAAAATGTATGAAGAGGATAAAGACATTGCTCGCTACATCAAGACGGTTGGTTCTAGAGTTGAGAGACTGTCATAGAAATGTCTTAGTGAAATGCAGTTTCAGTACTGTGGAAATGTACTGTTTTTTTATTTATTTTTTGTCAGGAGCTTGATGGTGGAGATTGTGTTTTTGTTGATGTGAGTTTGTGGAACATTTATACTGTGTCTTTCCTTACAGGAGTTTGAGAGAATGTATGGGGACTCCTGGCAATGCAGCATAGGGGACCGCAGTTACAGCGTGGACTCTAGTTATATCTGCTTCTCTGCTGGTGGCAAAAAAATTGCTCTCTTCAGAACTGGCTGAGGTTCAGCAACAGTTTAAACACAATTTATTTTATCCACACAACTAATAAAACATCCAGCTTCAGCTCGTGGTTCATGTGTCTTTTTGCTTTGAAATCTTTACTGATTTTTATGAAGTAAATGTCAAGATGAACACTTACTAGAATTAAGCAGCTTAGTTTATTTGATTATCCAAGTTCAAGTTCAAAGTTTATTATAAGCCCTTAAAGCAGTGGTCGTTGATCGCGATCGACTGGTAGATCTTTATCACTGTCCCAGTAGCTTGCGAAAATAACAGAAATATGACTACAAAAATACATTATATTTCTCCAGTCTTTGTACTGTATTTTTGTATTTATTTGGTAACGCTTTAGAATACTGATCCTTCATTAATAAATAACTACACAGGAACAAATGAATAATGCATTATTAACACTCTAGTAACTACTATTAACTAACAAGAAACTCTGATTAATGAATTAGTAAGTAATAGTGCTCAGTTGAAGGTAGTAGTTCAGTATTAGCTAATCAGTAACTACTGTTTTTTCATTCCTCCCAGAGAACTACTAAGAACTACTATATACAGGTTCATAATTAACATGAATGATGCATAATGTATAATTAATTCTAAAGTAAAGGTCATGGTAACCCACTAGTAATGACTAAAGTATTACCAAATCCTTCAGAAGGAATTACTAATTATTTGGATCAGTAATCTAAAGTGAAAAGCATGATAACTCTCTAGTAACTACTGAAGTCATTGTAAACTTTTGATGTTTTTGTATGTTTTCTACATGTTTTCAGTTTTCTACAGTAATTCCTTATGATGTATTTGGTAACACTTAAGTAATTACTAGTGGGTTACCAAGATCTTCACTTTAGATTACTGATCCAAATAATTAGTAATTCCTTCTGAAGGATTTGTTAATACTTTAGTCGTTACTAGTTGGTTACCATGACCTTTACTTTAGAATTAATTATACATTATGCATTATTCACATTAATTATGAACCTGTATATAGCAGTTCTTAGTAGTCCTCTGGGAGGTATGAAAAAAATAGTAGTTACTGATTAGCTAATAGTGAACTACCAGCTTCAACTGAGCACTATTACTTACTAATTCATTAATCAGAGTTTCTTGTTAGTTAATAGTAGTTACTAGAGTGTTAATAATGCATTACTCCTTGTTCCTGTGTATTTATTCATTAATGAAGGATCAGTATTCTAAAGTGTTACCAAAAGTACATTTACTTGCTAAAAAATGTAGTCAAGTAGAGAGTAAAAGATGCTAATATCTTTGATACTCAGTACAACTACAAAGTAGCCAAAAAGATACTTAAGTACAGTAATTTATTTCATTTGCTCAAATACTTTACACCTCTGGCGACGATAATGAAGGACGAGAGAGGACCAGGCCTGAACTTTATATTGTTGCTTTGTGTTTTTATGTGGCAGTCGTCAATGATGGGCTGCCACTTTACTTTCATTTTGGTTGTTTGTTTATTTATGATTAAAGTTTGTTGAACATTTGCCGGTTCCCGCTTCCTTCTTCCCTGAACGTTAAACCTTTTTACACTCGTATTTACGATAATTCTGATAGCACGTGAAGGCAGCATACGTTTGTGGTGGGTGCAATAGGGTGAGAAAAGAAAAAAAAAAAAAAAAAACACTGGAAAGAAAAATCTTATCTAAATGGCACTGCCCACACTAACAAACAAGTAAAAAAGTATCTATTTCTGCCAAAGCATTTGACCAGACCAGCTGAAAAGTGCCCAATATATATATCCTTTTGTGTTCCATGAAATAAAGAAAATAACAGGTTTTAGTTTGGAATAACACAAGGGTGAGTAAATGATGCCAATATTCATGTTTTTGCATAGTTATGCCTTAAAGGCTTGTTTCTCACATAATTTGTAGTTTTTACTTCCTTTTACTGGCAGGTCCAGGAGTCCCATCAGATTCAAGTGACTGCATGCCCTTTCAATGTTGGAATGTATAAACATTTACTGGGGATAGCAAATCATAAGATTTGGGCATGACCTCCATTCCTTGCTTTTAATATATATATATATATATCAGCCAACATGAACATTTACTAGGGGGTAGCAAATTACACAAGGTTATACAATAACCACCCTGCAGGTGCTTTTCAACGTAAGTATTTAAAGCTGCAGTCCGTAAGTTTTGCCTCTTTGTCGCCATCTCTGTTGGGTTGTGCCTCGGCACGGCTCCTCAGCTCGGATGAATCTAATGTTTGCTGTCAGACACCACATCGGTGTGGATACTGTACTTCGGAATCACAGATTCTACGTCTTGGAAGTATGACTAAAGTAAGAATTTTCACCGGAAAATGTCATCTGAACAAGTAAGTAACATGTCTGCAACTTTTGTTCTGACCAACTGAGAAAAAAAGCATTACAATAAATAACGCTGCCAATGGTGATTGAATCTAATGATCGCTTAGCTCGGATCACGTCAAACCGTGCAAATTATTATTATCGTTATACTTTGTTCTCAAATTGTTAATGTTAACAACATCAGCATTGTGTGACTATGTGTTTTTAGTGTGTATTAGCGTTACCTGTAGATTTCAATTTCTGTAGCCACTCCGCAGTCCGAAGTCTTTTGCTTTGGACTACAGATGAATCTCCAGTTGTCACTGATGATTGTCATTTGGACATTTCTGGATTACAATCCACCATCAAAATGATAATTTTAATTATCCCAGCTGCTGTGAGAAAACACTATAAATGATCGGCCGCCTGCAGCATCCTCACATGCCATATAGCCTACTAGCTGGGACTCGTTCTTTCTGTTTACAGACATGACGTAATGACGCAAAGATGAACGGCTGCATGCTCAAATTTCCCGCAGAAACCCACCAGTACCGATTTTATTATAAAACATTACAAGGCTAAGGTAAGGAGATAGTTTTGAACACTGGCTGGTTACTTGCTCAAAAATTGATTTGAGATCATTTTTAACCAAAAAAAAAAAGTTACGGACTGCAGCTTTAATTTAGGTTTCCCCTCAAAAATGGATGACCCAAACAATATTGTCATGTCACCATATATTTAGAAAGAGACACCATACATCTGCCTGTGATTGAGAAATAAGTGAAAAGATATAGGAAATAAATGTTTTGCATGTCAAAGTAAAATTTACTTGGCAGGTAAAATTGGTTTTTGTCATTGCATTTTTTCCCAAACATGTATTTGCCTAAAGTCATGAATTATTAAATGAAGCTTGGTGGCCCAAAATGGTCAGAAGCTTTGAGGTAAGTTGTACTAGTGGCACAGATAGTCAAAATGCATGTAATATTATATACGATTCAAAAATGTTGAAAGTAGATAGTCTGAATATTAAATCTTTATGAGAATGCTAGTTTGCAACAAAATAAAACTGTCATGTAAATCGTTCATTCTCCATTGATTCAGCTTACCCCATAATACTTGCAACACTTTTTTTTTTTTTTTTTTGCAGTTGATAGGATCTTAAATAATTAGGATTAATTTTACTCGTCTCATTGACTACAGACCAACTTAAAGTGGCATAGCTTCCCCTCTCTCCCCATGCCCATTTATGCTGACAGCATGAGAACATCATCAAGGCTTTAGCTGTAAGTTTAAGGATGTCAGAATTGCAGTATAGTATATAGAGTACTATGGTAGGTGTTTTTTTTTTTTTTTTACTGCCCTTCCTGTAGGCTGTACCATTCCGCTAGGAACCAGAAACTAATTACTTGTTTTGAAGCACTTATGATCGCACAATGCCCTCTCCTGTTCAGAACGAGAACAACATTTAAAACTTTGTTAAAATGTTTAATTAAAAATTAAGCAAGCATTTACTCTACCAGTCAAGAGCTTGGACACGCTTGTCTGAATTTATGTTTATCATGATCTTAAAGACATTATGATCACATTATTTTGATCTAAAGGCTTATGCGGAAACGCTTGAATTTAGTTTTGTAGAAAATTGTACCTCTACTTATGAACTTCTTTACAAACCTAAAAGAAAAAAGTGAAATTGGAACATATATTTTTTGGGGAAATAATAATAACTCTAACAATAATAAAGAACAGGACTGTGTCCAAACTGAGTGACTGCTAGACCCAGAGTCTACATTACATACACTACCAATGACAATGAGAAGACGCTGACAAAGATAATTTATTTCCAGTGTTTTTGTTTTCTTTGCAGTTGGGAGTCACACATATGAGCATTCAGAGGTAAGATGAAATCTGCACACATAAGTATGACGTCATGCATACTCTTCCGAGGAATCACATGCTGGCTACACTGGTCAGCTCGGACAAAATATGTGACTTTTTAACAAAGGTAACATACACAAAAAATATACACATTTAAGTTATTGCCTCAATAAAAGACCAGGGTAAAGACATATCCAGTGGCAAAGCACAAAATGACTTAAGACTATGACTGATGAAGCAGTGGAAGCGCAGGGTCTGCTTTTGCATCGTTTTGTATAAAAATTTATTTTTCTTATTTTTTTTCTGATAAAATTCAGTCATTCATTCACAATACACATTCCATATTAACAAACAACAAAATTAAGAAATGGCACCTTTCCTGTCACCAGAACCAGTTGAGAGGCACTTTTTTGTAAAAAAAAACATAAAACATAAAAAACAAAAAACAAAAACTTAATTCCTTGTGATTTCACGACTTATTTGCTGTTAGTTTAGTTTGCATTCAAATGGTTTAACATGACAATACCAGTAAGCCTGGTACTGCTACAGATGTTCAGGCTCTGGAGCTTTCGGTTTAGCACTTACTTTGACAATCCTGTACAAATATAAAAAGATTTCATTCTTCTTCCACATTTATGTCTGGCTGTTATGATGCACTGTAAAAGGGGTTTCCACAGCGCACAGCTCAGAAAACAGCCCATATCAGGGCTAACCTTCAGAATAAAAAACAAAACAAAACAAAAATACTTCAAGTACAGGCATTATTTACACTTTTTCACTAATGAAAACTGCAACAAGCAATTTACGTGTTAGTCAATATAACAGCAAGCATATTACATTCTTCATATGAGTAACATCAGGAGTTTTCTTTTTTGTCCTAACCTTGGACAAGATGCCTTTTCTTTTCCTTTGATATCAGTATCCTTCAGTAACAGTTTCGCAAATGCATGTCTGTCCAAAAATTGTGCTGTCGCAGCAGCAGAGGCTGTTGGTAAACATCGGTATTGTACAGCCTCTGAATATCAGGCCACTTCACCGTCATGCATATATTACTTCGCTTTCAAGAAAAGAGCTCCAGTACTGATCCAAAAACAATGAGTCAGATAACTCAAAATTGTTAAAATTACTCCAGTTACTTTTTTATAAGCCTATACATTTAGATATATACAATTTATATTTATAATATATATTCATATTTATAGATACTTTTGTTTAAAAAAGGACAGGGGGATGGAAAATAAAGGTGGAGTAACCTTAGCTAGTACATTCATTCATTCATTCATTCATTTTTAAGGCCAGTTCACACCTATGCACGTTTGGCATGAAAATTCATCTTGATTTCCGCATGCATTTTGTCTTTATACACCAATACGTAAAAATGGCAGGTCAAATGAAAATCCAATCTAACAGTAGGGGTCAGATTAGATTTCTGCTCATAGAAAAGCAGAAATACCCCGGTGACCCAGGTTATAGAGCTGCACGATTCTGGAAAAAATGAGAATCACGATTTTTTAATTTCAAATAGAGATCATGATTCTCCCACGATTCTGAATATAAAACTAGACAAAATAACGTCATTTACTAGAGGTTCTGACAAAATATTAATTGCTAGACTCTAATTGCTGGAAAAATGTTTAATTAATTTGAATGAATTATAAAAAAAATGTTTTCGAAAGAATTCAATGACTCATTAATAAATACTTGTTTCATTACTGAATGAATCAGTGTTTTTTAGGGCTGCACGATTTATCGCACGCAATTTGGCAAAGGCTGTGATTATTTTATGCGCAGTTTGTCAGAGCTTTACAGCTCTGTGATCAGTAGTAAATGCTTCTCCATCTGAAAGCCAGAGGGCGCTCTCGTGCAGAAACTGCAAATATGCCCTGCTGCTGAAGGAGAACACGCGTCATTCCAGGAAATCCCATACTATCGCTGTAGCGGAATAAACAGAAGACTGAAACGTTTTGATTGAGTAAACATGACTAATAAACACACGACTGCCTTATTCTGTGTAAGAAGCCACATCATCTCACAGAAGGATGCTCAACTGTCGTTATGAAGTGAGTTTGGAGTAAAAACATGTTATTAAATGTTGTCTTTTCTTGTACAAGATGTTAATAAATGCTTCTCATGTCTGGAAAGATGTTTGACGCGTGTTGCGTTTTTAAAATGCACAATATAAGCGATTCAAACTCGCAGTGCTTTCAGATGGATTAGCATTTGGAGCCATAATTCATTGACAAGCCGCGCATAAAAAAAATTATCGCAGCTTTGCGATTTCATAATCACACTAAGCCAAATCGTTTAAGCGTGATTTCAATGTTTTTTTTCCTAATCGTCCGATTAATCGTGCAGCCCTAGTGTTTTTGAACGAATCTTTTGAATGAATGATTCAATGACAAATACATTTTTTAAACAGTCACTTGTCACCACCTAGTGGCACAAAATGTAATTGAAACAACCATTATTTGAAGCACCAAGTTAGTTTCAAAAGGTGGTTTGCTCTATTTTGATTGCTATCGTAGACATCAGTGTTTATATCCTAAATTTAAACTTTTCTCTCAGTACCTCTGTGATAATCTGAATATTTGTAACACAGAAATACCTACTGTGTGGTTCAAAACTGCTCTCTCTGGCTCAGCGTGGCAGCATGAACACAGATTTGAATGTTCAGGTATTATTTTTGTCAAAGGTTTAATAGACACGGGCGAATCGCTGTCATTAATAAAATAAGATCGCGTGGGTGTTTGAATCGAGATCGCGTTCTTTTTATGACTTTTATGACACAAAGCGCTGCGCAACTTTCAGAATCTGACACCCGCTTGTCACAAAGAAAGAAAATCAAACAGTATTTACATGCTTTCAAACAGCCATTCAGATATTTGTATGCTTATCAAACATCATCAAATACAAGAGTACAGAGACTAGAGACCTGGTTTTGGATTCTTCCTCTGCTATTCACTGCCATTTAGGAAAATAGTCTCTTTGTAAGCACCACAAAGTCGTAGTTTTATGAAATGTGACCAAAAGTGCAAATCTTAATGGTTGGCCAGTTTTCTTTGCAGTGCCGTGGAAAAGAGATTAGAACCCCCATGGAAAAATTCTGTCGCACTGACAGCATGCAAATGTTCACATCGGACTGAACAGATGCAATGGCAGTTTGTGTCAGTCTGAACAGATGCCGTTCATTCAAATGAAAACGTTTATCGCACCGAATTTTCACACCAAACATTCATCTTGGTTTGAACAGGCCTTTACATACACATTATGACACGCTTACACACACTTACACACATGCAGATGGTTCTTTTCTTTTAAAGATATTGGTAGAATCGCGAGCGCACCACTTGGGCTCCTGACAATTTCTGTGGATGAGCATCATCTCCAGAATTCAGGCTGTTTTTGGATTTGCCCTTTGACGTGCCTCCGTTTACTTGTTCAGAGCTGGACTGAGGACATGGAGAGGCAGAAGGAGTCAGTTGCTCAGCACTCTGCACACCTACATGGGTCTCCCCCGCTTCTGTTGTCTTTATCCCAACTTGACCTTCCAGCTCTAGACTGGCCTGTGAACCACCAGTTCGACGATGCTCACAAGCAATCCAGTCCCGGATAGACATGTCCTGAGAGTCGCACTTGGGTTTAAGGCGCTCCACAGCAGACAGTTCGGCACCTTGGTCCACCCCGCCCTGTTCCCTCCAGTCATGAATGACATCTAGTTCAGCGAAATCCCGCTGGCCACCCATTGTATGCCGTCGCCGGATGCCCTTTTTCTTACCACGCATCTCTGTAGAGCGAGCCTTCTGCGTACCGACACCGAACATGTCATCAGCGGAGGCACGTAGACGGAACTTGAGTCTCTCTGTGATTTTAAGATGCCATGCTGGCTCAACTCTTTCCGATTCAGTACGCAATGGGGCACTCAGGCTGCCGGTGGAACGGCCTCTCTTCATCACCTCCAGAACTCGAGACAGTCTATTTGATTCATTCTTGCTGACCCCACCACCAGCCCCTGCCTCCACAGATGAATCGCTGTCCGTCTTTTGACGCAAGGATCGCCTCCTGGACAGAGAGTCGCATTCTATCAGTTTATGGGAGGGCAGCAAGCGGCAAGCTAGTTTGGGTGTGATGTTTCCACCATCTTCTGTGGTTGGTATGTCTAGTCCTGCGATGACAGGGCTAAACATTGGGAAGTCACTCTCGCTGTCCGTTTCCATTGGTCGTCCCTCACTGATGAGCTCACTGCGCTCGTCATCTGCCTCGTCTCCTCCCCGGCTTTCAGTCACAGATTGCACCTCTGGGCTCAATGTGATGGATTCCATTCCCGTCAGGAAGGTGGTAGAGGAAGTGGTTGAGTAGTCTGAGGTAATAGAGCTCACCTCTGCGGTCACTGAAGCCCCCCCAGAAACTGGAAATAGCTCAGGGGCTGGTGGTGTTGTTGTGCCCCATTTCCGAGGTCTGGTTCTGGGTACAGAGGCTCCAGAGCTCATGGTGCCCAAGTCTGAGGTGGTCTCATCTAACTGTGAAGAAGGATCCGAAAGGGATGATTTGGGAGGACCAGAGGTGCGGCGGTTGAAGCCGGGTGAACATGAGAGCTTGGGCAAGGGGGAGAGAGTTGAAGAGGGTTTGTCTTTCATAAAGAAAGAGTTCCTGTGCTCCTTTTTGTTCTTTGGGGTGGACTCTGCACTTAAGCCATTCTTGTCGTCTCCTACAAGTGATTTTCTGCATGGGCTGGACCTGCCTGTCAACTCCTCCTGGCTTTGATGATTCTGCTTTTGAGTTGGGCTATCCATCTTGGTGAAGATGGTATCAAGGTCGTCATCAGAGCTGCTGGGTTGCAGCTTCTCCTTGTGCTTCTTTCGTTTGCGGTTGGCCGCAGCAAAGATGGAGGAGACTCGTGGCTGAAGAAACTCGCGGCTGCAGTGGTCCTTCCCTGATCCCCAGGAGCCCTGGACACAAAGAAAAAGAAAGAGTAACAGATTCAGTCACGGGGAAAACAAAACAACCTTGTAATCCAAGGAGCCATAAAGCACTGAGGCCTAGCAAGAAAACATGGAATAAAAAGCCCAACCGCTGCCCTTGCAGGAGGCTAACCAGAGTACTCCACCTGCTTCTCTGATAGCAGCACAAATCAGAGGTTGAAGGACTGAACATAGAAAGAAACATTAGAGACAGGTACTGAGCTCCAAATCAGGTTTCTTTTTCAGAACAGCCACATAGCACAAGCAGCACCCGCAACACCAACAGCACTGGCACATGGAAAAAGCTGCATGGGTTGCATTTGAAAACAAAGCTGGAGCCAGATGATAGAAAAGGGGATGGGAATCGTAATCCATTTAACGGATCTTCTAGAACTTTTGAGAAAGCACCAAATATATGATTCTAATTACACTGTACAATATACTTTATGTTGTTTTATATTATATTAGTTTTTTTGTATTGTAAACAACTCTATTCCCAATGTTTATCTTCATATTAGAAAATACAAACTAAATATTGTCATAGGAACAACCAACTTATACAACAATAATACTTGGTTGACAAAGTGATCAGTGAATGCCAGTTATTAATTCACTAGTTTGAGAGACTGATTCATTAAATAGAATGTTATATGTCAGTCATTCAATAACTGTTTACTAAGCTGAACGTCATGAAGATACTTCGGTTGCAGTGTTTCCTAAAAAATGGTTCACGATTCCCACCCCTATGCAGAAATGCTTAGTGCACATTCTAGCGACAACTCATTTCCCTGTTACACTGAATGCAGTGCATGTTCAAAGCATGACACGATGGCCTCTGATCCATCTGTCCAGTGTCTTTAAGATGGCGACTGGCTCTTGGGTGCTACATTGGGAGTCGTGGAGTGTGTCAGCCTGGTGCAAGAACTACACTCACCCACTATACCTGATATTTTAGAGAAGTGCCCCACGGTCCAAGAATCAAACTCACCTTAGATTTAGCAGAGTCACTGGTTGGTGAATCTGTGGAGAAGAAAATAGTAGCACATGGTTAGAGGCTTGTGCATGTCCTACTGATCTCAAACAAACTGATATACAGAGAGAAGGTGATGTGTAAAGAAACATATGCATGAATAAAGATAGTGCATGACGACGAGAGCGTGGCAAACAAGGGAAGAGAGGAATGGTGAGCAGGCGTGCATGCAGACAAACAAGTGAGCGACGTTTTGTTGAAACGCTCAGATATATATATTCACCAGTAGGGAGCAATCTTTCACATGTAGGACCATCCAGCAAACACAGACAATATAGTAACATGAATCTGGTACGAAAGGAATTTTTGTGGTTGCAAAAGAGATCAGCTGAACTTGATGAACCTCTTTATGAAGGAATAAGTGCAACTAATAGGATGCATGGAGAGTGACACAACACCACCGAGTACACATGAAATGATAAGGGTCTTGCAGGCAGTGTCAGTGACGGATGTCATTCATATATGACCTATATGAACATCTGATTCTGACATACTGAGATCCTTAGAAGCAGATATACAGAACCTTGATTATCTCAATGAAAAAAAAAAACCTGAGAAATTTTTTAATTCTCTGTACATTTTAAGTAGAATACATCTAGAACTTAAAGGATTAGTTCACTTCAGAATTAAAATTTCCTAATAATTTACTCACCCCCATGTCATCCAAGATGTTTATGTCTTTCTTCAGTCGAAAAGAAATTAAGGTTTTTGAGGAAAACATTCCAGGATTTTTCTCCATATAGTGGACTTCACTGGGGTACAGCGGGTTGAAGGTCCAAATTGCAGTTTCAATGCAGCTTCCAAGGGCTCTACATGATTCCAGCCGAGGAATAAGGGTCTTATCTAGTGAAACGATCGGTCATTTACTTAAAAAAAATATATATATATACACTTTTTAACCATGCATTACGTAATCAAGTTGGAAAGGTCACATGCACGGAAGTACCGCGGTAGGGCAAAAAAATCTCATTTTCTCTTCCAACTTCAAAATCGTCCGACATCGTTGTTTTACCTTTTTTTTTTCTTTTTTTTTTGGTAAAGGCCGTTTGTCTTTGCACGTTCGCTTTGTAGACACTGCATCGGTACTTTCGCCTACGTCATGTGTGACCTTTCCAATGTGATTACGTAATGTGTGGCGCATCGCAGAGCAGTGCAAGACGAGCATTTGTGGTTAAAAAGTATATACATTTTTTTTTTTTTTTTTTTTTAGAAAATGACCAATTGTTGGACAAGACAATGACACTAGACAAGACCCTTATTCCTCGGCTGGGATCGTGTAGAGCCCTTTGAAGCTGCATTGAAACTGCAATTTGGACCTTCAACCCGTTGTACCCCAGTGAAGTCCACTATATGGAGAAAAATCCTGGAATGTTTCCTCAAAAACCTTAATTTCTTTTTGACTGAAGAAAGAAAGACATAAACATCTTGGATGACATGGGGTGAGTAAATTATCAGGAAATTTTAATTCTGAAGTGAACTAATCCTTTAAAGTAATCAATAGCTTACTGGGTTCATACCTTTAAACCATTTCCCCATAGACTTCCATTCTAAGTGCATTACTGTAAAATTGTACAGACAAGTCAAACTTATTTTCTGTATGTCTCAGATGCTGTCCACAAAGCTTAAAGGGTTAGTTCACCCAAAAAATAATTTTCTGTCATTAAGTACTCACCCTCATGTCGTTCCAAACCCATAAGAGAAGAAATTGTTGAATAAAGTCGTTATTTTTTATTTATTTATTTATTTTTTGCGCACAAAAAGTATTCTCGTTGCTTCATAACATTAAGGTTGAACCACTGTAGTCACAATGACTGTTTTAACCATGTCTTTTCTACTTCTATGGGAGATAAAAACCTCTCAGATTTCATCAAAAATATCTTAATTTGTGTTCCGAAGATGAATGAAGGTCTTGCGGGTTTGGAACGACATGAGGGTGAGTACTAATTTAATTTTTGGGTGAACTAACCCTTTAACTTGTTTTAAACTTGGGATATTTCTTTGGGGAATTTAGTGTTTAATGGTAGTGGGAAATTTTACATTTCACCAATTAAATCTACAACCCTTTACTATGTACTATGTACGTGATGCAGAAATGATTAAGGTAAAGAAAATGCGCATCTGCATTAATTGAAGCGATAGACTGGGGGGTTGGATGTTTAATGACAGTGCTGATGCGGGTTTGATGTGTGCTGTCGTGACCACAATGAAGACGAGACACTCACGGCATGAACCAAGGTCAGAAGTGACAGGGGTCAGAGAGGGGCTAGCTACGCAGAAAAGATGACACTATGGGAAGACAGAATGCCAGCAAGGAAAAGTTAAAGAATTGATTCACTGATGTCTTTGCTCCCATTTCATTTTCCATGGCAAAGACTACAAATTTTGGAGGCTTATTTCTTCTGTGTCGAGCCGAGCCCCCCTGAACACCCCTTTGTGAAATATGGTATGACCGAGTGATATTCAGAGCCGAGTAGCATTACCATGCTGTCTCTCCATTTGGCCAGCGTTCAGAGAGAGAGAGAGAGAGAGGGGCGAGAGACGGCGAAGAGCCTTTGAGACAGCAGCACTGCTCTACGCCAGGTAAACTCACAAACCACACACGCCCCACAGAACCCAACACTTCTGCTGCGCTTTCCCTTTGCACTTTTTTGCTCTCTTTTCTCAGTCGCCCACATCATAAAATGCGGGGGTGTCTGCAGACTAGGCAGCTACACTGCGGGCAACAGTCCTCCCTCTTCCTACAGTTCCAGCTGCCCATCACGGACACTATTGAGTCCATCAGTGACATCAAGGTGTGATAGACTCCGCCCACTTGGCCTGTGTCAAGATCAGTATGTGTGAATGCTGGGAAAGCCTTTAGGACACGCGACAGAGGGGCACTAGGGACAGAGGGATCAGAGATTGGCAAGCGTGTTCTGCGGTTTGGCTTTAGCTGTTTGTTTGTTCTCTCTTGGAGAAAGAACATGACGTGTTAGTGCAGCACTCGGCAGAATTACAGAGAAGACCCAGTGGAGTTTGGACACGTGGAGAAAGAGACATATACACTAAATGGGTGAATCTCACGGAAACGGTCGTATTTCTCCCCAAATTAAAAAGGAAAAATAGTATTTTACAGCAATTTACAGCTCATTACAGCAATGCTTCCAAATGTTTCACTTTTGTACATTATCATTACTCAATTCTGTTCTTCTCGAGTTTGATTCTCTTAAAACATCTTTATTATTATCCTTTTTTTTTGTTTGTTTGTTTGTTTGTTTTTTTTGCATTGCCGTAATGAAAATTTGGGGGAGAGAATATCCTTAATTTTCATGAATGTAAAAAAATGTAAATGTTAAACATAGCCTTTTGCAAAATTAAATTTCTTCTTTTTTCACTTATTTTTGCGTGAAATATGACCCAGCTGTGTTTTTGACAGGTTTTGTGAGATTCACAAAACAGAAATGGGATAAAGACAGAAAGTATCCAAAATTTACATAACTGGAATTAAATTGGGTAAAAGATGTGAAGTAAAAAAAAAAAATCATAACCAAATAATTCAAGATCTCACCAAGCAAGCTAATGTAGACAAAAATGTATAACATCTTGCCTCACAAACTCACACAGGCATTGTAATTAAGCCATAGCACAGCTTTTGTTAAAAACGTAGGGAGAAGCTGCTTCTGTTGCTTCATCAATATTAAAAACAAAGTTTAAACATATTATTGTGGCTTTTTTGTTTTAGCTCACATGACAATGTGTGCTCTAAGACGCAGTTATATATATTATAGGGTGTAAAAGGTGAACCCGTGGTAGAGAGGGTTCAACCAAGGGCACATGTTACCTGACACTTCCCCGGGAGAGGTGCCTGTCCGGCCGATGTTGGTCAGCAGGTGGTCGATGTTAGGCAAAGGCTGAGACTCTACAGCACTCTCCTCCTGGACTGTAGTCTGAGCAGACAGACAGAAAAAACTATTCACTGAAGAGTTGCAATGACGTAGACAAAGTAATGAAAGAAAAAGTACAAACTAGTTTTTACAGTTTCTGAAGAAAAGTGATTCTTGCTTGTGCATAATTCATTTCCACGATCTACAGTAGGGTGTTTTGGGTGATTTGTACTCTAAGAGTTAGAACCCCCGCCGCGTTTTCTTAATCCCACTCCCACTGAATTTCTGACCGTTACCGCCCGCACCCGCAAACATTCTGTTACAGCTTGTAGAAATTGTGAAAAAAATTACACAAACATTGGGACCAATTTTGGGGGTAACGCATTCCAAGTAACTTGAGTTACATAATCAGATTACTTCAAGTAACTAGTAAAGTAACGCATTACTTTTTCAATTTACAACAAAATATCTAAGTTACTTTTTCAAATAAGTAACACAAGTTACTTTGTTTTCACATTTATTGACTGACAGCTCTCCTGTCCCTATGTTGAGAAATAGGGTGCAGAGGTGTTGTGTGCGCTGTGTGAACATGATCGTTATTGTAGTTCTAGACTAAATGTGAACATGCATTTACTCATCTCACTTGCACGTAAACATTCAGTATTCCTCAAAATGAATAAAAACAGTGAACTGCAATCTCAGAATTTTATGTAAACCTGTAATAATTAAATATATTAAATTGCACAAATATACTTTATGTATTTAATCTCACTTTATTAACCAATGTCTTTGCTGCTGACCTTCAATGATCCAATTCAACCATACTAATAAGCAAAAACTACATTAGATTAGATTTAGTATTAAGAGTGTTGAACTTCCTTGTCCTGTATCCTATATTTCCTGTGTCTATTGTATCCTATCAGAATGGCAGCACAGCTGAAAGTTTTGTTTGAACTGCGCCCTCTACTGTACAGGTATAAATATGCAATTCTCTCAGCCTGAGGCTTATTCATTTCACTTTTGGTGTGAAAGGGCCTTAATATTTGCCAAAAAGAGAACTTTTTTGTTGTTATAAAAAAAACAAACAAGCAAGGAGAGAAACAGTAACGCAGAAGTAATGTACCGGATTACTTTTCATTAAAACACACTTACTTTTTTAGGGAGTAACGCAATATTGTAATGCATTACTTTTAAAAGTAACTTTCCCAAACACTGATTAGGACTATGCTAAATGTTCAGAATAACAGAGATAAAACACTGCGTTTAATTAAACTGACCATAAGATAAAGTAATGCTAGCACCACAAATGACAAACACATTCGACCAGCTTTTTATTAGCCTTATTAAACTCTACTAACTGTTAAAACAAAACATTACAACTAGTGGAGCCTAAAAACATATTTAAACGTATATGTAATAACACACACACCTAACCATAACAGTTAAACTCTGGTAATCTAACAAGGAACAATATTTAACCAAATTACTTATAAAATAAATAAAAAAATTAAATATAAAACAAATTAAATAAAAAATAAAATAAATACTAAATAAAAACCTCAGATATCACAGGTGTTTATGTAGCCTAGCAAATTAACATATAGCAAAAAGAAAATGGATAATACAAAAAAAACATGAAACGTACTTAACGATTGAATTAAAAATGAATCACTTGGCTTAGCCTGCTATGGAGGATGAGAATGTTACTGATCGACTGCAGTGAAATCTTGTTTTATACAGTCTATGAGTGAAGTTAAATTATTGACTCCTTTCTTGTTACGCGGCAAATCGCAGGACTGAAGGACCCACGCTGTATTTTTTGACCGCCCACTCTCAACCGCAACAAACGATAAAAACCGCCCGCTCCCGCAAGATTTGCGTTGGGTCCTGCGGGACTCCAATCCTAATGCGGCCCTCTAGTAGGAGTTCTGGGTGGTTGCTAGGTGCTACTTGCTCAAAAGAGCACATCCAGAGATACAATTCAGAGTTTAACAGTTACTTAGAGTTAGGGATTTGCTCAAATCCCTGATAGGGGATAGCCTACCTTAGCAAACACATCTAAAAAAGGACTTTTAATTAAAAACTAATAAAACTAGGGATGCACCGATACTGATACCAGTATCGGTATCGGGCCGATACCAAGCTCATGTACTTGTACTCGTAAAAATACCCCCGATACCAAAGACCGATACCTCACGTGACATAACTGACAGAATTTTCCGTGCACAGAGACACCCACGGCAGCAGCAGAAACAATGTCAGGCTCAGGGGTGTGGAAATACTTCAAAATTAATGATGACAACCCATACATTACGAACTGTATGCTTTCAATCACAATTCGTTATCGATTAGTGAAGGCGGGATAGGCGGAATCGCACAGACCGGAAGTGCTCTCTCTTGGTTCTCCTTGCGCCTGAATGGTCAAATGCACACATAGTTGTCAAAATGTCCATCGTGTGGAGTATCTTATGTAAATACAGTCGGTTATGGCTTAAGTGGACGTAAACATTTGGGTGAAAACAGGATATGTGTCAGTATCTATGGATTCTGTCTTAAAGGGACCGTAGCCTATATTTGTCATTAATGTTAATAAAACAACAAAATATGTTAAATAAATGTATACATGGTAAATAAACCTACTGTATCTGAAAAACAAGTTTATTTAATTTGTATCTCTATAGTATTTGTTTGTAATTTGTTTGAAAATTTCTTTTTATATAACAACAATTATATATATTGGTAATTATGCCCTTTGAAGGTGAAATTTTTGTTCTTTAAGTTTGTGACAAGCACATAAAAATGTATTACTTTTTTCATTAGAGTAATAATAAAGAAGCTGTCCTACATTAATTAGTCTCACTGTGCTTGGAAAACTGCAACATCACCAAAAGAAAAAAAGAAAGTGAAATTAATAAATGTATAGGCATCTCTATCGTTATTGGGGAGTACCAGAAAAAAAATATCGGTAATCGTACTCGGTCCTTAAAAATGCTATCGGTGCATCCCTAAATAAAACAAATAGTGGAATAAAGAAAGCAGCTGTACTAATACACACCGAAGGCTCCTTGTCCCCCTCCTCAGTGAAGAACCAGTCATACTGCAAAAGAACACCAGAATTATTTCACCAATGCTCAAAAATGAGACATTTAAAAGAGGAACTTTCTTAGTTTTAACATGAGAAGAATGAAGAACTCACATGCTGTATGAGCGTTTCTACAATCTTATACTGGTCTGGCATGTGTGTCACCATGTGAGTCATATTGTCTTCAGATGTTCTCACTAGTGTTGGGCCGAACACAATGGCCAGATTCCGTGGCTCCATCTGACACAATGATAAATGAGCAAGATGAGACATTTCTCCCTTTTATATATGAAAAACAAAGAGAGTGTTCACACAGGATGCATTCTTGTGTTCTGTACGTGCAGTGTTTTAATTATTGGATCTATTGGTCTTATTGTATATGATTCATCTGTGAACATTATTTAAAATTACTTTCCATTTTGGTTGACGTCACCAAGCCCTTTTATTTTTAAGCAATCCTCTCTGATCAATCCATAAAATCAAGTCCCACCACTTATGAATATCTTATTTTACTCATAAAATGAAATGAGTTGCAAACTTCATTCCATGCTTACCTTTAGAAAAGAACGTATAAAATAATATCTCCATCACTGAAAATCTGGCAAAAAGCTTGCAATCTAAAACATGTCTCGAGAGCCTTGTATTATGTGTTCTTTTCCATTCTGCTGCACGTCATCTTGTTGTTTTTGAATGGAAGCGCACATTCTGTGTGTGTGTATATCCCTAAAATTGTTTTACCTTGTTCTTTTCTGAATTTTCAGCCACAGTTTTGAGATGTGCCGAGAGGAACTTCAGTGTTTCATAATGATGATCGGGCAGCTCGTGAAGCTGGAGAATGAGAGGTTTATTCAAGGCTTCCGTAACATACAGAGAGATTATTACCACAGTAAACAAATTGTTATTGAGGCAAACAGCTGCTTACCAGTCTCTTGAGCACTTTGAGTCTCTCTACAGGATCCTCTATTCTGTTGGCATCAATAAAGTCTGCATACTTCTCTATAGAGGCCAGATCATGAAGGAAAATGATTTCAGTTGTCAGGTGTTGAAATTGCATGTGTATTTCACTCACAGCCACTAGATGGCAAACTATACAATTAATGTTGAGCAAAAGAAACATATATAAATAAAATATGAGTCATAAAGAGCCTCAAGCAAGGGAATTCCAACAAGGACTTTTACCATTAGTGAAGAGGGGTTCAGGAAGTTTCCTGAAGAAGGATTTGAGTAAACTGCTGATCACATTCAAGTCCTTCCATTTCTGCCCAAGAGTAGAGAATTATTAAAAAAGGGAAAAAGGACCTCAAGCAAGAAACAGAGAAAATGTAACAGACACTTAAACTAGACAGAGACAGAAATACACACTCACATCATCCTGAATATCAATGTCACCCATGCCCTTGTTATTGAGCTCTTCCTGCATGATGGAAATGGCGGCATTATTTCCTGGCACTCTGTAAATGCCTGTGTATTCCAGTCCTCGTTCTTCCACCAGCTTACAGCACACTTCAACTATCAGGGGAACAAACTAAAACACACAAAGCTCAGTCACATACCTGCAAGCCAATATAAACCTCCGAGACTGCACAGCATATGAAAATGTGCTGCTTACATAGACAAATATGACTCCAAAATCAGCAGTATGAAAAACATATCAGGTTCCAAATGCAATTATGCTCATCCCACAAACTTAGGTAAACAATTACTCTTTAAACATTATTAAACACCTACAGCTAAAAATATCACAACTGTAGAGAGCTCACTCCCTTGTGAATAAAGTGTTTAATTGTACTGAATGTGTACTTGCAGATATTATATGAATGAAATTAAAGTGTACTTTAGGAGAATACACTTTCATGACTGTTTTTCTTAACAGTTAAGTACACTTTCTAATAATGTAAAATTAAATGTTTTACTTTAAAGTATATTTTAAATCATTGTTTTAATTATCTTTTGTCACACTTTAAAGAAGTACACTTATTTTGATGTGTTGACTAACATATTACAGCACATGTAATGTTTGATTATTTTAATTGACTGATTAAGTTTATAACTGTAGTGTGTTATCCCATATTACATTAAAAGTACTAAATTTCAAATTATAATTACAAATATATTTAAATACATGGCATACAAGTTTCAATAGAAATGTCATTAAAGTATATTTTAGTTTACCATAAATGCTTGTCAGTACATTTGGCAGTAAACCATATTTCAATAAAAATATAATTGTGAAATTACATATAAAGATGTACTTAAGTGGGTCAAAAATGCTCTCTAAAATTCAGCTAATGGTATTTAATATAAATTTAAACTATAATATTAATTTAACTGCAACTAACATGCAATTATGGAAAGTTTTCAAAACATTACATTCCGTTCGCACTTAAGTATATTTTTTTAAAGTATATTGTTTCAGTAACAAGTACTTTTTTTTAAAAAGTATGCTAAAGTGTACTTCTTTTCCACATGGGACAGTTTTAGGATGACAAGTCCTAAATGCCAAGTGAAACAAGAGCGAGGATGTTTTTTATGGTCTTACTCTGTTGTTCTGAGCTGGAGGACAGTCATCTAGTCTTACTCCAAATGTGACTCCAGGAGACGGTTTCTTCTCAAATGGCTTTCTCATCAGTCCAGGGATGCCCTTCCTCCATGTGCCCTTATCCTTGGGTGGGCTGGTTTCGTCTATTCACAGACAACCATAATAATCATGTGTTACAGAAACATTAGCACTTCAAACCTAGTGAGCTGTCAACCTTCTAAGGCAGCATCCTACCAGAAAAGGAAACTCACAAGTGACTGATTTACAATGCTCTACAAAAACAGCAACTCTGTTGATGTTTTTTCAAGTGCACAACACAAAAAGCAGTAATCAACAGCACTAATGACTTTTGATTTGTTTACAGTTGGTTCCAGTAGAGTTTTATGTTAGCATGTCGCTAAGCTAAATACACCAAATGCTGTGACACACCAAACTGACATCAAAGAACTAGCGGTGCCAAAAGCTTACAGATGCTCAACGATAGCCAGACGTTGGCCGACTGTTGGCTTGGTGTGTCAGGGCCTTAATAAGCAAAAAAGTACTTAAAGTTGCAGCAAGCAATTTCTGACAAACACTGTTGATATTTGAAGTCAACCCAAACAAACACACCCCTCCCTTCATTGCAAGATTGGATGTCTCTTTATCACAGCTGAAGTGAAGCAAAATAATGCTTCGCAAAAAATAAAGTGAAAGTGATGAACAAACAACAAGGAAGAACAAAAAATTAACATACAGTACATAAGAGTATATACAAGCAAGAGATCGTTGTTAGTCGTCAGCAACACACCAGCTCCAAACAAACAATGACACTGAAACTGTCCTGTTACTACAGCTAACATTACAACAACAGCATATCTTGGTTCTGTGAAACATAGCAAAACCAATGTTACTTACATATGGAACAGAAACAACACAACATCGGCGTCCATTTTCAGGCCTTTCCGCTAAGGTCTCTGTAGCTCTGGAAAACTTTTCTAATATTAACACGGGTCCTAAAGCTCTTGCTTAAAGGGGTACTTGATTATGATTTCACTTTTTTAACTTTAGTTAGTGTGTAATGTTGCTGTTTGAGCATAAACAACATCTGCAAAGTTACGACACTCAAAGTTCAATGCAAAGGGAGATATTTTCTTTTACAGAAATCCTTTTTTTAAGGACTACAACAAATGGCTGGTAGGGACTACAACAAGCTTCTTACCAGGTTGGTGACATCACAAACCCCAAAATTTACATAAACCCTGCCCATGAGAACACGCAACAAAGGGGGCGAGGCCATGTTGGGCTGCTTTAGAGAAGAGGAAGAGTTGTTGTAGTAGAGTGCTGTTGCCATGCCGTCATTTTACGCCGTACTGCTTCATAAACGAGGGTCAATTCAACACTGGATTTGCACAAAAGATTAACATGACGGCACATGCTAGTCGATGAGTTGAATCAACTCTACAGCAACTACATAAATTTATCCACTAACCATTCAGAAACATCCAGTTACATTCTAAAAGTTGTAACTTCTTCCTGAGTCTCTCCATCAGTGTCCGACTCCAGTTTGAACAATGTAAGGCTGAACACCGTTACTGACACTAGTCATTTTGGCTGAGTGAGATTCTCCAGCTTTGTTGCTGTTGAGTATGCGAAGCGCAAGCTTGTTAAAGCTCCACCCTCTTCTAGAAAGCGGCCAGGAGCAGTAGCTCATTTGCATTTAAAGGGACACACACAAAAGCGGCGTGTTTTTGCTCACACCCAAATAGGGACAAATTTGACAAGCTATAATAAATGATCTGTGGGGTATTTTAAGCTGAAACTTTGCAGACACATTCTGGGGACACCAGAGACTTGTATTACATCTTGTGAAAAGGGGCATAATAGGTCCCCTTTAATCATTACCCTTCTTTTTCCAGTGATATTCCTCTGACCTTTTCTTTCTTGTAATGTCTCTCAGTTATCTCTCTTTCTACAGTCTTTCTTCAAATCTCCCTCTTGCTCAATCTCTCCTCCCCCATCATGAGTGGACACACCACCTACTGCTGATTGGCTACAAATGTGTTGTGGTGCTTGGTCCGATCCACTTTCAACAGCGTTTCTCAGAAATCGCTAACCACAGCTTTAACACACACAAGTACTTGAGAACTTTTTTATTGATACTTAAAAGTACTGAATAAAATACAAAGAATCTGGAGTTAGTGTCCTTGATGATTTTACCTTTGTGCATGGCTTTCCTGTCGTGGTCCTTGTTTGGTGAGTGAGGGCTTGTGGCTTTATTCTCCCCCTTACCACCCAGTAATGTCTGCCTGATGCTCAGGGACTGACGGGAGGCCTTGGGTGAGGGTTCTGTCTTACTGCTGGGTGGACTGCAACACACATAAACCCAGTTAAGCTCTAGGAGAGGAAGAAGTCTACAAACAAATTTTACGGGAATTCTTCCCGTCTTCCTGCTTACCTCATTAGAGTGTTGTATTCCTTTATTTTCCGGTTGATGAGGTCTGTGCTAGTAACAGTCGCATTCTACAAAAGGAAGAAGGAAAAACAGAGAAGGCAGACAACAGTGAGTGGATGAAATGTAAGAGTGGAATCCCCAAACACACCAAAGGGCTTGTGGATAACCCTGTGCTTTCAGAAGAAGACACCCTATAGTGAAGATGCTGTGTTTTTCCTCAAGAGTTACTATTTCTTTTAAAAAAAGCCCGAGGTTATGTTCAGCTATTGTAAGAAGGATCTTTAAATAGGGCCTTTTTCCATGATTCATGAGGGAAGTCCAAAACATCCACCATATCAATATCAGGTACTGTACATGGATAGATTTACCCCTCACCACTCACGTCACTAAACGAAACTGCAATAATGACGGTTGTTTAATTTAAAAAAAAAGGTTTCCTGTCAGCCTTTGTGATCCTTCGGATTTAGATTAAGTTATATTGTATTTATAGTGTCTAGCACATATATCAGTGCCGCAGTGACTTTGGCACATGTCTGAGCGTTCAAAGGCTATTAAGATATTTAAATATTGGTTGGTATTATTCTGTTAAGATATTTCAATATTGGTTGGTTTTGTTTTAAGTAAGAGCAAGTGATTCTCAAACAGTATTAATGAAAATATGTTTGGATTTTGCAGGTGAAAATTCTGAAAATGTCTGAAAAGTCTGATGCTCATGCAACACGCCTGAGTGTTTAAAAGTAATGAATGGAATTAAAGAATCTGGTTTTGTTCTAATCGAGTGTGTACAATACTCAAAAAGCATCAATGAAGATACAGTCAGTGTCTTTCGAAAAATAGCAGGTTGTCAAGGAGTTTTATGTGAGTTTAACATTTCACAAAATTATTTAGTCATTTAAGCGACGATGTTGAGAAATTTAGGATTTCAGGCAGAATTACTATATTGCAATATTGTTCCTTACTGCACTGTAAAAAAAAAAATATTTTCACAATTTGTTATCACAACATTTTTTCTTTTGTCAAATCAACTTCAGTAATTAATGTGGTTCAGATAACATAATATTTTGAGTTTCTGTTGATTAAACCAATCGCCTTCATTGTATGAACTCAAATTTTTAATTTCAATGAACTCAAAATTTTAAGGCAACCAGGTAACATACTTTAAGTTAAACCAACAATTCTTTTTTACAGTGTGCGGTTGAAGATTACTTATATCATGGAAAAGATGCATCGCATACCACACAACACCACATCTTTAAAATTCAGACACATTGTTTTCTGTGACTTTTCAAATCATTGTTAAGAGTGTGTATCCACCCTATGTTGCAAGGCGGAAGCTATTTTGTGCGAGACTTCTAAAACATTAGGTAAATAACAAAAAAAATAAAGTGCAGTAAACCGTAAAACTATTTGCGCTACAAACAGTGTGTTTATAATTAAGATAATACATTAAAATAATACGGTAAGAAATACCAGCTTGCAACATCAAGAGCTGTTTTATAAAGCTAAAAATAATTGGAAGCGGATGAAGCCAGACACATTTAATTTACAAATAGCCGTGCCCACTCTTTCATTAAAAATAAAGTGGATAGACATTTTTCAGTAATAAGTTTATCTTTTTGTGCCTTGAACAAAGTCTGTGCAGAAATATCATAATTTAGATCGCCCTTTTACTTTCCATTTGTGCAGTTTTTTTTCTTTCGTTTTTTCTTTTCTCAAAAACCAAACTTCAAACTCATCAATGCCACTTTGTTCATTTTTGCCTGTATGGTGATTAGATTCACTGTTTTGACCTGCCATCTTGAACACTACCTGTGCGATATCTGAGAATTTTCCTAGCCAAAGCTTGACCATTCTCATCCAGTGTATGACCAGCTTGATAGTACAGATAAGACATTAAGGGGAAATGATGGGGAGAATGGATCTGAACTTGGATAACATGCATGAGAACTAAGGCTGTGTGTCCACCATAGTGTTTTTAGCCAGCTGAAAACACCAGCGCTCTTCTGAAAACGCCTTGCTGCAGGCGCTTGAGAGCAGAAATGTTACTAATATGTGATTTCCCAGATAGTTTGCTTCTGAAAATAAAAATGTCAATTGTTTTTAATGATTTTGTTCCATTGTTGTGCTTGTTGTTGTCGTCTGTTGCCATTGTACAAGCAGAATGTGGCATTTGGTTACTGTGGTATTTGTCCCGCCCCTCCTCCACTGTGATTGGACGGCTGGGTAAAAAGTGACAGTGATAAGTGCTGCGTTTTACCCAAAGTTGAAATTCTTCAACTCTCGGCAACCAGAAAAAAAAAAAAAAGCAGAGCGCTCAGCATTCAGCGTGAAACAGATGCTCAGTGCCTCGTAATGCTGCTGCCGTTTTAAAAAAACATTCACATAAAAAAAAAAAAAAAAAAAACCTGAAAAAATTTGCTAGCCACGGGAAAAAACGCTTTGGTGGACACACGGCTTAAGGCTCGGCTTTGACAGAACTCTCAACAAATATTTAATCTCTGGATTCAGAAAGAAAAAAAAAAACCTTCCAAGCACCCAAGTCAGTCTTAACATAATTGGGATAGTGAAGATGTAAGTAATTTAGATTGTATTTGAAGGAAAAAGTGTGTTATGATTACTGATCGTTCACCTCTTCATCCAAGTTGCCGTTTTCTTGAATGACTCGGATCCAGGACAGCATTTCCTCTCGATCTTCCGCCTGGAATAGGTATTCACAGTCTGACGTCGTCAGCCGAAGGACATTCTTCCGCTTTGTATCACTGTAGGAGATGTCAATCAGACAGGCTTTGATGCTGATTGGCAGAGGCTCGTCTTCGATCTGGGAGTTGGTGTTGGTTTGTCCGTCCCTCTTGTCTTTGTACAGGTAGAGGCAGTGACCACGAAGCACAGCATAGATCTGCTTCCAAGACCGTATGCCACTGCCAACACGCTGTAGAAAAGATAACAGAATTATGAAAATATGATTGAATGAGCCATGTCTGAAGTTAAAATAGTACATATACACAAGTGGCTTAGCAACTGTAAACAGTCTACATTTTACAAGTTTTTGAGGGGTTTATTTGATAAAAATTATGGTACATTATCCCACTTATTATAGGGTGGACACTAGCTCTGGATTGACAATATTAATTTCTCGATTTTAATCAGTAATGATATGGTTTCTTTAAATCAAAAATCTTTTAGTCTCTGTGCTGTTTTCTGTTGATGAACTTCACTAAACATTTGTAGCGTGTCTGCCATCCAATAATCGCAAAAAGCTTTGTGCTTTGTTACTTTTAATATGAAGCAAAGTCTCAACTTTAAAATTCTGTCAATTTTATTACGAAATTCAAACAATAAATGTAGATTTGGCGCTATATTTGGCGCTAATCAGTTCAAGAGGCAGCACGGATCAAGCGCTCGTGAAGCGATCATCTCATCTCCTCTTTATTACTTGTTACCGCATGAAATAAACATAGGTGAACACCAGAAAGTATGTTGAAATATACATTACAACTTACCGAAATAAATCCTGTCTCATGTAAAGATATCAATAAAACAGCTTGTAGGCTATACAATGTCACTTAATGTTACATTTACCTCAAGAAAGCTATTCAATGTCCACATTCTCATTAGATTAAAAAAAAAAAAAAAAAGCATTTTGCAAAATATGCACTGTATTACATATTAATTAGGCTATATTTTTACTTAACCTGTTATTGATGTCTTTATTATTTAATGTATGTTTAAATAAATCTGTCATGAAAACAAGTTATTACAGTTTATTGTCATTTAAACCCTTATTGTGATTATTATACACCCTTAATTGTGGTAAAATCACTATGACCCACAGTCTTATTGTCGGATTATTGTTTAAATGTACCACATATTGTACGTGTTTTAAGGCCCCGATATACTTATGGCGAAGTTCTTTTTCATTCCTCGTTTAGGGGTAAAACGAAGTTTGAAATACGTGAGCATATACTATATACTATTATCGAACGTCCACAGTGGCGTTTAGATGAAAATGTAAATATGTGCTGTGCGCTTTCCTTTCAGTAACAAAATAAACACAACAAAAATGAGAAAACAGCAAGCATTTTTATAGAAAGCATAAGAACAGCATCTGATCATAACAACATGGGTATGATAGCACGAGCTCTGCAAATTAGCACTTCAGTAAAGTCATGTCACATTTATTTTTATGGCATTTTATTCAATAGATTGCTTAAAAGCAAGCAGCTTTACAGTATCAAACAAGAAAAACAGTGACAGTGCCTTATTTCATCAGAAGCACAACTTCATTTTCTACTATAAAGCGGCTATCCAGTGTGTTCATGTTTTCACTCGCTGAGATCTTACCTCGATAGACTCATTGACAAAATGAATCAGAGACGAGTTCCACATGAAAGAAGGCGGAGCCTCAGCGCACACATCCTATTACGTTATTGTCACGGACCAATGGTAGTACATAGGTATTTTGTTCTTTTCCTGAGAGTTCGCTTTGGCAAGCCGTTTCGAACTCCCAAAATGAACACCGAACGAACTTCGTTTTGGCGTGATTTTGTTCGAAATGACGTCACATCAGTTTGTTCTTCGATTTCGTTTAAAGTATATCAGGGCCTTTAACCTTTTATATGTCTGAGTGGTGTAAAATATGACAAGATCTCTTAAGACAAGATCTCTGGCACTACAGGACTTTGGCCAACATTAAATGTTTCTGAAAGCCTGCCAGCCATTCTCATTCATTTAGAGACTCGTTTCAACAGGTTCACAATATGTTTGACAAGGAGTTCTTCAGTATCACAGACCAGCATGCTCTAAAGACACCTTCATTCAGTACTGGGACTCAGAACAAGAGAAAACATGAATGTGAATTTTGGTGTTTAGTGGTGTTGTACCTTGCCCTTATCTGAGTTCAGCTGCCGGAAATAAAGCGGACCCTCCTTTGTGGCATCAGTGAAGACATCTGAAGTAGAGTCTCTCCTAGAGCCAGAGTCCTCAGAAGACCTGTCAACAGCCTTAAAACACACCAAACATGGATCAGCCTGCTGCACAATTCATCTTCTTTGACAGCTGCCACTGAAAACCCTATGAGGACCACTGAGTTCAATAGTTCTCAGTGAAAATTCACTCTGAAAAAAATTAAAATTTTTAATCAAAATAATTAAATATATTGATTGATTAATCAATTGAATCACATATTTCAATATTTACTGCCAAATTAAGATGATTCAAAGATAATTCTCATTATAAAACGGTTAGTTCCTGTCCTTGATTCTGATTGGTCAGTGCCTGTGTTTTATTAACGATAAAACACGGCTATGACCGATTCACCCAACGGTTCTGTGCATCACTACACAACACCCTAAGCAACCACTCTTAGCAACGTAAACTGTATGTTCTCAATTTATATTGTTCATTGAAGCTTACTGTATTATGTAGAAGAATGTTGTGAGAAAAAGATCGAGTGAGCGAGTTTATTACCTGCATTCAGATTTAGCATTTTCTTTCAGGTCAGTCCTATGTTCATAATAAAAAATCTGTTTAAATGTCTGATGTATTATCTTGTCCTTTTAACAGTTAAGGGGTTTTCCCGTGACTGACAGCACTAGTCAAAGCATTTGTCAGTTGCGTCTTGTTCTGTGTTCACAACAATTCAGTCTTTTCAATGTAAAAGTCTTCGCTACTGACTGACACACTCATAAAGACAGTCTTTGCCGCCATCTAATGGTGTAATAATGTAACTTCTGTTGCTGTTCACGGTCAGGGACTATTTTTTCCGGTGGAAGGAAGGCTTTTAGTGAAAGTTTACTTCATGAAAGTTGCATTGATACATATTTTTGGCTTTAATACTTGTATTGTGTGGTAACCGTTTTATAAAAGCAATAAGGTACTCGAGGCTAGTGCTGTATCGTGAATAAGTCATGGCTGAAGGGGTTGCAGGCACTCCGCTTCGCGCCGTGCCTAACAACGCCCTTCAGCTGTGACTTATTCACGATACAGTACAGCCTCTCGTACCTTATTGTTTACATATACCAGTATTGACGATAACCGTGATGTTTAAAAAATGAAATATCGATATCAAGTGTTAATACGTACGGAGACCCGTACATGACATGCAGGAAAAAAAGTAAATCGTGCACATGATTTACTAATTTGTTCCCTAGATTTACTAAAACGTGCGCACGATTTATAAATCGAGGGAACGAATTAGTAAATCATGCACACAATTTATAAATCAAGGGAACGGATTAGTACATCATGCACACGATTTATAAATCGAGGGAATGAATTAGTAAATCATGCGCACGATTAATAAATCGAGGGAATGAATTAGTAAATCATGCGCACGATTAATAAATCGAGGGAACGACTTAGTAAAGCATGTGCACGATTTATAAATCGAGGGAACGACTTAGTAAAGCGTGTGCACGATTTAGCAAATCGAGGGAACGAATTAGTAAATCGTGTGCACGATTTATAAATTGAGGGAACGACTTGGTAAAGCGTGCGCACGATTTAGCCTACTATTTTTTTCCTGCATGTCATGTGCAGGGCTCCATAAATACTACATATGTGATCGTATCGTAAATAATCCAGTACCAGTAACTAGTTGCCATTCCAAACTGGTAGGTGGCAGTATTGCACCTTATAATGCTGGTTGCCACCTATCATAAAACGGAAAAAAAGACGACGACGCAGTGTGAGCTACAGTACTACTGCCACATAAATTCATGTCTGAGGACATTACAGACGAGAGCAAGACCGTCTATCCAAATACGAGAACTTGCAAATGTAGAAGTTTTTTGGGTTTGAAAAAGACAGTGTTGGAAGTGCCAATCAACAGTAAGTTCTTTTTGTATTCTGTACGGTTACAAACTTGTTATTGTAACCAAACTTGGTTACAAACTCTCTGTCCGTCTCCCTACACTCATATTTTGATTGTGATTCATTGGCCAAAAAAGAGAAAATAAAGTTAAAGATAAATTTGAATGATTTTTTCTTCGTTAATTCTTTTGGACACGAAAATTGTGTAGTGAAAATCTGATGTTGTGACCATTATAGTTCACACATGACACATTCTTGTATGTCTTGTCTGTATATGCACACATGCAGACTGACATGTTTGTCACAACTAGATTCTGTTCCGAGTCTAGTTGTGACAAACGCGAGAACATGTCAAATGTGGATGGTTCTACACTCATTCTGTGCTAACAGGTGGGGCTATGAAAAACATGAATGTGACACTTTAAACTTGCACTTCTCTGACAGAAAATCCCTTTATTGCAGAATTTACGTATGGGTCAGTGTGCATGATTAACTTATTTTTATAATTAATGACAAAATTATCATTAAATTGACTTAATGTTAGCTGGAGGTCAGGTGCTAACTGGACAGAACTTTATCTAAGGTGTAAACTAATCATAATGCAGTTAGTGGGAGTCTTAGTCATTTATTATCTCTATTACAGCAGTCTCACCTTTCTAAGGCCCTTGAATCCATGGGTGTGTTTAATCGACCGCCTGTACAGACACAGTAAACACAGAGGTCATATAATGCGAGAGGCAGCAATGGAAGAAGGTTGACTTTTCAACCTTGTGGTCACTGTACTGGTGGATTATGATTTTACATAGTGACTTTAAACTTACCCTCTTCCTTCTTCTCTGTAATTATCCAAGCCCTCATCAAAGGACCTGGAGCGCTCTGTTTTAGCTCCAGAATCTGATTCCAGAATTGTGAGTCGTAAAGAATCTAGGTTGGAGATAAGGGTGAATTCATAAAAAAAGAGACACATTTCTGATGTCACTGAGATATTGTATATGTTGGCAGAGATATTCCTCACCCTGGTCATGGGACAGCTGTCGGCGTATTACGGGAGAAGGGGAAGTTGGACTGGGTGGGATGGTGGTGATGATAGGTGTGCTTGAAATCACGGCAGATGCGGGAATGTGTGTGGTGTCATGGTCGTTGCTGGAGATTGACGGCTCATCTGATGACAACAGACATAAGACACTCAAAAGATCTTTTATCTGTGTAGTATATTGCATGGATTACTCTAGTCCAATAGACACAACAGAAAGTCAGACAGTCTAGAGGAAACCTGCTTACTCATACAGCTAGTGAGCAATCCTTAAATTGATAAGCTTCCCACATACACAGACAATAAACAAAAAGTAGAGCAGACGGGTTGCATCACTAGATAAAATATTAGTAGTACTTTTTTAACCACAGCATTTTAACTCCCTTTAGTTTTGAATAGATTGAATAGATTAGATTTAAGTCCTAGTAGCCATTGCTTTCTCTGCAGTCTCTGTGTAATACACTAATAAAATTTATGGGGGGTTGAGACACAAGTTGACAGTCTACCAAATTTAACATAAGCCCTACCATAACAAAAGTCACAGTCTTTCAAATAAAACACAAAACCAAATGAGAAAACAAACCCAAACCAAAGTATATCAAATTAACTTAAAAACAGAGTCTACCTAACAAATCCATTCTACCAAATCAAACATAAAACATCATTGTTTTGAAAGAGATTAGTGTTTCAGGAACTAATCCAAAAAAAGAGGAATCTTTGAGCTAGTTTCCACTGGCATGTTCCATTACTTTGTCATATCGCTTTACTGCCCTCTTGTTTGTCTGAGGTTTCCGAGCTGTGGATGAACTGGAGGGAGTGTCAGGGAATGGCAGTGGAAGTGGCTTCCTCAGTCCCGCTGCCTTGGGTGGAATGTGTCAGTATGTCACATTATCTGTGCCCCTGTAGACTATGATGTCATGTCCTATCACTCTACTGGAGTACATTACAGTTTGGAGATGCTCCCAGGGACTGACCCATGCACTTCACAAACACTCTGAGCTACAACACTGCCTAGTTGTGTACATATCAAAGCCCATAACACATTCTATAATTAAATGTGCAGGCTGGTTAAGTATGGAACTGTATATTGAGAAGCATAACCATTTGTGATGACCAATCAACAAATTCAAATGTCTTCATGTAGGACATACCTAGGGAATATGTATGTCTGTAATATCTAGAAATGCCAATATAGTGAGGATGACCGAAAGACACCTATGAAAACACTGTGCTTCTTTAAAGCTCTCTCTCACACAGATATTACCAGAACTCAAATTACTCATCACTCCTCTCTGCCAACTTTGTTTACATTGGGTTGAGCTGTTCATCCTGCTGTTATTACTGTTAACATCATAAAACCCCACTGTTGTACACCACTTGATCTACAGCTCTCTATGCAAAGCCTGGGCCATTAAGGACAGAGAAACATTGTGGCCTTTTGTATGATTTATCTGAGCAATAAAAAGCAAATTCATCAAGACCTGCCCTAGTGTGACAGTACAATGATGCAGACAATGACTGCCTTGTGTAAAAAGTAGGGAGATAAAGTTCAGATATTTAGTTTACCATGAATAATATAAAACAGTGAATATTGAGATAAAGCCTTTTTCCTTGCATCCCATCAGCTGCTTAATATGATAATCAGAGATACAGCAGGAACACGTTCTGAGAATCGCTTTGCTAAGCACATCTCTAACTATATACTTTACCTAGACAAAAATGAAGCAAGGAAACAGCCAAAAGAGATGCAACTGGCATATGCAAATCCCCTTTGAATATGTCAAAGTATATACAGTACATTTTTAAATGAATTTGGAAGATGCTTGAACTACAGGACAAAAGTATTTAAAAGTAAAGTAACAAAAAATATATTAAAAACATTTTAACCTTATCAAAACTCATCTCCTTTTAGGGTAGACTGAACAGTTGCTATAGCAATAGTGTCTGTAGTTATTTTATATAGTTGAAAAAGCCTCTCACCAATGAAGGGAATGGAGTCCAGTGAGTCATCCAGGTTGCTTGAAAAGGAGGTTTTACACTGGTCTCCTAGTTTCCTCATGTGCATTTCGCGCCGGGTATTGTTAGGCAGCCAGCATGTGTTGGAGACTGCAGGTGGTTCAGCCCCTCCCTCTGTCTCATTCACTGCCAGAATGTAGGAAGGGTGGCGGATAGGTTGAGATCCAGACTTCTCCCTCAGAACCACAACTACAGTGGCATCTTGACCCTCGATACCTTCCACCTCCTTCTCACTGGCTTGGGATTGTGGTTCTATGTACCTAGGCTTCTGAGGAACTGTTCCGTTACTGGTCAGTATGGGCTTGGATCCACCCTGCTTTGTTCTGTTGGGTTTAGTGGCAGCAGAACAAGAAGAAGAGCGACCTCCACGGGCTACCTCTCTGAAAGGCTCCTGAAGGCTGTCAGCCCGCCCCCTAGGCTGTAACTGCTTTGCATTGTGGGGCATGTGGTTGGCAGTGAGCGGTGTTCTTTGGTCTTTGATGGCGCCTGTGTTGGAACTACCAGTGATGTGGCCTTGTATTGAGGCGAGGGCAGAAGCTATATAAGAAGCAGCAGCGGTGGAAGGGTCTGAAACATAATTCTTGGCAGGTAGCAGTGAGGGTCTGTTTACGGAAGGTGCAGAGGTGTTACCCAGGCTTTCAGCTCTGGAGGTAAGCAATGAATCCGTACCTCTACTGAAGAGAGGGGTGTTAGGCAACCCTGGGTAACTGCCCCCTCGTCTGTCTGAGCTAAATACACCCTGTGCCATGCGCAAGGAAGAAGACTGCCTGCTTGCTCTTGCCTCGTCCCCTCTGTGCATGAGTAACCACTCCTCTGTCTCAGTTCTGCAGCATGCCTGCCTGTCCAACATGGATGTTGCATTTTCATTCTGTCTGCCAAGATAGTCACAAGAATATGCTCTCGGTTTCAGGATACCTGTGGGGGCCGACGGGATTGCATTCTGGGAAGCACTGCGAGGCCAATTCTGTGCTAGAGCAGTCTGTTCTGCACCACCAAGCCTCTCCTGAGAAACGCTACGCAGAGGCAGCACAGTGGATACCTGATAACTCCGATCATGAGAGGCGCTCCTCCGTCTCAGCTGTGATCCAGAAAAGCCCCGTGAGGGTGTAGCTGTTGTTGATGCGCTCTTCTGCTTGCTGTATTCACCTGTACTGGATGGGGACGCGGCTCGCAGACTGTCCAGACGTTCCTGAATAGTCCGGGAGCCATACATGTAGAGCCGTTTGTTGTCAATATACTCCTTGTAGGTGGTGTAGTTCCTCCAGTCAATGTTCTGGTGGGGGGAGCAGGGGGAGGGGGTGGCTGGTGGAGGAGATGGTGTGTAAGGGGTGGGAGAGGTGGCTGATGGGATGGTTTCTGCTGTTGTGGTTAAGGTATGTCTATGGGAAGATACAGGCTTAGTGTCTATGGAAGTCTGTGCAGTTCTGGGGGTAGTGTCGGAGAACCCAGTGAGCTCTGCAGTTCTGCTGGGCTTGTGCTGTGATTGTGCTGCCCCAGTTGGAGATGACGTGGCATGGGCCCTGGACCTGTTAAAGCTTGGGTCTGTTGAAGCCGCATTCTGGTTCTCCTCCGTCCTGTGGCAGGGACCAGCCCAGGCCACATGTGAAGTTTGATCTGTAGATTCAGGTGATGCTACCATTGTCCTAAAATTCTCATTAAATACATGCACAACAGTTTGGGTCTTGGGGACCTGAGAGGTTTGAGATGGGATAGGGGGAGATAAAGGGTTATCAATGCGGCAGCCTATGTCAGGCTTCTGGCATCGATTTGCTCCTTGTCTGGTTCCACATGATGTCTCGGCAGAGCGTGATGGCTCTGACACCTGTGCCATGGCCAAGGCATTGGGCTCTATCCGTGGGTAACATATTGGGGGCGGCTCAGGGATATTCTGGGCATTTCCACTATATGCCTCATTTCCTTTGAGGTAAGCATCTTGAGAATAGGCCTGAAAAGAAGGGACATTTCATTAAATATAATGAATGAGTAACACTACAAGCACTAAACATATACTGAAATGCAAAATAAATTAATTACAAACATGGTTAATGTTGTATCAAACATCAAAAATTTTACCTCTTTACTATTTATGTAGTAAATTACAGGGGGCAGGTTGACCCCGATTTCAAGTATCTAAGTTCAAATGCATCCCAGGAAAAGTGAGAGAGAGGAAAAGGTCAAGTAGCAAGGCTCAAATGCCTTTAACCGCATGGAGGGATTAGGTATCAGAGGCTTACCTACCTTTAGCTGAGGAGAGAGAGCAGTGCGCAGACAAGAGGAAAAAGCGAGAGGAGGGCAGCCTTTCACCGAGCATTCTACAGACGCTAGTAGCTGCTCTGTTATCATCTTACAAAGTCAACAGCCAACTAATATCCTAAAGGTCTAAATACTACATTCTGCTCAGGAAATTACTCCATTTACAATGGGCTCTCTTATCCCGCTTAATATATAAAGTTATTTCTGTCTCAGCTGTCTCAGTGTGCATATGACAGAGCTCCGGCATTAATGAGAGTGTAGACGTGATAGCTGGACTTTTGACACCTGAAGTGTCGAGTTACACAGACATGTCCCTCCCTCTCTCTCTTTCTCTGTCTGCTCCACCCCTTCCATGAAAATAAAGATGACTCAGAAGGCAACAAATATTAAGGTGCAACCTTATGGCAATGGAATAAATTAGGGGCAAAATATGTTTTGCTATTGAATATAATGTACTGTACACAAGCTTGCAGTTCTTAAGATAGGTAAAGACTAGATTTTAACAGACATTGCAGGTACAAAGGGAGATGTAATACACATGCACCTTCATGCAAAGGCAAAGAAACTTAACCACAACAGGGCAAAATTACATAAGAGAAGAGAGGGAACAAGTGACAGGTTTAGCTCCTTCTTACCAGAGCTGTGATATCCCTGGAGAACTGCAGCCGGAAAGTTAGATTGACAGTGGGAAAACAAAGGAAGAAAGAACAGGAAAAAGAGCAATGGTGAGGGAAGATGACAAGAGCTCTACAGGTACACCAGAAGCAATCAGCCCCTACTCCAGACAGTGCTGCTGTCATTCTAGTGCAGGATAAAGTATGCTATAAATACACACTGCAGCAGAAAGAGAGAGAGAGACTACTGGAGGGCTGCCAGTCCAACACCAGAGATGAACCAGACAGAGGAGGACACACTTGAGATCAGAGGGGGACGACTGCTGCTCTTTCCAGAGTGATCCTGCAGCTTTCAATGAAGTAAAACTTTCACACACAAACTCACAGTCAGCCAGCGTCTTTCTCTTATGCCCATGTGGCTCATTTCCATCCACACACACTCTTCAAAATAAAGGTCCCAAAAGGGTTTTTCTCCCCAGCGATGCCATAGAACAATTTTTGGTTCCCCAAAGAACCTTTCAGTGAACAGTTCTTAAAAGAACCATTTTTTTCTTAGTGTGAAGAACATTTTAATAATCATAAGAACTTTTTTTTTTCTACTATAAATAACCGTTTGTAATGGAAAGGTTCCATGGATGTCAAAGGTTCTTTATGGAACCATCAATGCCCTTTATTTTAAAGAGTGCAGTGATTGTCTAAACAATTCCGGTCTTTTCAGTTGGCAGCTTCAGTTTATTCTTTTCCTCTGTTGTCTGTATGCTCTTTGGACCCATTTACACTTGATATTAAGAAGGTGGTCCAATTACAAGTGGTCAGCTAAGACTCATTGCTGTCTACACCGGGTAGTAATACGGGTCTCAGATGTGTCTTCTGTGACCACTTCCACAATGAATTTCGAGGGGAGGGTCTCTGTGTCTGTCTCTAAAAATTAAAATTAAAAACTGCTAAAACTTATATTCTTATATATTATAAGAATATATAAGATTATATCTTATATATTCTTATTATTTTCTCAAACAAAAAAGTGAAAACTTATCAAATATTTTTGACAAAGTACACATTATCTGGCAACATGGATTAAAAATATAGCTAATGCAGGGCAATGGAAGAATGGAAAATGAATAGAATCTACAAATAAGGAAGCAAATGGATGGACATGCATTTAAATCTATACCTCCCATGATGGTCCTTATTTTTCATCTTTTGGTCAGTTTGTCCTTTACCTGTTTGTTTCAAGATGTTGCAGTGTTTTACAGTCAAAACATGCACTTTGCAAGGTGCTGCTTTGAATCTGATCAGGTGACTGCTTTGCATACAGTACTTGCCATTCCCTTAAAGGAACACTCCACTTTTTTTGAAAATAGGCTCATTTTCCAACTCCCCTAGAGTTAAACAGTTGAGTTTTACCGTTTTCGAATCCATTCAGCCGATCTCCGGGTCTGGCGGTACCACTTTTAGCATAGCTTAGCATAGTTCATTGAATCTGATTAGACCGTTAGCATCTCGCTCAAAAATGACCAAAGAGTTTTGATATTTTTCCTATTTAAAACTTGACTCTTCTGTAGTTAAATCGTGTACTAAGACCGACGGAAAATGAAAAGTTGCGATTTTCTAGGCTGATATGGCTAGGAACTATACTCTCATTCCGGCGTAATAATCAAGGAACTTTGCTGCCGTACCATGGGTGCAGCAGGCGCAATGATATTACGCAGCGCCTGACCCCCTGCTTGCACAGGGAGCGTGCCTTGCAACCATGGAAACATTTGTGAGAGATGCTGCGTAATATCATTGCGCCTGCTGCACCCATGGTACGGCAGCAAAGTTCCTTGATTATTACGCCGGAATGAGAGTATAGTTCCTAACCATATCAGCCTAGAAAATCACAACTTTTCATTTTCCGTCCATCTTAGTACACGATGTAACTACAGAAGAGTCAAGTTTTTTAAATAGGAAAAATATCGAAACTCTTTGGTCATTTTTGAGCGAGATGCTAACGGTCTAATCAGATTCAATGAACTATGCTAAGCTATGCTAAAAGTGGTACCGCCAGACCCGGAGATCGGCTGAATGGATTCGAAAACGGTAAAACTCAACTGTTTAACTCTAGGGGAGTTGGAAAATGAGCCTATTTTCAAAAAAAGTGGAGTGTTCCTTTAAGTCCATTACATATCTTCTGCCTATGATTACCAAGCACACATGGTAATATGATCAATTTTTCTGCCCCTACTCTACCTACACCAATTCTTTGTGTTTTATCCACCACTAAAGCTAGTTTGTCATCAGCATCATCATAAGGCAATTTTAGACTACAGCTTTTGCTGTAAATTTAACACTGTTTTACGTTGAGAGTTTTAGAGGTTATGTGTGAAAGAGACTCGCTGTCATAATCCTTCAAATCAGCTTCGGCAATCTGCCAGTTTCTGAAGAACTGACACAATTATTCCACACCATTTACTTGTAGGCCTATGTGAGTCCTTCACAAAGATGAATCTGCCCGATTAGAGCCTTACTGAAGAACCCCCAGATTATCACCAATCCTCCACCAATTTTCAAAGTGGGTGCGAAACACTGTAAGTTGTAGGCCTCTTCAGATCTATGTCTAACCATTAGAGGATCAGGTGTTTGGCAAAGTTGAAAACTGGACTCATCAGAGAATATCAGAATCAGGCAGATCCGTCTTTGTGAAGGACGCATAACTCAAGCCAAGTACATGGTTATCATGGAAGAAAACTGTCTTCCTTCTGCTCTGACAACATTCCCCAACTCAAAGGATTGGTTTTCCCCACAGGACAATGCTTCATGCAACATAGCCAGGCCAATCAAGGTGTGGATGAAGGACCACCAGATCAAGAACATCTCATGGCCAGCCCAAATTCCAGACCTGAACCCCATTGAAAACCTCTGGAATTTGATCAAGTCATAATCCTAATTTCGGACCTGATAACTATTGTTTTTGTTGTTGTTGTTTTTTGTGAAAAAATACATTAAATAATCAATAATAATATCTAAAATTAACAATTATAAAATTGTTCAATCTAAAAAGTTTGTGTGTTATATGATATCTATCTCTACTGGAATCAGTTGTGAGTTAATATCTTCTCATGAGGAGCGTTATTGGTATGTGGTACAGAGTTGCTGAGTGTATGTAGTGTTTCAAATCAGTCACTTATGAGGAACATTGCTGCCTTAGAGGGAAGATGCCTATGCAGACAGTAGAAGATGGAAGGTTTTGGAAGAGAACTTGTCACTAGAACTGCTTCCTGTTAGCTGAAATAACAAGCATGAGTGTCATTCCTAAGTCTTAAACTGCACACCGGATGGACTCATTACCATCATATCAGAAAGTGCCAGAGGGCTCCACAGTGGAGTATGAGTTTATGTGGCTGGCATGTAACAGCCTGAAATTTGGAGTTCCTTCTGGAATGTGCTCAGATATAGGGGTGGCATTATGCCCCTAGTTCTAAAGAAAACCTTATTATAGCTGAATTTAAAATAAGCACACACACACACACACACACACACACACACACACACACACACACAGGCGCCATCACGCTTCTCTGCTCCACTGGATCACTGAACTCTGCCTGGAAGAGCATCTTCACATACACAAACTGGTGCCATTTGTCTCCATTGCTCTGCTTTCCTTCCAACAATTCCTTTTGCTTAAGTAATTTCATCCATTCTCCATCCAGAAACTTCAAAAGCCTCACGTCTTTTGACCACAACACACATATACCAATAATTCAATGTTAAACTTGAATGGACATTACTGCCCACAAAATTAAAAATAAGAGTGCAGATGATAGAACTTGAATTTTCTCAAATAAGAATTCAGACAAGTTTTACTGACCAAGGATTTAAGGATTAGAATTAAAATTTCCTGATAATTTACTCACCCCCATGCCATCCAAGATGTTTATGTCTTTCTTTCTTCAGTCGAAAAGAAATTATGGTTTTTGAGGAAAACATTCCAGGATTTTTCTCCATATAGTGGACTTCAATGGCTACCAACGGGTTGAAGGTCCAAACTGCAGTTTCAATGCAGCTTCAAAGGGCTCTACACGATCCCAGCCGAGGAATAAGGGTCTTGTCTAGCGAAACAATCGGTCATTTTATAAAAAAAAAATTAAATTGATATACTTTTTAACCACAAATGCTCGTTTTGTACTAGCTCTGCGATATGCCACACATTATGTAATCACGTTGGAAAGCTCACACATGACGTAGGTGGAAGTACCACGGTAGGGCGAAAAACTCTATCTCATTTTCTCCTCCAACTTCAAAATCATCCGACATCGATGTTTTACCTTTTTTGTTGTAAAGGCCATTTGACTTAGGCCACATCCACACAAAGCCAGAGCTTTCCCTATCCAATCCTTTTTTCCTCGTTCTAAAAAAAATTCTGTAAACACGGCATCATCTCAAGAAATATTTGCGTACACATGAAATCAATGAAACCGACTCAAAACGATGTAGTATACATGCCAGACCAGTATGTGGCATTGTAATTCTGCCACAGAGATACACTAAAAATGAAGAAGACTTGGAGCATGCGAGTCGAGGGGTCAAGACGTGTGGTGATGACAGCATTGTTTCACAAAATATACAGATTGGCTGTACACACAAAAACGTAAGGGTGTCATTTTCAGATTTATCCACTCTGGGACCCGGTTTCAAAAATTAGCGGTTTCAGGCTCCCAAAACGCCGGATCCGTCTGGACGAAACGCCGATACGATACAAAATTTTTACCTATACAGCTAAATGCGTCTCCGTGTGGACGGGCTCTTAGTCTTTGCACGTTCACTTTGTAAACCCGTTGGTAGCTGTTGAAGTCCACTATATGAAGAAAAATCCTGGAATATTTTCCTCAAAAAACTTAATTTCTTTTCGACTGAAGAAAGAAAGACATAAACATCTTGGATGACATGGGGGTGAGTAAAACATCAGGAAATTTAAATTCTGAAGTGAACTAATCCTTTAACTAGCCAATACAAGGGTGAGAGAAAGCTTGAAGATGAATCTTTCACAATTTTTGTGAAAGAAATTATGATTTTTTGGTGTGACAAGTAAACCCATGAGAAATAAAACCTACCAGCTGTAAAATGTCTTCATCTTTTGGCATCACGCAGAGCTCCAGAGATGTGTCACTGCAAGAAAAAAAAAAAAAAAATTGAAAAGGAAAATGAAATACCTCAAATGTCATGACTACAGTCACAAGTACAATGCTTTTTTAATTCAAGAACAAGGAAGAACTGCTAGCCGTTATTACCAAATAAAATTACGCAATAAAGAGCATATTCATCAAACTTCCTCAATGATTAAGAGATTTATCTGGAAGATTTAACAGGAACAGATAATCAACCCACAAAATGAGCAAAAAGGGAGCATATGGACACAGAGCAGGAAGTATTCCTGGATTAAGTACCATTTAAAATCAAATTTCGGTTAAAATCAAAACCTACAACTAGTTACCAGGTCAGATCTTTAACCATGAGGCTACACCACCCCTCGGGGGCTAGAACAAGCAGTGCAAGTTGCAACATTACCTGTTCTGGATAAGGGCGATTACTTGGGAATACGTCTTTCCGATGATGCTTTCTCCGTTGACTTTTACAATGCGATCCCCTGTGAGAAGGAGAAACAGGAAAAGAACCAGATGCTGTAGTTCAGTCATGTAAAAATATGTTTAAAAAGAAACAACAAAAAACGTGTTTTGACATCTATATGCAGGCTTGTAAGATCTTTAATGAACCTCTGAGGAACTGATGATCCACATGATTCTGTGGTAAAAATAATTACACATTTGGACAGGAATTCAGAACGATGGAACAAGTATGTTTGTTCAGATATGTTGACCGATGTGTGCTGAAGATTAGATTCACAGGATAACAGTCAGAGCGGGCTAGCAGCGAGATATTGTGGGTAATTGTGGGAACATGTGTTCTGGACCCTCCCAAAAGTCTGTCCGCAGAGACCAACAAAGTAGTAAGAACTTCTCAATGTTTCTTTGGGTCCAGACTGATCACACTTACATAACACTTCAGCTGCTTATGAAGAAGTCCTGCCAATTCATTTTGGATGCTGGCTGATGGTATGACCTCTTGCCTGGTTTACCTCCTACTGTTTAGTAGTTATGCCTTCATGCATCAGTGAGCCCAGATTTATGTCTTATGGGGGTTGACAAGCAGGATGTGTAATCTATCTGTGCTATTTTTATATTTGCAAGTGTACATATGTGTCAGATGGATGTATTTGGATGTTGCATTTTTAAAGTGCCCTATAATGCTATTTTAAAGGTTCCTAATTTTGTTTTGGAGGTCTCCTACAATAGGTTTACATGCATCTAAGATCAAAAAGTACTATATATAATTGCTCTGATTGGTCAGATGACCCAGTCTGTTGTGATTGGTCAACCGTTTACAGGGCATGTCAGAAACAAAACGCCCATTACTATATTTGTATTTCAGCTCCGGAGGCTTCCTCAGCACTTGCATACACAGTAGTACGAACAGTAACGATGGTGTCACTTTTACGGTATCAATTCGAGCTTGAGTCCTCATCCTTTGGAAGTGCTGCAAAGTGTATTTGCTTTTAAATAGCAGAAAACAGCATCTTCTCGACATGTTGAAAACATGAACCAAACTCTTCCAGTCCTCAGCTACAACTGCAGTGTTTGAGGGCGGGGCAAAACGTTGTTCGTGGGCAGCCAATGAAGGCCATAGGCTGGCATTATGCAAATTTGTTACAAACCTTTGTAGGTTTGAGCAGTAAATAAGTCTGGAATTACTGACGACTCGTTTCAGGTGGTTCAGAATCGGTTCTTTCTTTTGGGAGACAATAACTCCATTTATTGTGCACTTTGATCTTTGAAACTTGGCAGACCTTTTACATTCACAAACAGCTATATTACACACTATATGAAAGGTAATATCTAAAAAAACATAATAGGGGCACTTTAAGATGGTATAATAGTTAAATCATTTAAAAAAAATCTCACCTGGTGTACAACTCATCAATCTAAATTTTAAAACGATAGACTAGGGGTGTCATAATATACCGGTATTGACGATAACTGTGAAATTGATATCATCTTAATAATATATACATTCATATCACAAATAATCCAGCAACTATCTGGTTGATACTCCAACATAGTTAGTGGTGGTAGTGAACCTTAATGCTGGTTACCACCGTCATAAAAAAATGATAATAATAAGTAGCAGTGTACTACTTCTGCCACAAAAAAACCATGTAACATTTTTGGTTACAAACTCTCTCTCCGCCTCCCTATAGTTGTATTTTGAGATTGTGATTTATTGTCCAAAAAAGAGAAAACACAAAATAAAGTTAAAGATGAATCTGACTGATGAATGTATTTTTCCCCCAGAATTTCTATAGATACTGCATTGTGATAATCTCGTTATTGTGAATTCTTTTGGCCAAGATAATCGTCTAGTGAAAATCTGATATTGTAACAGCCCTACAACGGACCAATTAGAATGATCTGGAGGTGGGACAACTGAGAGTCTGCTACAATGTCTTAAACTGTAATTCATCAACTGTAACATGCATGATCTGAGGCCTGTTTCATAAAACAAGTTTACCAAATAAGTCAGGTTTATTTCAGTTAGTCTGACTCATTGTCAAATGATTTGCCCCCAGTTTCACAGACAAGACTTAAGCTTAGTCCCAGATTTAAATGCATGTTTGAGCTGTTTAAACTAAAAGCAACATGCACTAACATATCTTAAAATATGTCAGTGTCATTGTTTTGTCTCAAGATGCACACCAGTAATGTTTTTTTTCTAAGGCACGTTTATAAAAGCTACTTAAATGCCCTAATTGAACTAAGGCCTAATCCTGGCTTAATCTAAACCCTGTCTGTGAAATCCAGCCTTTGTTTCATAAAGCTAATTTAGCATAGCTCAAGCTCAGTCACTCTGGCAACTTATGCAGGGAAACTAACCTGGTCCAGGGTAGGCTAACTGTCAGGTTAAGCCTGAGTTGTTACACAGTTCTTCTAACACTGACAAACAGGAACACAATGATATTACCACTGACTCTCTCACATACCATTATTTGACTTTTATTTGATTATTAACCACCATCAGTCCAAAAGTAAGTATATAGTATACAGAAAATCAACTTATATAAGGCTAAAATAATAAATGATACAATATAGACCTACGAACGTGTTCAATTATATATCAAATATTTATGTTAACATTGTTATACAAATACAAAAATACAAAAAATTCGTCGGCAGTGCTGCACAGGTCACAGGACTTCACGAAATCAACAATGTCACCAAAGAAGTGTGTTTTTGGTTGTGATGGAAAGATAACCTTGCTTCCCAAAGAACCCAGCGTTAAGTGGAGCTGAGAGATTTGTGCTCACGCATTACATTGATGCACTCTCGATGTTTGTTATTAAAACAACCATAGAAACTGATAGTTGCAATCACTTTTTTATTGGTTAAAATGAATGGAGAATATCTTGTGTTTTCCGAGGCTGCTCGAGCCCTCAGGATCGGCGCTTATGGTTTCATAAACAAGGCCCAGTTCTACGCTGGATTTACAGATCGTTTGAAACTGAAAGATGGAGCGGTCACAGCAATAATGATCCCGGTCATGAGTCGGAACCGCAGGTGGTGAGTAAAACTGCTTCAAATGTCTGTTTTGTTGGCAATAGGCGCCTAAGTGCATATAATGTAAACAACACGAACGTAGTGAATTCATAAATTCATTATTCATCATTCACTGTACGCTATATTCATTGTAGTGATCCAAAAGTTATCCAGGGATAATGCGATGGTGTATTGGGTGTGTTTAAATACATCTGTTTAGCTGACCAGGCGCTCGGCTGTTTTCAGAAAGACTCGGTACAGCGTATCTTTTATAAATATTATAAAACTAAAGACTTTTTGGAGATATGAAGGATGCACTACTACTCTATAGGTACTCAAGATTAACATGAGATTGGCAGAAACTGTGTGTGATACCCCCCCTTTAATACATTTTTCTCTGGTTTTGTTTGGCAGCTGTAGTACATTTTATGGTTATTAGAAGAATACTAAAAAAAAAAAAAAAAAAAAAAATTCGACCTCTAGGGCTGCTTAAAGGGATAGTTGACCCAAAAATGAAAATTGTGTCATCATTTACTCACCCTCAAGCTGTTCTAAACCTGTATAAATTTCTTTGTACAAAGGAATATATTTGGAAGAATATTTGTAACCAAGCAAATCTCGCCCTCTATTGACTACCATAGTATTTGTTTCCCCTAATATGGTAGTCAATCGTGTACAGCAGAACAAAGAAATTTATAAAGGTTTGGAACAACTTGAGGGTGAGTAAATTATGACAGAATTTTTGAGTGAACTATCCCTTTAAGAAAAGCGTGCACGCGCAATTATCTTGACTAGGTAAACCCGGATCAAATTAGTGCGATTGCGTGAATTTCAATTACCTTTTATGAAACTGCTTTAGCCTCAACTTATTTGTTAGGTTCATTCAAGTCAGGTGTTGGAGTTTAATCCCTGCTTTTCTTAGCGCATTTTATGAAACAGCCCTCTGTTTTCTGTGTTCATTCCCTCGTGTAGTTAATTATCCTGTTCACCTGTGGTCTCTTTAATTAGCTCATTAGTTCCCTTTGTTTGTTTTATGCATTTAAACCCTGAGTTCTCCTTTAGGAGCTGTTTATACGACAACTTTTTATGCGTTTCGGCCTTTCATTTACACGACAACAGCGTTTTGGTGGCCTGAAAACACAAACGTTTAAAAAAGGGTTTCAAAGTGCAAGTTTTCAAAAACCGTCTCCATGTAAAAAAAAAAAAAAAGCAAATCTGTGAAAACGCTTACATCATGCACATGATTATTACATGTTCAGTCTCATAGTGTTTCATCGCCATCTAATGGCCTTCCAGCAGAATACAGAGTTTTTAGTCCTTTTCACGGATTCGTATGAATGGGGATCGTTTTGACAATGGTGTCGTCTGTACGCGGAAAACTTCTCCGTTTTAAGCATATGGTATGAGTCTCTTTCCGTTCTCGTTAATGTTAGTGGATTTTCTCCTTAGTTTCTCCTGTGTTAAAGTTTATTCTAAGCATTCATCGTCTTCGTGAGCTTCGTGACTAACATTACGTGACGTCAATATCCTAATTTTGAATAACAGGCATCAAGTATGGGCATTTAAACACGTCTCAAGACTTCAATGCCTGTACAAGAACCAATACCTGTGCAGAGTCCAGCTCCGTGTGCGGGGCCGCCCTCTTTCACCTGCTTGACAAAGATGGTGTCCATCGGCTCCAGTCTGTTCCGCTGTCTCCCTGATGGCATGAGACAAAGAGCAAGAATCACTTGAAAGTCATCAAAAACAGAAAATAAGCAGGGAACTTCCACGATTTCTGATTTTTCATGTAGTCACACTAAAAAGGAATATCTAATAAAGTCTTGACAAGCCTTGGTCATGTCCTCTCTTTCTCTTGCATTTTCCGAATTAAATAGGTAATGTCTCACAGTACTTTTCAGACTTATATCGCACAACGAGACAGCACATGTTAATCTACTGTGCTCCAGTCATGCTCACCAAATATTCTGTGGCAATCTCTCATACTCTGATCTGAGTAAATTATAAGATAATATAAGATATGAGCATGCCTTCGTGTGAGTGTGTGTAAGCACATACAGGTGCTGGTCATATAATTAGAATATCATCAAAAAGTTGATTTATTTCACTAATTCCATTCAAAAAGTAAAACTTGTATATTATATTCATTCATTACACACAGACTGATATATTTCAAATGTTTATTTCTTTTAATTTTGATGATTATAACTGACAACTAAGGAAAATCCCAAATTCAGTATCTCAGAAAATTAGAATATTACTTAAGACCAATACAAAGAAAGGATTTTTAGAAATCTTGGCCAACTGAAAAGTATGAACATGAAAAGTATGAGCATGTACAGCACTCAATACTTAGTTGGGGCTCCTTTTGCCTGAATTACTGCAGCAATGCGGCGTGGCATGGAGTCGATCAGTCTGTGGCACTGCTCAGGTGTTATAAGAGCCCACGTTGCTCTGATAGTGGCCTTCAGCTCTTCTGCATTGTTGGGTCTGGCATATTGCATCTTCCTCTTCACAATACCCCATAGATTTTCTATGGGGTTAAGGTCAGGCGAGTTTGCTGGCCAATTAAGAACAGGGATACCATGGTCCTTAAACCAGGTACTGGTAGCTTTGGCACTGTGTGCAGGTGCCAAGTCCTGTTGGAAAATGAAATCTGCATCTCCATAAAGTTGGTCAGCAGCAGGAAGCATGACGTGCTCTAAAACTTCCTGGTATATGGCTGCGTTGACCTTGGACCTCAGAAAACACAGTGGACCAACACCAGCAGATGACATGGCACCCCAAACCATCACTGACTGTGGAAACTTTACACTGGACCTCAAGCAACGTGCCTCTCCTCTCTTCCTCCAGACTCTGGGACCCTGATTTCCAAAGGAAATGCAAAATTTACTTTCATCAGAAAACATAACTTTGGACCACTCAGCAGTAGTCTAGTCCTTTTTGTCTTTAGCCCAGGCGAGACGCTTCTGACGCTGTCTGTTGTTCAAGAGTGGCTTGACACAAGGAATGCGACAGCTGAAACCCATGTCTTGCATACGTCTGTGCGTAGTGGTTCTTGAAGCACTGACTCCAGCTGCAGTCCACTCTTTGTGAATCTCCCCCACATTTTTGAATGGGTTTTGTTTCACAATCCTCTCCAGGGTGCGGTTATCCCTATTGCTTGTACACTTTTTTCTACCACATCTTTTCCTTCCCTTCGCCTCTCTATTAATGTGCTTGGACACAGAGCTCTGTGAACAGCCAGCCTCTTTTGCAATGACCTTTTGTGTCTTGCCCTCCTTGTGCAAGGTGTCAATGGTCGTCTTTTGGACAACTGTCAAGTCAGCAGTCTTCCCCATGATTGTGTAGCCTACAGAACTAGACTGAGAGACCATTTAAAGGCCTTTGCAGGTGTTTTGAGTTAATTAGCTGATTAGAGTGTGGCACCAGGTGTCTTCAATATTGAACCTTTTCACAATATTCTAATTTTCTGAGATACTGAATTTGGGATTTTCCTTAGTTGTCAGTTATAATCATCAAAATTATAAGAAATAAACATTTGAAATATATCAGTCTGTGTGTAATGAATGAATATAATATACAAGTTTCACTTTTTGAATGGAATTAGTGAAATAAATCAACTTTTGATGATATTCTAATTATATGACCAGCACCTGTATTTGACGGGGTTAGATCATGCTGACAGCCGCATACCTGTAAGGATACACTGAGGGGAAAGTATGCGAGCTGTCAGAAGCACTGCAGCTACAAATGACTGTTTCTGTAATGCATAGAGCTGACTGAACATCCACGTTATGACACATTGCACTGATTAGTAGAGCCCGACCAATATATCGTTTTGCCGATTTTATCGGCCGATATGAGCCTGTTGCCGATATATATGCATCGGCGTACGCTACCAGTCAAAAGTTTGGAAACATTACTATTTTTAATGTTTTTGAACGAAGTCTCTTATGCTCATTAAGGCTGCATTTATTTCATAATAAATACAGAAAAAACAATAATATTGTGAAATATTATTACAATTTAAAATTATGGTTTTCTATTTTAATATACTTTAAAATATAATTTATTTCTGTGATGCAAAGCTGAATTTTCAGCATCATTACTCCAGTCTTCAGTGTCACATGATCCTTCAGCAATCATTCTAATATGCTGATTTGATACTCAGTTATTATCAATGTTGAAAACGGTTGTGTTGCTTAATATTTTTTTGGAACCTGTGATACTTTTTTCAGGTTTCATTGATGAATAAAAGGTTAAAAAGAACAGCATTTATTCAAAATATAAATCTTTTCTAACAATATAAATCTTTACTATCACTTTTTATCAATTTAACAGATCCCTGCTGAATAAAAGTATTAATTTCTTTCAAAAAAAAAGAAAAAAAATGACTGACCCCAAACTTTTGAACGGTAGTGTATATTGTTACAAAAGATTTCTATTTTAAATAAATGCTGATATTTTTTAACTTTTTATTCATCAAAGAATCCTGAAAAAGTATCACAGGTTATAAAATAATATTAAGCAGCACAACTGTTTCCGACATTGATAATAAATCAGCATATTACAATGATTTCTGAAGGATCATGTGACACTGAAGACTGGAGTAATGATGCTGACAATTCAGCTTTGCATCACAGAAATAAATTATATTTTAAAGTATATTAAAATAGAAAACCATAATTTTAAATTGTAATAATATTTCACAATATTATTGTTTTTTCTGTATTTATTATGAAATAAATGCAGCCTTAATGAGCATAAGAGACTTAAGAGATAGTAATGTTTCCAAACTTTTGACTGGTAGTGTATATGGCGCCGATATGCCACCGATATGAACATTTATTTTTACAGAACACATAACGTAGATAAAATGGTTGTAAATGGTGTGATTACGTAGTTTGTCCAGCAGAGCGCACTCCATTGTTCGCTACTGGCACCAGCCAACCCTTTCGCTTCAGTAGCCTAAAAAGAGGTCTCTTGTTCGGGCAGCGGCAAGCAGTCAAGCGGTGTCTTCACGAGAGTCAAAGCGTTGTCTTAACGGTAAGTTGCTAACTAGTTTGTGAAGTATAACTTACTGTAAAGTTAATAAACAATTGAGTCTGTTGAATGGTGATTTAACGCTACGTTGTCACCTAGTTGGTGAAACGCGCTGCTATAAAGTAAATAAACATGTCCCCATCTTTTACTCTTACAACGAGCTTATCATACTCGTTTGCTACATTAGTAGGATTTCCAAGGACGAAATCACGGAATCCAGTCATAAAACGGATTTTACTGTATAACACGGAATTTGTCATATTTTTGATGAATAAATAAAAAAACAGGTCAGAACACTTAAATCAAATCGCGATGTAGACTAGTGTCTGTGAATATTAAAAACAAAAAGACTATTTATATATGATCCTCATGTTCTGCATGTTCATTTGATTACCAGAAAATAAGCCATTGACTGCATAAACCTGCCCCTGTTGGATTGGCAGTGGCTTGCTTGCCCTACACAGTTACCTTGTTTATTTTCTTAATTCAAGTTATACATATATTGTTCTATTTGTGTTGTAAAGTTATTCATAATAAGTGAAGTTTACTGCTCAGTGCACTGATGCCAGGCTTATTTTGGATAATAAAATTTATTGTTAAATTGTTAAATACCCTGCCTTCATTACATATCTTTATCATGTCAGTTTGATCACCACATTTGAGTGATCATTACAAAAAATGTTTATGTATATATATTCTGTTTATGTATATATGGTATTCAATATAAAGTACCAGACAAAAGTTTGGACACACAAATGGGAAGTGTGTCCAAACTTTTGACTGGTACTGAACTATAATATACACAAAGAATATCGGCCGATATATTGATATCGGACTTTTTTTACTTCCTAATATCGGTATCGGCATCGGCCCCCAAAAACCCATATCGGTCGAGCTCTACTGATTAGTATGTAATATCTAACGCTGATGCTGCACACCATATTGTGAGTTGTACAGCTGTATCTCGTCCGCTACTTTTAGGACATTTTGTCAACTAGTAAAACAAGAATCATACTCCACAATGCATAGAAACTGCATAACAAAGCATTTGAAAAAGTGCTTCGTCTCTGGGACAACAAGCCACATATTGAATTATGAGCTTGCATAGACCAACAAGGAATCTGCAAGTTTTCATCATTTTCTGTGCTGGAGAAAAATCTGTAGAATTCTGTGGAATTCAGGACTGCACGATTTGGGATTTTTCTGATAAAAATTACGATTGAGATTGAAAAATTTCCAGGTTTAATGTGCTTGCTTGTAGGGCTGCACAATTTGGCCAAAATGTATGAATATATATCAATATGGGTATATAATAGGGATGCACCGATACCAAGCTCATGTACTTGTACTCGTACTCGTAAAAATACCCCCGATACCAAAGACCGATACCTCACGTGACGTAACTGACAGAATTTTCCGTGCACAGAGACACCGGCGGCAGCAGCAGAAACAATGTCAGCCTCAGAGGTGTGGAAATACTTCAAAATTAATGATGCGAACACATTGCGAACTGCATGCTTTCAATCACAATTCGTTATCGATTAGTGAAGGCGGGATAGGCGGAATCGCGCTGAATGACACAGACTATAAGCGCTTCCTCTCGCGCGCTCTCTCTCTCTTTCTTGCGCGCGATCCCAGTTCTTTCAGACAGCGATCAGGTCTCCTCGCGCCTGAATGGTCAAATGCACACATAGTTGTCAAAATGTCCATGGTGTGGAGTATCTCACGTAAATACAGTCGGTTATGGCTTAAGTCGATGTAAACATTTGGGTGAAAACAGGATATGTGTCAGTATCCATGGATTCGGTCTTAAAGGGACCGTAGCCTATATTTGTCATTAATGTTAATAAAACAACAAAATATGTTAAATAAATGTATACATGGTAAATAAACCTACTGTATCTGAAAAACAAGTTTATTTAATTTGTATCTCTATAGTATTTGTTGTATTGTTTGTAATTTGTTTGTAAATTTCTTTTTATATAACAACAATTATATATATTGGTAATTATGCCCTTTGAAGGTTATTGGACACTGTGTAATTTTTGTTCTTTAAGTTTGTGACAAGCACATAAAAATTATTACTTTTTTCATTAGAGTAATAATAAAGAAGCTGTCCTACATTCATTAGTCTCACTGTGTTGTGCTTGGAAGACTGCAACATCACCACAAAAAAAAAAAAAAGAAAAAAGAGAGAAAGAGAGAGAGAGAGAGAGAGAGAGAGAGAGAGAGAGAGAAATTAATAAATGTATAGGCATCGGTATCGGTATCGGCGAGTACTAGAAAAAAAGTATCAGTACTCGTACTTGGTCCTTAAAAAATGGTATCGGTGCATCCCTAGTATATAATAATAATAATAATAATAATAATAATAATAATGGGTAATAATAATATTACAATACTAATATTTATGGCTGTCTTAATTTATTTTGACTTTTATTTTGACAGAACTCATACTTTTATTTTGATGGAAAACTACAGGGAGCCCTTAAAGTCAATATAAAATCAAAATGGACAAAAATGGAAATATTTTTTTATGGAATACTGAGGTATTTATTATAAATGATTTATCCATTCACATCATTATTTTATTTTTTTAATTCATGTGCCCTTGTAATCTTTAATCAAAATAACCCCTCCCTCTTGCAGTGACATCTCTTCTCTTCTCTGATGATGTGTTTACCGGCGCGAGGGCAGGACAACCTGGCGACCAATAGCAAACTACAACCATCCAATCAATTGCCAATGGACAAAATAATTTTTCTCTTGTTCGAGAAGCCGCTTCACTCAGATATACGTCACAATTTAGGGAACAAAAGACTATTGTAACTTCTGTTTCATGCAGACTTTAAAGTTTTTTGTTGATAAGCGCAGGAGATGTGTAGCTTTGCAATCGTCTGCTGTTCAAGTTCTGCAGAAACCTACAGCGGCAGAATATGTGCTGACCCCAGTTTGGGACCAAAAAAAAAAAAAAAAAAAAATTCAATCCAAACCAACACAGAAAAGTGCACTGCAGAAAAAACACATTCACTAATCACACAAAATCACTGATAGAAAAAAGAAACATCTTACTAGCGCTTGCACTAACACATAGACACACAGAAAAGCAGTGTTTGAAGCTCTTACACTGATGTGTGGTGTCAGGCTCCCTCTACAAGCACATGAGGTATTGCAGTTTCACCATATACTGAATGATGTAATACCTTACTGAGCATGCTCTGTTTCTGACATACATCTGAACGTATATGTGATGTACATGCATTCATTTCTCACTAGATTTTTTTCTAGTTTTTGAATTCTACAAAACGTATGTTTAAATGTCAAGTCAATCATGTATATAGCACTTTATAAAATACAGAAATCAGTGTGAGCATCACAAAATTCAGTTTCAGGATCAGTAGAGGTTGAGGTACAACAAAGCAGCTCTACAGAATGTGAATGAAGTGCTACTGCTGCAATAGTTTCAGTAACAGTGGCAAGGAACCAAAATCCAGTCTAAAAAATATGCACTTGCAGATAATATAATATTAATGAAATAAAAGGCCACTTAAGTGCACTTAAAGAGTACACTTTTATGACTGTAAGTATACTTTTAAAAGGTGCACTTTGTAATAATGTCAAATTAAATTGTATTTAAAGTACATTTTAAATCATTATTTTTAAATAATCTTTTGTCTTAAAGAAGTACTTTATTTTGACTAGCATACTAAAGCACAAGCACTTGATTATTTTACTGTAGTGAACAGCAGATGTGATGGCACCAGAGCTTCACAACAGACATCCCTTTGTCCCACTTTGATTAATACAAAAGAGTGTGATAGGACCCTCAACGACAACTAAATGACTATTGTTATCAGGACTGCCAAAGGTGGAGGACAGGAAAGATGACATCAACGCAGCCCAACTGCTTCTGCAGAGGACTTTGGCTCCTGACCTGCATAACTCAAGTACCTCCAACCTACAGAAGATCCTACGGACCGACCACCATCTGACCTACAGTTCTCTGGATTACACAAAGACCTCCAGCACTCAGTGCAGCTCTGCAGCTGTTGGAAAGCAATCCAGTCTCCCACTGCACACGGAAGGATACCAGTAGACAACGTTTCCCATTCCCGGACTGATCACCCGACCAAGTGAAATGTAAATATAAGCTAACCAAACCTTTTCCCAAAGGCCTTGGCATTAGGTTGCTGCTAAATGAGATTGCTATTTGTGTAGAGACTGTTTATAGGTCAGCATACACAGATAGATACATTAGACACGTTATCTGTATTCATAGTAAATGCTTATTTACTATTTTTAATATCAGCATCCAGAAAGACCACAATTGACTCCCTCATAGACTGCTAATTACCCATTCATTGCTTCATCCAATCCGTTGCTCATCTACTTGGCATTCAGTTTTGTTAACATCCATTTGTGTTGTAGTTTGTAGTTTCTGTTTGATTACTGAGCCAATTTTCTTAGTAGTTTAGTCATTTTCCTTTGTAGTATTTAGTGAGTGTAATATTTTACTCTTGTATATCTTTTTGTTAATAAATTCATTTTATTGCAAACTGTGTCATTCTTGTGTTGATAATCAGAGGCTCTACAAACTCGCCCAAATCTCACTAAATCCTTCAGATTGGTCAGATGATAAACTTCCTTTTTATTTATAAAATTTATAAAATTCTAATTCAGTCAACAATCTTTCATGATTGTTTTTTATTGTCAAGGTGAGATTCCTGACTGGTGCCCCGAAATATTGGAAGGAATCATTTGACTCAATATTAATATTAATACAAAATAAATAAATAACTACATTTGTGGTGCCCTCATGTAAGGCTAATCCAAAATCACTACATTACTTTACCATAAATGCTTGTCAGTACATTTAGCAGACAATAGAAATAATTCTAAAATTACATTAAAGGGTTAGTTCACCCAAAAATAAAAATTCTGTCATTAATTACTCACCCTTATGTTGTTCCACACCCGCAATAATATTTTTGATGAAATCCGAGAAGTATATGACTGACGAGTCATAGACAGCAATTTAACCGACACTTTCAAGGTCCAGAAAAGTACTAAAGACATCGTTAATACAGTCGACGTGACTGCAGTGGTTCAACCTTAATTTTATGAAGCAACAAGAATACTTTTTGTGTGCAAAAGTGTTGATTATATTGCTGTCTATGGACTAGTCATATACCTCTCGGATTTCATCAAAAATATCTTGTTCAGAAGATGAACAAAGATCTTACAGGTGTGGAACGACATGAGGGTGAGTAATTAATGACAGAATTTTCATTTTTGGGTGAACTAACCCTTTAAAGATGTATTGAGATCTTACTTTAGTGAAGTAAATACCAATGGTACCAATTTAACTGACACTTTCACGGTCCAGAAAAGTACTAAAGACATCGTTAAAACAGTCAACGTGACTACAGTGGTTCAACCTTAATTTTATGAAGCAACAAGAATACTTTTTGTGTGCAAAAACAACCAAAAATAACGACTTCATTTAACAAAATCTTCTCTTCCCTGTCATTATCCTTACGTAGTTGCCGCAGTAAGTGAAGGCTTCCGTGTTTACGTCCTTATGCCGGCTCAGTATTAGCCAAAGTTGATCATGTGAGCAGCACAACGCATGCGTGTGATACTGACGCAGGAGCCGGCCAATAATGAGTCAGCATTCTGAAGTACAACCTGGAAGTGCTAGACATAAACAACGTATGAGAATGACACAGAAGAGAAGATATTGTTGAATAAAGTCATTATTTTTGTTTTGCTTTTGCACACAAAAAGTATTCTCGTCGCTTCATAACATTAAGGTTGAACCACTGCAGTCACGTCGACTGTTTTAACGATGTCTTTAGTACCTTTCTGGACCTTGAAAGTGTTGGTTAAATTGCTGTTTATGGACGAGAATATACCTCTCGGATTTCATCAAAAATATCTTCATTTGTGTTCCGAAGATGAATGAAGGCCTTACAGGTGTGGAACGACATGAGGGTGAGTAATTAATGACAGAATTTTTATTTTTAGGTGAACTAACCCTTTAAAGATGTATTGAGATTAGGCCTGGGCGATAAAACGGTATCGATATTTATCGACGGTACGTCTTAATCGATAACGATAGAAAAAATGTTCGATATAACTCTCGATATAGTTTCACTTAAATGCATTAAAATGTAAACAGACATGAAGTTCGTTTGCATGAACAACTCAAGCTCGCTCCATCCCTGGATCACAAACAGACGCACTATGAGTGACACGCAAAAAATGTTGCTGTGGAGTTCAGTTGCGCAATCGCCACGCATTATTATTGTGAATAAAAACGGACATGTCAGCTCGTTTGTGGCAGTTTCATGGTTTCCTTACGTCTTACAGTTGATCAAAGTCCGTCTTGAGAGAGCAGTTGTCATGTCGGTATTAACAGCTGCACAAACAGTGTTTTCAACCACACAGTACCTTTATTTCTGTTACAAATATTCAAATTATCACAGAAGTACTGTGATAAAAGTTTATAGTTCAGATATAAATACTAATGTTTATGTTATCGATCAAAATAGAGCAAATCAGCTCTTGAAAGATATTTGGCGCTGAAAATGACGCATTTATCGATATTATTGTTTCACCACCAGGTGGCGACAAGTGACTGTTAAAAAATGTATTTGACATTGAATCTTCATTCAACAGATTCTTTCAAATACACTGATTCATCCAGTAATGAAACAAGAGAATTTATTAGCGAGTCATTGAATCATACATCCAAACTTTTTTCGTTTAGTTGTCATTCAGAATCGTGATCTCAGTTTAAAACAAAAGTTTCTCAATTTATCCAGAATTGTGCAGCTGTAAGTTTCTTTAACATTTATTTAATCGTCATATAAAATATGAGAAAGATTTGTTTACATTTTATTCATTTAGTTTTGTTTTAAAATTATTTGTTGTTTGTCTTAATTAAAAATGCATTGGTTAAATTCAAACATTTTTTTCTACTGGTCTTTTTTAAAAAAAGTTATTAAAACTTTTGTAATAATTAACGATACCGAACAATGTGAAACATTATATCGTGATATTTTTTTTAGCTGTATCGCCAAGCCCTAATTGAGATCTTACTTTAGTGAAGTAAATACACTTGGAAATATGGAAATATGATAAGTGCGCTTCTTTTCACAGTGGTTTGCACTACAATGTGTCACTACTGTTTTCTTTGAAAAGCTCAGAGGACAAAAAGCAGAATTCCTTCAGCCTTATGAGCTGCACTTTTTGTAGGAATTATTTTATCTAAAAAGTCCGGTAGAGAAGTTGTGGTATGTGGTATGAACAAAATCTTTTCTCAATAAATTGCCATAATGATGAAAACATCATGTGGGTCAAAAAAGAAGCCTTTTTTTTTAACTGACTAGCCGTGGTTTGCCAAGCACTGAACATTGATTCATATCCTGTAGAGGGCAGTAATTCATATGATCAATTGAGGGCTTTAGTAACGGGATACTATCAGTGGCTCAGTACCAAACCAGGAGGTTAATATTTTATTCCATTACATATGAATTGTGATCCAATCTGATTACTATTGGCATCTCTTGAGAGGCTTTGTTTAATATGATATGGCTCATCCTCATCTTTACTGAGAGGTGGATGCTCCAAAGGATGTCCCACTGATACAGTTACACTATTACAGCCATCGACTAATGGGCTGTAGTAGTCAATTTCAATATCGGTGTAATGGTTATTTCAAAGGTACTTAAACCAGCACCGCTGCAAAAGACTTGGAATATAGTGCATGAGTTGTATGTACTACATTAATGTGCTTGATATCATTTCTGGAGCTCGATGGCCACTTTCTCACTCACTTTTGTTGTATGGTAAAGCCCAGCATGAACATTCAACTTTGTATTTCGTGAAAAACAGGAAATCAACAGCATGAAGGTGAATAAATGATGACAAATTTGCATTTTCGGAATTCATTTTAAAGTTTAAAACACAGTGTTAAAGTGTCTCAGAGACTAACGGCTGTAACTCTGATCTGAATGTGCCCACATGTGTGATGATGTTTCACACTAGCTGGTGTGCCAAATTCTCTGCTGTCCCTCGGGTGACTCATTCAAACATGCTTTTCTTCAATGCATCAATAGAGGGCAGAGGAGGGCATGCTGAAAACCGTCTTTGTGTGGACAGGTTTGTGTAGCCCCCCAGCGTCTGGAATCTCTTTTGTTAGTATGTGTGAGTGTGTATGGACTTAATAAAGAATAAGAAACAATGCTCCCACAACAAACACACTGCTTTTACCAGTCATTTGCTTCACACTAAATCGCAGTATAAAATATCATATCATATCCCAGTGTTCTTGTCTACAGGGCTCTTTCTTCTTTCAGCATGAGGTGTATACAGTAAATGACTGATGTTTTCAGCTTGAACCACACTCGCCCTTAAAACCCAGCCAGTGTCAACACACAATATGACTTATTGTGAGAAATCCAAGTCTGATCTGCTGTAGGCAATCTGCACCTGCACCGCAAACTGTGTTGAATGAGTGTCAGGGAGTTTTCGGGTACACAGTGCTCTAGGGTTTGTGGAGAAAATGAGTTTAACCCAAAACCAGGCTCTGTGGGAACTGCCTGATTTTTTTTTTTTTTTGATTGATTTTGTTCTAAATGACATCACACGCATTCTTTCTTTGATTTTGCTTAATAGAGTTCAAAAGTTTGGAAAAATTATTATAATTTTTTTGAAAGAAGTGTCTTATGTTTACCAAGGCTGCATTTATTAAATACAGTAAAAACAGCAATATTGTGAAATATTATTCCAATTTTAAATAATGGTTCTTACTATTATCAATGCTGAAAACAGTTCTTGCTGTTTTTTTTTTTTCAGGATTCTTTGATGAATAGTAAGTTCAAAAGAACAGCATTTATTTGAAATAGAAATCTTTTGTCATTTTATACACACTGTAAAAAAGAATTGTTGGTTTAACTTAAAGTAAGTTATCTGGTTGCCTTAAAATTTTGAGTTCACTGAAATTAAAAATTTGAGTTAATACAATGAAGGCGATTGGTTTAAACAACAGAAACTCAAAATATGTTATCTGAACCACATTAATTATTGAAGTTGATTTGACAAAAGAAAAAATGTTGTGATAACAAATCATGAAAATATTTTTTTTTACGGTCACTTTTAATCAATTTAATGCATCCTTGGTGAATAAAATTATTAATTTTTAATTTTTTTTATTACCCCAAACTTTTGAAAGGTAGTGAATCACAGTTTCCACAAAATATTAAGCAGCACAACCGTTTTCAACATCAATAACAATAAGAAATATTTCTTAAGCAGCAAGTAAGCATATTATAATAATTTCTGAAGTATCATGTGACACTGAAGACTGGAGTAAAAATTCAGCTTTGGGAATAAATTACAGTTTAAAATATATTAAAATAGAAAACAGTTATTTTAAATTGTATTTAAATTAAATTGTATGTAATTACAATTAATGTAGCCTTTGTGAGGACAAGAAACTTGGGGGAAAAAAAAAATCAAAACTTTGGCCTTTGGTAGTGTATATCAGGGCCTTTAGCCTGAGATAGTCAGCAGTGAAAGAACGTTTGCCTACAAAAATGGTAAAATATTTATAATATCCCCATCTTAGGGCTGGACGATTAATCGAAAAGGTTTTTTAATCCTGTTAATACTTTCCCTTAAAAACATACTACCGCGTGTGTAGCCACGTGACTCCGCCCGGTCCAGTCAGTGGCATGAAAGCAACACGGAGGTGAATGCGTCGCCGAGTCAACACACACAGAGACGGCGCGCGAGCGGTGAGCCTTGCGTCTTCACTAAACTTGTCAGTTGTATGTGTTTTAAGGTTTGCCAGTTTGGACATTCAAGCGATTAGACGATCAGATGTGTATTATTATATCAAGCTACCGTGCTCGCGCAGCTGCATTGTGGCACGAACACTCATACAAACAGTAGCTGCACAAAACGTGAAGATCGCGCGCACAGAGAGGAACGCAGAAACTAGTTGTCAGCGCTGTCCTGTGATTTATCACTAAAGTAGCTTAGAAACTCAAAACTTATTATAGCATATATTGTCTACTTTTGAAGTAACTATTTACAACCCACAGCTTCACAGTTAATAGAGAGACGGTATGACTAATTCACACACGCAATCTCTCTCATTACGTACTGTGCTAATTTATCTTTATCTGATTTACAACGAGTAGAAATCTGTAAGAAATATTACGAACCATAGATAAAATAACTGCTGAAAGTGAGCTGTTATGTCAGATCACTCTTTCAATATGAAAAAATATCCCACCTTTAATAGTCAAGCATATTTACAGTACAAACCTTGTCAGTGAACTATGAGGGCAAAAAAAAAACAAAAAAACAAAAAAAAAACCAGAAACAAAATAAGCGTTCATTAATCGTGCTCTCGGTAAAATGTTCAATTAATTGAGGTTTTGATTTTAGGCTACAATCGTCTAGCCCTACCCCATCTTCAATTTGATTGGCTGATTGCATAAATGTGTAATGTGTTCTCTGGTTGATACAATGAGCTGTGCCAAACTCTGCTCTATATTCTCGTCTTAAGTATTTTCCACTCTCTCCATTTGACCTAATCTTTCCCCCGTCTTTTTTCCGTCTCTGTGTGTGTTATTTTGGCTAAAGTCTCTCGTGCGCAGCTGGCCCTCCTGTTGTTTTGTGTTGGATAATGTTGTTTGGCAGCGGTTGGGAGGACGCCCATTCCCTTGATTCCCCTCAACATTACACAGCAGGGCCAAATTCCTGCACAACACAGCACTGACTCTCTCTCTGTCTCTCACTCTCAGACAGAGGAGGAAGAGAGGGAATGAATAAGAAACTCGACTTGGTATGCTGCACAAGTGTAAAATAAAGACATGAATGCCCATCTTTCATCTGACTGACAGAAACTCTTGTGAACAGAAAACCGAACTACTTTGCAAACCATGATGGCCTTATGATAGTGCATGATCCATTTCCATTTCAATTAATATAAAATGGAAGTAACCATTTAAAATTTATTTCCCTAATCTACACATATTTGTTTCATATATATATTCCAAATGGCAAGTCATTTGATTTGAAATCCAGTATACCAAGCCAAAAGATCAGTGACCCAAATGTGTGTTCTTACCCATCATCACTCTCAGCTGTCACTCATGTCTGTTGCCTACAAACCACTCCTCACACACCACACATCTCAATAAGAAAGCTGCACAAGCTGCCACCTCAGTTTAAAACAAAACATGTATACATCAATCCATCACAGAGATCACGGTAGTGACCAGTCATGTCTGGCATTAGTGTTATAGTTTTTCCAATGGTAATATCAATATCTAGAGAGCATGGTGATTGACAGATATATAGGCCAATTTTTGGGATTATCTGCATTTTTTTTTCACATGGTTAAATAAAATAGTTAAAGGTAATGTGTTTCAATAGTTTTTGCTATGGTACAGAAATTAGTACAGAGAACCGTGAAATTTTACTGATAAAATACCATCTACTGAAATTTTGGTATTGTGACAACACTAGAACGCAGTATCTAACAGTAAACATTTTAGTAGTATGCTCATATTAAAATGCATATTTAATTCATCAAGAGTCAACAGAAATCATTTTGGAAATAAAAATGGTAGACCTATTGCGTATCTTTAATCTAATATAAAATGTTTTGAATGGATAGTTCACCCAAAAATGAAAATGCCATCATCATTTACTCACTCTCATGTCATTCCAAACCTGTATTACTTTCTTTCTTTTGCAGAACACAAAAGATGATGTTTTGAAGGATGCTGGTAACCAAACAGTTTTACTTCGCTGTCAGGAAGTAAAACTGTAGTAAAATATATAGTTCTGTCATGAAAGATGGCTCAGGCTGAAGGGTCTTAATGCAAGCTGATGATAATTACAGCGTTAACTACTGGCACAAGCTGATTGGTCCATGTCACATCTGCAGCCAATGAGCTTTCTGCTCACACATTTAAATGGCTGGTTACATTAACTATAGCAGTTTTCAGCGTGCTTCAGAGTTCCTCTAAAACCCTTCACCTTCCCCAGCTCCACCTGTATAGATCTGCTATGGGTTATTGATATTTGTGCAGCACTATGTCTTACTTGCAGCAGCGTATCAGCATATGTATTGGCAGTGGCAAGTTCCTGTACTTGCTCTGCAGCAGCAGCAATAATCTACAACAACAGCAATAATCTGCACCAGCGTAGCAGATCTATTCCGCCAAAACCAAATACATTAACATTGTCATATCCATTACCATGCTAACAATGCCATGCGGCGCCAGTCAAGTGTTTTTTGTTATCATTTTCACGTCCTGCGCCACGTTATTTAAATAGCAAATGCATTTGCATGCATTTGCATGCATTTGCGCCCATTTGTGCGCCCATGGCCGTGCTGGTCTGAAAACGAGGTGTGTTCAGGCGCATTGTTAGCACGTTGCTATTTTGAGGCAACTGAAATAGACTGCGCCATTGACCAACTGAAACCTGGTCTAAAGTCAATATTTGTTTTGTTATTTAAAGAGCGCGTTTGTAATATGCGCCTTTAGGTGGGTGCACACAAACATGCCAAACATGCCAAATATTAAAAATAAAAGGATTACAATGTAAGAGATTATTATTGTGTGCATAAAGATAAAAATGTTTTGGTGGAATCCGGCTTGTCCCGTAGATGGTCTGCTCACACGCTTTAACCTTGTGCACAAACAGATCCGTTTCCTCACTAGGGCAGCGTTCAGTTTTTCCTCTTTCAAATTCCGCCATGTAAATAGCGAATCCGCCATGGCGCGAGCGCAGCTGGATTTTAAAGGGAATGGGAGATGAGACTAGTGTTGTCATGGTACCAAAATTCCAGTAGTCGATATCAATACCAGTAAAATTTTACGGTTCTCGGTACCAATTTCGGTACCACAGGAAAATCTGTTGGAACCATTTTATTTAACTAAAAACATATTAAATATGATGGTTATCATACATATAAATATTTGGAGCGTGTGTGTAGACTATATATGCCTCGATGAAATAAATTTTGAAATATAAAAAAATAAATAAACAAATGCTCAAACATCCATTTTGAAACAGACGTGCGTGTTTATTTTAGCTATTCCTTCAGTGAAACGACACTACAGCCTGTAAAACTATGAAATAAATATCAGTAAATAATGGTAACCTAAATAATAATAAAGTTAAATATTATTCTAAAAAACATTAGTTTTTTATTTCCACACAAAGATGCGTCATATAGCCGCTCTGCGCTTTGAGAGGGATGTGGGACACGAGCAGGAAAGAGACCATTTCTCTTTAATAATATCTTTATGTTATCTCCTGATGTTACAAGCAACTGACACGTGTTGTAAAAGGTCTGAAGAGCTAGTTTTATCATAAGATATTCAGGCTATGTTTGATTTTGCGCTGCCAGAGAAAGTGAAACTAAAAATCACCAGCGTGTGTGAAACGCGCTATACAAATAAACTTGACGCGCCTTAGAAAGTCTTATAACAAGCACAAACTGTGTTAAATAGAAATTGACGTGCAAGCAAAAAGGTTTCTGTCCTACGGTGTTTTTTCTACGTTACCACAGTAAAGAATGCGAATATAATAGGCCTAATTAAAAGCGAACCAAAGGAAGAAACGATTATAATCCCCTGCGTCAGTGAAGATTTGGGAAAATAAACAGAGATTCCATGTTCAGTGGAATAACTAATGGAATATTGTTAAATTCTCTGATAATCGGGTGACCAGATCGCGATTCGCAAAACAGAATACAAACCCGACAAAGCTTAAATTTTGGACTGACGTACCTCTCTCATTCGGCATGAACCAAAATGTTTCCATGGCTGCGGTGTCACATTTAATTGCTAACCTATTAGCCTATTTCTTCTGTAAACAAAGCTTTGTGCTTCACTCATGTCATATTCACGTAAATACTGCCACAGCCCGGTACCGAAGTGGGTACCGAATATACCCAGATACTCGGTACTCCCGGTACTATAGAGATGCTGGTATTGTCACATTTTCAAAATTTCAGTACCGACATGGTACCGAAGTACTGGTACTTTTGACAACACTAGATGAGACTCTGATTGGTTTATTGCACATTACACCCAAAACACACCCATTACTCATTAAGAGAATAGGGACAACCCTTTTAGACCATGCACCGGACACACCGACCATTTTTCCTGTTGTTAAACTTGCAAAAGTGGATTCAGACATGCCCTAAGTGTACTTGCGCTGTGCGCTTTAGACCATGTGCTTAGATCGTTAAAATAGGGCCCTTTGCATGCCTGTTACGAATGTGCGCAGACACAAAACTTCTCTCACAGGGCGCGAGTAATGGATTGAGTTCTCTTTGGCGTCTTCTTGCGCTTGAATGCTTAAATTGGCAAGGTTTAAAACACTTGCAACTGATAATGTTTTATGACGATTCAGCACTGGCCTGATCGGTTCCATTAACTTTCCTGAGTGTCTTTCACGCTCGCGCCGGGCCATACATGACCATATAGAGCCAAAATATAAACTTTGAAGACACTGTGTTTAATTATTTTAAAAAATTGTTTTTTCCATTTCCTGAAAAGTAGCAGTTTTGGACATACAAGGAAAGTCATACAGGGAGAATGAGTAAATGATGACGGATTTTCAATTTTGGGTGAAATATCCCTTTAATAATTCTCAAAAAAATGAAAAAAATAAAAATACGACTGATATTATATTGACCTTCCAATATCAGGTCAAGTGCATTTCGTTATGGGATACAGTATTCCACACATGCTCTGTTTTTGGCAAAATCCTGTATACTGCACACAGTATACATAATACATACTGCAAGAAAATAGTACAAGTAGTACGGTATTATCCTATTCAAAACACACAACACTGGACCTGTTCATCTGTAATCAGGTGCAGAAATACAGCGAAGGCTGAGGACAGCAGCCAAGCTTTTGTGTGACAGCAGAGCCAAAAGCACATTGTTTTTGGGAACCCAGAGCTCTCTTATTTATGAGCATTCTTCATATTTTCAGTCTCCAGTCAGGCAGCACTAGTGTAATAAAGCAGCAGAGACACTAGAGTCGGTGTCTGGAGCGAATCCAAACTGAGTCTGGCCCCTGCGCGTAAGGTGGGGTTTTACTGGTCCTCCAAGAATCATGCAGAATTCTATTTGCTTGTGCTCTTGCTCCCATCCCTATCCTCATGGACGCCACCCAAAACATTGGTAAGAAAATAAAATGAAATGAAATATCTCTGGCATGTATTTTCACAGAAAAGGAAAACAAATATTTGAACAGATGTTGACTTTTTTTATTTGTACTGCATATTTTTTCAACTGTAGCAAAGTCTTAAAGCAAAACACAACGGGGAGAATTCACTACGAATGATCTGTGACTGCTGATATGTGTTTATTTGTGAAAGACTCCTAATTTTGTTTTGGAGGTCTCCTACAATAGGTTTACATGGGTTTAATTTTCTCATAACATACATCGCAGCATCACCTCTTTTCTCACAGTGGCTGAAACGGTTCGATAAAGCATTCAGTTTCTCTAAACCCCTTCTTTCCAAGAGCCTACTCTGCTCTGATTAGTCACATGGCCTGTAATCTACCGCTTACAGCACATGTTGGAAACAAAAATGCTCATTACCATATCTGAGTTTCAGCTCCGGAGGCTTCTTCAGCACTTCTATACACAGTGATATGAACAGTGATGATGGTGATGATCAATTCGAGCCCGAGTCCTCATCATTTGGGAGTGCATACAAAGTGGATTTGCTTTCGCAAAACAGAAAACAGCGTTTTCTAAACATGTCGAAAACATGAACCAAACTCTTCCATCTCAATTTGCAGTGGGAAATTGCCTCTGATACAAAGAAATGTGACCACACAGTGGCAGAAACTAGTGAGTGTCTAGTAAAACTTTCTTGAGGGTGTTCCTAACCTTTTCCTTGTGGAAATTGAGGGAATTGGTTTAAAATCGGATTCTAAACTTCCATAATTGTCTCTCCTACATGAGGAGCGGTCCGAAGAGTTTTCGATGTGGGCGGGGCTACCTGGCACAACACCCGCAGAAATCGAAAGCATAATTCAGATGGAATGTAGCGTTGCATTTATGGTTGGTTACTTAACTGAAATTCGTGAATTTGGTGCATTCTATAATGAAACGCAGGGTTTGCGGTGAAAAAAAAAGCTAAAATGGCACAACTGTTTAGTTCAATTGCCCCAATAAGTGAATTCCCCCTCAGCTCAACACCTTACACATCTCATTTGAGGCTGAGAGGAATGATGGGAAATGATTGAAATATATTCTGGGCTGTACAGCTTTAAAGCAAAAGACAACAAACACACACAAACATTTTGTCATTCTTTCAAACACATTTTAAAGGCAGTGAGAGCACTGATCTCATAAAGCTGTTTATACACAGCTCAAATTGGACGACATCCAACCATTCCACCCAGATTGTCTGCACGTGGAGAGCAGATCTCCATCCACACACACGCCTGTGGCTCATTCTGCATATACGTCAGACAAATAAACATCCTAATTACTGTGAGGAAACATCTAGTCCTATGCAATGATAAGAAGCAAAAGAGGAAGAAAACATAGTTTGTCTTGTTCGGTGACATAATGTGTGGAAACCCTGAAGAAAATTTCATTGAGGTATTTCTTAGTGGTTGTTTGTTCATATCACAGCAGACTAAGGCCCAATCCCAATTCTACCCCTTTCCCCTACCCCTTCGTTTTGCGCGTTCACATGAAGGGGGTAGGGGTGTCTCGATTCTCTTTTGGCTGGAGTGGTAGGGGTAAGGGGAAGGGCCAGATAGCCCTTCAAACGAAGATTTTTCGGGACCACACTTCGAACAAAGGGGTATGAGAAATTTCCCTGCATACACCGACTACCGTGCTGCTAGAATGCGTGTAGTGATCATGGTAGTGATATTTCCTCTCAGGATCGATCATTTATGTGTTACCTGGCTGCCAGTTTCTCTGTAGCTTGCTAAACGCGCTATTTGAATGATTACAGTTAAAAGAAATATCTGGTCATCCTTCATAGCTATTTACATCTCGTATCATATGTAAACTCTTGCGTTACCAAGGCAACAACTGACTCGTTTGTATTGCTTTGCAAAGTGGTCCGTTATCACAGCACCACAGTAGAAAACGAAACCATATCCGTACCGGCTCGGCATGGAATGGAACGGTTAAACAAACAGCTTGGCCCGATGGAAAAGTGGCTTCACCAGTCTCAGGAAACTCGAAGGCTCATACGTTTTCGAACTGAAACAGAGCGCCATCCAAAATACAGCGCAAAACAACGTTGGGAGTGAGTAATCTGTTAAACATGCTCGTGCCTGATTTCTGTTGATATGCGCACTTCATTGCTGTTCATACTGGTTAAATGCTACAGGGCACTAATAAAAGAAACTAGGTATGATGACGTGTGTAATGGTGTAGTAGTGGTGTCCCATTTCTTCATATTTTCACCCCTACACCTTGCCACTCTGTTTCAAGGGGCAAGGGGAAGGGCGAAGGGGTAGGCGAAGGGGTATAAAATAGAATTGGGATTGGGCCTAAGATTTGAAATAAACTCCCACAGGCAGATTTCACTCGTTGCATTTATAGTTCACCCAAAAATAAACACTGTGTCATCACTTACTCACTCTCAGGTCATTCTAAACCTTTCTTTCTTCTGTAGATCACACAAAAAATATATATACTTTGGAAAATGTCTGTTTTTGTTGTTGTTGTTGTTGTTTTGTCCATACAATGAAGTCAATGGGTCAAAACAATATTGGACCCAGCTTTTTTTTTTGTATGGACAAAAACAGTTCCCTTTCGAGGGAACTTAACGCTGCGTCAGCTACACGTAGTCTCGTTCCCTTCTTTGGGAACCATTGAACAAACCACTGAAATACTAAAAAGATCTCATAAGTGGTGTTTGCTAAAGACTGGTCTACATTAAAAGATTTTTAAAATCTTATCAGATTTTCAAAATGTGAGAGACCATGACGATAAAAAAATGATAGATTTAACAGTTTTGTTCCTCTAGTTGTTCATATAGACTGTGAACAAGGGAAATTTCACAAAATCTCTCGCGGTCAAACGTGATTTTAGAGTAAACAAACATGGTGGACGATGGGCAAGAAGAAATGGAGATAATAATGTTTGGACTGCTTTTTACTGAAAATTCTTGAAAAAAAGAAAGAAAAAGGTTTAGATTAAGTCATGTTATGCTTCTGTCTTCTGTCAGATCTGTTTTCTGTCAGCGCTTTCTGATTTGGTATGGTTTCGTTTCATGGGGTTCCCCCACACAACAGGATTTCTGATCGTAAAAATTCAACATGTTGAATATTTACCATTTAAGATCGGTGCGGCCCTGACGTTCTTCCGACCAGATTTAATCATTCTTAACACACCTCACACCACAGAAAAATCTGATAAGATAATCTGTAGAACCATCAAGATAATTGGGACTAGGGTTGTAAAAAATACCGGTTCTTTGGTACCAAGTCGGTACTGACATTTTAAAAATGTGACTATACCAGCATTTCTGCAGTAGTACCAAGTATTAGGTATACGCTCCTGTGTGTATCTGTGTAAACGCTCTGTGAAGAGCGTCAAAGGATTCTATTTACAATGTGTTTTTGAAGCGTTGATCATTGTAGCCAATCACATACACATCTGTTGAGCATGTGAACATAATAGCCAATCAGAGGTGTTTAAGTTAGTCAGAATCTGCTCAACACCTCTCAAAACACCAGAGTTTTTGTTCGCCGTGCTCTTTAGAGTTCTGCACTCTGGCGAATCCTTTCATTATTACCAACAAATCGAAACACAATGTAAATAAGAGATTCATAGTGCAGTGTGGACAGCTTTTTTGATTATATCGTGAGTTTTCGCAGGGGTGTAGATCACAATGAGCAGGCACTGAACGTAGCCTAACACCGTGTCCTAACTACACACGATGCGATAAGATTCCAGCGACAAGCAATTTGACTGTCCACACCTAGACACGACGCGACAATGAGAAGCGATAAAATCAATCAAAAACCATAGCCAATCAGAAGAGAGTGTGGGCAGGCTCTCTTGGCAAGAGCATAGCAGACACAATGAAATGGGTTGGTACATAGTAAAATTCATAAATATTACACCATTTAAACATTATTTAAAGTACATACGGAGTGACTAAAACAATCTTTGTCATAGAATACACTTGTATGTTCGCATTGAGTTGACAGTTTGAACGTTCTTGTGCCCATTTATTTATTTTCAAGATCTGAGGTGAATTAGCCAGTGTTGTTTTCATTACAGCTAAAAAGCTGGGAACACAGAATGTTATTCAAACTCACATTAGACGCTTTTAACATTAAATAAAGCACATAAACAGTACCTGATATTATCATTGCCATACTTTGTGTTGCTGTTCCAGCCGCTAGGACAAAAGGTAGGACAAAAACTCAGATTAACATGGAAAAGATACCTTTTATCGCATGTTGCGGCGTCGCGTGTAGTTAGGACACGTTGTAAGTGATTGACAGCTTCAGTGATTATAAAGGGAGTGCTCTTTGCTTGCTTTCTGTTTATAACCCATATAAAATTTAAATAAAAGTTTTGTTTTTCATGCTGCTCAGTACACTACAAAGTTTCTGGATTTGCAACTGTATTTAAATGTGCGATAAACAATAACAATGTTTACTTAGGCTACATGCTGCTTAATTGTATTATTTACTTATAATTATTATCATCATCAATAATAAATTGATTGATTTTTTTTTTTTTTTTTTTTTTAAATATTTAAATAAATTGGTAAAATATTTCCAACTACGGTACCGAATGGCTATGGTACCGAAATTCCACGGTACCGAGAATTTTACTGGTATTGGTACCGATTACTGGAATTTTGGTACCGTGACAACCGTAATCGGGTCTTTATCTAGGATTGTCGGAAGGGGATAATTGGGCACAAATTCGGCTCAATTATCTTGTATGTGTGGGTGCCTTAAAGTACAAATCACTATGATAAGAAGAGGCATTCTAGTTATATATAGAAACCAGAATATAATAGAGACTCTTTTGGGTTCTTTTGACATGGACCAGAAATCATCTAGCAACCGTATAGAAATTTTATAGCAAGCACCCAGAGCACACTCTGAAGTTTGAAGAGTATTATTGCCCTTCAGCAGAGTAATACAAGCTGCCAAATGAAGGTGTGTGTTACACATGCGGGCGGCATTTCCTTAACACTACAATAAATCTCTGTGTGTGAAAGTCTCAGGTTACACACCCCACGTTGCAGCACTCTCTGGAATGCACCATTTAGGAACGGTTACAAGAAATTTCTGCTGCTCAGTTTCCTGCAGGAAAAGCTCTTTACCAAATCTGTCACTGAAAAGCCGATCAATTTGCTGTACAGTTGTTCTAGGGAACATCCCTACAGAGACGTCAGCTGTAAGGGGTCATCAATATGTCTTTTGCTCTGCTTGTAAATTGGCTGTGATTGGTGCCTTAATTACTAAAGACAATTTAGCATGTTGGAATTACTTTAATTGTGAATTAGTTTCCTATTTGGGCATACGGAACTTGACTGAAATCAAATTCAAAATATAGCAGGCCTTGAATGCCTTTTTGCTTTTATATAACCACAGTGCCCTCCACGCGGTCGTGGCCTAATGGATAGAGAGTCGGACTTGTAACCCAAAAGTCATGGGTTCGAGTCTCAGGTCCGGCAGGGATTGTCGGTGAGGGGAGTGAATGTCCAGCGCTCTCTCCACCCTCAATACCACGACTGAGGTGAGACCCTTGAGCAAGGCACCGTACCCCCAACTGCTCCCCGGGCGCCGCAGCAATGGCTGCCCACTGCTCCGGGTGTGTGTTCACAGTGTGTGTGTGTTCACTGCTGTGTGTGTACACTTGGATGGGTTAAATGCAGAGCACAAATTCCTAGTATGGGTCACCATACTTGGCCACATGTCACTTCACTTCACTTCACTTCACTTCACTTCACTAATATTGGCACCCTTGGTAAATATGAGCAAAGGTGGCTGTGGAAATAAATCTATATTGTTTATTCTTTTGATCTTTCATTCAAAAATTCACAAACTTCTAACATTTCACTGAAGTAAACTATTGAAAGTGGGGTAAAACTCACATTATGAAATAAATGTTTTTTTTTTTTTCCTCAAAATGCATGTTAGCCACAACTATTGGCACCCCTAGAAATTCTTATGAGTGAAATATCTTAGATTCCCACTCATATTTAGGTTTGTTAGCAGTAGCACACCAGGGTGACTAGGGGATTGAAATTGTCCAGCCATGACTTCCTGTTCCACAGGAGTACAAATATGAGAAAACACAAAGGCCAAATCCCCTTAATAATTCATCACAACAGGTAAAACCAAAGAATATATTTCTGATGTGCAGCAAAAGATTGTTGAGCTTCACAAAATAGAAAGTGGCTGTAAGAAAACAGCTAAAGCTTTCCACCATCAGGGCAATAATTTAGAAGTTCCAATCAACTAAAGATGTTACAAATCTGCCTGGAAGAGGACGTGTGTCTATATCGTCCTAATGCGTGGTGAGGAGGAGAGTTTGAGTGGCCAAAGTCTCTACAAGGATCACAGCTGGAGAATTGCAGAGATTAGTTGAGTCAAAAAGCCTCCTTGCTCATCCAAAAACAAACTCCAGCATATTCAGTTGTCAGACACGACTGGAACTTCAAAAGGGACCGGCTTCTATGGTCAGATGGAAAAAAAAAAAAAAAAAAAAAAAAAGAGCTTTTTGGCAGCAAACCCACCAGATGGGTTTGGTGCACACATGGATAAAAAGTACCTCATGCCCACTGTTAAATATGCTGCTGGATCTTTAATGTTGTGGGCCTATTTTTTTGCTGGAGGTCCTGGACATCTTGTTCAGATACATGGTATCATGGATTCTATCAAATACCAACAGATAAAAAAAAATCAAAACCTGACCGCTTCTGCTAGAAATCTTATAATAGGCCATGGTTGGATCTTCCATCAGGACAATGATCCAAAACAAACATCAAAATCAACACAAAAATGTGTCACTGAGCACAAAATGAAGCTTCTGCCATGGCCATCCCAGTCCCCTGACCTGAACCCTATAGAAAATGAGTGGAGTGAACTGAAAAGAAGAAGCACCAACATGGAGCTGGGAATCTGAAGGATCTGTAGAGATTCTGCATGAAGGAATGGTCTCTGATTTCTTGTCAGGTGTTCTCCAAACTCATCAGGCATTATAGGTGAAGACTCAGAGCTGTTATCTTGGGAAAGGACGTTGCAATAATTGGGTGCCAATAATTGTGGCCAACGTGAACTAGAGAAAAACATTTCATGAGATTTTCCCCCTACTTTAAATTGTTTACTTCAATGAAAGGTTAGAATTTTGTGAATTTTTGAATGAAAGATCAAAAGGATAAACAATGCAGATTTATTTTCATAGCCGCCTATGCTCATATTTACCAAGGGTGCCAATATTTGTGGAGGACACTGTACATAATAAAAATATTAAGGACACAAATGATCATTGAAATGGTAACACTTTATTTTAGGGTCTTTTAACTAGTTGCTTATTAGCATGCATATTACTAGAATATTGGCTGTTTATTAGTAATTATTAAGCACATATTAATGTCTTATTCTGCATGACCTTATTCTACATTCTTAATCCTACCCAATACCTAAACTTAACAACTAACTAACTATTAATAAGCAGTAAATTAGGAGTTTATTGAGGGAAAAGTCGTAGTTAATAGTGAATACATGTTCCCTATATTAAAGTGTTACCATTTAAACATTTAGTTGGTTTCATTAAGTGCCACCCTTCTATACAGAAAAAAAAGCATCCAAGATTAAAAAAAGTCTTAAAGCTGGAATGCCGTATTGACCAATCAGCAACTGAGAGCCTGATTTATAACTGTTAATACATCTCTATACAGGCAATATTACAGACAAGTTCATCATGAGCATGCAGGACTCATACTAAAGGGTTTCTATGGCAAGAAGATATGTTGAAGTGAGTATGTGCAGCAAAAATTACGAATACATGCAGCAGATGAAAGCCAGAGTGGGTTTTCCTGTTGTCATGGGGCGTATCAGACGTGATTCGGATATGAATGAAGGGAAATCTGACAAACACTGCAGCAGAAGAGAGAGAGAGAGAGAGAGATGGTGCTGCTCTGACCAGACTAAATCAAAAAGATCATTCAGACACGCAAAAAAATACTATAAAAATGTTTTGGCTTCCATCTATCTACTATCTATTTTTATGCAAATTTTGATTTTTGAATGGAAATATTTGATATGCACAAATACTGTACTGATATGATATGTACTGATGAATTCTCTACAGTCATCATTCAACATTTCTCATCTTTTTTTTTTTTTTTTTTTATAGAAATGTGCTTAAAAATACTGAACCCAGCAAACGTAAGTTATTCAATCACAATTTTTGTTTTATATAGTAATTGTCCATGTTATGACAAACAGAGTATTCCTCAAAATGAATAAAAACAGTGAAATGCAATGTCAGAATTTTATGCAAACCTGTAATAATTAACTTTTTGTATTTAATCTCACTTTATTGTCTTTGCTGCTGACCTACAATGATCCAATTCAACCATACTAATGAGCAAAAACTACTTTAGATTAGATTTAGAAATAAGAGTGTTGAACTTCCTTCTCCTGTATCCTATTCTTCTGTGATCCAGAATGGCCGCACAACTGAAAGGTTTGTTTGAGCTGCGCCCTCTACTGTACAGGCATAAATATGCTTTTCCTTCCGCTTTAGGCCTATTAATTTCACTTTTGGTGTGAAAGGGCCTTAACATTTGCCAAAAAATATAACTTTTTTTGTTGTTAATAAAAAAACAAACAAGCAAGTCCAGCCCAAGTGTAAAAAAAGTAACACAAAAGTAATTTAACACATTACTTTTCATAAAAATTATAATGCATTACTTACTTAAAAGTATCTTTCCCCAGCACTGATTGAGAACTGCTTTACAAATAAATTCGAAATGACTTGATGCTTGGTCATACTTCATTGATGAGTTGTCAATACAATATATAACCTGGGGTATGATTTTACCCCCAAAATCAACATATCTGACACATAATTGTAACTACAAATCCACATTTCGCTGCCTGGATTAGTTTTTTTCTGCGAAATGCAGTGATCCATTTGCTTCTCTTTTCTGTAGCATTTGGCAGTCTGTAAAAAAGATAGCTCTGATTTCTTGTTGAATCTATATGGACAGTCATTCACAAAGCTCTATACCATTATAGATGTGTTTTGTGTGTTTTTCAAGGCATTCGAGCTGAACTTCAACAATGCCACTCAGTCTTTTTGCCACTCAGTGGGTGTAACCGCAGTGACTCCGCCTACTGTGACATCATGTGCATACTCTCTATACTGGAGTCCTACTCCTGTAAAGCTCTCATTTACTTTATGGCTACTGATCATTACTTTGCTGTTTTTCTGCTGAAAAAAACAGACCTGTGCACATTCCAATACCTTGTATCACTTGTAACTCCACAAACAGTCATGGCACTCCTCTGCAGTAACCAAACACCAGTCCACAGCTGATCAACCGCCACAGAGCCCGGTGCACTGCCAGCTGGGAGTTTTCCTGTCCCGGGCTCGAGCATTAAAGTTTTCCAGTAATTCACATGGTGCAAGGTCAAATGCAGGCCACTGAAGATAACACCTCACTCTCATGACAGACACAGCAGATACAGACCTGAAGTTCTGAGAATCTCCTCCCTATTATTATGAAGCATGAACCTGGTTTCTCCAAAATCACTGGACCAAAATCATTAACATATTTGCAGGGATTACCTTTTGTTGGCTTACTTGGCTATGCTCTTGTGATGTCTCACACATTTAACCTTTCAACATTGTTGACTCTGAATGAATCAATGACCAACTCAGCCAGTCCAAGACACAGCCATGGTCAATGTCTCAGAGAAAAGCCTTAAATAAACAAGCGTGGTGAATGTGGATCGCAGACTGGATAAACTCACCTCTGCTGCTATTGTCTTCATCCTGAAAGAGAGAGAAGATGAAAGAGTGTTAAAACTGGATGCTTCAAAAACGTTCACGGAATCAAGAGCTTTGTGGGACTGAAATCATGTTCCATTTGAAGTGTAATCCTAGAGGCACCTAAAACCTATTTAAGCATAAAACTTTCAGAAAATTTTAAATTAATAACAAATTAATAATAATAAAAATTAAAATAAACAGATTAAAACTTCTGTCAGTGAGACAGAAAAAATAAATCTCATTCCTATATGTTTGTGTCATGTTTTGTTCTCATATATCTGCCAGTCACAGGGATTAGTGTGAATCGCATGTTTGCTAACAGTAACTAATCTGTAAGGAAGCATTATCTGAAAACAGTTGATGGTACTATAGTATTATCTAGACGCTTCATTACTGATGGCTGGTGATAGTGGGAGAACAGAGCTTTAATCTCTTTATGGACGAGTGGCCACTAGTCCATACAGATATAGTCACTCAGATATAGCACGAAATAAACATGAATGAACAACCAGTGCAATATTAATAAAACAGCATGTAGACAATATCACATAACACTGCATTTATCTCAGGAAAGACATTCAGTGACCATAAATTCACTAGTTAGCTAGAAAAAATAACTCTAGGGAGGAGCATTTTCTAAAAATTAAAAACTACATTATTTATTATATTTTTACCTGCTGTTTTCATTATTTGATATATGTTTGAATAAATCTGTCATGAAAATATTACAGTCCTTTTTTAAATATTTATATTTCAACAACAAACTGGAGTAGAAACTATTACATAATTAACAATATGATATAAAACTGCCTTGTGTGCAATTTAAATCTTTATATACAACTCAGTTTATGTTTTTATGAGTGTTGATTATTAAATAAATGTGACTGATTATTAAATAAACTATTTTCGGTTTCATTTCGTTTTTTTTTTTTTTTTGGCTAAATGAAAACGCTAAGTTTGGTTTCAGTGTTTTAGTAAAAAAAAAAAAAAAAAAAAAAAATCAGTGCATCACTACTAACAATATTCCATAATATTGCAAAGGGTTTTTAACGGGCTTGACAGTAGCTGACGAGGACTTCCAAGGATCCCATAAAAACTTGATCGTCTGACACAGGAATGGCACTCTTGAGACTAGTCAGCTTTAAAGGGTTAGTTCACCCAAAAATGAAAATTCTGTCATTCATTACTCACCCTCATGTCGTTCCAAAACCGTAAGACTTTTGTTCATCTTCAGAACACAAATGAAGATCTTTTTGATGAAATCTGAGAGCTTTCTGTCCCTCCATAAACAGCTACATAACTACCAGTTTGATGCTTCAAAAAAATTCATAAAGAGATCATAAACTAATCCATATGAATTAAGTGGTTTAGTCCAAATTTTCTGAAGAGACTTGATTATTTTATATGATGAACAGATTGAATTTAGGCTTATATTCACATATAAACATTCATCAACTCACACATCAGTTGTGTTAAACAGAAGCTCAAGCATGTTTGCGTGACGTGTGTGAGAACCAATGAGGTTCATTCTTGTGTGTTACGTTTGAGCTTTGAGAGGTTTGTTCTCACGTCAAGCAGTTTTTTCTGTTTATGTTCGCTGATCAATGTTTATATGTGAATAAAAGTTAAATTAAATCTGTTCATCATATAAAGCGATCAAGTCTCTTCAGAAAATTTGGACTAAACCACTCAGTTCATATGGATGAGTTTTTGAAGTGTCAAAGTGGTAGTTATGTAACTGTCTATGGAGGGACAGAACGCTCTCAGATTTCATCAGAAAGATCTTCATTTGTGTTCCGAAGATGAACAAAAATCTTACGGGTTTGGAACAACATGAGGGTGAGTAATTAATGACAGAATTTTCATTTTTGGGTGAACTATCCCTTTAACATGGCAGTGGAATATGCTGAAATGCACAATAGTTGAGTACATTGAGAGTTCACAGCACTGAGAAACATGCAAAGCAGCACTACAAGCTGTTGTGAGGCCCAGTAGATGCAAACATCCCTTGCTGAGATCCCTTGCTGAGATGCAAACATCATAAATAACCCTATTATTGTATGAGGAAGAGCACTAAAGGTAAACATTTACTCTTAAGCACATATCTGGTGATCTGGATCACTCTTATGTGTGTTTGCTATGAGCTGACCTTGAGAGAGGACTGCACGGCTGACTCGGGCGGGTACACAATAAAGTGACGGAGCGTGAAGCCAAAGCCGTGAGAGGTGCGGCGTAGGTGCAATGTTTTAGGCCCTGGCCATGAGAAGGGCTCCTCTTCAGCAGCCGGAGACAAAGCTGATGCCTCGCTGCGCTCACAACCATCCTTCTGTTTGGCCTGAGAAAGAGAAGAAAATACTGATAATTAGTCATTCAGATACATTTATCCAATGGCAGTACATGTATTACAGAAACAATCCACATAGAGGAAACTAAGGTTACGTTTTTGGCCCATGGGCCCTACATTCATCCTATAGCTCTACAATCAATTATTGCAGTTACCAGATCAGATATTTAACCACCCAGCTACATAACCTGTTCAAGTTAAATTTCTGTATAAACACAAACCTTAATGTCTTGACATTAAGCAAGCAAACAAACAAAAAAACTATGGAACACGTCGACTGTAATGCAAGGAAAAAGAGCACATAAGCATATAACACCCTTATATTATATTACATTATTTTATATTATATTTTATTTTATTTTATATGACAGTTTGTTCTCAAATCTGACTGGCTGAGAGCCTTTTCCAGCCGTGCGACATTCCCCCAGTATCAGTACTGGAATGTTTCACCGTTTGTATTACTTGGCCTGCGGCGACTATCATGGCGGGAAAGCAAATCCACCATTTTTCTTGCCCCAAATACTACTGTTGTCATGTGACGGAATGTAGTTTTAAGAGTTTTTTAGGCAAGAATGTAGTTATTTAGACCTCAAATATGTGACTCATATATAAACAGCACCTATTTTACAATTTGTATAGAGGCTTCCAGAGATGTGAGCTCCAGGCCATTCAGCACTCATGTACCTGCCGTGAACAGCTTTAATTTTGGTCAGTCCTTCAGGAATTTGCTGCTGGCTCTTATGTAGATAGTGGTTAAATATGAGATATAATTCATTTTGGGTATATCAAACAGGCAGTCTTTGGTCTTATTAATCTATTACTTGTTCCAGAGCAAGTCGATGGGTTTAGGGCTATGTTAACTTTCATAACTTTATATTTAGGCTATATTTAACTTAAATCCTGTACTAGAGCGCTGCTTTTGTACATTTGACGGAATTGTTTGCTTGTGTTTATTTGCAATGGCTATTGTTGTTAATTTAAATATTATTGTTCAATAAATATTATTTTATATAAATATGCCATATTTGGTATTGAGAAAGGGTCAGTTAGTGATCATGATATGGACTTCAATGAAAGTTACATTATTACGCCATTAGATGGTAGCAAAGACTGTCTTTATGTGTGAGTAGCAAAGACTTACTGAAAGGGACTATGGTTGTAAACAAGGAAGTTGTTTTAGCGCTGTCATGGGAAATCCCCTTAACTGTTAAAAGGACAAAGGCCTCAGCAGACATTCAATTATATTGTATTCATTATATCCATTTTTTAAAATGGATATAATATTATGGACATCAAACTGAAGAATGAATGCTATATCAGATGCAGGTAATACACTCGCTCTGGCGATATCGGCGGAAGGAAGTAGTTCTGCACACACACAAAAAAAGGTTTTTAAAGACACTCCGTTGTTTCTTATTTATTTACTCACTTATATATTATATTATATTATATTATATTATATTATATTTAAAAAATCTACCTTCATTATATAGTTAGGGTTAGTCTTGTCTGAATGTATGCCAGTATTTTTTATTTTATTTATTATTTCGTGTGTGTATTTAAGATATTAAATACTGAAATTTTAGCCTGTAAGATTAAAGTCACAAAAAACATCCTAAGGAAAACAAAGTTGAGTAATTTGACATTTGAGTACAAAGCTTATAGTGACCCTTGTGACAATGTCTCCATGTGACAACTAGCCCCTGTCTCACCTATGATCAAGAGCACTTCTGTTTTCATTATTTATAAATGGTTCTGTAATTTATTTTGCCACATGTGCAGTATAATACTGTTGTCAACTCAAGAAAGGTTTAAAAGAGTTTGATCTCTAGAGGGTCTTTTTTTTAATGTGTTTGACCCAAAACTGACATGGTAATCAGTGAGAGTGAAAACTTCTTTGAAAAAGCTAATCCTTACACAAAGCACTCTCTGTCCCAATGCAGAAGCAAAACATTTGCCTTTTTAACCTGGTACATCAGCACTCACACACAGACTCTTGGTGTTCTAAACGATTTTCAAAGGCACTGAATTGTATTATGATCAGGATATGCAGATAAACTGTTACTTATGAGCAAACCATGAGACCAGGACATAAGCTACCATTGAAGAAGTTCATCAAAGTTCATTGAAGCTGAGGTAGCACTAGCGTCAACACACAGAACTGCAAATATAATGACTGTTCTAATTGGTCACAGTATTTACAATTTAAAAGTACTGATAAAAACATTCAAATACATTTTTTGCCTATTATGTATTTTTATGCTCATTAGTTTACCGCATCATTAGCTTAGCAACATGCTAACATCAGACTCAGTAGGAATCAACAGTAAGTGTGTTTTGCATTAGGCATGCTGTTACACAATTAAAATATTGCCTTTGAAAGCAGCTGTTTATTTAGGGCCGGTTCACACAGAACACGTTGTTGCTGTTAAAAAAGTGAGACACATGCAGTGTAGCCAAATCCACAGTTTTCCCACCGAATTGGGCTACTTTCACACACTGTTGCCGCAAGTTGTTTTTTAGTGCGCAGGCTGAAGCGACACATGATTTTTACCCCCTGGAAATGCAATTGGGCTAGTTTTGGCTGTGATTGTGTGGGTTTTGAATAGCAATTGGGCTGGTTTTGTTATGCAAACCTTGGACACAGGTTAGTGCAAAAAAATGGAAGCTCTTGAGATGCATTTTTAAAAGCTGAAATTATTTGTGTGTTTTTAGAATGCCATGTCATGCGAGACACTACAAAAGACGCGAGGGCAACAGTTAAAGACAGCCGTTTAGTGCATATTTACTCAGAAAATCAATGGAAAAGTAGCACAGTGGAATGGAAAAACGTGTAAATGTGTTATGTGTGAACAGCCCCACCTTAGACAGTAGAAGCAAGACAGCTCACTAGGCTTTGGAACAGAGATGTTCTGTATCCAAATAGTCATTCATACTGTATCTGAAAACAATGGGTTTCTCTTAAGGGCAGAAGGTATTGAAACAGAGTATCCTGTGAGTGTTTATAAAGCATCGCTGACATGATTTTACACATCTCAAATATCTGCCATGACAATGACGGTCACAAAGAAAATGCTCTGACTCAACCGAGACATTACTTTCCATATGACCAACTGACCAACACATGTACATGCCATGCACATCACGACATAGTCAGTGTTTCTTGACACCCGTATCTCTAATGGCGGGGTGAGGTGGTAAGTCACATTTTAGCGTCTGGGCCAGTGACGTCAGTCCGTCCTCTGTATCCTCAGAGGAAATTTGTGACATTTACATTATGAAATAATGGCAGCAGAATCCCATTCCGCCACAGGGTGTGTGTTTGTGGTAGGCTCTGACAACACCACATTGACTCTAGGTCACTCTGCCTGCCAAACAGACCAGACTGTGGTCTAGCCCTGCAGGAGATGGATGTATTATAAGGGAATGGATGTATTTTAGCTTGTGGCTGGGCTCAGGTACAGACAGCTGTGGACGTCTCTAGAGTCTGGGCTGGGCTTTTACACAATTGAGCCTGAACATGACATCACCAGAATGAATTAAATTACTTACATTTAGTGTTGGACACAGTCCACTGCAAACTCTCACAAAAAAAAATGAGTGAAGTTTGGAAAGGCATATTAGCATTACTACTAGTCCCATACTATTTGTGTGTGTAGTATGCAGCCTGCATTCTGTGAATAGGATGCCAAAATTTTTATATGACTTTTAACATTTCCTTCTAATCAAATATTTGGCCACACTGCCAAACAGTGAGACATTTTTACAGATATCTTGATTAAAAATGCAAAATGGACCACATTATAAGTAAAATTAACACTAGACAACTTTCTATATTAAAAATGCAACGTAGTAAGCTCATGCGAGAATGCTATTGATGCATAATGCATACTGTTTCACAAGCAGATTTATTAAAAAAATAGTATGCAGTATACTGCACAGTGTGCAGTACACTAGCATTCTGTTTTGAACATACTGTAGCAAGGAGCAAAGGCGATTTCTCGGAGGAGGCGAGGGAGGTAGTGCCTCCTCAAAAACTGGATGAGAAAATAATTCAAAGCACAAAAATAAAACAATGCAAATATTACAAAATATGACATTAAAAAGTGTATAAATCACTAGTTTTCTGAAGTGACACTGTTCAACAGAAGCACCAGTAGTTAAAGTTACAGCAAGATAGATCTTCTCTCTTGCCTCCTCTGAGCCCATTAAGTTCACATGATAAATCCTGCCTCTCATTTTTCACATATGTTTTGCATTCACAAATCGGTCTGAATGAATAAATAAAGGTGTTTATAGGAAAACTATTTAAAAAGTAAGTAAACAACTCACCCACTTGATATTACTGCTTTATGTCACACAACCTGAAATGACTTGAACATTATCTGTGATGTTTTTTTTAGTGAGCAATCAGTTAAAATTAGGTGAAATTAAAGGTACATCTCTGTGTCTGTGACCAGCAGTGTTTCCTGAGCTTTGACTATTAAAAAGAACAGCTGAACATTGGTTAACAAATAAAATATAGGTGAATTCAGGTTGATTGGGAGACTTTTTGCTATTGAGATGACTGGGAAAAAGTGTCCCAATCAACCTGAATTCCCCCCTACATGAAATATGAAATTTGTTACTGCATTCTTATAGTTATTATTTTAAAATGTAAAAACTTGAGAAATACACTTTGTTTTAACAAACATAAAAATAATTACATTACAAAATATAATTGTTTTGGTTGTATTTAACCTGAAAAATGTATCAATTATAACTACATATTAAAGTTTACAATTATATTAAATGCGACTTGCTGAACTTTCCATTTCAATTAAATTTCAACTTTAAATTTAGTACATTAAAATATATTTACTTTAAATGCAATACTGAATAACATACTCAGTTAAAATCACATCAGTATTTCTTTGAATAATAACTTTTAATATTTTAATACTTCTTTAAAGCATTATCTAAAACTTAATTTGACATTAGTACAAAGTACATTTTTAAAAAGTGTGTTAAATATATTCCTAAAAGTATACTCTTTTTTAAATAGTCTTATACAAGTGGAGTTTAATTTCATTAATATTACATGATCTGCAAGTACTTTCAAGATTTTAACTACACTACCAGAGAACATTTAAACAATTAAAGGCCAATTGACACTGACAGATACAGACCAACGCTGACAGTCACCAGATTACAGCACCTGACTTCTCAAACATTCTAATTCCATTTCAGCATGTTCAATTGACCCTTCGTCGGGAGTTTGATTGACAAGCGATCTAACCAATCATAACGCCGAATCCGCCATTTTGTCCGACAAAGCAGTCAGGATTTAGAAGATTAACATCGGTGGACTTGAACTTGAAAAATGGTGTGTATTGACATCTTTCCGCATTTGAAACAACATTCCTTCTCATGTTCATTCATGTTTATTTGATGCTATAAATTAACTAGTAGGAAGAGATGATCGGTTCACGAGCCGCTTGAGCTGAGGCGCTACAGCAATCTGTCAGGACACATTAAAGAGCCACAAAACGGTTTTTATTGTTCGAATTTCTTAAAAAATTACACAGTTTGAAAGATGGGACTTTGTTTAATATCATAAGTCAGCTGCTCTGTCTTGTTTGTCGACATGTTGTCAGTGTCCTCTTTGCTCCGCTATGTATTTTTCACTCTGTGTGGCATGACAGCGCCATGGCTTGTCGGACAAAGCAACAGTAACTAAGGGGGGCGGGTCTTTGCGAAGGGTCAATTGGCGAAAATAAGCTCCGACAGACGGCGACATGGGTAACACACTGTTCCGACAAAACCTGAGTGTCTGTTGCCATCTGTCTGTGTAGTGTGAGTTGGCCTTAAGTGTACTTCTTTTTCACAAAAGTAGAAAGGCGGGAATGTATTCTTGAGCTCAATTTCGGAACTTTCTGGCATAATTTTGTATACCGCTGTGTGAAGGATTCTCTTTCCCGTCTTTACTCTGCTTTACCTGCTACCTTGACTCATACACGTGGTTTTCCAACAACACCCACTATAACACCACAACTTTCCTCTGCCTTTTATTTTTCATTTCCCTACAATTAGCCAGTCATAGTCTTAGTGGCGGGCACACAACCCTGTTTCCAATGCTAAATTTAACCTGTTAAATTATACAGCTGGAAAAAGCTCTCATCTGAATGGCGGAACATCCAGGAGACGTGAATGACTGCCCTGTGTGAGAGTCCTTCACACCAGAAACAGCATCATACAAACCGGCCAGTCCATGAATAACATACACAATCCCAATGGTCACATTCAAGAACTAATCACATAAGAAACAACCACATTTCACTACCAAGTGCATTAGCGAGTTACAGTACTTTGGGACTTTACGAAGGAGGGGTGTGTGTTTAATGGGTTTCAGAAACTGTCTGTACAGTACTTGGTTTGAAATCACATTCATGTGTTCTATTGCCAGAAAAGTTGACATGAGAAAAAGCTGCTTATTCAGCAAATATATTTCTCAGCCCACCCAATCTACTGCATCTTATTTGTTTGTCTAGAAAGCAATAGGATTTTCCAAAGTCACATGTTTTCCATTTAATCCCACAATGAATGAACCAAAACTTTTCTCATCAAATTCATCAAAGACCAAATTATTTGAGGTATACTATCCAGATTCATCGTATAGCTATATTCCCCTACTGTCGACAACTGTCTAAACTGTCTCTATTTTCATTTCTCTTATGGAATGTAAAGAGAAACATCTTAGACAAAGCTAATAGTTAAAGGATTAGTTCACTTCAGAATTAAAAAAAAAATCCTGATAATTTACTCACTCCCATGTCATCCAAGATGTTTATGTCTTTCTTTATTTAGTCGAAAAGAAATGAAGGGTTTTAAGGTAAACATTCCAGGATTTTTCTCCATATAGTGGACTTCACCAAGGTACAACGGGTTGAAGGTCCAAATTGCAGTTTAAATGCTGCTTCAAATGGCTCTTACATGATCTTAGTCGAGGAATAAGGGTCTTATCTAGCAAACGATCGGTCATTTTGTAAAACAAAATAAAAATTGATATACTTTTTAACCACAAATGCTTGTCTTGCACTGCTCTGCAATGCGCCGCACATTATGTAATCACGTTGGCACCGATCCAGTGTCTACAAAGCGAACGTGCAAAGACTAAGTCAAACGCCCTTTACAAAAAAAGGTAAAACAACGATGTCGGACGATTTTGAAGTTGGAGGAGAAAATGAGATGAGAGTTTTTCGCCCTACGGCGGTACTTCCGCCTACGTCACGCGTGACCTTTCCAACGATTATGTAATGTGTGGCGGATCGCAGAGCAGTGCAAGATGAGCATTAATGGACCTTGGACCTTCAACCCTGGTAAAGTTCACTATATGGAAAAAAATCCTGAAATGTTTCCTCAAAAACCTTAATTTCTCTTCAACTGAAGAAAGAAAGACATAAACATCTTGGATGACATGGGGGTAAATAAATTATCAGTTAACTTTAATTCTGAAGTGAACTAATCCTTTAAATAATAATTAAAAAAGTTTCCTCAGCTATGATAGATTAATCTCTAAGCAATAACATTTTCTTGCTAAATGCTGTCATGACGAAATACACAAACATTCATGTGCGTCCTGTAGTTATGGCAAGCGTGAGTCACTCTTGAGCCACAGTGGAGCTCACTGTGAACACATAAACATCTCTCTTTCTGGAACACACACTTTTCCAAAGATAAAAACATAGAAACAACTCAACCACAACCCTGTTCTCCAGATGAAACCATCATCCACAGGGCTTGGGTTAAAAACGTAAGCAAGTACCCAATCAAAAGTCTGTTCAATCCCCAGGTTCCTCTTTTGGGACCGTTGCTTACATAGGAACAATAACTGAAACGTGAAACCAGGGCACGAACACACACAATCATCTTGCTGTGAAAAATATGTTACATGTTGGCTCAATGTAGGAGACTCAACCAACCACCCTGGATGTGAATGACGCACAAAGCATTCCTGAGAGCCATCTCCTCGCCCCCCTCAACCCCGCGTAACTCAATACACTGCTGGGAGCCTCTGCCCTCCATCCTGCTGCAGCACCAGACTGTCACTATGAACCCATCTTCTCCTGTTTAGTTCTGCTGCTCTAAACCTAGATCCATAGATCCTTACCCAAGACCGCATGCAGGTCCTCGGGGACGTCTTCTTCAATCTGCGCCAAGAGACATCCTTCTGGGCCTCCCGGAGCCCCAGTTCCACATCCCCCCAGTATGCCCTGGCCAGGAGCTGGAACCAAAGGCAGGAAGTGTCCGATAAACAGCCGTCCACCCCTGTCAGACAATCCCAGGCACAGTCTCCTATTGCACAGGTACACCCTGTCACATCCACCTGGTCTGAGCTGTCCTTCCCGGGGAGAACGCAGCCGGCACACGCCCCATTCCTCTGAGTGAGCATGGCAAAGCCTGCTGGTCCTCGCTATGGCTGCTTTTCTCTGCTGATCTTCTGATGATGTGATCCTTTCTCGCTCTTTACGATCCCTCCCTCTCTCTCTCTTGCTCTCTCTTTCAGAGTGGGAAGGCAGAGTGCACATGCATGAGGTTTCCATTGAGACACGGAGCACGTTGGGGAAGAGAGTGAAGCAGGGAAAGAGACTGTCAGAGTGCAAACAAGCACACACATCTGTCTGCACTGGACGAGATGGCTTTCTCTTACTTTCCATGTTCCTTATTTGTTTGTTCTCCATTGCTCAACTGCAAAGCTACTCTACCAAGGTCAAATCAAGGAAAACTGAAGTCTCTTAAGAGTTTAGTGCACCATGTAGATATAAATTCAATCACAATGCATTGGCCATTTACTAGTGATGTAAGCTAAGGCAAGCATTACTATTACTATTGCTCAAAATTATGGTTAGTCACCTTAATCCGTAACCCTAATAATCAAAGTCAACAAAACGCAGCATCGGGATGTTCACTAACATTATACCGCTGTTTTGGTATTTTGAACGAAAAAGAACTTTGCCGTGAGTATATCAGGGCCTTAAGGGTCACTAGCCACTTTTCCACTGTCGGGCCAGTGCAAGCCAGGGCTAAGAACGTGCCGTGCTGGGCCAATAGCCTCGGACCTCGAGCACCGAGGCCAAAATCAAGTTGCGTTTCCACTGTCGGGCCAGTAGCCTTCCAGTGCTACCGTAAAACACGTCCTTAACATGCCTCCATAGAATGACGTCACACAACCTCATTTCACCAGCTGACTGAAAACTAGCTAGATCGCAAACTGAACATGGCAGAAGCAAACATTTGGTCTTTACTTCAAGACTTGACCAATATTTTACAATAAAAACTGTTACAGTACCAGTAATTTATTAATTTGTGTCAGAAGTGCATATCAATCATGCTGAATCAAACTGTTTTTTTTTATCATTTCACATAAAAAGAGAACACATACCTATTCAGTTGCACCTGCTTCCATTTATGTGATCACAATAATGCACAAAACAACTCCATTAAGACTTTTAAGTTCAAAGGCTTACACATTTAGAAAAATATTGATAGATTATAATATGTTTACGTCAAATTTCTTTACAAAAAGTGAGAACTTATGCAATCTGAGGATCTCACTACACCGTTATCCCTTCAGTCAGAGCAACAGATATAGCTCATGAGAGGAAAACAGGAGTTATTAGTAATACGAATTAACGGGTCTGCATGGTTTTTTTTTTTTGTTTGTTTGTTTGTTTTTTTATGACATATGCAATGCATTAGTCCGGTATCAACAAAGGCACAGAGAACTTGAGGGAAGAGACAGATAAAACATGAAACCAAATAAATACATGGTTATAATTATATATGATTTGTCTACGTTTTTCAAACAGTCTTGGGTATTTTCTATAACCATATGTGTATTTATTATCACAATTGTTAGTATAAGTAGCCTTTAGCAAATAACTGCCTCAATGTGGTGATCAGAATCCCCATCGGATTGCAAGGATGTTATTTCAAACACTCGCTGGTGAGAGTTTTGAGCTGAAAATAGTTTTAAATGTCTTATGTTGAAGTTAGCTGGTAGCCTGATTTAATAACATGGGAAATTAGCAGTGGTGTTGACCGTCTCCTGACTCAGGTAAACTCCGCCTTTGTTCATGACCACTCCTCAAGCACCAGTTGGCATGCTTTGAACCAAGGTATTCGGCGGGCCAAAAAGCCCTGGCCGTTGGCCCCGAGGAAGCCCCAGCGAGGCCTGATCAAGCCCCGGAAGTGACAGTGGAAACGTGACTGGCCCTGGCATGCACTAGCACGCTCGCTTTTGGCCCGACAGTGGAAACGCGGCTACTGGTTCCCAACCCTGGTCTTGGAGTAGCCTGAACTATACATTTTGAATGTCTCTCATTTATGACAACCATTTCCGGTTTTGGTGCAAAAGCATTTACGGTTTTGTTGTCTCTACTAATGAGCTTTTCTTTGATTAAGGAGACAAAGGCTGCGTACGAAATCACCCCATATTTTGGACATCTATTTTGTAGTGGTGTCCAAAGTCCAAAAACAGTTGAGTAAGTGATTTCACTATCAAGGAGACTCTGTTTTTTTTCTGCTGCGAGGTATAAAAAAAGGACTTTCAATACCAACACCATAGTTGCCATATAATACTGTTTACAGCTGCGCATGAAGCCTCGGGAGATGAAACCCGATTATAGTTTGGAATGACATAGGGGTGAGTAAATGATAACAAAATTTCACTTTTGGGTGAACTATCCCTTTAAATCAGAGCATACTTTTCTACAAACCCGATTCCAAAAAAGTTGGGACACTGTACAAATTGTGAATAAAAAAGGAATGCAATAATTTACAAATCTCATAAACTTATATTTTATTCACAATAGAATATAGATAACATATCAAATGTTGAAAGTGAGACATTTTGAAATGTCATGCCAAATATTGGCTCATTTTGGATTTCATGAGAGCTACACATTCCCATTCCAAAAAAGTTGGGACAGGTAGCAATAAGAGGCCGGAAAAGTTAAATGTACATATAAGGAACAGCTGGAGGACCAATTTGCAACTTATTAGGTCAATTGGCAACATGATTGGGTATAAAAAGAGCCTCTCAGAGTGGCAGTGTCTCTCAGAAGTCAAGATGGGCAGAGGATCACCAATTCCCCCAATGCTACAGCGAAAAATAGTGGAGCAATATCAGAAAGGAGTTTCTCAGAGAAAAATTGCAAAGAGTTTGAAGTTATCATCATCTACAGTGCATAATATCATCCATAGATTCAGAGAATCTGGAACAATCTCTGTTCGTAAGGGTCAAGGCCGGAAAACCATACTGGATGCCCGTGATCTTCGGGCCCTTAGACGGCACTGCATCACATACAGGAATGCTACTGTAATGGAAATCACAACATGGGCTCAGGAATACTTCCAGAAAACATTGTCGGTGAACACAATCCACCGTGCCATTCGCCGTTGCCGGCTAAAACTCTATAGGTCAAAAAAGAAGCCATATCTAAACATGATCCAGAAGTGCAGGCGTTTTCTCTGGGCCAAGGCTCATTTAAAATGGACTGTGGCAAAGTGGAAAACTGTTCTGTGGTCAGACGAATCAAAATTTGAAGTTCTTTTTGGAAAACTGGGACGCCATGTCATCCGGACTAAAGAGGACAAGGACAACCCAAGTTGTTATCAGCGCTCAGTTCAGAAGCCTGCATCTCTGATGGTATGGGGTTGCATGAGTGCGTATGGCATTGGCAGCTTACACATCTGGAAAGGCACCATCAATGCTGAAAGGTATATCCAAGTTCTAGAACAACATATGCTCCCATCCAGACGTCGTCTCTTTCAGGGAAGACCTTGCATTTTCCAACATGACAATGCCAGACCACATACTGCATCAATTACAACATCATGGCTGCGTAGAAGAAGGATCCGGGTACTGAAATGGCCAGCCTGCAGTCCAGATCTTTCACCCATAGAAAACATTTGGTGCATCATAAAGAGGAAGATGCGACAAAGAAGACCTAAGACAGTTGAGCAACTAGAAGCCTGTATTAGACAAGAATGGGACAACATTCCTATTCCTAAACTTGAGCAACTTGTCTCCTCAGTCCCCAGACGTTTGCAGACTGTTATAAAAAGAAGAGGGGATGCCACACAGTGGTAAACATGGCCTTGTCCCAACTTTTTTGAGATGTGTTGATGCCATGAAATTTAAAATCAACTTATTTTTCCCTTAAAATGATACATTTTCTCAGTTTAAACATTTGATATGTCATCTATGTTGTATTCTGAATAAAATGTTGAAATTTGAAACTTCCACATCATTGCATTCCTTTTTTATTCACAATTTGTACAGTGTCCCAACTTTTTTGGAATCGGGTTTGTACAAACCACAGGGTCATGTCTAATACAGTAGTAGAGCATCTCTCTGTTCATCATCTCCTTTAGTGTTATGAAAGATGAGCACACAGTGGCATGAGAACAACTCATGTGACCACCAGCACACAGACCTGCAGTAAACACTCAGAGCTGCTTTATTTTAAGACATTTCCCCACAGTGACCGGTCCTGACGATATAGAACTCAAACAAGTGCACTGATGGACCTAAAGCATCCCAGTATCCCAACATAAAAACTCTGTTACCAAAATCACAAACAAAACATCTATATAAAGCTGCACGTCCTCTTAGAATCAATAATTCACTCCAAAAAACACATGCACACTTTCCATATCCCACAAGCATGTTCTGGGCTATTTTTTGCAAGATACACAGAGAGCTTTCAGAAATGTGAAAACAGGAAACCAATGATGGCATGCTCATCTTCATTCCTCTACATTGGCATGGCATCTCATTACCACACACATTCCTTTAGACATACACAACCGCTCACTCACACTATTGCGTATGGAAAACATATCACAAAAATAACCCGTCCAGCCATCTGAGGCATCCTTGTTTGTGTGGATCAGGGTGAGAGGGAACTCAAAGGAGGCACTGTGTGATCCCCGCTGAATATACCAGCCCAAAAAAGAAGGCATGCTGCGGTTTTGGTTGGTGTTCATCCCAATGGGTTTCGCTCTACATAATAAAACATTCCAGTTCAACTACATATGCATCTAAAAAGAGAGTGGTCATAGTTCAAAATTTATTTTAATGTGGGTGACGCTAAGAATTAAAACACATTTGGACGAGTACTGAAAGTTCTTGTCATTTATGACACATTATAAGAAATCCTCAAATAAAAACATATTCAAGCTGGCTGAAGTCATATAGTGTATTTTAATGGAGGTTATTTCATATAAGTAAGGAGGGAGGAACACCCTGCTGCCATGGAAACAAACAGGCCATCACACCGTGTTAGACTCTTGCCTTCATGTGATGTAATAAGAGATACGGTGGCCCAAATGTATTTTAACACTGTCACATTTAAAAATGTATGAATGCTGTTACATTATGTAACTAAAATATTAAACCAAAGGCATTTAGTTTAAAAAAAAAAAAAAATATTGTAAGTTTTTTTTATTAAAAAGATGAAGAAAATAATGTATGAACAAACCATGATCTTAAAAAAAAAATGAATGTGAACAGTCAGTCCTAAAGATTGCATTTGATAAAAAAAAAAAATAATAATAATATGTGAGTGCTTCTTAGGGCCACTGTATATTTTCATTCCATCAGCTACAGAAAGTCTTTTTCTGAGAATACGTAACCAAATGGATATCACAGTCTTAAATTTGAAGTATTAAACGTTTAAGACTTGCAGTCTTGTGTAGTAGATTTTGGATGGTTCAATTAAAGGGTTAGTTCACCCAAAAATGAAAATTCTGTCATTATTTACTCACTCTCATGCCGTTCCAAACCCTTTTGTTCATCTTCAAAACACAAATGAAGATATTTTTAATGATCAAATATCAAATATACCACATCAAATATGGTAACTGGAAGGCCACCAAAGCCAACCAAAACTTCAGGGGCTCAATGATATTTGGTGCATTTTAACAATTAAAAAGATAAAAGCATGTTTGCACACTATTTCAAAGGTTCACAAGCATGCACTTCAAACAAACCACAATACACTGAGCATCTTTTGAAATCCAGTGTTAAAGCCTTGTGGCTTCACAGGTGTGTCACTTCAATAGACCTGTTGACCTTTCAGTGTATTGACTGACATGTTGTTCCAAACCTCTATGGGTCATTCCGTGTCAACTCAACCAGAGGTCCCCAACTCAATTTTTTGATTTTGTTAATATTTTTTCTGTAGTAAGACAAACATAAATAGTGATGAAAGCCAAAATATTAAATGTCACAGATGTATATTTACAGAGTAATCCACTATTTTGTAGAGGGAGGTCAAAATGACAATTTTCACCTGAGATTTGGAGCCAAATTAGAGGGGTGTAAAAATGATTTCAGAAAGATGACAGCAACATTATTTTATTTTTACACAGAGATTAGTAGGTCTATTGGTAAAATCTGTTGACTTTAGCAATCTTTGTTTCATTATATGCCAACAGTGACAGTTCAAAAATGACAAAAAGCACATCTTGTTTTGTTTTTTTTGCCTCAAGTTTGCATGCCTGTAACTCAAGAAGTCTTAAAGATATCTTAATATCCTTTTAGATTCTGGTTCTTAACAAGCTTTCACTTTGGTATCTTGATTTTAAAGGCCCTCGATGGTTTAATCCTAGAGATATGGACATGTTAATGTGGCTCCATGAGTACATTGGTAAATCGTACACAGTTGTACATATTGTGCAAAATTCAACAATTTGAACATGGAGCTGCTTTGAGATCCCCATATCTATGGGACTGAGCTATATAGGGCCTTGAAAATGAAGATTTCAAAAGCAAAGTTTATTAAGAATGATAATCTAGAGGGATATTAAGATATCTTGAATACTTTTAAGGAAGGAACACACCGAGCCGACGGTCGGCCGTCGGGCAGTTTTTGTTCGTCGGCTGACTAAGTTTTCTCAGTGTGTTCTGCACCGTCGGCTGAAGTTAGTCCTTGTCTGCTTTTTATCGGCCGATTAGACGTTGAATCCGCGTCGGAGCTCGTCGGGCCATCTGATCATTCTGATTGGCTGTTCAGCTACTGCCACCTGCTGGTACAGAAAGGAATTTCATCTTACGCAGCCACAGAATGGACATGCTACTTGGCCGTCGATTGTCGAGCGTCGGTTTGGTGTGTCAGGGCAACTTTGGACCCAGACGATGCCGAAGTGAGCCAACCCCGCAGTCTGCTTTCGTCGCCACTAGTTCGTCGGCGTCGACTTGGTGTGTTCCTGCCTTTAGAGTTACAGGCATGCAAACTTTGAAAAAGAAATATTTATGGCACTCAGACAGGTATGTTTTATGCAAGTGAGTTGATAGAAAAACACAAGATACATTTCTAGTTTTAACATTATTTGTTCTTCAGATATTCCTCTTTAAAAGAAAAAAAAAGTATCAGCTCTATGCAAAGTGACCCACATTTGGTTTTTGACCACTGAAAATGTGTACAATTTACTAATTTACTCATGGAGCCGCATTAAGATCTCCATATCTCAGGGACTGAACCATCGAGCCATTAAAAAGAAGATACCAAAAGGAAAGTTTGTTAAGAACCAGATTCTAAAAGGATATTAAGATATCTTTAATACTTCTTGAGTTACAGGCAGGCAAACTTGAGGCAAAAAACACAATAAGTGCTTTTTGCCATTTTTGAACTGTCACCGCTGGCATATAATGAAACAAAGATTGCTGAAGTCAACAGATTTTACTAAAACACCTACCAAACACTGTAAAAATAAAATAATGATGCTGCCATCTTTCTAAAGTCATTTTTACACCCCTCAAATCTCGAAAGAAAATGGTCATTTTGACCCCTTCTACAAAATAGTGGATTACTCATTAAATATACATCTGTGACATTTAATAACACTATTAATGTTTGTCTTACTACAGAAAAAATATTAACAAAATCAAAAATCTGAGCCGGGGAAGTTTCTGAAATTTGGTTGATTTGACACGGAATGACCCCTAAGCCTTTTTTCTTCTGTATGGAGAAGTTTCCTCTATCTTCTGTATGTTTAGCAGAAGGTTCATGCTGCTCTTTTACATACAATCAAAGCATACAGTGACCAGGGAGTACAAAGCCAAAAAGAGCAAAAATGTTTTATTTCTCTAGCCCACTTTAGACATTCTACTAACTATAAGTAGCTTTGCAACTACATGTCAACTAACTATCATTACTGTATTAGCAGACTGTTAGGTTAGGGTTAGTAGAATAACATGAACTTGCAAAGCTACTTATAGTCAGTAGAATGTCTTTTTGGGGGAGCATCAAAATAAAGTGTTAGCAGATATTAAGCAAACAGTCTACTAACACTCTAATGACTGCTAGTTGACATGCAATTGTAAAGTTACTTATAGTCAGTTGAATGTCTGTTGGGGGAGCATCAAAATAAAGTGTTAGCAGATATTAAGCAGACAGTCTACTAATACTCTAATGAGAGTTACTTGACATGTAGTTGCACGGTTATTTATAGTTAGTAGACTGTCTAAAGTGGACCATCGAAATAAAGTGTTACCAACTATTGATGTCTTCTGTAATAGATGCCAGTAGCATGAAACCGAGCCAATTTAAAAGTAGAGGTTACGGCAGAGCAGCTGACAGCTCTGAACTAGATCATCCTCAGACAGCAGTGTTTCATTAAAGCTCTTCCTGTAGCAGGTGAGCGTTCTAACCACGAAATCACTGCCTGTAAAATTAACAGCAGTTTAAACATCCCTCTGAGCTATTATCTGCCCACTACCTTTATAAACCAGTAGCAGACTTTCTCAACTCTGTACTGAACACATACAAAAGACAGTAGTGTAGCATTACAAAATGAACTAGAGCCATATCCCTGAACTTTTGACAGCTGTAGTAATGGTTTTTCTGATTAGCTGAATGCGGATGTGAGCACAAACAAAAAAAGTTCCACGATAACATGTTTTGATCAAATACATAGCTTGGACATAGCTTGGACCACTACCACCACAGTACTTTTTTATAAAGGGGTTTCTTTGGTTTCACACTTTTTTTTGTCTGATCTGTGGTCTCTTCACACCCACATGTCACAGCTGAGGGCAGCTTTGCCAGGGGATTGTGGGTAAATGCATTAGCAGATTCCAGGCCGAGCAGAACATGCTGTAACCATGGCAGGGCAAGAGCATTGGCATGTTATTTGCAGTCATGTTTGGGTTTTTCCCCTTTATTGCTAGGTAAACTAAAACCAAATTAGTGCTAAAGAGGGCGTCCTAAGGGGAAAAAGTGAGCCAGATTGTGGATTTGGACGTTCTGCGAGTCGTAGACCAAGAGCCAAACACAAACACATGGCATTTACTTTACCTCAATTGACAACAAGTGAAAAAATATGCACAGTAAAGTAGGTATGCATGATCAAAGGCTGCAAAATAATTATATGTGCTGCGTGAGTTTCAGAGTGAAGTGCGGCAATGTGTTCTTACAAATGAACAGCTCATTATCCGCCAGTGTCTCAGAGCGGCTCGGTTCGCAGGACATGGTACTCCATGAGAACTTCATCTCTGCATCTGCTCTGTGTTTGGGTAACTTTAAAGTGCATTTGGGAATGCAACATGTGCCAGCAATCTTCCCATACTTGTAATGATAAGCACTTATAAGCACTTATTCCTGCGCTTTTTCATCAAAATAAAAAGTTTGATGTAAAAAAAAAAAAAAAAAAAAAAAATTATACATATACATACTCATACAGGTTTGGAAACACTTGAGGGTGAGTAAATGATGACAACATTTTCATTTTTAGGTGAACTATCCCTTTAATGTTTAATTTAAATATGAAGCTTTAGTCATACAAGTAAATCTTTGCAAACCACTGAGGTTTACTTATTCAAATCCTGGTGCCTAAGATTTATTGGCTGATTATTAAGGTGGATTTGTGTGACAGAAGGAACAAGGGCGATTCTCCAAGACAAAAGGGATGGAGTGGATCGGCAGCGAGAGATTAGAGCCACAAGAAGACCACAAAGGAGCCTGAGGAACCCTAGGCATTCATACCAGAGCGAGGCAGAGGAAAGATTAAGCTCTATTCAGGAGGCCTAAGACTCATAGAGAGGGCAAATTTAATCTGGGCAGACTGCATCTGGACTCACTGAGGTATGTCTTACAGTAACAAAAGCTTCCTTAATGGAGGCTACGGGAAGGAAAATCACATGAGACCCCTCATATAACCCCCTAACCATATGAAGTTCAGTAATATGCCAGCTTTACCCAAAAATCCCTTCCTCCTGAACTGGTGTCACTGGCACACTCCAGTACGCTACGCAGGAAGCGAGATAGCACAAACAGACGGGCCATTATGTGTAATAGTAACTCGTATTACTTATTTCCGAGAGGTAGGCAGTTGTGGGAAAGTCATTCCCAAGGGTAGAAGTATATTGTGGCATTTCTGGTCATGAGGAAAGCTATTCTAAACTGTTTGTGTGACTGAAATGTGGCAAATAACAGTCAGTTAGGTCGGTGCTGGGTAAGCTACGTTAGCCTAGCACTGAGCATGATTGAACGAAGAAGGTTTAGTCACACTGGTATTTCCCGTCCACATTAAGAAAAGAAAACAATATCCTAAAATTCTGGTGTACTGACCAAACATCAACATAATCTGTCGAAGAGTCAGTGAGTCACACCTATAGACTGTTTTGGCAAAAAAAAAAAAAAAAAAAAAAAAGCCACCTTTCCTTTCACTGGAAACCTGTAATTAAACAAAACATCCACTATGATGCTTTTTTTTTTTTTTTTTTTTTTTTTTTAAATCAAATGTGTGTCACATTCCAACCGCATTTTAGACACACAGCATTTAGTGTGTGTGTGTACTTGTATTTATTACTTTACAAAGTACGAAAGATACAGAATCTTTTATAAGGACAAAATCTTTTATATGACACTAAATGTGTGTATATATATATATATGTGTGTGTGTGTGTGTGTGTGTGTGACGGGTAGGTTTAGGTATAGTGTATTGAAGGGCCATATTATAGTGACTTTTACGATTTTGTCAAACATTCTTATATATGATTTTTAAGATGTTGTCTTTGTGGGGTCCGAGTGAAGGACCCCACAACGTCATCAATTCCTGATCTTACTATCTTAGTGGGGTCATTTGGATACCACAAAGTAGTATAAACAAGGATGTGTGTGTGTGTGTGTGTGTGTGTGTTTTTACACATCACTAGAAACCACATGAAAAAGCTAGCTTTTGCCACATTGTGAGAATTTTAAGAATAAAGTTATAAAGAGCTTTACATTATATAAGAACTATTATTTTACACCTGGACCTACAAATATGGAGAAGATTCCTAAGTCCCTATAGAGAACACCAACAAAGGGTCCAATGGTGGGGGTGCAGGGTCTGAGGTGTGGTAGCTATTGCTTAGTGAAGGGCCCTGCCATTGTCCCCACGGGTCCCCAGACACTTACAGACAAATGCTGCTGTCAATCACACACCCTTTCATTCATTTAACAGCAGCTGCTCCCATGCAGAAAAGAAGGCAAAATATGTTTGTGACAAAGGAAGAGTGTGGCGATAATCTGGATATTTGCATTCAGACAGATTTTGCCTGAGGGATTGAACTCAATCTGACAAACAAAACCTATGAAAAATTAAAGGGCTATGAATGGAATACCATCAAAAGAGAAAATTAATAACACATACAGTCCATATATGTAGTGATCCTTATGAACCATATAATAAAGTTGATTTTATGCAATGGTTTTATAATTAATAATGTGTTTCAACACACTTTTAAAAAGTGCATTTTTACTTTAAAGTACATTTTAAATCATTATTTTAATAATCTTTTGTCACGCTTTAAAGAAGTACAATTATTTTGATGTACATGTTTCTTATAGATTTGAAATAATGCAGTAGATTCAAGTTTTGAATTTCTACTCCAAAGACACAACATACATATAAGATAACAAACATATATATACACTCAGACACACTCAGGTCTAGACGCTCAACACAGATTTATCATTCATACAAGCACCTGGTTCATGCATAAACAGACAGAGACATAAACATTTGGAAATATAAGGAACATGTGAATGTATAGACTAGCTGTGCAGTGTGTCTAATGATTCAAGTGTTCCAGTGGGCTGAAAGAGGTCTCAGTCTTTAATGTACAGCAGCACTGGAAAAAACACGAACAGGGCCGTACAGCAGCAGGGCCAGTGTAACTTGCACATATCTGAGCATTCACTCAAAAATGAATAATGTGTCATCACTAAATTATTACTTGCAAATGTACTCACCATAAAGTTCTGCCAAACTTGTATGAATGTCTTTCTTCAAATACAAACAGATATTTTGCTGAATGTTCAAGCTGCTCTTTTCCATACAATGAAACTGAACAGGGAAATAGGCCCGTCGAGATCCAAAAATGACCAAAAGGCACCATCAAAGTGGTCTATATGACTTGCGCTATATTCCAAATTTTCTCTAATGTCATACAACAGCTTTGTGTATAAGGAAAAGTCCAAAATTTAAAGGGATAGTTCACCCCAAACTGAAAATTGTCATCAATTACTCCCTCTCATGCCATTTCAAACCTGTATGACTTTCTTTCTTCTGTGGAAAATAATAGAATATATTTTTAGAAAACAGTGCTGTGGTTGTTATCTAAAATTAAAACTATAAAAAAAAAAATTGATATAAAGCTGAAATTAAAAAAAAAATCCAATAAATATTAGAAGAAAAACAAAGGACTAAAAATAAATATTAATTAAATAATCAATAAAATAATAAATAAAAACTAATAAAAATGACAAAAGCACATTATAAAATTGCTAAAACTTGAACAAAAATTAAAATGAAAACACAAAGATTAAAGATTCAAAATATTAAAAAATACTATAAAAATATATAAATAATACTAAAATAATCATATGGGTTTGGAGCAACATGAGGATAAATAAAGGAATAGATGATTAAAAATGAAAATTCTGTCATCATTTAAATGACCGCACCACTCATAGCCTTGCAGATGTAAACATTGAGAGACAGTCACAACAATTGCTATTTTAAAAGTAAAATTTAACTTAATTCATTTTCCAATGCATGCCCAGGGTCAGTTAAAGACCCCCTGTGGTGAAAATCAAGTTTTTAATGTTGTTTATATGTCTACGCGGTGTGCTTGAAGACAAACCATGTGCAAAATTCATAAGTCAACACCATTGCTAAGTATTTTCTCCTTAAAACTGCAGTGAAAAAAAGACTCACACCCGCAGTTTGAAATCGCTGGTGTTTGTGATGTCACAAACTACCTTGTAACCAATCACGTCAACATGCCGGCGGGCTTTAGCATATCATTAACAGCGAACAAGCAGGGGAGTCTCGAGAGAAGCCAGGTTATCCCGGTATATTTTTCTGTAGATATGAAAAATCATGTAGATTTAGCAATATGGCGGGTGTATGATGTATATCACGATGTTATGATGAACTATATGCCTTTCTCCACCGACGTTCTGAGTTGTTCAAAGCGTTTATAAGGATACTGATTGTTACAAGGCAGCTGCCTGACTCTGACATGGTGAACGGGAACATGGTTTGTGTAACATTATCAACACATTATTAGCTGTTTGATAACACAGTCAACAAAAAGTCTAATCATATTAATTACCGTTATGTGTCCGATGCTGTAAAAAGCGATATTATTGTGCTGCGTTTACCTCAGTAAGTTGACCGAGTGGATCTCTGAGCTGGCGTGAGTGAGTGGAGGCGGGGCTAATTTGCATATTCATTGATCCTCGTATTTTAAATGAGGCAAGGGTGTAGAGTTACATTCAAGCTATTTTAAGGTATGAAATTTTTTCACAGGAAAAAAAGTTTAAATATGTCATTTTGGTGATCAAAGATAAGTTTTAAGGGATAAAATTATTTACTACAGGGGGACTTTAAGACAGTGATGTAACCATCTTACTCAAAGGAAACAGTAAGAGACACTAGCTGGAGAGCTAATGAACAACGTAGCACAGACCCTCCACAGCTGTTTGGAAACAGAAATCCACCATAATCTTGCCTGAAACTGCCATGAGAAATTGATTTGCAAATTGACTTTCTGAACTTTATTAATAGAATTGAAACACAACATATGGATGGAGCGTTCTCAGATAATACCACACACACAACCTGCCATGCCATATCTATTTCTGTGACTGGTGAAATATTCACAACCTGGATCCAAAATTCACTGGTGCTTTGAAAGACATGCTTAAATCTAAAAATACCCTGCCTACACATGAAAGATTCAGATCGATATGACTCCCGTGAGCGTCCAGCATGAGCACGAGCTCAGGTCTTTCTCGCCATTGGTTGGTCTCTCAGTTGACATCAACATTTGGATTGAAAGAGTTTCCAGCATGATGACTTCATATTGAAAGAGCCGAATGGCTGGGGTTATACTGAAGAAAACAAGGCTTTGGCCAGTTCAGTTGTTTTTTACGAGCAGTTGCTGTGGGCTTTGGTGGAGTTTACGGGACGATAGTCCTGACTGCTGGAAACAGGATCTTCTAAAGATTGCTGGAGCCGTTAGTGTGACAGCAGCGGCCCACACCCTTAAAGCTGAACACAGAGTCATAAATTAGAGGGGGAGTTTTAAACAGGAAAGAAAAAGAAATCAAGAGAGAGGGGGGAAAAAAGTCATGATCACATAAATTGAGTGATTTTAACTATCCACAGCATCTGGGAGTGAAATTAGCATGCTTAGAAACTGCCCTGGTGTTTTTCCCCATGTAAACAGGCCCAGGGCCCCGGCACATGGAAGAACAATGTGTCTCCGCCTCCATCAGCTGATGGGTGTGTACCGCTCTCCTCTCACACTGCTAATGTTGCAGAGCTCCAGCCAGTTACGGTCATTCTGAGGTTTTAAAGGAATAGTTCAACCCAAAAAAATCTAATTTATTTACCTGACTTATGTCAATTCCAATATCTATGGTTTTATTTATTTATTCAGGCTATTTTTCCATAGTTAATTTACTTAGTATACTGGGGGAAAAACAATGTGATATCTCTGTGTGAGAAACAGTTTGAAATTTAAACTATTCAGTGAAAATGTTCTTCTGCACCCAACAGTGTTTAAAGCTGCAGTAAGTTTTGGCTCTTTGTCGCCATCTTTGTTTGAAACCTGCAATTGCAGTTATTTGCGGAATTATCATCTTTACGTGGGGTTTGAAAGCAGGCGACTATCAGCGGACTGGTCCGCGATAGGTGCCTGCTTTCAAATGCTCCCATGTGTATCTGTGTAAGTGCTTGGTGAAGAACGTTTTTACAGCGTTGATCACAGACATATCTAATGAGCCGTGAACACAAGGGCCAATCAGAGGTGTTTACGAATCCACTCAACAGCGCTCAAAGTGTCACATTTTTAAAATTTCAGTACCGATTAGGTACCGAAGTCGGTACTTTTGACAACTCTAGTTCTATGGAACATAGAAGAAGATTGCTTGAGGAACTTGTGCTGTATGAAAATCCCTTAACCAATTGTCTTTCACGGGAGAAAAAATTGGAACACAGTGTGTAAATGAATTTCCATTTTGGGCCGAACTATTCCTTTAAACTAATAAAAATGACAAACATTGTCAAATTTATCATCAGGCACATGTCCAACACCTGTGCTTTCCACTTGTCACCTTGTTGGGTCTGAAGATATGAGAGTTCCTGTTATCACAAAAGGGTGATATCACCCATCTGAAATATTTTAGGGTTCTCTGAGGACAGTGGAGGAGGCTGCAAGGGGAAATCCCATCTCTGAACAAGCCCATCTGTCCTAACACTGGCCTACGAACCGTCTCCTCCGAGGCATTCCTCCAGAGTTGAGTAGAGAGATCCCAAGCAGGATTTGCTTTGATTTACTGTCTGCTGTGTTGTGGTTCTGTAATCAGTCGTTTTGCGTAATGTCTGTTCTCAGCTGAAGCCCCGCTAGAAAGCCAGAGGCTGAGTTTACCACGAATATAGGGTTAAGGTCAGGTCAGGTGACTTGGGAGGAGAAAGAGGAGGAGCCAGTGAGAAGACGTAAGCCTGGAAAAATGGACTTTAATGTGGAGTAGTTTCTAAATTACACAAAGTAGAGAGATGATGACTTAAGAGAAATACCAGGATGTTAGATAAATTAAGCTAATGATGATAAATCCTTGATAACACCTTGATGGTTGGCAAAGAATTGCAAAAAATTGCAATATATAAAACAGTTGTAGACATCAGATTAAATATTTCTTCTGTAATGCTAAAAGTTTTAACCTTCATAGTTTTATTGAGTAATGCAGATGACAGTGATTTGAAACAAAAGCTTGCAGAACTCATTCATTAGTGATGAGGGTTGGCAATTTGAGGCAATGTTGACAATGTGAGAAATCTTAAAAGCGTTGAACTTTACGCAAATATGCAATGACTAGATGCGGCCAACAGGGGTATAGACAGTGGACCTCATGTGATCTGCTACCTGACACAGCTGGATAGTTTATAAACTCTAATGTTTAAAAATATTTCACCGTGTCCAACTCTGCATTCTGTCATGCTCTATCTAGCAATTTTGAAAACAGGAACACATCTTTAAATTCAAACACACATCAAATAGACATCTAGATATCGTACGTGAGCTATCAAGGAGGAACTCACAAAAACACGTAAGTTCAGTGGTGCCAAATCCTGCTCCTGGAAGGCCACAATCCAGCAGAGTTTAACTCCAACCCCTATAAAATACACCTGAACCAGCTAATCAAGGTCTCCAGGATCACTAGAAACTTCCAGGGCTGTGTTTCCCAAAAGCATTGTAAGCCTAAGTTAATCGTTGAACAATTGCCACCAATGGACTCTACGATCAACTTAGGCTTACAATGCTTTTGGGAAATGCAGCCCTGGCTGATATCGTGGGGCATGTTGGAGCTAAACTTTGCAGGATGCTAATAAAGGACTTCGGGAGCCGGATTGGACATTCTTGTGTAAGTTCTTGGTGAAATCCACCGTGACAGATTTGTGTTAATGTTCGAAAGGGGAATACCAAGGAACAAGGAATCTGGATAAACATAGTTTTATTTTCCACTTTGGCATTTCAATATGGTTTCACATTGCTCAAAAAGGTCTGTAGACATTTGTAGCATTTGTCAAAACACAGGGTCTCTCTGTGGTGCTGTTCCTGATTTTTTTTTTTTTTTTTTTTAAGTTCTGCTTATGCAATCAGTACCAGAGCCATATGAAGGTTAGAATAAGCCATTAAACTCTCCACACCTCCATCCCAGCATCTCTACAGCTGTAGAAAACCCTTCACCGTGAGCTCTGCTGCTGGGGTAGACTCACACAACACCACAGAATCACGTTACAGATTATGGTTATAGAATACTGAATGATTTCACATAAACTTCTATATGGTTTCACAACCTCTTTTAAGCACAGAGTTGCCAAGCATCATTCATGTTACCAAGTCTTCTTGACTGAGGCAAAGATTCAGAAATGTGTTTTTGATGCAACAGATATGTTCTGTTCCTTTACTTTTCTTTTGAAACAGTACCGGTGTTGTGTAATAAAACAAGAGAATGCAAAGAATGCCTAATAAGAGTAGGTCTGTGGATGTCGAAAGAGGGGTTCACACGCTGGCTGAAAACATTACTCACCTGGGTACAATTACACTTAAGATAAAATCTCTGTTGCAAGGAAGTTTCTCTCTCATTTTCTGTTTTTGCTTGTGGAAAAGCATTGCTTCCGCCTAACTTAATTTTCTTGGCTTTGACATTTAATCAATATTTCATTCATCTACTGCTGTCAAATATATAATCTATTTATGGCAAACCTGCACTTTGCCTGACACTTGGCAATCTGGAGATAACCAAGACTTAATCAAGCCAGATGAATCAATCAATCAGTCAATCCCCAGTAGGGACCAGAATCAACAAAGCTTACTTTAGGATCTCAACCTCTCACAAGCTGATCTTGTTAAATCCAGTTCTTTGGGCACCACAGGAACATCATCAATCTCCTTCAGTCATGTAGTAGAGAACAGTCAGTGATGCTTGAAACAACAAGGAGGTTTGAATTCTATTACAAAACAGATTTTTTTGTAATGACTGCACATGAAAGACCAATATATTGGTCAGACTAATTTGTGAGCTAATATTTGGCCATTCTGAGATGGCACTGACACCTTTTTCCATTTGCACATTTTTAATAAAACACTGTTTATTTAGCTGTTTGAATTATAGGGACTCTTTGGTCTGTCCTATGAGAGTCATCATAGACATCTTTCTGGGTAGACTAACTGTGGAGAGGACAGCTTTTGGTTCAGGAGCAGTCCCAGATTGACGGCCAGATGGCCCCACCAGCTAAGACCACCATCAGCCACTCATGCTGGATGGGGGGTTTGTTAAGCTTGAGTGACTGATTAAGAATCAGCCTTTAATCTGGACACAGGCAAGAGTGAATCAGAGTGGGCACTGGGCAAAGCCCATGCTTCCATCGTGGACACACTCAGATCAGTTGGTCTGTATTTTTATCAATGTGGAGTTTGACAAATAGAGCTAGTGGAAGGTAAGAAACAAGTAAAACACTCATGTGAAGTAAAAGCTATGAAGTACTGTCTAAATAGATTCCAGGCAGGTGCATTTAGAGATATAATTGTCTTGTTTAAAGGCATTTAAAAAGATGTTTAGGGATTAGGAAATTGTTAAACATTGGAGATGCTCAACTGACCTGGCCCAAATGCTGCCCTCTGCCCTGTGATCCTTATCTGAGCCAACACTGTTGTTGACATGCCAGATAGGCTGTCAGATAGTAGTCCTGGGGCGTCTGTACCAGAGAAGGCTTGGCAAAAGGACTAATCAAGGGTGAACAGCGGCCGAAAAGGGGGATCTCTTGAGTGCCCTTCTAAATTCTAAAAATACAAGTCCATATCAAGTACATCATTTGAGACAGGGCCAAAGATGAGACGAGCTGCTGTGGACAAACTCTCCAATGAGAACAGATGGACATGGTCAAGGACCATGGTGATGCACTGTCCTGATGTCTAAAGTCTGTCTGTGGGAGCAGGGAGTATGCCTCGTTGGCAGCAAGTGCAGATCGCTCTGTACATTCGTGTCTGAATTACATAGTAAAAGCGAAGATACTTTAACTGAATAAAGACAGACATATAGCAGCAAATCTTCCACTTTAAAATTCAGCTCCTTAAAATCTCATCGCAAGCCTCCCCCTGAGCTTGGCAGCAAGCATGTGCCCTAAAGTTTGAGGCTTTAAAAAAATAAATCAATCCTTTAAGCCTTTTAAGAGGAACTGGAATCTGTTCGAGGGTTCCATGATGAAATCCTGATAGACAGAGTATATTGCTCTATGTGTAACATAAGCCCTCAAAAGAGGCCAAACACAAAGACTCAAATGGTTCAACTACAGTAACCAGGTAACCTGCAAAACACTGCCCAAGCTTACACTGTGAAAAACAACTCTAGAGTCCTGTACGAGCAACTCAGGAAATTACATAATAAAGAAAAATCTACAATGACAATCTACAAAAGAGCAGTAGCAGACTTATTCTTGAGAAGGCTCAGATCCATCAACGTATTTTGCAAGATATTTTGCGTGTGCATTCAGTCTGTTGCCAGTGCCTTGATCTATGCTGTAGTGTGCTGGGGTACTGGAATTAGAGTTGGAGATGCCAACTGGCTAAATAAACTAATTAGGAAGACAGGTTTTGTCATTGGAGTGGATTTGGAACCTCTCAAGTTTGCTTCTGAGAGGAGAATGATGTCCGAATTGCTGACCATCATGGACAATATGTCTAACTCCTTCCATGACATGATTGTTGGAATGAGGAGCCTGTTCAGCAGAAGGCTTGTCCTTGCTTCGGTGCAAAAGGTAGCACTAAAGACAGTCATCCATGCCTATTGCCATAAGACGGTATACGGCTGGGCGATACAGCAAAAAAAATTATCACGATATAATGTTTCATATTGTTCGGTATTGATAATTATTGAAAAAATGAATAACCTTTTTTAAAAAAGACCAGTAGAAAAAAAATGTTTGAATTTAACCAATGCATTTTTAATAAAGGCAAACAACAAATAATTTTAAAACAAAACTAAATGAATAAAATGTAAACAAATCTTTCTCATATTTTATATGACGATTAAATAAATGTTAAAGAAACTTACAGCTGCACAATTCTGGATAAATTGAGAAACTTTTGTTTTAAACTGAGATCACGATTCTGAATGACTAAACGAAAAAAAGGTTGGCTGTATGATTCAATGACTCGCTCATAAATTCTCTTGTTTCATTACTGGATGAATCAGTGTATTTGAAAGAATCTGTTGAATGAAGATTCAACGTCAAATACATTTTTTAACAAGTCACTTGTCGCCACCTGGTGGTGAAACAATAATATCGATAAATGCGTCATTTTCAGCGCCAAGTATCTTTCAAGAGCTGATTTGCTCTATTTTGATCGATAACATAAACGTTAGTATTTATATCTGAACTATAAACTTTTATCACAGTACTTCTGTGATAATTTGAATATTTGTACCAGAAATAAAGGTACTGTGTGGTTGAAAACACTGTTTGTGCAGCTGTTAATACCGACATGACAACTGCTCTCTCAAGACGAACTTTGATCAACTGTAAGACGTAAGGAAACCATGAAACTGCCACAAACGAGCTGACATGTCCGTTTTTATTCACAATCTCCTCGTCGCCGGCAGGTACAGCACTCATTTTCATGTGTTTGTGTGTTCTGATTTCACGTGGTGATTTCGCAACTGAACTCCACAGCAACATTTTTTTGCGTGTCACTCGTAGTGCGTCTGTTTGTGATCCAGGGATGGAGCGAGCTTGAGAGTTGTTTATTCAAACAAACTTCATGTCTGTTTACATTTTAATGCATTTAAGTGAAACTATATCGAGAGTTATATTGAACATTTTTTCTATCGTTATCGATTAAGACGTACCGTCGATAAATATCGATACCGTTTTATCGCCCAGGCCTAAGACGGTACAATTCTTCCATCACATACAGTGGCATTATGGGCTTGAACTTGAATGTGAACTCTGGTCTCGTTAAGGGCCTCATTTAACAGACTGTTACACCAAGTCTTGACCAAACATGACTCAGCAAGTTTCCAGTGGCAAGTAATTTTTCAAATGTCTTGTGGGGGGTAAAGCAAAACCAATCAGTAAATGATGTTTTATATACAGCTGTGTGGAGCGAAATTTCAGACCAATGACATTTCAATGTGTGCGTAACATAACAAAAATAGAGACCAAGTTACAGACAAAATGTGTTTCTTATTGTGGGTAGCTTTTACATTAACAATGAAGAGATTTATCTTAGGAATGGGTATGAATACTTGAGTAGTGACAGCAATAATATATAATGAAACCAATGATTGTATTACTAAAAAAAGTTTTTCTGATTTTTGGCAGTATCTTGAGGTCTGATTGGTTAGCTTTGGGTCAGCATGTGGAGAACTAAACTGAAACTATGGCTTCGGAAGTGCACACTGATGCCTGGAATCAATTATATGAATATCCCCAAGAGTACACGTTTTATTGACCTACTGAGTACTGAAATGTTATTGACAAAAATGCCAATGCCTAATTTATCGTTTTTCACATTATCACATCGTGCAGGAGTAGTTTGCTAGAGGGAGATCTCTTGCAGAGGGGCTGTCCACTCTGTTGCTAAGATGAGTTTAAGACCCCGGAAAATTACACTCTCAGACATTTATGGCAACATCTATGGATTGTTATGTTATTTGCAGTGATGGAAGAACATAATGACATAGTGATCAGAATGTAAAAGACACCCATTATCATAACAGTCAAATATCATCATCACCTCAGTGACCTAAAGAGTTCTTCACGTCAACACAGAGCGGTCTGAGCAAAAAACACTTGTTTGAGCCAAACTCTCCCTTTCTTGATAGTCCTCAGGCCTGGTCTCAGCGGAGGGTGAAGTCATATGGAGAAGAGGGCCGGGCCTAGAGAAATATGTTCGCTATTAGAGTTTAGGGTCCCCCCCCTCCCTCCACTGTCCCACCCAAACCTAAAGCAGCTGGGCCGCCTCGTGACCCACATGATTAAAAGCAGTTGGGGCCCTTGGTGAGATATGCAGAGTGGAATGTAGTGACTGGATATGTGTGTGTGTATATGTGTGTGTACTGTAAGCTTAAAGTGATCCGTCAGGAAAAGTTTCACTACACAAGAGGACAGACTTTCCCACACCTGCATCACACCTGATGCATGTCATTACTTCCGTTCTGTAATTCCCCATATAAACAGACCAGGATGAAAAGCTAAACATAACTGCACAGGTGGAAGAACAATATGCAAGCAAATCTTTTAAGGGTGCTCAAAAGTCATGAGACCACCAGGTTAATTTTAGGAAACACTCTTCACACAGTTCCGACCACATCAGAGTAACAGGAAATGAGGAACAATAATTCTGTCTGAATGAGATAATACAAATGGTGCCTTTACACACACAGACCAAGCCGCTTGCGTTTTACTTACTCCCTGATGACCCAATACACCCAATAACCACTTTTAAAACCACTAATTCAGGAAAGAATTAAGGGAGGAATGTACAGACATATACTTGTGAGGGGGAGCCATCCATCCGTTAAAGGGGAGTCACCAAGATACACCGCATTAGTAATGTGTGCCAAGGCAAGTATATCAGATACACTACATGGCAAATTTTCTGGAGGAAAAAAAAAATCTCTCAACTAATTCTGTAAAATACACATGGGAGTCAGTTGGTACTATATTACTATAATGTTGAAGGTTAAAATTAACTTATTTATATACAAACACTTAATGATGTTTTTTATAATAAATAAAGTTTAGAATTACAATAGAATTTATTAGAATTATAGAATTTTTTTTGAAATATAAACATTTAAATCGTGGCTGATTTATTCAAACATGCATTAAATACTGAAGAACATTAAAAATTATAACGAATATGTAACGGTGCATATACACTGTGTTCCAAATTATTATGCAAGTGACATATCAGTAGGATTTCAGTATAATAAACATTCAGATTTTAGTTTTTCTAAGAAAGTGTTTGTTTGTTTATTTAACCATGTCTTTTTAGATAACTGGCATCAATCTCAGACAAAATTATTTGCCAGGTCTACTTGGGTATTAAGCAAATCACAGTTCTCATGCAATATGGGGAGGAAGAAAGATCTTTCTGAAGATGAAAAGCATGAAATGGTGCAATGTTGTGCAAAAGGCATGAAAACAACTAATATTGTGTGAAAACTGAATGGAGATTATCGAATTATCATAAGATTTGTGAGTGATTTAGAGCACAGCAAAACTCGGTCAGATACAGGCTTATTAAAGAAAGTTCCTGTCAAAAAAATTAATTGTATTAAAAGGGCAGCTATAAAAAAACCCAGTGTTGAGCAGCAAACAGGCATTTGAAGCTGCTGGTCTCTCTGGAGTCTTGAGAACCTCTCCATGCAGGCTGGCAGTTGTGTGTAAAGATGCATTTCAGCCACCACTAACCAAAGCTCACAAAGAGAAACATTTACAGTGGGTTTAGAAATACTTGAAGACTCATTTTTAAATAGTTTTATTCACTGACGAATGCCGTACTACAATGGATGGATTTCTGGATGGCTGGTGAATGGCCACCACGTTCCAACAAGACTGCGACGTCAGCAGGGAGCTGGCGGGTGATGATTTGGGCTGGAATATTGGGAAGTGAGATGGAAGGTCCCTTTAGGGTCTCTGAGGGTGTCAAAATGACTTCTGCAAGATATGTGGAGTTTATAACTGGCCATTTTCAGCTTTGGTATAAAAAGAAGGATAATGTCTTCTGAAATACAATGCACTATGCACTATCCCATGCTGCAAAAAAACACCACAGCAATAAAACTGTTTGAAAATGTATTTCTACACTCACTGTAAATGTTTCTCTTTGTGAGGTTTGGTTAGTGGTGGCTAAAATGCAATTTTACGCACAACTGCCAGCCTGCATGGAGAGCTTCTTGAGACTCCAGAGACACCAGCAGCTTCAAATACCTGTTTGCTGCTCAACACTAGCTTTTTATAGCTGCACTTTTAATACAATTAATTCGTTTGACAGAAACTTTCCTTAATAAGCCTTTATCTGACCGAGTTCTGCTGTGCTCTAAATCACTCACAAATCTTATGATAGTTCAATAATCTGCATTCAGTTTTCACACAATATTAGTTGTTTTCATGCCTTTAGCACAACATTGCACCATTTCATGCTGTTCATCTTCAGAAAGATCTTTCTTCCTCCCCATATTGCATGAGAACTGTGACTTGCTTAGTAATGTGGAACAACCTCTATTTATGTTTATGGTCACTGAATATGGTTTTTCTGAGGTAAATGTGACGTTTCAATAACACTTTATTTTCAGGTGACGTAGTTACACGTTACTACATGTACTTACTATAGTAACAACAGTAAATTATGCATAATTACATGTAACTAATCATAAACCAAACCCTAACCCTAACCATAACTCTCATGTAGTTAATTAATTAATATTACTCAGTACTTATTTGAGTAATTACAATGTAACTAAGTCACCTTAAAAAAAAAAAAAAAAAAAAAAAAAAAAAAAAAGTAACCAAATTTTCTTTAGAGAATAAACAAATCTACTAACGATTTTAACCTGATCAAAAACAGATACAAATTTGGTTGGTAGGAAATGAAATCCACCCAAAGGCAACTATGGGTCTCATAACATTAATACATTCCAACATAAACCACAAAGCTTAACTTTTGGGAAAGATGTGGTTATGTTTGTGAAGTCCAATTCAATCTTAGAACCTGACATGGCTGTGACGCAGTGGTTCACAGATGTGCTTCAGAAATTAAAACATTGTGCTTATGTGGGTGATGCAGGTTCAATCCTGAATTCCCCTCTCCTGACAAATCATTTCCTGATGCTCTCTATTAAGTTTGTCAAATAAAAAGAGGCATAAGGCCAAGAATAAAACAAATAATAAACCAAAAACAGCTGGATATACATTGCAAAATTCAGAATTTAAAGGGATACTCTACCCAAAAATGAACATTTTCTCATTATTTACTCACACTCATGCCATCCCATATGAATATAACTTTCTTTCTTTAGACGAACAAACAATTTTTTTAGAAACATAATCTATCTCTGTGAGTCCATATAATTCAAGTGAATAAGAAAAGCTGAAAAGCACATACAGCCATCATGATGGTAATCCATACTACCCCAGGGGATAAATCAATGTCTTCTGAAGTCAAGAATTGGAATTAAAGGAAGAAAATTTTACAGAAAACACAGAAATTCAACAAAGATGCATTCTGGGAAAAGAAGTGCTTTTCCACCCTGGGCTACAAGGTTAATCTATTCATAATTATCTGTGCATGTAAGGGCTATACCCCTTCAGACTTCAATGCTTTTAAAACATTTTTTTTTCAAATCCTTAAAACAAGGTTTGTTTTGCTTTTCTAGTTAAAATTGCAAATATATTCATTTCTTTGAATTTAAATTTGAAAGGCAGTTTTGCATCCTGTTTGCTACCTCAGTTCAACTATCCATCAAAAAGAAGTTCACAAAACAAAAAAAGCATAAACTATAGATAAGCTTTATAATGAATAACAATGCCAGACAAAAGCAAACTACAAAGAGCCTATATCATAAAAAAAACAGGAAATTAGACATGAATAGATAAAGACCAAAACCAATTAAACAAATTAAATAACTCAGAAAAGGCCAGTTAGAGTGCAAGATCAGCAGGTTTAGAAGCAATGAACATTCAAGTAGCAATTTAATGAAGCACAGCAGGCAGGGTGGGACTCACTGCAGGCCCAAGGCAGCCAAATAACACAACAGGACGTGCCACATGACAGCTGACCTGCCTGCCCAAAGTATGTCATAATACTCCCAGCACAGCAGCGACCGTTATGAGGGACATGTTCAGACGTGACTGTACTGGCATTAGTGCAGACGCCATTGAGCCGCATGGCATTATGGGACAGTCAGGTGGCTTATTCTGTGTAAATAGATGCCATTGCATTTTTTGCCCTCCTGTGCACACACACATACACTCGTCTACGACGGCCGTTTGGCAGCGGGAACAGAAACTCTGACTGTAGCTCCATTCTGAGCTCTGCGGGTCTCTCGGCCGATGACCACACCCCAGTCCAGCTGGACCCAATAAAGATGCTATTATACACTCCTACATTCGATCTGTCTATCTTTATATGGTTATCTCCCTCTTTGATAATACTTTCTTCCTCTATCAGCTTTCATTTCTCTCTCTATCTCACTCTGTTACATTGTTTCGCTGTGCTGTTCTTTGTATCAGTGTGAGTGTGTGTGTGTGTTTTAGGGAGGGTCAAACGGCTCACAGACAGGAAATACTCCAGCTCTGAGAACTCATCTCTGGCATGCATGTGCTCTCTCAAATGAAAGCAGCGCAGATCACTCACTAACATATGGATGAGGCCTGCTAACTGCACTAAAACCAAAAACACGCTGTCAACCCGTCATATATCAATACAAGATCACCAAGCAATTGATATATTTTCAATGAGCCATAAAGAGTGTTTTTGAAACAAAACCAGCTTCATATTTTGCATGGTGCGCGCTTTTGATGTGTTGAACAAACTGAAGCGCACAGCACATGTTAAATTAACAGCAGCTTTATTGCAGAGAGATTCACTGGGAGCAAAACAGCCACTCAATCACAGCAAAGTAGGCTTGTCGGAGAGTTTCCCTTACAAAAAGTACCATGGTATTACCTTAAAGGTGCAATAGGAGATTCTCTACAGAAACATTTTTTGTTATACTGGTTGAAAGTCTCCTCATATCTTGATCGCAGTCACTATGTTAAGTATGTAACATAAATGTATTTTTATAAAAATATATAATCTGTGGAAGGCATAGGACCATAAAATATTCTTCCAATCTTTATATAGATCGGTCCTACCTGCCTTTCAGCATATGTTTTTAAATTCCGCACGCACCATGTTCGTGTAGACATCATACGTCATCAGCGCGTTTCATGCTATGCAGAGTTTATACCGACAGATCTCAGTCACGGACCACCGCAAACAAACAGCAGCCACCTTTTACAGTTCCTACTGAATCAAAAACAATGAGCTTATGCTGCATTCATGCTATAACTACCATAATTAAGAGATGGCAACACGTGACGTTCCAACCGAAGCTGTTCACTTCCTCATACTCGGAATTATGCGTATCCATGTCAACAGTATCAACACTGAAATGAATCTGCAGCAGTCGGGTACAAGCTTTCTAAGTTGTTTACGTTCATTATTATTGTAAGGTTAAGTGATTTGAGATATGAGGTAGTTTAATGCCGTCTCTTGTGACGCTTTGCCAAGAGCAGCTGTGTTTGTGCGCGTTCATGTGTTTTGGAGGAGGTGTGGCTTTGGACAGTGATTTGCAGGCATGCTTTCGATGCTAACAGGCTAACGTTAGCATTTCCCAGATCTCGTACTGCATCTTTAAAGGGTAAGTTCACCCAAAAATGAAAATTCTGTCATTAATTACTCACCCTCATGTCGTTCCACACCTGTAAGACCTTCGTTCATCTTCGGAACACAAATTAAGATATTTTTGATGAAATCCGAGAAGGAAATGACTCGTCCATAGACAGCAATATAATCAACACTTTCAAGGTCCAGAAAGGTACTAAAGACATTGTTAAAACCGTCAACATGATAGAGCTGCACGATTCTGGATAAAATGAGAATCACGATTTTTTGGTTTCAAATAGAGATCACGATTCTGAATATACAACCAAACAAAATAACATGTAATTTACTAGAGGACTCTTAATTGCTGGAAAATGTTTGAATGAATTATTTAAAAAATGGTTTTGAATGAATTCAATGACTCATTAATACATACTTGTTTCATTGCTGGATGAATCAGTGTTTTTGAACGAATCTTTTGAATGAACGATTCAATGACAAATACTTTTTTTAACAGTCAGTTGTCGCCAGCTAGTGGAATTAGATGTAACTGATACAACCGTTATTTGATGTGCCAAGTTCGTTTCAAAAGGTAGTTTGCTCTATTTTGATCGCTATCGTAGACATCGGTGTTTAAATACTAAATTAAAACTTATATCTCAGTACTTCTGTGATAATGTGAATATTTGTAACACAGAAATAACTAATGTGTGATTCAAAACGGCTCTCTCTGGCTCTGGCAGCACGAACACAGATTTGAACATTAGCGTGTCACTCATAGTGCGTCTGTTTGTGATCCAGGGATGGAGCGAGCTTGAGAGTTGTTCATGCAAACGAACTTCATGTCTGTTTACATTTTAATGCATTTAAGTGAAACTATATCGAGAGCTATATCGAACATTTTTTCTATGGTTATCGATTAAGACGTACCATTGATAAATATCGATACCGTTTTATTGCCCAGGCCTACGCGGGAGAATCGTTAATAAAGTAGGATCGCGTAAGTGCTTGAATCGAGATCGCAATCTTTTTACGATTAATCGTGCAGCTCTACAACATGACTGCAGTGGTTCAACCTTAATTTTATGAAATAACGAGAATACATTTTGTGTGCAAAAACAAAACAAAAATAATGATTTTATTCAACAATATCTTCTCTTGTGTGTCATTCTCATACATTGTTTATGTCCAGAGCTTCCAGGTTCTACGTCAGAACGCCGACTCATTATTGGCCAGTTTCTGCGTCAGCATCACATGCATGCTTCGTGCTACTCACATGTTTAGCTTTGGCCAATACTGAGCGGGCATTCGGACGTAAACACGGAAGCCTTCACTGTGCTTACTGCGTCACCTGCGTAAGGATAATGACAGGAAAGAGAAGAGATTGTTGAATAAAGTCATTATTTTTGTTTTGTTATTGCGCACAGAAAGTATTCTCGTCGCTTCATAACATTAAGGTTGAACCACCGCAGTCATGTCGACTGTTTTAACGATGTCTTTAGTACCTTTCTGGACCTTGAAATTGTTGATTATATTGCTGTCTATGTCAGATACCTCTCAGATTTCATCAAAAATATCTTAATTTGTGTTCTGAAGATGAACAAAGGTCTTACAGGTGTGGAACAACATGAGGGAGAGTAATTAATGACAGTATTTTCCTTTTTAGGTGAACTAACCCTTTAAAACTATAGGGTCATTCCGTCTCAAATCAACCAAATTTCAGAAACTTCCCTGGCTCAAATTTATGATTTTGTTAATATTTTTTTCTGAAGAAAGACAAACATAAATACTAATGAAAGCCAAAATATTAAATGTCATGGATGAATATTTATTGAGTAATCCACTATTTTGTAGAGGAGGGTCAAAATGACAATTTTCTTCTGAGATTTGGAGCCAAATTACAGAGGGGTAAAAATGACTTTAAAAAGATGGCATCATTATTTTAATTTTACACAGAGATTGGTAGGTCCATTTATTCAATGTGTTGACTTTACAGTGTTGACTTTAAAATCTGTTTTCTTACAGCACCATGGTGTATGTCATGGCAGTGTCATGCTTTATATCATAAAAATAGCATCCCTGCTTCATGGTACTGCTACAGTAATTTTTATTAAATTGAAATCAAATCCAAACTGTGTATGGCTGTAGTATATGTGTGTGTTGTGCCGTGTGGTTTCCCTCCACTGCAGGTGGAGTGGGTGGAGTTACCGCGATGCATCACTGCCGCTCTGAATCTCTGGCCTTCATGCTGCATGCTACACTACCGTGCACTGTTGCCATGGTAACCGCATCCTCTTTGACCTGTGGTTGTAATGTGTACGTTAAGAGAGAGCGATCTGGTATATATAAATGCGTGTGTGTGTGATTTGTGTTTCGTAAGTGGGTGGGGGCGGGGTTTGAGGAGTCATAAAACAACCCCTCCCACCCTGAACCTGCCCCTCTGATGCCTCCTCTAGCTCCGCCTCCTCCTGCCTGCATTGCACCAAAAGACCTGTGTCGTTTCACAGGAGACGTCTCACATACTCTCTCTCCTGTTTCACATTCAGAGCGTGTTAAACCCTGGATAACAGCACACAGCAGAGGAACACACACTCCTGAGTGACAGAAAACAAGTGCATCTCCACCATTAACGTCACTTACGTGTTTGAACAAGAAAGAGTTTTTTTTTTTTTTTTTACACTGTTACACCAGTGTCACAACTGGACACGTACCCAGGTATTCTTTGAAGTATATATGATGTAAAAACTATTAAACATGTAAATAATTATGGGCATATATCAGCAGATCATAACTGCATCAAGCGTGATGGAATGTATGATTTTATAGCACAGCCCTAATGGCATAGTACCTGATACCATCACTGTACCATGGTACCACCACAGTACGGTTTTGTAAGTGTTTATAGAAGGTATTTTGGAGGCAGCAGTTTCATGTTATGATAGTACTGGCACAAAATATGGAGAGAATATCTGTGCTGCATTAGCAGACATTGATTTTCGCTGCATATGGTAATGTACTTTGCTATGTAGTGTCAAAATGAGTACAAGCATCAGAACCAATTAACTGCACTGCACAGAAAACATGAATCAGATGTCGCCTGGCCACTATATGATAAGTTACAGTGGGAGCGCCAACTGCTGGATGTCCGAATAGGAAGTACTGTTGTTCAAACAAGTCTTTCTACTTTGAACAAATCGGTTTTCTTTCCACTAAAAGGCTTACTAAAGGATTATGCAATGAAAGTCAGTGGGCTCAAAAACAAACACTGAATTACTATTCTATTCTATTGGGGGGGGAAACAGTCCCACTTATGACATTTATCGGCCAAATAGAAAAACTTATCACTATTGCGATAATTAAAAAAATGCCAAATATCAGCCGATATACACTATATTGCCAAAAGTATTTGGACAACCCTCAAAATCATTGAACTCAGGTGTTCCAATCACTTTCATGGCCACAGGTGTATAAAATCAAGCACCTAGGCATGCAGACTGCTTCTACAAACATTTGTGAAAGAATGGGTCGCTCTCAGGAGCTCAGTGAATTCAGGCGTGGTACCGTGATAGGTTGCCACCTGTGCAATAAGTCCATTCGTGAAATTTCCTCACTACTAAATATTCCACGGTCAACTGTTAGTGGCATCATAACAAAGTGGAAGCAATTGGGAACACGAAGTGGTAGGCCACGTAAAATCACAGAGCAGGGTCAGCGCATGCTGAGGCGCACAGTCAGCAGAAGTCACCAACTTTCTGCAGAGTCAATAGCTACAGACCTCCAAACTTCGCGTGGCCTTCAGATTAGCTCAATAACAGTGCGTAGAGAGCTTCACTGAATGGGTTTCCATGGCCGAGCAGCTGCATCCAAGCCTTACATCAAGTGCAATGCAAAGCGTCGGATGCAGAGGTGTAAAGCACGCCGCCACTGGACTCTAGTGCAGTGGAGACGTGTTCTCTGGAGTGACGAATCACGCTTCTCTGTCTGGCAATCCGATGGACGAGTCTGGGTTTGGCGGTTGCCAGGAGAACGGTACTTGCCTAAATGCATTGTGCCAAGTGTAAAGTTTGGTGGAGGGGGGATTATGGTGTGGGGTTGTTTTCAGGGGTTGGGCTTGGCCCCTTAGTTCCAGTGAAAGGAACTCTTAATCTTCAGCATACCAAGACATTTTGGACAATTTCATGCTCTCAACTTTCTGGGAACAGTTTGGGGATGGCCCCTTCCTGTTCCAAAATGACTGCGCACCAGTGCACAAAGCAAGGTCCATAAAGACATGAATGAGCGAGTTTGGTGTGGAGGAACTTGACCTTGTCCTGACCTCAACCCGATAGAACACCTTTGGGATGAATTAGAGCGGAGACTGCGAGCCAGGCCTTCTCGTCCAACATCACTGCCTGACCTCACAAATGCGCTTCTAGAAGAATGGTCAAAAATTCCCATATAAACACACTCCTAAACCTTGTGGAAATCCTTCCCAGAAGAGTTGAAGCTGTAATAGCTGCAAAGGGTGGGCCAACTCCATATTAAACCCTACGGATTAATAATGGGATGTCATTAAAGTTCATGTGCACGTAAAGTTAAACTCAACTGCTCAACCTTGTTGCACTGCCAACAGACAATATAGCTCATGTCACCTTAGATACACAACTCTCAGCAAAACTGAATGACATCCAGTTGGTGCAGATTGCTGTGTGAATGCTTCCTTGGTAGTACTATACAGATAAATTAGTAGATCTAAGCATGTTTATTCAAATAACCAATCTTATTTCTCTGTATATAACAGGTTGTTGAGCAGTTTCTTTACACATTAAGCACACACATACTCAACTGCTGCATTACATCAGTTGCGTTGCACACACACACACAGATAGTTGTGGTTCTCGAACCCTTATACAGGAAGTGACACATAAAGCAGCGGGTCCCACAGGCCTGTGCAAATGAGTCAGATATAAAGTGACCTCTGTACAGTGTCAAATACTGGCAACCAAACCAATGTATCTTAGCCAAAAGCTGCGCTTCTCCACTGCAGCTGATCTGGAGGGTTTAGATTCCCTTTCTCATATCAATGGAGATAATTGTGTGGTCCTGAATTCCTCTTTATAAACCAGAGCACAGGGCACATCACAGCAGCAGAGGCACTTCTCTCGCTATCACTCTTCCCAGGCATCAGGGTGAAATAAACGGATTGTGAATTCTCTCTCGGGAGTGGGTGGAGTGAAATTATGTCAGAAAATGTTGAGTTATCCATGCACAATCTGCCTTTGATATCGTAATCCCTCTCATGTCTCTTCCTCACACAGATTTCTATCAGTTCGCTCTGAGTGGACACTGCTAGCGGGCTTTTCCGGTTTTCCCATCACAGATCATGTGATGGGGCCTTGTAAGAGTTAGTCTCACATAGCCATTTACAGTTTTTGCTGTTGTTGTTTGCAATTTCATACTGAACGAATAGGTATACATTTCAAGAGGAACAAACACTGCGACTATATAGTATGAATGTGTGTAGTACAGTATGAATGCAATTCGGATGTACTACACATGTATTGGCCATGTTATCACAGTCATGTGACTTACAGAGTCAGCTGTGCTCTTCACTGCCATTCACAACTCCTCTTCCATGGCTTCTTGAGATACTAAAGTGTCCATCAGATGAGCACTTCAGGATCTTACCGGAAGTAGTAGGATCCGGGTACTTTTCACCCACTGTTTAATGAATACTATTCATTCAGACATACTACCCATTTCACATACTATGTCGGTAATGTCTTAAAGGATTAGTTCACTTTCAAATGAAAATTACCCCAAGCTTTACTCACCCTCAAGCCATCCTAGGTGACTTTCTTCTTTCTGATGAACACAATTGGAGATAAATATCCTGACGCATCCGAGCTTTATAATGGCAGTAAGCGTTACCAAACGAGTATGAGCAGAAGAAAATGCTTCCATCCACATCCATCCATCATTAACATATTCCACACTGCTCCAGAGGGGTTAATAAAGGCTTAAAGTGAAACGATGCGTTTGTGTAAAAAAAAATATCCATATTTAACAAGTTATGAAGTAAAATATCTAGCTTCTGCCAGACCGCCTTCCATATTCAAGTTACGAAGAAAGTGTAAACTGGCGTCGCGTCAGTTACACTTTTTCCGTAAGTTGAATAGGGAAGGCGTAGGACGTATAGCGTAAGCTTTATGAACTGCGAGAGTTTTACACTTTCTTCGTAAGTAGAATATGGAAGGCGGTCTGGCGGAAGCTAGATATTTTACTTCATAACGTTAAATATGGATAATTTTTTTACACAAAGGCATCATTTCGCTTCAGAAGGCCTTTATTAACCCGTTTATGATGGATGGATGTGGATGGAGACACTGTCTTCAGTTCATACTCGTTTGGTAACGCTTACTGCAATTATAAAGCTCGGATGTGTTCTCCGATTGTGTTCATCAGAAAATAAAAGTCATATACACCTAGGAGGGCTTGAGGGTGAGTAAAGCTTGGGGTAAGTGAACTAATCCTTTAAGTGAAAGTAAACAGATGAGAAATAAAACTCATGTGTAACAATATATTCAGTCCAGGCATTTGGTCTTTAAAGGGATAGTTCACCCAAAAATGAAAATTTTGTCATCATTTACTCGCCCTCATGTCATTCTAAACCCCTAAGACTTTCGTTCATCTTCGGAATACAAATGAAGATATTTTTAATAAAATCTGAGAGATGTCTGTCCCTCCATTGACAGACTATGCAACTACTATAGGGATGGGACAATACATTGATTCTCGATTTGCAATACAATTATTCTGTATTGATTCTGATATTTTCTGAATGTATCGCAAATTGATTCTGAACTTAGTTTTTAACAGCAGATGGCACTACATGCTTTAAAAACAGCCATACTCTGCCTGCTTCCAGTTCCTTTACACACACCACTTAAACCTAAAATAATCATTCATAAAGTTCAAAAAGGTTGAAGCGAATTAGGGTGTTCGCAGTGGGCTGCGTTTACATTAATCTCGCGTCATAAAAGCATTCTGAGCCGAGGTGCAAGTATATTTAACCACTTACATGACTTAGCCGAACACACGAGCGCTGTCCAGCAGTCTTCTTCATGAGCATTTGAGTGTGCGGTTTAAAAATTAGCCTAGAGCGCCATCTGCTGTTAAAAACTAAGCTCAGAATCGATTCGAGAGAGAACCACGATACATTTGGAAAATATCAGAATCGATCCAGATTAATTGTATCGCGAATTGAGAATCAATGTATTGTCCCAGCCCTAGCAACTACTACTTTGATGCTTCAAAAAGATCATAAAACTAATACGTATTGAGCGGTTTAGTACACATTTCTGAAGAGTCACAATCGCTTTGTATGATGAACAGATTGAATTTAGGCTTTTATTCACATATAAACATTAATTAGCAAACATAAACAGAAGCTCAACCATACTTGCTTGACGCATGAGAACAAACCTCATTGGTTCTTGCAGAAGCTCAAATGTGCTGCGTAACACACGAGAATGAAACTCATTGTTTCTCGCATGTCAAGGCGTCCGTTTACCATAACTGATGTGTGAGTTCTACTGTCTGTGTCATTAATGTTAATCAAACAACAAGGGACAAATGAAAAAAAAAAAAATCACTCACTGCTCGATTGAATACCTTTTGTAACTTTAATAAGGATTAATCTATATTTAATTCATAGTGAATACTATGCAGTGCTATTTTACTTTTGATTACATAAATTTCTGTACCTGAAAACTACTGTTAGACATTCCTGAAAATCCTGAAAAGTTTATTTCATTTGTACGTTTGTTCTATTGTTGTGCAATTGCTATTATTTGTTCTTATTTTATTACTGACTGTTTACTTGTCTTTAGTAATATTTGAGATTTATATTAGTTAGGCTAGTCGTTTTTGCTGCGGTATGAAAAGATTTGAAAAAATTGAAATTTCTGTCATTAAGTACTCACCCTCATGTCACCCCAAACCCATAAGACCTTCGTTCATCTTCAGAACACAAATTGAGATATTTTTTACCTCAAAAGTTGCAATGACGTTGCTGCCTATGTGTAGTTCAGAAACCCTCGGATTTCATCAAAAAATATCTTAATTTGTGTTCTGAAGATGAACGAAGGTCTTACGGGTTTGGGATGACATGAGGGTGACAGAAATTTCATTTTTGGGTGAACTAACCCTTTATGGATGCATGGGTCAAACACAATGAAAACAATAACTATTTTAACTTATTGATTTATTACTTTTTTGTGGTAGGGCCAGTGAAAATGTTGGCAGGGCAAGTAAAAATTTGATCCACTGGCCCGACCAGGCCAGTAAATCCTTAGCATTGAGCCCTGACTTGACTAAAAAGCTGAGTACAATACAATGTTATACAAAGAGCCATGTTCTCTACTGAGAAATACACAGTCACCCTACTGAGAAAAGTTAGTAGCGTCACTATTCTTAGTTAGTTGCTCCCAGTACTGTGTGCAATATGCATCGGACGGTCTGTGAACAGGCCTGAAGCATGAGGCTATGCAAGAGTGATCTCAAAAGGACAGAAGGTGAAGCCCACAGGCAGTATCATTAGTACAGACACACAGCCCCAGTGAAAGTAAACCAGCTCAGTCTGGAGTCTTTCTCTAATGCTTTAATTCCCTTCAGATCCTGTTCACAGCCCTTCCCATGCTCTATACGTTTCTTCGGGGTGTATTGTCAGGGCGGGTGTGATGTGAGCGTGAGCTGGGGCCACAGTTACACAAAGAGCGGGGCCCCTCACCCTCAGCGGAGCAGGTGGGCCAATTAGAGTCCCCTGGGCCTCCACAGATGCTCCCAAAGACCTATATAATTGGGATCTTCACTGCTGGGCTGCTATGAATTATTAATACGCTTTATGAGGGATGTGATCGGTCGTCGTAATGATGAGACTAGCAGACATGCTCATTTAACCACAATGAACTGAGTTAAGACAAAAAACAACACAACGGGACGCTCTTCTAACAGATTTTGGCCCTTCTGGAAGGTTAAGGATTTGCCCAGCGTGGGGCGGTCATTTTTTCCATCCGATGACCAGGTGCTGGAGTGTGAATACTGAATATCATACTGCAGCCTTAGCACAAAGACTGTGTTCATGGCTCCAAACAGAGGCCCGTCAGTCCTACATGCTTGCAAACAGTTTCAGCAGAGCTAAAATTAAATTAGTTCAAGGGGCGAAGCAAGAAGGCACTGCTGAGTTAGAGTCGACACAGCACGACCCACAACTCAGATCACACAGAAAGACAGAGCTGGACAATGATTACAGTCTCTCACTTGTCTGACTATGAGCTGCGTGCCAAATGAACTTTGAAAAGAAGCCAGAGATATATGCACGCACACACACACACACACACATACAAGAAAGCTTGCACCAGCTATGTGCTGGGTTTTGCAGTTTACAAGTATCAAAGAAGGTATCAAAATAAAACTGTACAATACCAACCATCATTTTTCATATTTTAGTACTGAATGACAATGTGCTGCTATTTCGGAGAGTAAAAAAGCATTGTTGCCGATTATAGTTACTAAGATAATAAGTGTTACAGGAGTAGTTTTATACTCATCTGCTTTCACTTTCAGAAGACGCATGCAAGGACTGAAGAAAATGTCACACTTTACATTAAGAAGCTTATGCTAATAAGGTTCTGTTATATGATGTGCAGATGTATTTTGCATATTCAATCTTTTAGTTTAATATGCATCAACCCAATAGGTTAAAACCTTAGTTGTCTGAAGCTGTTTATTTGTTTCCTCAAGTACCTCTTCATCAAGATCAAACTTTAAATGTGCTCCTTATAACTCATATTATATTAAATAGCATTCAAAATGAACATTATTAAGTCAACAACATTGTGCATATGCTCTGACTCTCATTTATGGAAAATTCTAAAACAGTATGCTCTTTATACTAGTGTTGTCAAAAGTACCGACTTCAGTACCAAGACTGACATTTTAAAAACGTGACGCTTTAAGCACTGTTGAGCGGATTCGTAACCACCTCTGATTGGCCATTGTGTTCAAAGGCTCATCAGATAGGTCTGTGATTGGCTACAGTGATTAAAACGGGAGTGTTTGAAAGCACACGGAACTGTTTGAATTTGATAGCGGGAGCGTTTGAAAACAGGCGTCTATTAGCAGATGGTCCGCTGATAGATGCCTGCTTTTAAACGCTTCCATGTGTATCTATGCAAGCGCTTGGTGAAGAGCATCACTGATGTCTATTTACAACATGTTTTTTAAGCGTTGATCATTGTAGCCAATCACAGACATATCTGATGAGCACATGAACACAATGGCCAATCAGAGGTATTTATGAATCCAATCAACAGCGCTCAAAGCGTCACATTTTTAAAATTTCAGTACCGACTTGGTATCACATCCGGTACTTTTGATAACACTACTTTATATTATATTATATTTCGTTTTCTAAATGATCTGTAACTGAAAAATATAATCACACTGATAATAAGTCATTTTAATTTATTGACAGCCCTAATATTTCAGTCAAAATTTTTGATTCATAAGTTTCATCATTTGTTTTTTCTAGCCATCCAGCCAGTTCTACTAAGTGCACATTATCTAGACATTTACCTGAATTGAAAATAAAAACTGGATCTACAAAACAGTCATGAGTGCTCTGTGAAATCAGACAACCCCAAGCATCCAGTTCTGCATTCCCACGCTGCAGGAATACACCAAGTTATTCTTGGTATCAGACAAGCATTTCCATGAGATAAGACAGAGAGGGCTGCCAGGGTCAGAAGGAACTATGAATATCTGCAGAACAATGTGACTCTTTGACTGGAGATACTGTGCATTTTAAAAAGACATGCACGCTAAAATGTATTTCATGCATGGAGAAAGGTTGCACAGACCTGACTGTTAAAAGCACAGTAAAGGTCACATATCCGACTCCATTTGTGGCTGATCATGCAGTCCAGAACTCTTAGATGAGCCATGTCATTAGTCCTGATAAAGACGGCACCCCCAAGCCCACCTGTGCCCTAGTATCTTGTATTGCTGGACTCTCCGGTTGGTCCCTTGGAGCCTGCTCCTGGCACAAAGGTGATGGGGGGTGTGAGGAAGTGAGAGCGTTGCATTTGAGCCCATCTGTGTGCCCAGCAGGCACTCCATCAGCTAAACGCATCCTTTCCACAGCTCATTAGTGCTGGATTAATAATGCATACAAACACCAAAACAAGAAATCCACCCAAACGTCCGCAAGTTCTGCTACAATGATCCAAAGAGAGGAAGGTGATGAGACCAACAAGGAGGTTTGTATCCCTCTGGTGCTCAGTATTTAACAGTAATCAGTCTCTCCTTCTTCTTCGACTCGATCTCTCCATCTGTTTGTCTTCTCGCTGTGCTGAGTCAGGTAGCACTGCCGCAGCAGGCTTAACCCCTGGATGGGGGAGACAGGACTGCAAAAGATAAATCGCATCCCGAGGAACTCTAAATTCCCTACTGCTTTAAAGAAACACTGCAATACTCTCACGCATTGCAGAAAGAGAAGAATGACGTTGAAGCAAAACAGGACATTTGCATGTCATAGAATGTGTCGCGAGACTAGCAAGTGTGTGAATATGCTTTCAGTACGGAGTTGGCTGAATTGTGTACAATATGCACTACTTGGGGCAATTTTATTATTAACTTTCTAATGCTTGGTAAAGCAAGCATTAGGCCTGCATGATACTGGAAAAAAAAAAACTGACATTGCGATATTTTGTTTTTCTGCAATATATATTGCGATATGAAAAAAATAATTTCACCAGATGACTTAAATAGCTCTATTTGGAAAAAAAATTTCATTCTAGGATAATTGGGGTGATTTTGTAGGCGAGTGAATATGCATAGAAAATAATGAACAAATTACAAGCATAGATATAAATATAATACAACAAATATACAAATGAAATAAATAGTGATTATACTTTTCCAGGTAAATCTAACAGTATTCAGGTACAGAAATTGAATAATCAAATGTAAAATAACACTGCATAGTATAAATTAATATAATTAAACTGTGTTAAAACTACAAAAGTGATTTTTCTCTTTGTCTTTTGTTGTTTGATTAACATTCATAACACAGAAAGCAGCAGGAATATTAGGCTGCTGTAACTTTAAGACCGAATGCACGGATCCAAAATACTGTTACACATTTCAGTTTTCTTTCAGTGTCCATTCAGGCACAAATAGACGCGAAAGAGAACGGCATTTGTTGTGTTCACGTGCTCATAAAACAGCCGCACGTTCAGAATTGAGTTCTCTTTCGTGTCTTCGTGTGCTCAAATGGTTTAAAATCTCTTGTATGTTTAAACTGAAATGACCTTAAACAAGTTCAAGTGATAAACATTAATTGTATGACGGCCAAACTTTCTATTTAATCCGAGAATCACGTGTGTTTTGAACCGGGGTGTCTGGTCTGTATGGATTAACGATCCCTATACTTTACATCGCACATCCTGCAATGTGACTATCGCAGATGCGCACATCGCAATTTCAATGCTAAATCGATATATCGTGCAGCCCTAGCAAGCATCAGTATAGCTTTGTTTCCATCACCCTGTTTTTTTGCGCATTTTGAAATATCGCATGCCAAAGTTCGGGGAAAAAAATCTCTTAATTTGCAAAGAAAAAAAAAATTAAGATTGCTTGAGGTGGTTTTTTGTGCGAAAAAGAGTTAATGTGAATAATGAGAGATGGAAACGCATTTGCCAAATAAATTCTGACGTAGCGAACATTAGCTGTTTCCGCTGATGGTGTTTTATTTACTGTTGGTTACTAGGTTACCAATACCACCGTCATCCGCTCGAACAACTTGATGGAAACGCACCCAATTCACATTTCCATTTGTTTGTTTTTGTTTGTTTGTTTTGTTTTGTTCATTTGTGAACTGTGAAAATATTTGCTTTACGTTTGGGTGGAAACCCACTGAAAAATTAGTGCTCATACTTACGGTTAGGACTTGAACAAACACTTAGGGTATTTGTCTTTATACAGGCAAAAAAAACTGTGAAAAAATCCCAAAGAAAAAGGAAGGAGGGTGCCAATTCATTTCTTGGCGGGGAACTGGGGGAATTGATTTGGGCCAGCAAACAGCAACCTATCAACCACCCAAAACACCACTGAAACCACCTAGCAACTTCTTAGCAAATACTCAGAATTTTGTAACTGTGCACTAACAACCACTCAGGACATCCTAGCACAGGGTGTCTAATCCTGTTCCTGGATTGCTAACGTCCCTCTAGAGTAGTGCTTTTAAAACCGGTCCTGGGGACCCACCACCGCTGCATATTTTTTATGTCTCCCTCATTTAGCACACCTGATTCAACTCATCAGCTCATTAGTAGAGACTGCAAGACTTAGCAAACTGGTAGCTCCAGTAGTAAGATCTTGATTCTTGAATCTTGAATTCTGTCATTGAAATTATGTATAAACCTTAGATAAACAATTTAATAATCAATTAAAAATTAATTTATACCTGCATATATTACGCTGTACGCCGCGGATGATAGGTTTGTAAAATGAATGGATGGATGGATGATTCAGCTGCTGGCGCCATCTTCTGGCGAGACAGGAATTCATTCGCTGCGCAACTCTCACAGTGCATTATGGGTATTCTCTAGCCATCAGTTGTACACTCAATGAATGAGTGCACTTGATAATGTCCGCTAAGGTTTCGGACACCACTAAAAATGGCTGTTCCCTCAAATAGTGCCCTATTTAAGGGTATAGGGGGTGATTTCGGACACAGGGTTGAATTGGGTGTGTCCAATAAGGAAGACAAAACGTCTAGTGGTGGGGAGTCCCGAGGAAGGTTTGAGAAACACTCCTCTAGAGTTTAGCACCAACTTACCCCAACACACTTGCCTCTAGTAAGTCTGAGGACCTTGATTAGCTAGTTCAGGTGCGTTTAATTATGGTTGAAGCAAATTTCTACAGAACAGGATTTTTACACTCCTGCCCTATTACATGCACTTTAACATTGTGGTGGCAAGTAGTCTACTGCACAGGCAACAACCACTTACAAGTGTATAAATCTAGTTCTGTTATCTCTTATGAATTGTAAGTATGTTGCTTCTTAGAAACACATAGAAGCAAATCGCCATGATCAAGGGAAATCTACACATCTGACAGCTGTGTTATGATACTGTAAACATTAGATCTGTGATATCCGAAGTAGCAAAATGGGGCCAAGGTGAATCTGGCTGGATTCTGCAGATCTTGGCTCAGAAAAGCACCAACCACAAAAGGAATCCAACTGTCAGCAGATTGGTTCCACACATGCAATTTTAATAACATCCAAATGCCAACTGTCAATCAGATTGAAGGAGTTGGCAGCCAGAACCACATCAGAGTCTGAAGCTAAATGAAAGCGGGGGTGCTGAATAGAAGCAGTTTAGAAGGACAGGTTCAGTGGACATGCACTACCATGGAGAGGTTTTTTAGAGAGGCTTTGGGATACTAGGTCAAGCCTGAGCGAGTTAAACCAGAGCAATGCACTAGAGACCGACAACTGTGTTAGGTTATTCTTGGCTCTGCATAACATTTGTGCTGGATTGCAATAAAAGGCTGCAGTAACATGAAATTCAAAGCGTAGATGGGGAAGATTACATGAAGATGTGGAGCGGATTGATGAAGCCACACATGAAGGATCTCTGGGCAGGTCAGGGCTACATACACACTCATGTTGCGCGGGTCAGTTGGGCCAAACTCCCAATGTGCAGACTTAGAACACCAGGGCCTCATTTTGTAGTGCTGTATAAACACACGCTGAAGAAACACATCGTTCTTGTACACTCAAAAAAAAATACCTTCATTGGGTACAGTGTTTCCTCTGGGCACTGCGAGAACCAACACAAACATTGAAACATACCCCAAAGTGTTGCAACCTTCTTGGATGTAATATAACAGGCAACAAGAACTAACCAGTTATCCCCAGTCTCATTGTACTGAAAAACATGGTCTGATCTATAAAAAGAGATCAACCCTCACAGTTCTGTCATTAATGAACTGTGACTCTCCCCCTTTTACAGTGAATGGATCAGTCCAGGGTTCACAACCTCATATTCTGACCCCTTCCAACCAGCCCAGGGGCCAATCAGATGAAATCAATACCGGTAGTGAAGCTCTTGATCTGTCAATACACCCATCAAAAGAGCAAATCAATGATGGTCTGCCAAATCACAGGATAAAAAAAAACATACATGACGTGTGGGTAGCCTATTCAGGCATTGGCTGATGTGACACCAACTCATCACATGACTCTTGAGTTCAGGTGGAACATGATTCAAGCGATGGGATGCAGCTATTAATGTGTCCTGAGAAGACATAAATACTGAGAGCTTACAAACACTACACAACGCCATCCAACACTGGCTGAACTGGAGTCAGCTGTACCCAGCGTGGACCATATTTTGTGAAATTCTGGTTATCTGCAATAGATGATTGTGACATGTTTTTGGATCAGCATCTTTTGTTGGTACTGGAACAACATTTCTGTCAAACAAACAGTTCTAACCTTAACCCCTAAGACTTTTGTGCGTCCACTTTGCAGCTTATTTTGTCTGAAACCAGACACTTAGACAGGAAGAGACCTGGCAAACTTTAACAAATCCACTAATTATTTCTTCCCTAATCACTCATTGGTCAAGCCCAGAATCTTTTAAACACATTTTTTTTTTGTTTATAGGTAGACTGTTGCACCCAACTAGACAATCAGATTGGCACCTGTATGCACCATGAACAGCATGGACTTGCGTTATGAGGCTAAGACTACCCACAACCCTAACCCTAAAGTGTTAGTAAACCCCTAAACCAATCCCTAAACCAAAATCTCTATAAAATCAATCAGAATTTTGCTCCAGCAACATGCTTGGCAAATCACAGTCAAAGATCAGGGTAAATTAATTGACATGAGATACAAAGGGCAAATTATTAATTCCCTCAGACTCAGTAGTTCATTCATTCATTCATTATGCAGTCTTGCTACGAGTTAACACAAACAGGAAAGAGTGAAATTGCATCACTGCAATCAGTCAATGCAATAACCAAATAATCTGGTCATGATAAAAACAACAACTATGTGTAAAACATGCACAGGCAAACAATTCTAATGTACGGTGACGGCTGTGGTCACGGCATAATTGCTAAAGCTATGCATAGCATTCAGATGCTATCAAGATTAAATTCAGCTAGCCAAATGAAATCTCATAAAAATGAAAGCGACAGAGGAATGTGGCGTCCATTCGCTGACGGGAAGTCTCATTGTCACAGACAGCATTCCATAGATTGTGTGTGGAAACAATATTGCTAACAAGAGTCTCTTCATTCATATAGAGTGTTGGTTAACTCTACTCAGTGAGGAGGAAGAAGGAATTACTGCATACTGCATACTTAATACTTGAGCTAATACTTGAGCTGACGCTACCCTTTCAATCTACTGTGTGCCTTTTACAAACATTTATCATAATAACCAAGTTTCAAATATATTGTAAAATTGTAATGCATGCAGTTGTTACCTTAAAGGGTTAGTTCACCTAAAAATGAAAAAGTTTTTTTGTGCGCCAAAAAAACAAAATAACGACTTTATTCAACAATATCTAGTGATGGGCAATCTCAAAACACTGCTTCATGAAGCTCCACGAATCTTTTGTTTCGAATCCGAGGTTCGGAGAGTGAAAGTCACGTGATTTCAGTAAACGATGCTTCGTTACGTCATAAGTGTTTCGAAATTTCAATGGTTCACGTGACTTTGGCAGTTTGATTCACGCTCCGAACCTCTGATTCGAAACAAAAAGATTCGTGAAGCTTCGAAGCTTCATGAAGCAGTGTTTTGAGACTGTATTTTTATCTGAATTTTACTGTATTTTTATCTGAAACGACTTCAGTTGTTGTATCCTAATGTAGATTCAGTCATATTAAAGGCACAATATGTAATTTTCACCACTAGAGGTCGCTTATTCAAAACAAAGGTGTAGCTTGATGATGCCATGAATGTGCGTGGAATCATGGGAGTTGTCGTCTTCACCTCCACAGCCGTTGGAAAGCAATCCAACGGACTCAGCTAATGTATTAAAGATTTATTAACGTTACTGTGGTATGAAGCAGGGTGGGCCAAGAGTCGTGGGAGTCCAGCGGAGCTTTTATTATGCTTATGCTACTCTTTTCGTTGTGTATTTGGGGTAACGCAGCACTGTTTTACATGGTTAAAACAATCATACAAAATACATTTGAGTGAGTTGAAAGTTATTTTATAACGTTACTCTGTGCGTTCACTCGGTGGCTGGTATAAGAGACTTGTAGAACTTTGCAGTAATCTAGATCGATATTAGACTGTCATATTAATAAAAACTGGATGACTTGTGTTGCTAAATGACATGCAGGTAACTTAAAATATATATTGTATGATGGAAAAAGCGAACAAGACATACTGTAAGAGTCACAGTGTGTGTGATATCAAAGCGTGAGCAGTATCCATGTGTTTTACTAACTGCACATCAGACCAGGTGGCAGCAACTTAACACAGATGTGCTCTGGGCATGTGTAATATACACCAATACTGTCTCACTAAACACTATTCCCACTGAGAAACATACTCAATCTACCCATCCACCCTGTGTTAAAGGATTAGTTAACTTCAGAATTCAGATAATTGACTCACCCCCATGTCATCCAAGATGTTTGTCTTTCTTTCATCAGTCGAAAGAAATTAAGGTTTTTGAGGTAAACATTCCAGCATTTTTCTCCATATAGTGGACTTCACTGGGGTACAACGGGTTGAAGGTCCAAATTGCAGTTTAAATGCAGCTTCAAAGGGATCTACACGATCCCACCCAAGGAATAAGGGTCTTGTCTAGCAAAACAATCTGTCATTTTCTAAAAAAAAATAAAAGAAAAATGTATATACTTTTTAACCACATACTTTTTAACCAAATCACACGTGACCTTTCCAACGTGATTACATAATACTTGGCACATCGCAGAGCTAGTGCAAGAAGAGCATTTGTGGTTAAAAAGTAAATACATTTCCGATCGTTTCGCTAGACAAGACCCTTATTCCTCGGCTGGGATCGTGTAAAGCCCTTTAAAGCTGCATTGAAACTGCAATTTGGACTTTCAACCCGTTGTACCCCAGTGAAGTCCACTATATGGAAAATTTTCCTGGAATGTTTTCCTCAGAAACCTTAATTATCAGGGAATTTTAATTCTGAAGTTAACTAATCATTTAATAAGACAGAAGGGCATCCCAGACTAGAGTCATTATACTAGTTCATTGGTCTCCTTTCTGACTACAGGCTTATACAACAAACTACCATCTCATGGCTGCTCATTATGACAAAAAAAATGGAGCAATATTGCAGAAAAGCACAAAGTATGACTAATGTAAAACCACTGTGAATTTAACCTACAGTGGCTGAGATTCCAGATAAAATGGGCATTCACAATATTACCTTTCCGATGATAGACAAAAGAAACTTAGCACCTACTCAGGGCTCTACAGTGCGAGCATTTCGCTCGCATTTGCGCCTGAAAATAACTGCATGCGAGTGTGAAAAAATATTTAGGCGCACTGGTGCGAGTGACCCGATCGATTCGCATGAATAGAACTATATTACAATCGGAACAAAAAGTACACCCCCTAAAATGCATCTACACTGAACAACAGTTATGTTTCGCACTGCAATCAGCTGCTTTTCGTGCCTTCATTCAAAGACGCTGCTTCAGTCAGCAGACTGCAAGTGCAAAAGTGCGTGACAGACTACACTTCAAAGATTGTGAAAGGTGAAACGAGACAGTCTTATGCTGCTGATGTTTCAGCCAAATTAACTGGAAATACTACATTTGGATTATCATAAGCAAGGTCGGAAATTAACGGAGGCTTGAGGGCAAAAATGCCACCAAAAATTAATAAAAACACACGCACCATGCTGCCATTTTACTTTTGTTAAAGTAGCGGCAATTCGGTGGCGGCAATTACTTGAATGGTGGGTGGGTTCATTATTATTCTTAACGAAATAACACAACAACAAAACAGTACAATGACAAACTCGCTTAAATATGCTTTTACATTTCGCTTTGCAACCAAATCTTCATCCATCGTCATTCAGAGAAGTGAGGCGAAATGGCCGAAGTGAGGTGAAATCTGACTCCTGCTGCGACTCTCGTTCAGCTCTCACTGAATGGAGCAGACGCATTCAGTTTTTAACTGTATCTGTTCTCTAACTAAACTAAATTATTTTTATTACTATAAAAAAATCAAAACGACGGTGGGGGAGGTGCCGCGGTCACGGTCGCAGCAAGCCTAATATGTAGCCTAAGTTAAGTACTATCACACGAGTATACTCCAGTTTCTCCGAGTATTGGCATGATTGCAAATGTGATGATCTTATTGAAGGCCAATAAACAAGCTGATATTAAGTGATTTAACATTATACACAATAATGTCTGTTTTTGCTCTATTTCGTGAAAATAGTTTCAAACAGCCACACCAGAACTGTTGCGCATCTCCAAGCAACGGTGAATGAATTAATCTGCGTTTTGAAAGACTGAATGAATGACTCGCACATTAAGATTTACCGCCACCTACTGGCGGTAAATGTAATACACTTATTTTCATATTTTCACTTTACACAGACTGTTTTTACTTAAAATATAAAATATGTATTTTTTTACATATTTCTAAATTCAAAATTATATGTAAAAACATTCGTACAACATTATTTACCAATGAGCTGCATTAAGCAGTCTATGTAGCTAAATGTGTCTAAAAACCACTTCAGATGGAGCTTCTGTGCCACTTCTGCAGTGCAAAGATTTTTGATGATTTATTTTGATAGGTAACAGTCTGTTTGGGTCTTATTGTTCTAACTGAATTTATTGTTTAACATTTAAAAACAAATTTTCTATTTTAATTTAAGAAATTGACGAAATATGATGCATACATTTAATCATCTAAGATTAGAAGAAAAAAAAATGCTCTTATAATGGTAAAAATGCCTGTGGAAATTAATTTAAAGGGGCAAATATCGCCCTGTAATGGGAAAGTTAGTGTCTGTTATTGATCAGAAAGTGCTCCTAAATTTTTATGTGCTCCTAAAAAAAAATGTTAGCGTAGAGCCCTGCTACTAACTCATAAGGAGTCCAAATGCTTGACTGAATAATGATAACTAGAAATCGGATAAGTGGCTGCCATGTTTACTCAGGGGAAGCCCTTAAACAAGACATGTTTCCCAAAGGAAGGCCAGAGCTCCAGACAAAAATGTCTATCTAGTGGATTCAGGTCAAGAACTGGAACACTGGGTTTACTGAAATCTATTGGCTTAGAGATCAAAGCATCTATAGAATTTCAGCATCCATTGAGCATGCTGATCTTACTATTTCAGATATTAGTGTGCTTTCACTAAAGCCCAGCTGAATGAAAAAGATCAGATCAGCAGGACATTATGAATCTGAAGACTTGAAGCTAGGTGACCAATGAATTCTGGTAGAAATACCAGCATACAAACCACAATGGAAGAAAAAAATAGGGAACTGCCCTATGGATACTGAGCTTAGCAGTGATTTTGTGGGCGTTTACATCATTACTTGATTTGCATAATTCCTTTGAACCAGGTGCTAAAACAATACAGAATGCAAATAAACTACAATATCAGTGGGCACAGTCTATTTTTAGTGAATCCGCCCCTCAGTGTCACACAATTTTGTGCAGAGCATCGAACAGAGCGTTTCCCAAATATGTTATAATAGAGGGCAAGCCAAAGGCAAGCACACAGAAACACATTCACATGAGAGGGAGAGACTATAGACTGAAAACAGGGGTGAATCTACACACACACACACACACACGCATGCGTGCACACTGACAGCCAGCATTTAACACTCCCTCAGCCTTTGTTTTTCTGAACAGACAACAAAAATCAATGCATATGGAAACAGAATGTGCGTGTGGAGGGCTGAAGTGCCAACTGAAAGCTCTGATACGAGACAGAACACAGAAACATCCCTGTCAACACTGGATTATGGTTTGGCCCGTTGGATTCAATGAGACAGCGGTCAGATCTAAAAGATGAGTTTGTAAAGGGCGTCTCCACAACATCTACAAAAGGGCTCAATTGCTAAATGATTTGAGCAAAAAATTCACAAATAATCAGGTTTTCGTTAAAGTCAAGTCTATAATCTGATGTATTTCTAAATGAAACAGAATATTGAGAAGAAAGAAAATGTAGGTGGTCGGGAATAGATTTTTTCATCAGTAAATTGACTGAATCATGAAAAGTGAGTGGTAAATATCAGAATCATGGTTAAGGGTATTGGTAACATCAGCTAAAAAAATCAGTTTAGAAGTGGTGCAAGTAATTATGTTGATGCAGTGGTCGATTAATGTGTAATTTTATTTATTTATTTTGTAATGGACAATGCCGGGTGGCTTATGACTGACAATGGTGATATATACAGTATATAGGCTACAATTTAATTAAGTTAACTGAGACACCGAAATGAATCAAGTGGCACAGATATGTTTCTTAAGTGCCAAATCAGCATTATAATGATTTCTGAAGGATCATGTGATCATGTCCCACTGAAGACTGGAGAAATGATGCTGAAAATTCAGCTTTGCCATCACAGGAATAAATTATATTTTAAAATATAATAAAATAGAAAACATTTATTTTGAATTGTAATAATATTTCACAGTATTAAGGCCTATTTACACCAAGAATGATAACTATAAAGATAACTATATTTGCGTCCACACCAACAAACGATAATGGTCTGTTTATTGTAAGCTTGCACTGCGTACAACATGTTTTTGCTGTTCTTGTTGCATTTACACGGCTTCAACCAGTAGATGTCCTCAGCATGCTATGTTTTGAGTGAATAGCTAGTGTAACCGATCTAATCTAACAGTGAATTTATCTGACATAGTCAATATAGTGGAATAAAAACAACGCCTAGTCTTTTTTTACTGCAACTTCAAAGGAAGCAAGACAATGTTGTCGAAAATAGCGCTGGATACCTGAGGTAATTTTATGTTACACTGTTTGCTAGCCTAGCATATTGATCTCATCGTTTATGCTTCTCACCATTTATTCAGAGGATATGACCGATTGTTTTCCATATATCCATTTTCTTGGATAGTATTCTTGAATAGGGGGGTTGACTTGTCAAAAAGTGGTGGCTTTTTCTGGACCTTGGTGATTAACTTCTCCGTAATGTTAAATTAGAATGGATTCTGATTGGCTGTCAGTGTTTTATCGTTCAACAGCTAGAAGAAAAAAAAAATTCTGAAAGTGATCCCAACGAAATTGTTTCTCTATATCATTATCGTTATAGCTGTGGTGTGGACAGTAGGGATGAAAATTTTGTCCGATACCGATAACCGATAATTCTTTATATTTGAAAGCCGATAACTGGAATATTGGCCGATAAATCTAAATACAAATTTTTATATAATTTTTGAGAGTCTGATTACAAAAACAAAAGTCTCACCCTTAAAAGCCATGTCCCAACCACACAATTATAATGTTCTCATTATAATATTATGTAGTCTACATGACAGACTTGCGCTGCACATTGCACTTAACTGTATTTTCCTTTTTGAAGTGATTTCAATCATATTTCAAGCAATTCAAAACCATTATTTCGAACAGTGACTAAACAAAACGCATGTAAACAAGTGTCTCAGCTGAAGGAAATAACCCATTATTTATCGGCTTTAATACAGAGGTTAAATTTTCTTTTCTGGATGATAACGATAACATAAAAAATAAATATATATCGGCCGATACCGATATTGTGGCCGATATATCATGCATCCCTAATGGACAGTGCTATTTCTTTTATATTTAGAACGATTTTTAGAATTATATCATTATCGTTCTTGGTGCGAACAGGCCTTTACTGTTTTACTGCATTTTTTATTTTTTTTGATCAAATAAATGCAGCTTTGGTGAGCATTAATGACTTCTTTCAAAAACATCTTACTAATCCCAAACTATATAATGGTAGTGTATATAGAAAGTACATTTTGATTTCTTGCTGACTAAACTGTCAACTGTCAACAAGCTTTACAAGAGACACACAGAATTCAGAACCTCCACAAGGTGACCTCATCTGGGGAACACCAGAGTGTGTGTGTGTGTGTGTGTGTGTGTGTGTGTGTGTGTGAGAGAGAGAGAGTGGAGGTGTAAAAGCGAGGAGCAGCTGGGCTTTAATTACCCTCCATGGCACTGGCGTCCTCACAGGGGGCAGGGCGACCGAGGGAGGGAGACACAAAGAGAGAGAGACAGACAGGGAGAGACGCCCTCATTAGACATGGAGAACTAGATGGGACAGAATAACGGGCCCACCTGAGACCACCAGGCACAAGAAACCCCGGGGGGATCTAATAAGTGTCAGGAGAGACTGGAGCAGGTACAGTCAAGCACCTGTCCGTGCTCTACAAGGAAGAACTTAAGAAAAGGCACTGATGCATACTATATGTACCCTAATCGCAGTTACTCTTTATGTGTGTCTTGGGGGTGATGTTATTAAGGTAGAACACTGGTTCAACTCATGTTAAACAGCAAGTGGAGGATTTCAGGGTGATATTGAATTAAACAAGCTTCATCACAGGCGTGAACACAACTGGACCCCACAATTAACCATGAGGGACACCAAATGTGTGGATAATGGATCACATCTCTTTTTCATGCATATAAACAAAGCAATTACGCACTGTAATGTTTAGTTTTGCCAGTGGCACTATATATGACTAGACAGACATAATGCCACCGCATAATTACTCTGCAAAGAAGAAAATGACAACAAAACCTAGTAGCCCAGCTAACAAAAATATGTTCAAATAACGTTTTGCTAACATTCTCATTATGTTATAAAAACGTTATTTCCAAATGTTCCCTGAACGTTCAAAATGTACAGGTTTTTTTTTTTTTTAATTCCAGTTTATTATTTTGGAAACATAATGGGAACATTACTTTTGAATGTTCTCTGAACATTCTGAAACAATTAGTAACATTTAAAAAATGTTAAATTGTAAATCTAACTAAATGTTTCAGGTAAATAAAAGTGTTCCATGAACAATGTATAAATAATGTCTTTGTGCTGACTTTTTGAGAACATTATTAAATATCAGATAACTTTAATCAAATGTTTCATTAACGTTACTGGAAGAATGGTTGTTTGAGAGAACTTTGCCACAATGTTAGCTAAAGGTCTGAGAAAATTCTCTGATAGCTGGGTCCTGCCTACTTAGACCGAATGTTAAAGCAGCACAGGTATGTTACTGACATAAAGCTGAAAAAGTATGAGACATAATTATGCAGCCTTCTAAGGCAGTTTTTTGACAAATTCTAAGGCAGGACCGCATGGATATTTTGCAATAAGGCAATCCCAGAATGCATTGCAATGACAGCAGTGAATAATTGCAAGAGTCAAGAGAAATGTTGATTATCCAAACAAAATAACTCCATCTACTCATTTCAATTTTACGTACACAAGTTTGTTTTTTATTTTAGAGTATGGTGATGTTAGCTTAGCATCATGCTAATGTCAAACTGCAATTCAGTCAGGAGTTCAATGTGATTCACAATATGTGTTGAGCAGTGTTAATTTTCATAATTTTTGTCAGCGTCATTTTTTCACAGACAAAAACGAGACGATGACTAAAGAAAAAACAGCTCTGAATGACAATAATTATGATGAAAATCTACTGACATTTTTGTCAACGAATAAAAACCTAGACGAAAATGTTTGGGAGGGACGATTTGGGAAGAGATCCAGTCAGAACTGATGTCCTGCGTGGTAGATGCGCACATTTTGAATTGTAACGTGCAGATCTACCCGGTCCCGGCAGGGCATACAGTAAATTGGCATACACTTGCTGCAAGTCTCATAAAACGTTCAAAAATGTCTGGGAGAAAGAGAAGAGCAGACATATGGATATATCTGAAAAAGCATGACACAAAAAAGAGATCTATTCAGTACGGTTTTCTGTGCGCACACACCTCGAAGCGTGCAGCCGTGCACACAGAAATCCGCCCCTCAGACAGCGTTTGAGTACTGAATTAAGCTCTTTTTCGCGCCTTTTCAAGCCTGAACAGACAAATACACATAACATTATGTCAAAATGTCAGGGCTACTGTCTGTATATCACCTAAATATAACAAATATTATTGTATTGAAATACAAAAGTAAATCACATTGTTTAAAATGTAATCCCAACTATATTGTACTGGTGGTAGTGTAATGATGCTTACTGAAGCCCAGATGCTGTTAGCTCAAGAAGGCACTTTTTATGAGTCTGCTGGGGACATTTCACACACCTGCTGAGAACTTCAGTTACTGTTTAACTTTATAACCAAGTAGCAGTGAGGCGCACTGGACTGAGACAACCAGGTCCCACACCATCGGAATTAGTGATTCAGAGGGAAGTGCTTGTGAACAATGTACAAACTAATGTCACACAGTATACTTTTTTTTTTTTTTTGCATTTAAAACACAAGTCGCAGCTGGCAGAGGAATTAAAAAACGGTATAGAAACTGAAGGGTCATATGATGCTATTTTAAAAGTTCAATATTTTGTTTATTGGGTGTAAGAGAACAGGTCAACATGCTTTAATGCTCAAAAAACATTAATTTTCACATACTGTACATTATTGCAGTACCTCTCTAGTCTGTCTGAAATGTGCTGATTTCTACAAAGCCCCTACTTATGAAAAGCCAGAGCGCTCTGATTGGCCAGCTGACCCTGTGTGTTGTGATTGGCCAAACATCTCAAGCGTGTGTCGGAAATGTAATTACCATAATCGCGAGCTTCAGCTTCCAAGGCTTCACACATAGTTAATAATGTTGTCAGTATTACCATATCAGATCAAGCTTTGTCTTCTACACTGTAACAATTTTAAGTCCTGAGGCGACAACATTAATAAAGTTTAAAAAACATACTTAATGTGTATTTCTGATTTATTTAGGTGTGTCTAGCTGGTAAAAATGTAAAATGTGCCATACACAATTGGGTTGTACTGCTCAGGAATAGCATTACAAATAAATCTTGATAAATAAACCACTGATTCCTAGTTTCCTCTGTTTTTGGATCGTGCGTTTACATACAAAAACAATAGAAATCCAGCGCAGTGGAATGCAAAAACATGTTCTGTGTGAACAGCCCCTTAATGTTATTAAGAGTTTCAGATGATATTATTCAAATAAGCCTATGGTAAACACTTTAAAGGTAAGACAAAATCAGTGATGTTTTCATCAAACAGCTGAATGCACAGAAAATATAAAATGCAAAAAAGCACTGTTATTTTAAAGTAATGCACGTTCCTTCAAAACAGTGCAACATTTCTTCAAAATAATGCACTGTTACTTAAAAAAAACGTACTGCACTTCTGAAGAAATGCACTGATCCTTCAAAGTAATGCTCTGTTCCTTCAAAATAAACAATTTCTTTCGAGAACTGGAATCGTTTAAGAAACAAACACAAACAAAATGTAAAATACTAAATCCCTGTTGACACAATTTGAGTGATCTGTCGACATGTTTGAAAACTACTGTGCCCACCGACCTTCTGTACCCACAGACCCTGAGCCTACTCCGTAAGGAGATTACACACACACACACACACACACACACACACACACACACTGGTATTGCCATTAATGATAGGTTAATCCAAGCATGCGTTTACAGAGCTGTGTTATGTTCTTCTGACATGCGGTGTTACATCATCCCTGCATGTCAGAGAGGACACGCAAAATCCTACGTTGCTCTAGTATTCTGAAGAGTGACATTATGCATTAGAAGCCTTACAACATTACTAAGATTAGATAAGTAAAGGCCTTGCTTGCCAAATAAAATAAATAGGCTACTTCATTTAATGATTGCAGTCTCAATATAAACAGTCAGCGGCTGCTTCAAATGAAGATAATACTGTGTTATGAGTTCACCATCTATAAGATTATATTTTTATGATCCTGATATATAATGTTGTATGGTATAAAATTTGTAATAATTTCGAAAAATGTTTCTGAAAAAATTGTCTCACAATATAATATTTATTAAAGGGGTAGTTCACCCAAAAATGAAAATTCAGTCATAATTTACTCCCCCTTAAGTTGCCCCAAACCTGTATGAATTTATTTGTTCTGCTGTACACAAAGGAAGATATTTGGAAGAATGTTTGTAACCAAGCAGATCTCGCCCCCCCCATGGTATTTTTTCCCTACTATGGTAGTCAATGGGGGGCGAGATCTGCTGTCTCATCTGATGACACAATTGTCATTTTTGGGTAAACTATCCTTTTAATATTATGGGCCTTGTAAGTGGTTGTCCTATTAATTTTCTTCATAAATTGAACTGCATAACAAAACAAAGGTTTGAAAAGATCACCATCAAAATGATATAGTAACATGACAAACCAATAAAATAAACAAATTAAATAAAAGTCCAAATCATCCAGTTCAGTTTACGGACATCCCACCTGCACTGCAAGTGTGTCTGACTGCAGAAGGTATAGGCCTTATTGTGCTTTTACTTTTCTCTTTTAAAACAACAAAATAATTTACCTCGCAAACTGACGACGCTGCTGGATTTGTCTTCTCATCGTGGTGCGTTGATGCAGCCCAACGCGTCGCCATTATTTCATTTCAGAGCACAAAGGCAGAGGTCCTCTGGAGCCCAACATTGAGATGAGAGAAATCAAAGTGCTATATTCCCAATGATCTAATCCACACCGTCCGATCTCTTCATGCCCGTCCAATGTGAGGTCCTGCGGCCAAAGAAAGGTTACTTGAGAGGACACAATGTAGGACACATACAGTATGATGCTGACTAATACGAGTGTTAAATTGTCCCCTGTCAAATAAAAGGTCTATCCCAGTCAACAGCCACCAACAGGCCTCGCAGAAATGCCTATTAATATGGAACTGTAAAGTTATTTTCATAATTTGTTATCACAACATTTTTTTTTTTCGTCAAATCAACTTCAGTAATTAATGTGGTTCAGATAACATAATATTTTTTGTTTCTGTTGATTAAACCAATCGCCTTCATTGTATTAACTCCATTTTTTAATTTCAATGAACTCAACATTTTAAGCCAACCATTACTTACTTTTTTAAGTTAAACCTACAATTCTTTTTTACAGTGTAGAGCACAACAGAACAGAACAGTGTAAGATAGAGTTAAATGTGTTCTCATTCCCTTAGCTAGCACTTTTACCAATAGATAAAATAGAGTGTATAAAGTTGAGCACAATAAGGTACTATAAAGTAGTATAGTAGAACAGAGTATGAAAATGTACAGTAGAGTAAGGAAAGGGTAAAACAGAGCAGGGTAGAAAACAAAACTTCTTTTGTTAGTAAACATACGCGATATTCAGCAATTGTCAGATTATATTATTGAGATAATAAAGCAGAATTATGATTTGACCTGCTTTGAACACCACAGCTATACTAGCGAAAGCTTGACATCTGACATACTGCTCTAACTACCATCTCATTTCGAGTCCAGTCCTGAGTCCTCTGCACACCATGTGTTTCTATGGAGCGATCTGTGGTAGCTATTTGAGACTAATTTAGTAGTGAGGGTACTGGTTAGTCCCGATTTAACATCATGTGTTGTCATGAGCTGAAAAACTGCTGTTTGAATACATGCAGGATGTTTGATAACAAGCGTAGTACTATCATTCTGTTAATGTGGATTGTAAACAATCATAAAACCGTAATTTCCATCTGAATGTCCTCCGCTCATATAATAATCATCTTCACTTTCCTTTATTTCTTACATGGCAACAGTACCTAACAATAGTAAGAGAGAGGAGGTCAGTAAGACACCTACCTGTTCCAGTTATTAGATGACCATGAATCATAATGCATCGTTTCTCTGCCAAACACGCAAATAATATCCAAATATCCGATGCGTTGAAATCGATTTTCAATCTATCGACAAGAGATTCTTTACACAGTAATCCACAGCCAAATAAGCAGCTTCATAATGAAAGAAAAACACACAGAAATCACAGAATCTTGCTGATACGGGCGCGAAGAATGACTAGCGTTTAAAACGCAGCGCACGTATGTATCAACGATTTGAACGCGAACAGTTTGATCTTGGTTACTTCCAGTTGGCGGCGCGACAGATACTAGGGATGTCCGATTCGCGAACGAGAATCGGTTCTTTTTATTGATTCGTTTGAACCGATTTTAAAGCATAAATCTCTCCACTGTAGAATCTTGGAAGGAAGTTGAAGATAGGTGGCCCTTACAACACTTTACCATGGTAACCACAGTATCCGCCAAAATACTAGTTACTATAGTAGCCTAATAGTTACTACAACAAAACGTTAATTTGGTATTAGCCACCCCATCAAAAATAAATTAAAAAGAACAGAGATGATTTGAAAGGTCCTTACTGTTTGAAGACGTAATAATATATGATTCATAATATGATTTTACAGCAGAAGCCTAACCATTACTTATGTAAATTTCTTGCCAGGGGATGACATGAACAACACAGCACTTATAGCCTAAACAATATAGTGATACTCAGTAGTAGGTCAATTATATCACTAAAATATCTTTTTTTAGTTCAAAGAGAAACCGTAAAATATCTCGCGGAGACCTCTTCTGGCAACACTTCTTAGTGTTGAGTCGGTGAATCGGTTCCTTTGAATTTGCCCATTGACGCGAATTGTTCGAATGAACCGATTCGCTTAAAGACTCGGACTTCCCAAAGCCAAATACATTTGCTACATTGACTGGCGTTCAGTCACTCCGAAACCCCGCCCCCTCCCACTGCCCGCCGGCCTGTTGCCCAATAGCATGCGATATTCAAATATGCTTGTCGACTTCAACCAACCGGATTTGTTCTTACATAAGAGGCACATGCCTATGTATTCTCTGCTCAATTACTTACAGTCACTATTAATGCGGATTGTGAGTGCTTGTGTAATTTACTAGTGGCTCAGAAACCTGTTTTTAAAGCCTGATTTGCAATTTTGTTATGTCCTACTGCCAGCAGTAACGTTAAATATTTTAGAGATATTATCAAGATCATGCTGTAAATATTTTGTTCTCTTGAAAACTTTTTTTGGAAGTAATTGAAATTTCCAGAAAGTCGTATTATCCTTTCTTTTTTTCCTGTTGGGTTTAATTAAAATGATCAGATCCTCTTCCAAGAGTTTATTCCAAACATTAGTTCTCAGCATTTTATGTAATCATGATTAAACAAATCCAGTTCTTCAAAGCAGTGGCGGCAGTATTACTGGCTAGAATGTTTTCACAAGACACAAGTCAAGTACACCGGAAAACCTTACATTATAATAGTTGAATTTACCTGGGATTAAATTATAATGCTGTTTTAGTGATATTCTAAGCTCTGCATGCTGTTTGAACTTTCTTACTGTACACACCCCCTTCCAAGATAAATTGTACACATTTGGGATAAGCTGGTCATGTAGCCTAAATGGCAGCTCACAATACTATAACAATATTTCTAACATTCCAACAGCCTCTTTCTTGGTTTAAAGAACATTTCCTTTCTCAAACCCCATTATCGTGACATAGAGCATGGATGCAGCGTGGAGCTTTAGGACAAAGGCAATGGAGGGCAGTGTTTTGTTTGCTTCTTTCCACCACAATGCATCAGGAACAATAGGACAACTCTTGTGACCCATTCTGAAATAAAAGGCTGCTGAATCTCAAAGAGCAGCTTTTCTCCTATTGTTCGGAGGCCTGCTGCACCATTGACCAAGACAATGTAAGGTTTACTAGCATTTGGTTAGATATCCTAGTTGATAAAACAACAGCATCAATACTTTTACTGCTAATATTGAAAGTATTCATCTGTCCACACTTTGGAACTTGACCAGCAATAATTAGATTAGTTGCATTACTAATGGCTGACCACTAATAATAACAGAATTAATTCTTATTTTGTATTAGTTCAGCATTTAAAGCCAGATGTATCCACAGGTTTATTGAGTAAAATTGATGGATTGACATTGTATGTTCATATGCATCATAAACAAACCACAATAATTCATAATTCATGTTCAAAACAAGATCATTTCGAGTTTAACAGGATGTTTACATGACAACGATGTACTAAAAACTGAAAAGTTTTTCCTTTGCGTTTTTGAAGTTTCGCGTACAGACAACAGCGTTGTCAGAATGATCCCCATTCATGCAATGAAAAACGTTGTATTATGCATGTTGGCCAGCAGATGGCAATGTCACTTTGTATAGAAACAGCACATACATATTCTTTTACAGAATGGTGAATACAAACAATTAAAGGTGCAGTGTGTATATTTTAGCGGCATCTAGTGGTGAGGTTGCGAACTGCAACCAACTGTGATCACCCCTCCCTTTTGAAGCACATAGAGAAGCTACGGTGGCCGACTGGCCGACACAAGACAGATGTCGTTGTCTGAGACAGCAGAGAGTAGCCAGTCAAGCAATGAGGTTCCTTCTTACGTCTAACAAAGAACGGACTCTGCTTCTAATAAACCAGATGACGACTACTACTACTACTACTACTACTTCGTGCGTATTCAACGTAGTAACGATGCAAGCTGCCTCTAAAAACATGAACGATTTAAAAGAAGAACAACATAGTGACGAAACGCGCTCTGTAGAGCAGTTTATCCGTTTAGGGCTACTGCAGAAACACGACGGCGCAAAATGGCGACTTAACATGTAAGGGGACCCGCGGTGTATGTAGATAGAAATGGCTCATTCTAAGATAATAAAAACATAATGGTTCATTATATAACTTCTTTATACACCACTGAAAACATAGTTACAGTGCTCAGTGTAAATGAGTACACCCCCTTTGAAAAGGAACATTTTAAACAATATCTCAATGAACACAAAAACAATTTCCAAAATGTCGACAAGGCTAAGTTTTATATAACATCTGTTTAACTTATAACATGAAAGTAAGGTTAATAATATAACTTAGAGAACAAAATTGTCAGGTTTACTCAAATTAGGGTGATGCAAAAATGAGTACACCCCACTGAAAGTCTCTGGAGCAAAGCTAAATTTTAGACTACAAATGTCTAATTTGACAAGAATTCAACTACAGGTGAGTCTAATTATTCATTACACAGGTGTCCAGCAGACAGTTGACTATAAAAGGGTGTTAAAACCCCTTCCCATTTCATGCTGTCAGCAATGGCACCACATGGAAGAGAAATGTCAAAAGACCTGAGAAAGAAAATAATTTCTTTACACCAGAAAGGTGAAGGCTACAAGAAGATCAGCAAAGCTTTACTTATCAGTCAGAATACTGTAGCAAAAGTGGTACAAAATTTAAAAAAAGATGGAACTGCAACCATCTCACAGAGACGTCCAGGTCGTCCACGGAAGTTAACACCTCGACAGGAGCGTCTTCTGATGAGAAGGGTTGAAGAAAATTGGCATGCAAGTTCACTGCAGTTATCTAAAGAAGTAGAAAGCCAAACTGGGGTGACTATTTCCCATGACACAATATAGCACACACTGCAGAGGAATGGCATGCATGGCTGACAAAGATGAAGACTACTGGGACTCTATACTCTGGAGTGATGAGACTAAGATAAATGTTTTTGGAACTGATGGCTTCAAAACTGTATGGCGTCGCAAAGGTGAGGAATACAAAGAAAAATGCATGGTGCCTACAGTGAAACATGGTGGTGGCAGTGTCCTTATGTGGGGCTGCATGAGTGCTGCTGGTGTCGGGGAGCTGCATTTCATTGATGGCATCATGAATTCACAGATGTACTGCTCTATACTGAAAGAGAAGATGCTACCATCACTCCGTGCCCTTGGTCGTCGTGCACTTTTCCAACATGACAATGATCCTAAACACACATCTAAGGCCACTGTTGGATTTCTGAAGAAGAACAGGGTGAAAGTGATTCAGTGGCTCCTGATCTGAACCCAATCGAACACCTATGGGGAATTCTGAAGAGACAAGTTGAGCATCACTCTCCATCCAGCATCCAGTCTCTAAAAGAGGGCATTCTTGAAGACTGGAAAAAGATAGATGTTGCAAAATGTCGCCAACTTGTTCATTCCATGCCTAGAAGACTTGGTGCTGTCATTAAAAATCATGGAGGCCATACAAAGTACTAGATGTTGTAGTTTTTGTTGTGGGGTGTACTCATTTTTGCATTACCCTAATTTGAGTAAAACTGAAAAATGTGTAATCTAAGTTATATTATTAACCTTACTTTCATGTTATAAGTTAATGTTATATTAAACTTAATCTTGTCAACATTTTGGAAATTGTTTTTGTGTTCATTGAGATATTGAGATATACATTTACGCTGAGCATTGTATGTATATTATATTGCATTTCTGTGAATAGATCCTCCCAAATTTTACATATTGCACCTTTAAGATGGCGAAAGCATCGAGCACATAATACGCATGCGCATTACGTCACCATTTTCACAAATTCACGTTTTTGTAGTTTACACAGAGACAATAACTGGATTTTTTCAAAACCTTACACTTTGAAACCCGTTTTCAAAAGTTTGCGTTTTCAGGCCCCCAAAACGCTGTTGTCGTGTAAATGAATGGCCAAAACGCATGAAACGTTTTCCATTTTTAGTCGAAAACATCATGTAAATGCACCCTTAATAGTGAAATACAATTTAAAAATGTCTTTCATATGAGAGGATGAAGAAAAACCCACTAAATATATTCAAAGTCATTTGGGTCAATGACAAATCCAAACCATTGCCAGCCACTGAGAAATGAAACCGTATCCTCTGTCCCATGGTATACATGTGAAGGTGCAGTGTTTCATTAATTTTTTTTTTTTTTTTTTTTTAACCATGCTCCTCTGGTGATGTTGTACCTCAGAGACCCAGCATGAGAAACTCACCCATCTCTTTGTCTGTCATTCAGTAGATCTTGTTTTAGGCTGATGGGAGAGAGGCTGCCAGGTTCCCACAGAGGTGTGGAGCATTTATCGGCTAGGTAAGTTAACCGTTCCTAAATGCTGATGTTTGATAAGAGCGAGCGAGTCACGGCCAAGCCAACAAAGAGTGACTTTGTCAATTCTGTCACATAGACCCAAAATGCCTCTTTATTCAGGGGGACAAGAGGTGGTTTTTCCTCCTCTGTAATCTGTAGCTATACATCGGATACTCTATCTGTAACTAAGAGAGCTCTGTTAGTCCCCTTACATGAGAGGCATTTAGCCCATAACACCTATACTGAGGTTTGTAAGGTTGTATTGTATAGAACAGCAACATGATACATTGTACATTGTGTGCTTGAGATTTTTTTTTTTTGCACTAAGCTGCATGTTAAATCCTTTTTAAAAACTACAATCCAATCCCAGTGTAATGTTTCTGTGTGTGTACCCATACAGCACTTTTCTCTGCCCTGCACTTCCATGATCTCCTATTGACTTGAGCTTTCAGATGTCATCAGGAATCATGTTTAATCCCACACCAAGCATGACTAAGCCTCAAAAATGTAAATTGATGCTGTTTCAGAAAAAAAAGAAAGAAGAATATGGCAGAGTCACACAGGTCTGAAAATTCACAAGACTTGTGGCTTTACATAAGCTATTACTTATCTACAGTAAGTGATCAGACTTTTACAATTTGACAATTCTCACTTGGCAGACAATAAAAAGGATGAAAACTCTCGGTCTGTATCTGTCTGTTTATCTGTCTGTCTATCTATCTATCTATCTATCTAGCTATCTATCAGCAACATTCTAAAACATGTTAGCAAAGTGTTAAATCTTGTTAGAAACATGCTATCAACATGCTAAAACATAAAACATGTTAGAATCTATCTATCTATCTATCTATCTATCTATCTATCTATCATCTTGCTAAAACATGTTAGCAAAGTGTTAAATCATATTAGAAAGATTCTAGCAATGTGCTAAAACATGCTAGAAACATGTTATTAACATGTTAGCAACATGCTAGCAAAGTGTTAAATCATGTTAAAAACATGCTCGCAACATGCTAAAACAAACATGTTAGAAACTCTATCAGCAACATGCTAAAACATGTTAGCAGTGTTAAATCATGTTAGAAACACACCAGCAACATGCTAGCAATGTGCTAAAACATGTTAGAAACATGTTAACAACATGCTAGAACATGCTAGCAAAGTGTTAAATCATGATAGAAACATTCTATCAACATAAAACATGTTAGAAACTATCTATCATCTTGCTAAAACATGTTAGCAAAGTGTTAAATCATGTTAGAAACATTCTAGCAATGTGCTAAAACATGCTAGAAACATGTTATTAACATGTTAGCAACATGCTAGCAAAGTGTTAAATCATGTTAGAAACATGCTATCAACATGCTAAAACAAAACATGTTAGAAACTATCTATCTATCTATCTATCATCTTGCTAAAACATGTTAGCAAAGTGTTAAATCATGTTAGAAACATTCTAGCAATGTGCTAAAACATGCTAGAAACATGTTATTAACATGTTAGCAACATGCTAGCAAAGTGTTAAATCATGTTAGAAACATGCTATCAACATGCTAAAACAAAACATGTTAGAAACTATCTAGCAGCAAAATGCTAAAACATGTCAGCAAAGTGTTAAATCATCTGTCGGTCGGTCCTTTCCCTTTAGCCATCATTATTGTATACTCTGTTTTAAGTTGCTTTTTGTTAGTCTGCAAACTACCTAATCTAGTTGTGTTAGTTGTGTCCTTCATTGATGTGAACTTACCATTTGGAAATACACAACAGAAAATTGTTTTCGTCAGACCATTTAATGGGATCTTCAAACACAAATAAGCCTCACAATCTTTTGTTAGACAAATAATAATGCATTATCTTCATGCATTGTTATGACCCACTGACTGATTTAATGAAATAAAGTGTTTTGTGTCTCCAGTGCAGCGCTGCATTCTCCAGTCATGAGGTGCAGTAACCGATGGCAGATGGCGGCAGTTGGCATTTGTATCCGGCTGGCGCCCAGACTGAGTCATGGAAAGCTCGGTGTGAGGCACAAACAGCTCTCACTCAACACTTTAAACCAACCATGTAGGACAATATCATAACCAGACTCAGAAATCACTCAGAAAGACAAAAAGGTCAATTTTTGATAGTGGATAGTGCAGATAGTGGATAATGCAAATAGTTTCAGATTTAGTGTAATATGTAAGAAGAATCATTGTAATGTTGCTTTGGGTTGGATTATATAACGCCCTTGGAGGTGTTAGCAGCCTTTTTTGCTACTTATTACTTGAATTAAAGAGCCAGACTTTTTTAAGCAGATTGCCTGTAAGACAGCAGATCCAAAACAGATGAGCAATGAGTTTTTTCGGGATTCTCAGCGAACATCAGCTTTGAGTTCTGTATTAGCAGTAAATTTCCAGTGCATTCATTGCTTGTCTGAGATGTGAGATAACCACAGCAGGTTGTAAAGTAAATCAAACCCTCATGTCGGTTTTCTGGTTGTATACTGACAAAGAGGTCAAACCCCAGGCCAGACACTGGGAAAATTACACCATCCAAAGTTTCAATAGAAATTTTTAATAAATCATCTTGATTCAGGGCTGTTCAGATGTTCTTTATTTAGCACATTTTTTTTCCTTCTGGAACCCAACAAAAAAAGTTAAAGTCATCTATCTATCTAACACAGTTTGGGTGTATTGGACAGCATGATTTTGGGGGAATGGGGCAGTGCTTAAAGGCTAATTAAGAAAATGATTAACCTTGAAATAGAGCCAAATACATTGCGTATGTTCTGTATGCGCTAAATTGGTGTCACCCAACCTTTTCATTTGTGTAACCCCTAAACAACCACAAAGGTTTGGGGTCAGTTAACATAATGTTTTTAATTAATTTTGATCCTTGAACCATTTTTTTTTTTTTTTTTTTACTTATTTACACTTTTCAATGACTTTTGGACTTCAAGCCTTCTTTTACCTCAGTTACATGTGTTGTACTGTATGAATTTTGGATGAACATTGAGAAATAAAGTTGAACAGAAATAAACATGGACTTTTAATAATGAAAAAGGAAATCTTGCATATGAAATTATATCAAAGTTTGAACTAACATATAACATGTTTACACTAGTCTAATCTATCTATCTATCTATCTATCTATCTATCTATCTATCTATCTATCTATCAGCAACATGCTAAAATGTTAGCAAAGTGTTAAATCATGTCAGAAACATGCTAGCAATGTGCTAAATCATGTTAGAAACATGTTAGCAAAGTGTTAAATCATGTTAGAAACAGGTTAGCAACGTGCTAAAACATGCTAGCAATGTGCTAAAACATGTTAGAAACATGTTAACAAAGTGTTAAATCAGAAACATGTTAGCAAAATGCTAAAACATGCTAGCAATGTACTAAAACATGTTAGCAACTCTTTCTGTCTTTTACCTCAGTTACATGTGTTGTACTGTATGAATTGTGGATGAATTTATAAACATTGAGAAATAAAGTTAAACAGAAATAAACTGACTTTTAATAATGAAAAAGGAAATCTTGCATATGAAATTATTTCAAAGTATGAACTAACATATAGTAAATATGTTTAGACTAGCCTAAATTAATAAGATCTATCTATCTATCTATCTATCTATCTATCTATCTATCTATCTATCTATCTATCTATCTATCTATCTTTTGCCTTGCCTTTTCAGTTGTTAGGTTTTAAGCTTTTTTTTATCACCTGTAACATTTTTACAAAGATGCAAAAATAAAATTGTGTGTATATATAGCTATACTGTCCATTTGACTTGACATTTGATATTCAACAGTGCTTTGATCTACCTGCATTGACACTATTCTTTAAGAGCTGCTGTGCAGCCAAATAATGTACCAGTTATCAATGTAAAGCTGCTTTGACACAATCTACATTGTAAAAAGCGCTATATAAATAAAGGTGACTTGACTTGACTTGACTGTCCAAATTTTTGTTATATATATTAACATATTTTTGATGCTGTGATGTTGGGATAAGCTCCTGCATCCCTACAGCCCTACATAGGAAAAGCATAGGACGTCCTCATTGGCATGGATGGTCTCACAAACAAATGTCTTCTAAAGAGGACACAATGAACAGCTTAGCTCTTACACTGATACAGAATATAAAATGGAAGAGAGTAAGTCTGTTTTCCACATCATATCACGTTAGTATTGCGATGTGACTTTACCCAATACATGCAAAACACATTATATAATATTTCAAACATAATTCAGCATGTCAGTTACAGATATCAGATCTCTTATTTGAGAACACTGTAATCTTGTGTCAGAATGAGTTTTTCATCCGTTACGGTAATATAAATGTCCATTCCTCTTGAAAGCAGTTTTGTCACACTTTATATTTCTGTTTCCCCGTCTCACTGATGACGCAGATGTGCTGTGAAGGGGAAGACATCGCTTACGTGAGTCAAGTGATAAATAAAGCAGAAAATAGAGCTGTAAAAGTATAACACAGCAAAATGTTTGCTTCTGCTTGTCTGCAGTGTGACAGATAGATGTTTTCCATCACATTTACAGCTTCAGGAGGGGCTTGGACACATGATGTGTGAGGCTGATTAGAGTTTTCTAGGAAAGATGAATGCTGTGCTGCATGCCAGATTTCATTTGGATGTTCACCAAGTCCTGCTCACTCAGTGATGACATTCATGCTGTAAGTTCAGATGACGGTGAGATTCATCTCTTATATAATGCTGTATGATGAGCTTTGAGGTGGGGAGGCCTTTTTATGCAGCTTTAAACCTTTTCCAGTTTCTTTTTTATTTATTTATTTACTGGCTATAATTTTAGGTTATTGGTTGTGCTATATTTTATTTAATGTATTTGAATTTAGTCCTGGTTACTCCAAGGGGCAAAAGTTTGGCCCTGTTGGTAAAGGCCATAACTACACTATCTGAAATAATATAGAAAAAATATATAGTAGATATTTTGCCATTGACAATTTTGGTAACACTTTACAATAAGGTCTCTTTTGTTAACATTAGCCTAAATTCAATCTGTTCATCATATTAAGCGATTGAGTCTCTTCAGAAAATTTGGACTAAACCATTCAATTCATATGGACTATTTTTACGATCTCTTTATTAACTTTTTGAAGCGTTAAAGTGTCAGCTGAGTAGCTGTTTATGGAGGGACAGAAAGCTCTCAGATTTCATCAAAAAGATCTTCATTTGTGTTCTGAAGATGAACCAAAGTCTTACGGGTTTGGAACGACATGAGGGTGAGTAATTAATGACAGAATTTTCATTTTCATTTTCATTTTTATCCCTTTAACTATGTTAACAAATGAAATCTTATTTGTAAAGTGTTACCATAATTTTGTCTTAAAAGGGTTTGAGACATCTCCAAAAGGTCATGGAATTTAAAAATATTGACATGGTCTTACATTGAGGTCCCTGAAGTACTCATTGTAGTCCAGAGCGTAACCCACCACAAAACGATTGGGAATGACAAACCCAACATCTGCAGAGAAACACAAATAATCAGATGACACGAATCACAGCCGTGTTCAGAAAATCCCTCCATCCCCTGTATCAAATTGTGATTCATTATGGCCCATTTCTGCAGGGCAGAAGTGTGATTGAGCACCCTTGAGCACTCACAGTCAGGGAGCTCTGCCGCCCCGTGAGGAACCCTTTTCACCAGCAGCCTGAGTGAAGAGACACAGGAACACATTAACACTGTTGACAAAACACCCTTAACCTCCATTAGATCAAAACTATGAAAAGTTGAGATCTGCCCCTCTTAGACAGCTTGATTTGATCTCAGGCCACGAATCCTCTTACATTAGCTATGTTTCCATCCAACTATTTTTATGTGAATTTTGGGATATCTCCAGGGCTTGACATTAACACCCACCAAATGCGGGTGGATTTCAGCTGTGGCATGTAACGCAGTCACTCCTACTAGCCACTTTGCAAGATGAATTTTATTATATACATTTTTCAGTTGTAGGCTTTTAAAAAGGCTTTTGAAATAACAAACTAAGTGCAATAAAATATCGATTTTTATACTGAAATATCTGAAACGGTTCCAATATGCATTTTTCTCTCATCTCTCTCATGACACACAAACCCGCCCCCCCTCACTCACTCGTTTCATTTGCTCCGGATGAATATTGCTGGTGTTGCAGGGATTGAAATTTGGCATGGGATTGCACGTATTGTGCATAATTTTACTTATTCCCACAGATTTTGTGCTTATACCCAAAGTGCGCACACATAAAGCTGCCTCTCAGTACTAAATTGAGTTATTTTTGCTTATTGCGCTTAAACAGTTAAATACACACAAAATGTCAAAATGCCGGTCTTGGCGAGTTTTCATGTAAACACAGTCAGTTATGTTTTAAGTGAATGTAAACAGGATCCGTGAGTCAGGTCTTAAAGTGACAGCAGTGCCAAATTATGAGATAATATTAATCTTATTTATATGGCTGTTTTCCCCCCATGGTATCGATGTCCAAATTGTGGCCAGTGAAAATGCTGACTTCTCCAATTGCAGCAACTTCCATTTTTACTACAGATATTTTTCTTCAATTTCCCAGAAAGTGACGATTTTGTTCTCTTGAACACATGGGATGGAAACAGTGCTTTATTCGCAAATGTTTTATTCGATATTCCAATTCACAACTTTGGATGGAAGCATAGCTATTGCCTTAATGTAGTTCCCCTTCTCACCCTGCAACTTTAACCATTTTGGGCTGGAACGTCTCCACGTGCTGTAGAAGGGCTCTCATTGTCTTTCCTGTGTCCACTATTGCCTGTGAGGAAATGAATACATATAAGATTTCACTGTAATGGAGATATAGTGCTACATGCCTTGCTGTCTACATTCATTCGAATTTTGTCTTCCTGTGGAGTTTTGCAGGTGCAGATTCCATGTGGATTTGTTCAAAGGTGTTTGAGTTGAAATACTCTACATATGGAGCAATTTTGCGAGGCATAAAAATATCATTCTTCATATGAAGCACACAAGAAAAACTCAAAATTGATTTCAAAAGAGTTTGATTTTAGTATGTTTTCTAAGTTAACAATGCAATACCCAAATCGTTTAAAAAAAAAGATTTAAGATTTTTTAATGTTTTTAAAAGAAATCTCTCATGCTCACCAAGGCTGCATTTATTGGATGATAAATACAGTAAAAGCAGTAATATTGTGAAATATTATTACTACTTAAAATAGTAATAATTTAATTTACAATAGAAAAACTGAGTAGCGTATCACTGAGAAATGTCCTGCTCAAGTCGTCCTTGTGATGGAGGTTCAGGTTGAATAACTATTTTTCAGCATCATTACTCCAGTCTTCAGTGTCACATGATCCTTCAGAAACCATTCTAATATTCTGCTCAAACATTTCTTATAATTATCAATGTTGAAAACAGTTAAAATCTGATTTTTTTTTTTTTCTTCCGGAAACTGATACTTTTTTTCAGGATTTATTCGAAATAGAAATCTTTTGTAAGATTATAAATGTCTTCACTGTCACTTTTGTTCGATTTGATGGATCCTTGCTAGATTAAATGTATAATTTCTTTTAAAAAAGCTTACACTTTTGAAGGGTAGTGTATGTAGCACACATATGATAAAAATTCTATTTTAAGGTTGAACTATGTTTACAATACTTTAATTTTAAGCATTTATCTTTACATCGTCTTCTATCTTTCACTGAGCTCATTGCAATGTATTATGGGATTGCCTCGCAGGCTGCTATTCGCTTGTTAAGTCTGATGTCACGCGGCACTGCTTCCGGGTCCAAGCGCTCTATCTCACAAGAAAACAACAAACGGTGCTAATATACACACACGATGTGGTGTAATACTACCAAAAAATTATAATCATAACCTTTATCTCCATACCAAAATCCCAGATGGCCAGACAGTGACTCATCCTTTATAAATCATTAAAATATTAATGTTTGTGACGCTGTGAGCACGGAGACTGTTGTGTACACTGTAAATATTTTAAATGTTTAACTTTTTAAAATGTTAAATGTTTTATATGAATAAATAGCTCATAAACGACCGTCAAGATGGCATTCTCAAGTGAAACGAGTCGAGGCTTGGACCCAGAAACGGTGTTCCTTATGTCACGACTTAACAAGCGGATAGAATTTGGTGCTTGCTGTTTAGCACAGCCTTCACCCCTGGAGTGCAGCTATGATGCCTAAAATTCTGTCTAGGTAGTACAAGACTTTTAATGAGAGTTTAGTAACATAAAAAAACAAACAAACAAAAAACTTCCCTTCAAAGTTATGGAAATAATGATCAACAGCACTGTTATTCAATGCAGCAGCACATGGAGTGATCTACATGGGTGATTTCATTGGAAAATGTCTGATGTGAAATCTGATCTGAAAGGAAAATACCTTTCTACTGTATTGTTTTCCAGACAAATCCCAGACTACCATGTGCCATGGGAATTGTTCATAACAAACTTTGTTTGCTTCTTTCTTGCATTTCATTTCAATTAGTTTATTGCGTGATTTTGTTTTTCATGATTGTTATTTTTCTGTTCTTTTAAAAATATATTTGCAATTCTTCTGTTTTGTGATAACATTAAATTAATGTGTCTGCATACTTCGCTAAACCCACTGTGAAAAACACAATCTTACCTCCACAATCAAGACATTCTGTGTGGCATGTGAGAGGAAAAAACAAAAAAACAAAACAGATAGAATGTTAGAATTTAGCAAATCCAAAAGATTTAAAACAACATCCAGAAACAGCAGAATCAACGAGAGAATCTGGATGTTATCATCATAGAAAACACACTCTGTGATTGTTTTATGATATATTTGAAGTATAGATGTGATCCTACGCAAGCACAGCCACCTCATTAAATGGCAAATACTTTCATTTAGGGAAGGTTTTGTGAAAGGCTACTCATGAGTTCATGAGTAAAGAAAGATCATAGATTAGCCCAACCGCGGAATGCCACATTAACAGTTTAATTTAGTCCTATTTTGGGTAATTTATTCCTATTCTGAGTAATCTTTTTTCCTATCATAAGAACTTCATGGATCATTTAATTCCTTAGACCATATACCGTATCTGCTATACACTACCATTCAAAAGTTTGGGGTTGGTAAGATTGTTTTTGAAAAAAGTCTCTTATTCTCAACAAGGCTGCCTTTATTTGATCAAAAATACATTAAAAACAGTAATATTGTGAAATATTATTCTAAAGTAAAATATCTGTTTTCTGTTTGAATATATTTTAAAATGTAATTTATTCTTGTGATGGCAAAGCTGAATTTTCAGCATCATTACGGCAGTCTTCAATGTCACATGATCCTTCAGAAATCATTCTAATATGCTGATTTGCTGCTCAAGAAACATTTCTTATTATTGTCAATGTTGAAAACATTTGTGCTGCTTAATATTTTTTTGTGGAAACCATAGTTATTTTTATTTATTTTTTTGCAGGATTATTTGATGAACAGAACATTTAAAAGAACAACATTTATTTGATATAGAAATCTTACTGACCCCAAACTTTTAATCGGTGGTGTAAATTAATTCTCGACAAGCTATAGAAATGACAGATGACAGATTACTGGTAATGAATATAACCAACAGTCATTTGCTCACTATAGAGCTGCCTGATGGCTCTATATCAGACACACCTGTAATACAAACCCCATTTCCAGAAAAGTTGGGATGTTTTGTGAAATGCAATAAAATCAAGAATCTGTGATTTGTTAATTCTCTTTAACCTTTATTTAATTGACAAAAGTACAAAGAAAAGATTTCCAATGTTTTCAGTGACCAAATTAATTGAATTTTGTAAATATAAACAAATTTTGATTTTGATGGCTGCAACACATTCCAAAAAAGTTGGGACAGAGGCACGTTTACCACTGTGTCACATCACCTTTCCTTTTAATTACACTTTTTAATCATTTGGGAATTGAGGATACTAATTGGTGAAGGTTTGCAAGCAAAATTTTTGCCCAATCTCGCTTAATACAAAACTTAAGCTGCTCAACACTCATCGTTGTTTGATTCCCCTTTTCATGACGGGCCATACATTTTGAATAGGAGTCAGATCTGATGGCCAGTCAGTCACATCCACCTGTGTCTACGAAATCATGCTGTTGTAGCACATGCAGAATGAGACCTGACATTGTCTTGATTTAATAACCATGGACTTCCAATAAAACGTCATCCTGATGGCAGTATATTTCTCAGTATATTTTTCTGCACAATCCCAATATATGCCTCCACGTCAATGGTATCTTCACACATATGCCAGTCACCCATGTCGTTTGCACTGATGCACCCATATACCATGACAGACGTTTGCTTTTGCACTTGTCGCTGGATGGTCCCTTTCATCTTTGGGACTATGAACTCTACATCCTTTCCCCCCCCCCAGAATCCAGCTTAAAGGTGCAGTGTGTAAATTTTAGTGGCGGTGAGGTTGCGAATTGTAATATAGAGAAGCTACGGTAGCCAACACAGGACAAATATGTCGTCTGAGACAGCAGATGACTTAACTTATAAGGGGACCCGCGGTGTATGTAGATAGAAATGGCTCATTCTAAGGTAATAAAAACATAACGGTTCATTATGTAAGGTCTTTATACACCACTGAAAACATAGTTATGTATATTATATTGCATTTCTATGAATAGATCCTCCTAAAACTTACACATTGCACCTTTAATCGTGGACTTATCTGACCACAGCACACATTTCCACCATCTTTTGGACCATCTGAGATGAGCTCGGGCCCAGAGAACTCACTGGCATCTCTGCAAAGAATTGATGTATAGAGTTCTCCTTGTGTAACAGAGATTCAAGTTGCATTTCTTGATGCAGTGGCAGACTGTGTTCAGTGACACTGGTTTTTCATAGTACTCAAAAGCCTATATGGCTGTATTTAACACAGCAGCAGGCCAGGCACATTCAACAGAGGTTTCCTGCATTGACCTATGCATACTGAGGTTTATCTGGATTCACTGAAGTTTTTCACAATATTATGCATGGTAGATGGTGAAAATCCTTTGCAATTTTGCATTGACAAATGTGATTTTTGATTTGTGTGAAAATTATCTCATGAAATTTGGCACAAAGTGATAAGCCACGACCCATCTTTGCTGGCAAAGACTGAGATGCTCCTTTTATCACGATAGCCTGACCAATTACCAACTCACCTGATAATTGTGGACTGTTTCAAAACAGTTTAACTTTGATATTCTATAAACTTTTGACTTTTATTATGCCTCTGTCCCAACTATTTTGGAGTGTGTTGCAGCCATCAAAATCAAGATTTCTGTATATTTACAAAATACATTTAAGTTGGTCAGTGAAAACAGTGGAAATTTTGTCTTTGTGCTTTTGTCAAATGAATAAAGGTTAAAGGGTTAGTTCAACACAAAAATGAAAATTCTGTCATTTATTACTCACCCTCATGTTGTTCCACATCTGTAAGACCTTCGTTCATCTTCGAAACACAAATTAAGATATTTTTGATAAAATCCGATGGCTCAGTTAGGCCTCCATTGACAGCAAGATAATTAACACTTTCAGATGCCCAGAAAGGTACTAAAGACATATTTAAAACCGTTCATGTGACTACAGTGGTTCAACCTTAATGTTATGAAGTGACGAGAATACTTTTTGTGCGCCAAAAAACAAAATAACGACTTTATTCAACAATATCCAGTGATGGGCGATTTCAAAACACTGCTTCATGAAGCTTCGAAGCTTTACGAATCTTTTGTTTCGAATCAGTGGTTCGAAGCACGTATCGAACTGCCAAAGTCACGCGATTTCAGTAAATGAGGCTTCGTTACGTCATAAGTGTTTCGAAATTTCAATGATTCACCACTGGGGGGCGTGACTTTGGCAGTTTGATACACGCTCCGAACCACTGATTCGAAACAAAAGATTTGTAAAGCTTTGAAGCTTCATGAAGCAGTGTTTTGAAATCGGCCATCACTAGATATTTTTGAGTAAAGTCATTATTTTGGCATCTGAAAGTGTTAATTATCTTTCTGGTAATGGAAGCCTCACTGAGCCATTGGATTTTATCAAAAATATCTTAATTTGTGTTCCGAAGATGAACAAATGTCTTACGGGTGTGGAACGACATGAGGGTGAGTATATGACAGAATTTTCATTTTTAGGTGAACTAACCCTTTAAAGAGAATTAACAAATCACAGATTCCTGACTGTATTGCATTTTACAAAATATCCCAACTTTTCTGGAAATGGGGTTTGTAATTAAGAAATTCTGGATTCTGTACCCTGACTATACAAGGGAGTGAACAAAAGAATGACAAACCTGATTATTATTCTTGTGGATTTGTAATAAGGAGGGCTGAATGATATTACACCATTCATCAAGGATACAGCCTCTGGCTCTTTGCAGAATGATAGAGATCGGAATCTCTTTGCACTTTTGTGCACCAGAATGTCTCAATAATGGATAATAATGTTTAGGACTGATGAGGCCAGGCACTTGGTGTTTGTAAAACCATGTTTTTGAGTTCTTGAACACTTTGACAGGTTTTATGACGTCATGCTTGTGCTAGAAATATGTGTTCTGCACAGAATGCAACTGCTCTTATATTTATGGTCAAATTATGATTAACAGTATACATAGCATTTATCAGACCTAAAGATCCAGTCAGATTCTCATCTCCACATCTTAACTCTATTTTTTATCAGCCATTACTCCAGTCTTCAGTGTCACATGATCCTTCAGAAAACATTATAAAGAGAAAACTGCTTCATATTTTTGTGGAAACCATTACATTTTTTCTTTTTTTCTTTCAACAAACAAGTCCTGGTAGTTCAGAAATGTCTGTGTTGTGTCAGAACTCTTGAATACAATGATGTGGTTTGTTGTTGAAAAACTCAGACATATGAACACGGCAGCTTTAGAAGCTGTATGTACTTTCTCATTAAACTTGCTAAGCCTAAATAGGCCTATTGTATGAGAAATAGTATCTCAGTCACTAATAGGCTAATAAAGCCCATTTTCATGCATTCTTATGACTAATAATGAAAACATGCACAATACCTTTCCTTTCAGCATGGAGAGGTCGTCTGGTCCAATAATGTGCAGATCTTCAGTGGACTGGTCATTCTTTAAAAGACAGAGTAGAAAACACACAGACAGACGTTAAAAGCCCCCTGCTGCGGCCCTGCCAGCACATATGATCTTACAGTCTCTAGACATGACACAATACTTTACACCCAACAGAAGCTGCTTTTGTTTGCTGAGACAATTGGGATGTGTCCTCTTCTCAGGGTCAAGTTGAACTTTTGTCAAGGGGTGAAGTGGCTCTTCTGTGCTTGAGAAGAACGTTCTGGGTTGGTTGTGTTCAGACAGGAAGCGGGCCTACTGGCTGATGGACTGTAGGCTCCTTTGGGGCCCATGAGTTACAGCAAAACACAGACTATGAAGACCCACCCAGCCATGACAGAACAACTTGACCTTTACTTTATCCTTACAGTGGATTATCTCTGTGTATTTCAATTACAAATAAACAATTACAAATGATAAAAGTGATTTTCACACTTGAAATAGTTCACCCTGTTATCTTCCTTCACGTTTCAAACTGCTCATAATTTACTAGGGTTTAACAATTAATCCTGGGCATTCATAAGATGACGTTTCACATTGTACATTCCTAAACCCTGGGTTACCGTTCTTATTTGCATATTTGCGGTGTCAGTGTCACTGATTGGATAAAGGCAGCACGTGACTTGTTTACATAGCTCTAGCTTTGCGCATCCTCGTATTGCCGACTGTACTATCAAGTTTATACCGAATGGACATTTCGGGCTAAAAAGGTAAGAATTCTCTTCTTCACTCAAATTGTCACGTTTTCTGTCAGCATATGACATTTTCCTCTCAAACGCTGAATTTACTTTTTTTATACAATGCGCAGTGTTTCCGTGACTGTCCAAAGTAGGCAAAAATGCGTAGCTTAAGCGATGAGTTGTCTGTTGTTAAGCGTCTAGCTGTAACATTCGAACACTGCATCGTTTCACACTGTACAAGTTTGGCACTGCAATGCGGAGTTAACACCGCAAAAGTGGTTAACCCTGGGTAAAAAGCGGTGCTAACCCTGTTTCTAAAGTGTGAAATCTTCCTTTACCCAGGTTAGGTGTTTAGAATGACGATAACCCGGGGTTTAACCCTAATAGGGCTTTTCACGCTTGAAATAGTTAACCCTGGGCTGGGTCATTCTAAACCCCTGGTAAACGGATTCCTGGGTTATCTTTATTCACGTTTCACACTGCTCATACTATACCCGGGTTTGACAGTTAATCCTGGGTATTCATAAGCTACCGTTTCACACTGCACATTCCTAAACCCCGGTTTAAAGTCCTTATCTGCATATTTGCGGCGTCAGTGTCACTGACGCAGTACGTGACCTATTTAAGGCTCATTGCGCGTCCTCATATTACACACTGCTGACTGTAATATAGGCCTAAAGTTTTTTTTCTGAGTGAACTTTTCGAACTATAAAGGTAAGAATGACCGTTTCTTCTTCACTTCAATTGTCGCGTTTTGCATTGCCGTTTGATATTTTTCCTATCATACAGAAACGACTGTTTACTTGTTTTCGTGGGACATTCTAAAACGCTTAACGTGAAAAACGCTTAACGTGGCTTAATATATTAAGACAGTGATTTTAACCGACCAAACTCACTAAATATCATACTAATAAAGTATACTATGTGCAAAAAATCAGATGAGCCCAGAATATGATCTTAACGCGTTTAATAACACGTTAAGCCTTTTCCTCCCATAGAAAACCGTTATAAAGAAAACGCTTAACGTGGCTTAATGTACTAAGACAGTGATTTTAACCGACCAAACTCACTAAATATCATACTAATAAAGTATACGTGCAAAAAATCAGATGTGCCCAGAATATGATCTTAACGCGTTTAATAACACGTTAAGCCTTTTCCTCCCATAGAAAACCCTTGTGAAAAAGAAGTGCACTTAATTGTATTGAAAGTGTACTTTTTGTGTACTTCAAATCTTAAAAGTTCACTTTTCAAAAATGCACTTTGTAATAATGTCTAAATAAGTTTTACTTAAAGAAAGTACACTTTAATGACAATATTTATTAACACGCTTAAGTGCACTTTTTAAAAATGCACTTTGTAATAATCTCTAAGTTTTACTTAAAGAAAGTACACTTTAATGACAATATTTACTAACACGCTTAAGTGCACATTTTAAAAATGCATTTTGTAACAATGTCTAATTAAGTTTTACTTAAAGTACAATTTCATGACAATATTTCTAAACACACTTAAGTGCACTTTTTAAAAATGCACTTTGTAATAATGTCTAATTAACTTTACTTAAAGTAAGTACACTTTCATGACAATATTTCTAAACATGCTTAAGAGCACTTTTTAAAAATGCACTTAATTTTTACTTAATTATGACTTGATAGTGTTTTAAATAAGTACACTTATTTTGATGTATTGACTAATATACTAAAGCACATGAAAAATAATTTATTTTAATTTCAACTTAAGTGTGTTGTCCAAAATGACATTTGTTAATGTATTTTAAATGTGCTTAGTCTTTAATATATACTGTGTGCATTAATACTGTAACGTTTCCGTCTCCTTCCACTCCCCACCAGAGGTCTCTGTTTCAACATTAAGACTTTTTCAGTGCACACACACACAGTCACTTCACTCTGGACTACATTTCCCACAATCCCTCACCTAGGAACCAATCATGCACTCACACCTGTTTCCCATCAGTGACCCTTTATAAGCTGCAATCACACACACACTCATGGCTGAGTATTGTTTATCCTTTGTTTGACCTTGTCTCCGTGTTCCTTGCCTTGTCTTGCCTAGTCTGTGTTTTTTTACCCTGGACTGTTTCCTTGTTGATGATCGTTTGCTGCCTGCCTTGACCTTTGCCTGTGAATTGTACTACTCTTTTGCCTTGCCTTCCTGTTTCTGTTTGCTGGTGTTTGACCTATTGCCTGTACGACTACACTCATTTTAATAAAGCCTGCACGTGGATCTCCCACTCTGTTGTCCCATCCCCTCCGTTACAAATACACTTGAAATGTATTTTTCTTTTGAATTTCAATACACTTGCTTATACAGTATAATCCAGTACAACTTATTGTTGAAATTTTTATCACCAGTTCCTGCTCTAAACTCAACTAAGTGTCAGTTTTCTACATAATATTTGACATAAAATGTCATTTATGGAGTGCTGTATTTGTGATACTTAATGGAATAGTGCTGTACTTTACATGTGTATAATACTTTTAATATCATTATGTTGTTATAAGTCGATTAAACATATTTAATTGCATTAATTTCAAGCAAAAGTTTAACAAATCTAAACAAAATTAATTTGAATTCATATTCAGTTAAAATACATTTAATTTTAATCAGACTAAACTGTAAAAATGATTGACTTTTAGTTAGGTGAATGAGTCAAGTTCTGTAAACTTACAGTCTAACTACAACAATGAATTAGAAAAACTTCAACTTGAACAGAAATTAAATCATGCACGTATTATAGCCTATAAAAAAATCACTGTCTTAGTACATTAAGCCACGTTAAGCCTTTTCTTATAACGGTTTTCTATGGGAGGAAAAGGCTTAACGTGTTATTAAACGCGTTAAGATCATATTCTGGGCTCATCTGATTTTTTGCACATAGTATACTTTATTAGTATGATATTTAGTAAGTTTGGTCTGTTAAAATCACTGTCTTAGTACATTAAGCCACGTTAAGCGTTTTTCACGTTAAGCGTTTTAGAATGTCCCGTTTTCGGGACTGCCCAAAGTGCATGAATAAGGCACGTGATTGGTTGTCGGTTGCTAAGCATCTAGTTGTAACATTCTAACACCGCATCGTTTCACACTGTACAAGTTTGGCACCGCAATGCGGAGTTAACAAAGCAAAAGATTTCATAACCCCGGGTAAAAAGCGGTGCTAACCCCGCATCTAAATTACAAGTGTGAAACGCTCCTTTACACGGGGTTAAAAGCGGTGTTTAGAACGACGCTAACCCGGGGTTAAGCACAGTGTGAAAAGCCCTAAGATGTAATAAAATACATATTTACTGTAGCAGTACATTTGGATTTCTCTGATATTACTTAATAATACAGATTTTTCCACACACACACACACACACAAATAAATAATAAAGAATTGGTCCCAGCTCTGTGGTATAGGTCTACTGTACAGTTTGGCAATTGTAGATGCAATATACAATGTTGTACATCATCCAGGTATTCAGGCAATTGCATTATATTGTGCATACTGTGCACAATATACGGACAGTATTGCATACAGCAGAAATAGTAGAGTATCATGAAAATATGCTATTCTGAGAACATGCTTTCTGAATAACATGTGCACGGTATTAGAGCGCCCTCTGCTGATTACAGATGATGACTGCCACTTGAACTCATTTACAAAGCATTTACAAAAAATAATGGCAGAGGCTATTTGAACCAGATGCTATTTAGGCTACACTAAGTGCAAATAGCAATATTTTCTTTGCACTAAGTGTATAATAGTTAGATGCTGTTTGCACTAAGTGTAATTAGTGTTAGATGCTCTTTATACTCTACTCAAATAGCCTACTCTTTGCACCTCAGTGTATTGTAGTACATTGTAAAACAGTATGCAATCACATATTCAGTTTATATGTTTATATTTGTTAAAATCATAAATAAATGTTGCCTTATTAGGACCTTACTTGTCTTTGTCCCTATAAAGCCCTCCCCTACACCTACACCTACTCCTACCCATAACCATATTGAACCTGCTGATCAGTAAAGGTGTGCTTTAAGGTCCAGGAAGGGACAGCTATATATGGTTATATATGGATAATACTTTGAAAGGCTATATGTTCGGCTGTATGCACACACTAGGATTCGTGTATTATTCAGGCTTGAAAGGTTAGTTCACCCAAAAATGAAAATTCTGTCATCATTTACTCACCCTCATGCCGTTCCAAATCCGTAAGACTTTCTGTAAGACTTTATTCAGTTATATGTGAATAAAAGCCTAAATTAAATCTGTTTATCATATAAAGCGATCGAGTCTTTTCAGAAAATGTGGACTTAACCTCTCAATTCATATGGTATTAGTTTTATGATCTCTTTATGAACTTTTTGAAGCATCAAAGTGGTAGTTGCGTAGCTGTCTATGGAGGGACAAAAATCGCTCCGATTTTATTAAAAATATCTAACCCTTAATATGAGCTGCATATGTCACGTCAAATCAACGTTAGAACACCACATCAAGTTTCACCGAGAAACATGATAGAGCACTCTGCTATCAAACAGAAATAGTTATGGCTATTATGCATATGATTTCTGTTTCACCTCACCAGATAGCTCTTAAAACGGATGAACTCTACTCTGGTGGTCAGTCTTCTGTTGGCGCTGAGACTCTGAGCTTTGATCGACTCCACCAGGTCAGAACAGAACTTGTATCCTCCCTTCAGAACACACAGAACCATCAAGTCATGATGTCCGATGTCTTCAAGGATGTCTCTGGCCAGACACTCAATCCTACAAATCACATTAGATCACAATGTCAGGAACTGTGTGTGTGAGGAGGTCATGTGATTCCATAAATTAGATTTAAGGGTCACATGAAGTTAATGTGCAAAGCTGTAGATCAACCCAAATTTCTTTGGAATGTGATTGTGGAGCACAGAAAGCACAAGACTAAACAATGATACAAATGAATTGCTGAGAACAGAAACTCTGTATATTGCGTGTTTTTACATATTCATATTCATTTACTCCAATCTAGAGTTAAACCCAGATATTTAACAGCATTTAGCAACATTATTTATGGTTTTCAATACAAAATGACAAACATATTTAAGTAACAAAAATAATTAGTAATTAGAAGTAGTTAAAAATTACAATAAGATCTCATTAATTATATAGATTTTTCTCCTGGGAAAAAGATCCCAGTAATTTTTAAAGTCTATTCTAGAGTTTCAGTCAGAAAAGTTCTCACATTAATTTTATAGCTCTGTACTCTTACTGTATGACAACTATTTGTTTCTATTTTCTATTTTATGAGAAACACTGGTAACACTTACAAAAAGTCAACATTAGTTAACTACTGTATATTAGTTAACATGAACTAACAATGAACAATACTTCTACAGCATTTATTCATCTTATTGAATTGAAAAATACTAATACATTTGTTACTAATACGTCAAATTACTAAGACATTTTTTAAAATCCAGAGTTGTTTGTTAACACTTGTTAATGCACTGTGAACTAACATGAACAAATGAACAATTAGATTTTTACTAACGTCAAAAAAGATTAATAAATTCTTTAAAAATATATTGCTCATTGTTAGTTAATGTTACATAATGCATTAACTAATGTTAACAAATGAGACCTTATTGTAAAGTGTGAGACAAAACTGATCCTAATGAAACAACTGCAAATTCCATCAGGTTTCCTGAACAATGTGTAAACAACCTGTGAGAAATTTAACAGTTTTTCAGGGAATAACTGTAAAACTATATTTGTGTGAAATAAGAGACAAATTAATGGAGCGTGAAAGTGAATTCAATTTTACCCTTTTTCATAATCTCTCCCATATAGTTTTTTTATTTACTATAAATGATCTGTGTCCAGTAGAGTGTTTACCTGTTCATAATGACTCCATGAGGGATGTACACACACTCCAGATCACCCTGGTAATGCTCAGGATAATTAAACAGCTCCAAACTGTAACCTGACCATCCGTCTTCAATCTATATCAGCAATCAAAGAATAGAATATAAAACGGTTCATAGTAAGGTTTACTGTAAGTAGAAATAACAAAATGCAAAAAGAAAAAAAAAAAAGACTTAAGAATGCAAAACGATAAAGCTGTCTTGTCATTTTAGTTGCAGTTGTAATGAATAAAATCCAATATGTCAGGCATATTTACCACAACGCCTGGTTCTTTTCTCTGGTCAGTTGCCATGTCAGTGGTCATATGTGCGAGAGTGCATTAAACTGATGCTTCCTGAGAGAGGACGAGATGTTTGTGCACCCACCCACTTTACATCACTAAACACAGTGGGATGTGTTTAACATGTTTTCATTATCAAAAGATGGTAATACGTTCCTTTTTGATAGACGTGGATATCAACAGTTTTGTTAAAAATAATTCTAATGGATGGTGAATGGTGTTTTGTTCTTTCACATGAGTCACATTAGATGTTTAACTCAAGTCATGTTGCTCATAACTGGAGAACAGATACATTCAGCACAACAGAATCTCATTCACAATAGACTTACTTATTGCTCCTCTGAATTTGGACACAGATAATTTTAACAAATAACTGTCAGCGAGTGTTATAATGTTTGTAAAATATAGAATAACATAAAACAACATCAATGACTAGTTTCAAAATGATTTTTCAATAATGACAGTATTCTACAAGAGAAAAAAGTAGGTTCAAAAACGTTCAAAAGTTTTTTTTTTAATTAATACTTTTATTCAGCAGATTCTGGTTCCATTAGATTCTGTTTATGTTTTCTTTTCTTTTTTAAAAGTAGCTGCACTTAGAACATTGTTTCCTCCTGCTTCCCTGGATCCCCTTTTACAATTGATAATAAGAAATGTTTCTTGAGCACCGAATCAGCATATTAAAATGATTTCTGAAGGATCATGTGACACTGAAGACTTTAGAATTCAGCTTTGACATAAAATAAATTAAAATCTAAACTATATTAAAATAGAAAACAGTTATTTTAAAGGGGACCTATTATGCAAAATTCACTTTTATAAGTTGTTTGAACACAGATGTGTGTCCACAGTGTGTGTAAACAACCAGCCTGTGATGGTAAAAATCCACTTACTCCTTTTTTATAATCCCCATAAACATTCTCTCCAAACGCACAGTTCCAGATTTTCCCCAACTCTTACGTAACTACATAAATGTATCCACTAACCATCCAGAAACATCCAGTTGCATTCTAAAAGTTGTAACTTCTTCTTGAGTCTCTCCATCAGTGTCCGACTCCGGTTTGAACAATGTAAGGCTGAACACTGCTACTGACAACCGTCATTTTGGCTGCGTGAGATTCTCCAGCTTTGTTGTTGTTCAGTATCCGAAGCGCGTGCTGTTAAAGCTCCGCCCTCTTCTGGAAAGCGGCCGGGAGCAGCAGCTCATTTGCATTTAAAGGGACACACACAAAAATCGTGTGTTTTTGCTCACACCCAAATAGGGGCAAATTTGACAAGCTATAATAAATTATCTGTGAGGTATTTTGAGCTGAAACTTCACAGACACATTCTGGGGACACCAGAGACTTATATTACATCTTGTGAAAAGGGGCATAATACGACCGCTTTAAATAATATAATAATCTTTCACAATATTATTGTTTTTACTGTATTTTGGTCAAATGAATGCAGCCTTTGTGAGCATAGTTTTGATGAAATATTAAAATATTATTTTTTGGAATAATGCTCACTAGAGCTGCACGATTAATCGTAAAAAGATCGCGATCTCGATTCAAGCACCCACGCGATCCTACTTCATTAATGACAATGATTCTCCCGTGTCTATTAAACCTTTGACAAAATCATACCGGAATGTTCAAATCTGTGTTCGTGCTGCCAGAGAGAGCCGTTTTGAATCACACATTAGTTATTTCTGTGTTACAAATATTCACATTATCACAGAAGTACTGAGATATAAGTTTTAAGTTTTTAGTATTTAAACACCGATGTCTACGATAGCGATCAAAATAGAGCAAACTACCTTTTGAAACGAACTTGGCACGTCAAATAACGGTTGTATAAATTACATCTAATTCCACTAGGTGGCGACAACTGACTGTTAAAAAATGTATTTGTCATTGAATCGTTCATTCAAAAGATTCGTTCAAAAACACTGATTCATCCAGCAATGAAAGTATTTATTAATGAGTCATTGAATTCATTCAAAACCATTTTTTAAATAATTCATTCAAACATTTTCCAGCAATTAGAGTCAGCAATTTATATTTTGTCAGAACCTCTAGTAAATGACATGTTATTTTGTTTGGTTGTATATTCAGAATCGTGGGAGAATCGTGATCTCTATTTGAAACCAAAAAATCGTGATTCTCATTTTATCCAGAATCGTGCAGCTCTAATGCTCACTGATTAATCATGAACTAGATACATGTACAGTATGTTAAGAAAGTAAACAGGGATTATTTTCAATTCATGTTGACTTTAAAGGGATGAAATTGCTCAGAGACCAGTCAGTTCATCTAAAATTATCTTTATTGTACTTAGATGTATTGCTGTAAAACGTTACTGAAGCCTTTCAAACTAACCTTGAAGTACCATAGAAGAGGACGAGCAAACACACCGTGGCAGTTTCAAATATTTCTAATGTTGTTCTTGGATATTTGCTGAACTTAGGGCCACTAGCTAACATCACGCTCAATTATTAGCAATGTAGATGGTTTTGTGTCGCTCAATCAGGTCAATATCTCTCTCCAGCTGCTTCATTTCCTGCTCCAGACGCTCCTTCCTGTATTTTTTGGGAGCTGTGTCTGTGACAACAGAGAGGCCCTGGTACTGATGATGAAGGTCATCCCAGTTCTTCTTCAGAGCCTGCCAAAAAATCATCAAGTCATCAGACATATCTTTTAATAAAAAAAAACATTGTATAATTATTATCCACTACCATTCTGGGATCAAGTTTTATTCAGCAAGGACACATTAAATTGGTGAAAACTGGTGAAAATCACCATTTTTAATCATCAGACATTAAAATATATATGCTTTCCCTTATAAATTTATTTACATTTGTGCTTAAAATCTTAATGTATAAAAAAGGTCATGTTAATTTGTTTATATTTACTCATACAGCAGATGATTTTATCCAACACAGCTGAAAAACTGAGGAACAACTACAGTACAAACACAAGCAATTGATCATCAGGAGATTAATGCTGCAAGTTCAGCAGCGCAAAGCTCTCGTTGAAGACATCGTACGCACCTTCCATCAGAACACAGGCTATAAACAATTAGAGATTGTTTCATTCAGAGTACATTTGTATTTGTTTACCTGTAGGATATTGTGTCGTTCTTCACCCGAGAGTTGTTTCATGGCTCCCTCTCTCATACGCTCCTTGACATAGTTATCATATTCCTCTTGAGCTTTCTTGACTTCCTCTCTGCGCTGGAGCAGGTACTCTGGAGTTTGACCATAGTCCTGAGAACATGCATACAACACAGGCCTGAGGCTTTTCTTACTATTTTTGCGGCAAGTATGCATGAAATACAAGAGCAACTGAAACATGAAACTCAACATGACATCACTCTTCTCACCTTCTTCTTTATGAATTTGGGGATGAGACCAGAGTTCTCCAGCGGTTGTTTGTCCCCCTTCTTGGTATCAGCATACGCTGGCAGCACTTTCTTTGGGACTGCCATGATGTTCTCAACAGCATTAGTCTTAATAAAGTTCTTGTTGGTGTGGAGACCCATGAGCGGCCTCTCTGTTCTTGCAGGTACTGGTGGTTTACTACGTAGCTCATCATCTTCATATTTAAATGGTTTCTCTGAAACGGTACAAATAAATGATCCAAGCAAAGCTTTAGTGGTCTGCACATGAAATTGGCATATTATGATTGTAATGAAAATATATTTATCTGTATTTAAAAGGTCAATATTATATATCAAATGCTCAAAATTTCTTAAACAGCAAATGCAGGACATGTACTCTCAGGGAGTTTAGGTTCCTTGGAGTGTTTCAGTAGATAGTTTGTTGGCAACGGTACGTCCACTTTTGCTGGTCCCAGAGTTTTATTGGGGGATTTGTTCACCACTTTCTCCAGCTTCACCTGCTCTCTGAACTTTGACATGTACCTGAAAATTAAGATATTAATGGATGAATCTCACAAAACATGTCTAGGTCTTTCATCCCAAAATCAATAGGATTTTTTTTTTTTTTTTAATTGTAAATAACGTTACATGTTTAAAAATATTTCACATTTTGACATCAAGTTCAATTAAGTAGATGTCCTACTAATTCTTTCTCTGTATACCGACAACAGTTTTTACATATAGGCTTGTTTAATACATAATTCTCAATGAAGATTCACATTACATTCTCATTAAAAGGGAGTTAAAGCAAGTAGAACAAATTCTGGTACAAACACCTTACCATTTAAATATATTAGTTTTAATATATAACACATTATGGTAATGAGACCTGGTGGGTATCAATGAAAAATGTGTCATTCCATGTTACAATGTATTTAGATAGATAGATAGACAGATAGACAGATAGATAGATAGATAGATAGATAGATAGATAGATAGATAGATAGAACACTCCATAATATCATCTTATTGCAGTATTTTATCTTAAAGCAGTCTGAAACTCTACCTGGGCGCTTTCATGGCTTTTTCTTCCTCTCTGGGAATAAGGTTATAGATGCTCTCTGGAGGATAGATGGTGTCGCTCATGATGTCTGATGATAGAGACAAAAATGACAGGAAACAAAGAGAAAAACTCCCGCTGTTTGCAGACTGTTTTATGAGCGTAATGGCCGACAGAATCGGTGTTGTTTAACAAACGTCACTATGACAACCACTGCCAAGCAACATTAAACAGTTTCCCCTTGTTTTATTTTCTCCCGCATTAGTCACAAAAGATTCATAGTTTCAGTTGTTTAAGTTGCTTAAATGTATAACTTTAACAAACCTTACAAACAAAACTTTATCACACATGCTAAAGATTTGGTTTTAGTATTATCATTTGAAAGTGACGGTACTAATGAGAGCCGTATGATGAATTCTCAGAAAGTAAACGGAAAATGTCCTTTTGCTGTTGCCGTACTGACGCGGTTTGTTTACATGGTGGCCCACGCTATGTACGCACGTGAAAGTGAGATTACTATAGGCTATTAGTAAGATAAACGCTGTTCTTTAGGTAAACCTTACTTTTTATACTCGACATATTGCCATATATGTGTGTAAATCTATTATATGTAATCATGTACTCCTATCAGAAAACATTAACTTGCAAACGTCATGTTCTGCGGAGAAACAGACTGCCAGATAGACAGTATAGTCTATAGTTATTTTTCTCTGCATTTTAAGGTAAATGTCATTTTTGAAAATATATTCCGGTTATATAATTGCCATACATAGTCTTCATTAAAATCCCATATTTACTTGAAATTGATAAAAACTAAATCACTTTTTCATGTTTTCATGTTGCACTCGTTTCATGTTTGAGTTCAGCCAAATAATGATGAAGAAAGTGGCGTAGCGCAAAAATGTATACAGTCTAACGTCACAAATCTTGCTGGGTGCGTAAATCCACACAGAAAAAGTAGAAAAAAGATCCGCACACGTGTATCCAAAATCATATGGCACTGATGAAGAGCTGATCTCGAAAACATTTTGCACTGCACTTTGCATTTTATAGCACCTTTTTGCAAGTCGTTTTGTGGCCTCTACTGAAGCATAATAAACGAACTGTTGGACAGCCAAATAATGAAAACATAAAAACATTATTGGCCTTTTTCTTTGATTGCTAAAATCTGTCATGTGAACTCATGACTAAATAGATTTAAATTGCAGTGCATAAAGTCGGTAGGAAATGAAAATTCATCCTATTTTCTAAATGCATGTTTCTTATTGTTCATGCATATGTTAATTTTTTGTAATAAAAATATAATTTGATCTTGCAGTGAAACGTTAGACTCTCTGGCGATGTACGGCATGCCAGACTTCTCCAATCAAACATTTAGTTCGATTAAAGCCCCACTCCTGTGAAACCCACATTTCAAAATTCAATGAGTGGAACCAAGTCCTTCGCCCCACCTTTTTTTTTTTTTTTTCCCTTTTCAATAATTTGTTACACTCAGATGTACCTCACAATGTGGAAGAAAAGATCTGTCGATACTTCCATTTCAATGACTTTAAGGGCCTGTCCTAAATGGCACACTACGTGTGCATCTGCCGTGTTGCAGACTCAAAATGACCATGTCCAATAAGTCCACAAGACTCTAGGGTGTCCCATTTGTCATTTTAGGTTTCAGAAGGGTGCTCACAAGCACCATCTTTTCGGCCTCTATGCACACTTCTGCCGAGTCCACACTGAGGCGAGCTACACAGCAGACTATTAAAACAAATCATTATATAAATTAAGTCAACACAGTAAGGGCCGGTTTCACAGACAGGGCTTTAGACTAAGCCAGAATTAGGCCTTAGTTCAATTAGGGCATTTAAGTAGCTTTAATAAACATGCCTTAGAGAAAAAAAAAAAAAAAAAAGCATTACTGATGTGCATCCTGAGTCAAAACAATGGCACTGACATATTTTAAGATATGTCAGTGTAAGTTGCTTTCAGCATTTTAGTCTGGACTATCTTAAAGGGTTAGTTCACCCAAAAATGAAAATTATGTCATTAATTACTCACCCTCATGTCGTTCCACACCCATAAGACCTTCGTTCATCTTCGAATTAAGATTTTTTATGAAAATTAAGATTAAGATATTTTTGATGAAATCCGAGAGGTATGTGACTCATCCATAGACAGCAATTTAACCACCACTTTCAAGGTCCAGAAAGGTACTAAAAACATCATTAAAATTGTCAATGTGACTACAGTGGGTCAACCTTATGAAGCGACGAGAATACTTTTTGTGTGCAAAAACAAAACAAAAATAATGACTTTATTCAACAATTTCTTCTCTACCCTGTCAGTCTCGTACACAGTTGATGCAGTGAACATAGTTCAGTGCTTCCTGGTTCTACGTCAGAACGCTGACTCATTATTGGCCGGCTCCTGTGTCAGCATCACACGCATGCGTTGTGCTGCTCACATGAGCAGTGTCGGCCAATACTAACCGGTGTTCTGATGTAAAACCTGGAAGCGCTGAACACAAACAGCGTATGAGAATGACAGAAGAGAAGATATTGTTGAATAAAGTCATTATTTTTGTTTTGTTTTTGCGCACAAAAAGTATTCTCATTGCTTCATAAAATTAAGGTTGAACCACTACAGTCATGTGGACCATTTTAACGATGTCTTTAGTACCTTTCTGGACCTTGAAAGTGATGGTTAAATTGCTGTCTATGGACGTGTCAGATACCTCTCGGATTTCATCAAAAATATCTTAATTTGTGTTCCGAAGATCATATGAACGAAGGTCTTACGGGTGTGTCACGACATGAGGGTGAGTAATTAATGGCAGAATTTTTATATTTGGGTGAACTAACCCAAAAATAAAAAATGATCAAAACCCTAAGCCTCGTCTGTGAAACCGTGGGTAAAAGTAATATGTTTGTACATTTTGTATTTTAGCAAATGCTCTATAATTTTACTGTTATATCTACTGACATGATTTTAATTCTGTAATATATTTCTGCTTCCTAGATTATATGATCTTTTTTTCCAAGATGATCCCTGCAAATTTCGGCCAACTGTTGGCTAAAGTGGGAAATCTGAGGACCCACCTGCTATTTGCCCCATTTGGTTCTTCATACTTCACTACAGCACGGCTATCAAATCAAATCTCTAAACCGCATGGAAGAAACATTCTCCTGATGGGTCCTCCTGGAGCAGGGAAGACCTGCGTAGGGCGGATTGTGGGACACAGACTAGGTATGCCTGTCATTGATATAGATGACGATGTTCTTGAAAGAACATGGGGAATGAGTGTGGCAGACAAGCTCTCTGAAATCGGTGGAGATGGTTTTATTGAAGAAGAAGGTAAAGCGGTGTGCAGATTCACTGCCACAGGAAGTGTCATCTCACTGACCGGCTCCAATCCACTGCATTCGGACACCATGCGGCATCTGAAGCGCTCCGGACTGGTCATGTACCTGGATGTGGACACAGAAGATATCATGCAGAGACTCTCTCGAATGAAGGTGAACAGGATTGTGGGTCAGGATGCTGGTGTTTCTATGAGAGAGATATTACAGTACAGGAAGCAGTTTTATGAGAAGTGGCTAGATGCGAGAGTCCTTTGTGGGACAGGAGACTCTGTGGAGGACGTGGCTGATAAAGTCCTGAGGACTCTGGTCAGATATGAGGATTCAGAATCAGAGATGTTTGTTTCAACAAGGAGCCAAATGTCAAGTGAGCCCAAGTTCTTCAGTGATGTCGTCATAGAGGGTCTTGCACCAGATGGAGGGCTTTACGTACCAAAAAAAGGTTTCCCCAAACTGGAACCTTCTGAATGGTTGAGGATATCCAGCATGCCATATGCCACAAGAGCTGTGGCCATACTGGAAAACTGTATCCATCCTATGGACGTGTCCCCTGTAGACTTGAGCGCAATGGTGTGTCGCGCTTACGGCCAGAACTTCGCCAATCAATCGGTTGTGCCTATAAAGCACCTCACTGACCATCAGTATCTTCTAGAACTCTTTCACGGCCCCACTGCCTCTTTTAAAGACCTGGCACTGCAGTTAATGCCTCAGCTGTTCGCCCACTGCCTGCCGCAGATGTGCAACTACCTGATTCTAGTGGCCACATCTGGAGATACCGGAAGTGCGGTGCTGAACGGCTTCAGAAATCTTAAAGACAATGACTGGGAGAGGATCGGCGTGCTTGTGTTTTTCCCTGAGAATGGAGTGAGTGAGATTCAGAAGCTACAGATGACAGGATTTCAAGAGGGCAATGCCAAGTCCATCAGTGTCCTGTCCGACTTTGACTTCTGCCAGAGGAGCATTAAACGAATGTTTGGGGACTCAAGCTTGATTGGACATTTAGCTGTGGAATATGCCACAGTTCTCAGCACCGCAAACTCGATAAACTGGGCTCGACTGCTTCCTCAGGTCGTCTATCACTGCTCGGCATACATGGACTTGATTAGAAATGGCACATTGAAGTTTGGAGACCCCATTGACGTGTGCATCCCTACCGGAAACTTTGGCAATGCCATGTCAGCCCTGTATGCCAAACAAATGGGAATCCCCATACGAAAGGTGATCTGTGCGTCCAATCATAACTGCATCATATCGGACTTCATCGCTAGCGGCAAGTATGATCTCCGCAACAGGAAGCTGCTGGTTTCAAACTCTCCTGCCATTGATATCCTGAAGTCTTCCAACCTTGAGAGGTTCATCCATCACGCATCCGGTGGGGATGGAAGTCTCATCAGAGATCTGTTTTTAAATCTAGAAAGAGACCGGTTCTTTAAAGTGTCAGAGACTTTACTGCAGAAAATAAATCTGGAAGTTCAAGCTGGTTGGTGCTCAGAAGATGACTGTTTGAGGGCCATACGAGAGGTGTACACAACAACAGGCTACATAATGGACACTCACACAGCGATTGGTAAAGTAGTCGCCGATCGTATACATGACAAAACCTGCCCGCTTGTGATATGCTCCACTGCACACCATGGGAAGTTTGCTCCTGCTGTCTTAAAAGCCCTTCAATGTCAAAATATCCCAGAGGATCCTGTTGAGCAGTTGGATAAACTCTGCACCATTGGAGGGCGAGAGCAGATTCATGACGCTCTGCTGAAGTGCATGAGAAACGACGGACATCATCCACATAAAGTATGTCAGGCTGACTATAACAAGCTCACAGATGAAGTAGAAACTATGATACAAGACTCATTTCTGAGAGTACAGTGAGACCTGCAATACCTGAAAATGTCCACTTGATGGCGTTGTCTGTCAAGAAACCCCAAGCATTATGGTTCATCAAATCTGAACACAAGATGACATTAATGTAATGGGATATAGTTCAAATGCTTTTCATGTTACTTAAGTCCATGAACTAACCATAACTGTACTTTATCCCAGTCTCTTAGATGTTTTATTAATTTAGTGTTTATATAACAAAATGTTAACTTCATAATGTTTTATACTGAGTTGCTAAACTGCTTGCCAACAGTTAAGTTACATAATGAAATATTACTTGGTGGAATAATTCTTTGAGTATTATTAATAAATATTATTTATTGATCATAATTTTTTTATCATGTCGTTGTTGCCACGTATAGCTTATTGCTTTAAAGGGATAGTTCACCCCAAATTGAAAATTTGCTGTTAATTTACTCACCCTCAGGCCATCCAAGATGTGTCGTTTTTTTTTGTCCAGTAGAGCAGTAAAGAAGATTTTTAGCTGAAATCATGGTCTTTGGTGATTCATATAATGGCGACCATCACTTTGAGAGTCAAAAAAACATATACAGGCAAAGCAAAATGAATACCAGTGGCTCTTGACGATTCATTGAGGTCTTATGAAGCGAAACGATCAGTCTGTGCAAGAAACTGAACAGGTAATAATGCTGTAAATAATGTTCATTTTCTTGCACAGACTGATCATTTTTTCTTCATAAGACCTCACTGAATCATCAGGAGCCATGGGTATTCATTTTGTTTTGCCTGTATATGTTTTTTTTTTTTTTTTTTTTTTTTTTACTCTTAAAGTGACAGTAGCCATTGACTTGCATTATATTTTCCTTTTTGGGTGAACTATCCCTTTAAGGGTTGAAATACAAATAAATAAACCAACAAGACAAAAAAAGTTTTTCCCTCTTGAAGGGATAGTTTACATAATTTACTCAACCACATGTTGTTCCAGACATGTATGACTTTCTTTCTTCTATCAAATACAAAAAGAGATATTTTGAGAAATGTATCAGTGTTTTTTTCCCTCCATGCAGTGGAAGTCAATGGAACCCAAAACAGTTACGGAAAATATCTTTTTTTATATTCTGCAGAAGAAAGTTATACAGGTCTAGAATGACATGAGGGTAAGTAAATGATGACAGAATTTGTATTTTTAGGTGAACTAACCCTTTAACATCAAAACATTCACATCGAATAAGCTGACAGATCCAGCGATAAAGGTGTTTTCTTCAACACTGAATCGAGCACAGGCAAAAATGTAGATCTGCTGATTGGGTTTTATTTAAACCATTTATGACATTTCCCAGATTAAAAAAAAAAAAAAAACACCTTCTAAGATGCTTATTTACATAACCTTAGAGGTCTTAAGGTCATGCGTGTAAATACACTCATTCACTTAATTCACAAGAAAGCGGGACATCAACATTGAAGGCTTTCAGTTTATTTTGGTTACTTACGTATTCATCCTCTTTTCTCCAAGTGAGGAAAACAAATCATAACAAAGGTGATGATAAAATAGTTTGTATTCAGAGAGGTGCCACAATATGACTGTTCTTGCTGAGTCAGTAAACAGCAATCCCATCATACTCTTGGTCCCATGTGACCTTTTTCATTGCGCATTTCAGTTCATAGTAACCGTGACCTCCGCCGCTCTGTTCGACACAGGAGAACAAAATACCTTCAAATGCTTTATGTACAAGAAACACTCAGATATTCAGAGACTTAAATGATATTTGAGTAACATTTATACATCAAGCAGACAAGACTGAGATCTCACTCACAAAACTACCGGAAATGAAATGCAAGTTGGAACATTCAAGCCGTCAAAAATACTATGCAGATATTTGACCATTTTTAAAAAATAGCTTTTGAGTTGCAAATGGTTTTTTGACATGCACTATGAATGCATCAAGATTAAACATGAACATTTCATCCACACAAAATAAAAGTTCATCCTCAAGAGCTTTTATAGGCAAAAGTTACAACCGATAACTGTTCATATACAGTACTGTGCAAAACATATAAACATACCATACGTGACTTAAATAATATAAATGCCAACTAAAGCGAGTTGGCTACTGCTGTAATGTGAAACATTTGCACAATACTGTAATTCATGAGCGTTAAAGGGACGGATATTCTGTCCTCATTTACTCAACCCTTATTGCAAACCTGTATGACCTGCTCTATGAAACACTGAAGGCTTGTTTCCATTCAACTCCATTGTATTGAAAGGACAGCATGAGCATTCTGCTAAACATCACTTGTGTTCTACTGAAGAAAGAAAGTCATACAGGTTTGGAACAACATGAGGGTCGAGTCAATGTCAGAATTTTCATTTTTGAGTGAACTATCCCTTTAACACAAAAGTGTTTCCTACCCTACTTAATATACTTTTTATGTACAGATTTGTTTTGGCCATGAATTAACAAATGTTCTACAAAGTGTCTGTAAACCCTCAGAGGGGCTTTAGTTTAATACTGAGGTAATGTTGAAATCATACATTTTAATTTCATGCTCCATTACTCGATTCTTAAAGTGGATGGAAAACCGCTATTAGCAGGATGCGAGCGAGTTTGTTTTGTTGACGGTAAAACAACACTGGCTCACACATGCGCAAGTAAAAATAACAGTTATCGTACAGTCGATAATGGATTTCGTGATGCGAGCGTTTTAGATACAAGATTTTAGTCAATCAAACGTAAGCCTTGAATGACTGGTGATATTCACAAGGAGGCTCTTCGAACAGGATTGTTCGCCCCCGTAATAAGGCACAGTGACTAAATCAACATAGAGTGCTTTCTCCAGCACTGACAGACCATCACTTCAAGGAAACACACGCTGAGAAGTGGGATCAACAGTCTCGTACAACTGTCACGGTCTGTGAGATTAATGAGAATCGTTTTTGCTCCCCTTCTGCTTGATGAAGTTTCTGCAATGAATAAACACCATCTAAATACACACTTGAGGCTACAAGATTTCCAAGACTCGGACACGCTTGAACACTGAAAACAAGTTTTATCGATATCCAAGTGAATGTTTTTCATGTGCGACTTTACACTGCAACACCAGACATGAGCACAATTGGACATGAGAAGATCTTTTGAACCACAAATGAAACGTTCTCCCTACAACAACCCCCTTTTGCCCAAAACACCAAATATCTATTTGAATCAAACACTGAATGACCCCTCAAGTCTTGCTGTTTGCACAGCTCTCTGGGATTCAAAGGCCAACGTGCTTGGAAGTCAGTTAATATCCCAGCGTCTCATCTGTCAACATGATGGACAGAACAGAGACTCCCAACACCTTCAGAAGCTCATAACTGGCCTGCCAGGGAGAGCGAGACGATGTGGCGCCAGCCAGATGCCACGCCGCGCCGCACGGCCGCGGTCTGTCGAGGGTTGATGGATAGTGAGGAGCACCTGAAGGGGAGTTGAGGCAGGAACACGAGGCAGGGCGGTCTCAGAGTCGGCATGCTACACTGGGAGGGAACTGAAAACTGGAGGGTTCAAATCTATGGGTTGCATATTATGTGGCAAAAGGAGCTGGCTTTGTGCTTGGACATCATGGAACGGGTGGACTAACCCTCCTCTTCGCTTTCCTCCTCTAGCGCCTCCTCGAACACTTGGTCCGGGAGCCGGAAACACTCCTCGAAGAAGTTGACCAGCGATTGACTGAGGTGCTGCTGTGTCCCCTCGTTGTGAATGAAGTGTCCTTCGTCTGGGTAGATCTAACGAAGGACACAATGACAAGGTAATAAGCTCAGTATCACAAAACTCTGAACAACGCTTTCACACTGCATCTTTTGGCATGAACACAAGTCAGTTTCTCTTTAGAGTTTTATTTAGTGTTTGTGAGAAGAGTCTTTGTCTCCAGAGGTCTCAGTGGTTGTTTTCTATTAAAACTAACATTTCATTTTTTTCTTTCTTTTTTATACGAAGGTCTTGGAAATGTTTTTCAGCCTTGCCTTTGATTTTTGCTACTCTTTAACCCTGTAAAGCCTGACATATGACATATTAGTCAGAAAACCCTTTTTTTAATGGAACAGTTTATTAAACCTTTAGATACAATCCATCAAGCTTTTATGGTTCATACAGTATTGGCGCATTTCTCGGCACGGCTCGGCTCACTTTACTTTCGGTTTGCTTTTCCACTGCAGTTTAGTACCGTTTCAAAGTGGGTGGGTAGACTGATCCTTATAGTTGCGCCACCTCTACTGCCGTGGATCCGCTCCTCAGCTACCAATGAGAGAAACGTCTGCACCTCGTCTACTGACCACGATACAGCCATTTTGTGTGCGTGTGATGGTCGTTTAAAGCAAGTCATTTAAAAAAGTCGTGCAAACAAATGATACTGCTGTGGCTGTTACCGACTATTTAAATCTAGTGGGTTTGGTGTTTTGTGTTTCAAATCCAATGATGCTGGTAGTGACGATTCTCTCTGACCAATTGGTGATCTGCAGTGTTACACGTCACATTTTAGTATCGGTAAATAGTAAATAGTATACTATTTAAGCGAGCCGTACCATGTCGTACCGAGCTGTACCATGCAGTGGAAAAGCGCCATATGACATAGTCAGGCTCATACGTAAAGGATTAGTTCACTTTCAAATGAAAATTACCCTAAGCTTTACTCACCCTCAAGCCATCCTAGGTGTATATGACTTTTTTCTTTCTGATGAACACAATGGTAGAAATATTAATAAATATCCTGAATCATCCGAGCTTTATAATGGCAGTATGCGTTACCAGTATGAGTATGAGCTGAAAAAAAGTGTCTCCATCCACATCCATCCATCATAAACATATTCCACACGGCTATGGAGGGTTAATAAAAGGCTTCTGAAGCGCAGCGATGTGTTTGTGTAAAAAAAAATTCCATATTTAACAAGTTATGAAGTAAAACATCTAGCTTCCGCCAGACCGCCTTCCGTATTCTTCAAAAGCTTACGCTGTACGTCATACACCTTCCCTATTCAACTAACGGAACTGACGCAACGCTAGTTTCGTTTTTTCCGTAATTTGAATAGGTAAGGCGTAGGACATACAGCGTAAGCTTTTTGAAGAATACGGAAGGTGGTCTGGCAGAAACTAGATATTTTACTTAATAACTTGTTAAAATATGGATATCTTGTTTTTTACACAAACGCATCACTTCGCTTCAGAAGGCCTTTATTAACCCTCCGGAACCATGTGGAATATGTTTATGATGGATGGAGACACTGTCTTCAGCTCATACTCGTTTGGTAATGCATAATGCCATTGTAAAGCTCGGATGCGTAAGGATATTTATTAATATTTCTACGATTGTGTTCATCAGAAAGAAGAAAGTCACATACACCTAGGATGACTTGAGGGCGAGTAAATCTTGGGGTAATTTTCATTTGAAAGTGAACTAATCCTTTAATGAGGAAAAAAACAGTTTTATTTAGAGGCCCAAACTGAGCAAAAATATGCAATTTGGTGCAGTTGCTGATATATTCAGTAAATAGCCAGTAATTTGATGGACAGTAATTTGAAATTGTGATATCTTATTATCTAAATCAATGAGATATATTAACAGTATAGCAGACTACTTGCATAAAATGCATATAAAATATCAGTTGTTACTCTGTATCTCCCAATAACCATCTTGGTAACACTTTAGAATTCTGTTCCGTCATTAATGAATAACTACACAGGAACTAATGAGCAACGCACTATTAACATTCTAGTTACTACTATTAACTAATAAGAAACTCTGATTAATGAATTAGTAAGTAATAGTGCTCAGTTGAATGTGGTAGTTCACCATTAGCTAATCAGTAACTACTGTTTTTTTCCATACCTCCCAGAGAACCACCAAGAACTACTATATACAGGTTCATAATTAATGTGACTAATGCAAAATGTATAATTAATTCTAAAGTGAAGGTCATGGTAACCCACTAGTTATTACTCAAGTATTACCACATCCTTCAGAAGGAATTACTGGTAACACTTTACAATAAGGTTCATTAGTTAAACATTAGTTAATGTATTAACTAACATGAACTAACCATGAGCAATACATTTGTTACTGTATTTACTAATCTTCGTTAACGTTAATGAAAATACAGTTGTTCATTGTTTATTCATGTTAGTTCACAGTGCATTTACTAATGTTAACAAGATTTTAATAATGTATTAGTAAATGTTGAAATTAACATTAACAAAGATTAATAAATGCTGTAGAAGTGCAGTTCATTATTAGTTCATGTTAACTAATGTAGTAAACTAATGTTAACTAATGAACCTTATTGTTAAGTGTTACCGAATTACTAATTATTTGGAACAGTATTCTGAAGTTAAAAGCATGATAACTTCTTAATAACGACTGATGTCATTATAAGCTTTTGAGGTTTCTGTCAAGTGTTACTACATCCTGCTAAAAGAATTACTAATTATTTGGATCAGTATTCTAAAGTGAAGATCATGGTAACCCAATAGTAATGACTCAAGTGTTACCAAATCCATCGGAAGGAATTACTATCCAAAAACTTTGGATTTGGTAATACTTCAGCCATTACTAGTGGGTTACCATGATCTTCACTTTAGAATTAATTATAAATTATGCATTATTCACATTAATTGTGAACCTGTAGTTCTTAGTAGTCCTCTGGGAGGTATGAAAAAAATAGTACTTCTTGATAAGCTAATAGTGAACTACCACATTTGACTATGCAGTATTACTTACTAATTCATTAATCAGAGTTTCTTGTTAGTTAATAGTAGTTACTGGAGTGTTAATAATGCATTGCTCATTTGTTCCTGTGTAGTTAATCATTAATGATGGAACAGTATTCTAAAGTGTTACCACATGAGATGAACTGTGGTGCAAATGCATACTGAACCATGGGTTTGAACCAAACAATCAAACCAAGTTTGACAACTAAGCAGCATCCAGAAACTTCTACTGAGATAATACAAACTTTACTGTGAGTGTGTGTGGCGGCCCTGACCCTACCTAATAGATCATAAATTGAGAAGAACAGCTTGACACAGTGACAATCACACACGTCCTGATGAATATCTGCCCTAATTAATTCCACAGTCATTCACCAGCCAGCAATTAATAGCAAATCTGTTAGGGAGCAGAAAGCAAAGAGGAAATCTCCTAGTGTGGGAATATAATGGGATTATTCAGCATGTTAGCGCGTGGCTCATGAGAGTGGCCTGTATAATCTGTTTAAATGAGCTGCATGCATTGAGTGTGTCTAATCCCTCTGCTGGCAGCAGTGCTGGATGATCACAGGGCTCAGTATCCAGTCACCCCAGACCTCACACACCTTTGGTGAACATCACCACAAATGATGCAGTGTACAGTTGGCTTCCAGAAGTGAAAACCCCATTCATTTACTCCACAGAGAAATTGATTTTTAACAATAATGTATAAATCTTTCATGACAGTCCTGGCATCGGCTCTGAGGATGTTGTGTGATTATAGGCTTCTGAACAAACCACAAGCGTTTAATTGCTGAATTTCCAGTCAAGAACTACAATACCCATAATCCTGAAGAGAAATCCACCAATTAGAGAAGTCGCTGAGCCACAAACTCCCATAAAGCACTGTGAGTGATTTGATTTGATTGACTGACTGATGATTTGCAAAAATACACTGAATATTTTTTTTTTTATACTTCTTTAATTATTGTTTTTGATTACATCATTCACAGTGCTTTATCGGATGACAACCTTGTCTTTTCATACACAGCTGGATGGATCTTCGTTAACGTTTAGTGTTGTCAAAAGTACCGACTTCGTTACCAAGTCGGTACTGAAATTTTAAAAATGTGACACTGTTGAGCCGATTCATAAACGCCTCTGATTGGTCATTGTGTTCATGCGCTCATCAGATATGTCTGTGATTGGCTACAATGATCAACGCTTCAAAAACATTGTAAATAGACATTAATGACGATCTTCACCAAGCGCCTACACAGATACACATGGGAGCACTGGAAAGCAGGCATCTATCAGTGGACCAGTCCGCTGATAGACGCCTGCTTTCAAACGCTCCCGCTTTCAAAATCAAACACTTCCATGTGCTTTCAAATGCTCCCATGCGTTGATCATTGTAGTCAATCACAGACATATATGTTGAGCATGTGAACACAAAGGCCAATCAGAGGTGTTTACGAATCCGCTCAACAGTGCTCAAAGCGTCACATTTTTAAAATTTCAAGTCGGTACTTTTGACAACACTATTAACGTTAGTAAAAATCTAATTGTTCATTATTTGTTTATGTTAGTTCACAGTGCATTAACAAATGTTAACAAATATAACTTTAGATTTTAAAAATGTTACATTAGTAAATGTTGAAATAACCATTGACTAAGATTAATAAATGCTGAAGTATTGTTCATTACTAGTTCATATTATTAACTATTGTTAAATAATTAAACCTTTAAAATGTTCCCAGAATATTTTGAAAACCCTGTGTTGAAAATGAATGGAAAAACATACAAGGTCTTCTAGGGCTAATCACTGTAAATAATTATAAAATAATTATTCCTGACATTAATTATTCATAACAATGCTCATTTTACAGAAATAGTGTTTGAAGAATATTGGGAACTTTGCCCTCATCTGGTCGGGGGGTTGCAAAAGTTCAAATATTTCAACACAGCCAGCTGAAATTGTATCTGAAAATTCAGTATATGCATATATACATATGCATATTGTCACAATCGAGTCTCCTGCACCAGATCTCCCGAACCGCCAGAGGGAGCCATCACCTGAGTATTAGCTTGCATTGGACTTCATTTCCCATGAACCCACATAACCTGGGACTGATGCACCTGCCGCCAATCATTCACCAACTCATCCGCTATATAAGACGCTCTCACTTCCAGCTCTGTGCGAAGTCTTGATTAGCCACGGTTGTCAACTCTGAGCGTTTATTCTGCATTGCTGTTTTGTTACTGACTTGGATTGTTTATCTGGACTCTGATTCTTGCTGCCTGCCTCGACCCTTGCCTGTTTACTGTCTATCCCTGCCTGCCGCCTGCCTCGACCTACTGCCTGTTCCCGTTTATGCTGCCAGCTGCCTGCCTCGACCCTCTGTCTGTTTATTGGTTTGTGTTTCCTGTACTGCCCTTGTTGTCAATAAACTGCAAATGGATCAATACACTTCTGACTCGTCACACATATACCCTGGTGTGAACTTAATATCCCAACTGAAGTAAGAACTTAGAAACTAAGTAAAGCTGCACAATGACTCTTACCTGCAGAGTGTAATTTGCTCTCTCGCTGATTAGCCTTGAGATGAATTTGGCTGTGTGTTGAAAATGAACTTTTTCTAAAAGGTAAATGAAATGCATGTCAGTTGACAGTATTCTATCTCTTACAAAGACATTGTAAGAAGTGAAAAAGAAAATGTACCATCTGCTGTTGGATGAATGATTAAAAACTTTTTATCAATGAACTGGGACGCTCTGTATGCAAGGTTGGCCATCTGTGGAAATATTAACGAGCACACTATAAGTGTTGTCAGTAATGGTGAATACAAAATACTGATTATAATTCAAGGAAATGTACCTCGTATGCCCTCCGATCTGGCTTGGGAGGGCCCAGATATCTCTCTGAGAAAGCTGAAGCTGAAAGCAGGAAATAAGAACAGTAACAGTCAACAGTGACATTTGTCACTGGCAGAGTTCATTTCCGAGCATTTCCTTTGATAAAAATCACTGCACAGCCATTTCACAATACGCGCTGATGCGCCTGGTGACTTATGAGCAGATTTCTGTGCTGTTGCCGCTGTGAGATGTGAGGTATTGTTTATGATGAACACACACATGCTTCATTTTTCATCCCTCTGTTCCTCTAGAGTTCTTGGAGTGCTTCAGTCCTCCTACAGGCCCTGCTCTCAGAATACTGATGGGATCCACTGACACGCAAAGACAGGAAGCTGCAGGAATGGATGATGAATTGGACACTCCTCCTTAGGAGGCGTTTCAACAGGGTGTATTTTTGCACCTGGATTTTTTTTTTTTTAATTGTTGGTCTAGTTGTTGGTGACATCTTACATCACATCTCAATGTTTTTTCAGCATCTTGCACCATTTTCAAGTTATTGCATCAAGTAAAAAATAGTGCATTAATGCTAGTTTTACAACAACATACCAGTCAGAAGAAGCTATGGGTGGGACAAGCATTTTAATGATTTTTCCCATTCCTGTTATCACACATACATCTATTTTAGGTTATTTTATCATCTGAGATACATTTGTAAAATGCTTCCTGCTGGATGTTAAAAAGACATTCAGCAGATGTTTTGATTTAGAATGCATGTGAATCTGTTTAAGACTTTCGCACACAATAATATCAAATCCTAGATGTCTTCAGAACGTGCATGTGCTTACTGAGATATTCATATCTACATTTGAGGATCAGATGGACCCAAACAGATCTCTGCAGAATTGTAGAACTATTATCAAATGATGATAAAAAGTTTTAAAAGTTACCAATTTTAGGCTGGCCTGCCCACAGCACTCATCAATGTCAAAATGATTGAGATGGCCAATCAAATCAAAGAAAATGGGCTTTACTGTTCACATATATGAAAGATATATCACATATATAGAAAGTGTGTGAGGTAAGATGTAAGTAGCTAAATATTCGATATATGACAACTGTTTTACAATAGAAATGTTAAACAACCAACAGTAATATCCTGTGATGCAAAATACTCAACATTTTTTGTCATATTTCACCATTTTTAATTGAAAATACTGTATGAATCAGCAAAATGTTTCTTGTCTCGCCACATTCGGTCATGTAAGCCTGTTTCAGCCACTGAATAAAAAAAAAAAGGTAATTGCAACTTTTTATTTCACAATTCTGACTTTTTCCTCAGAATTCCATGATATACTGTAAACTCACAATAGCAAGTTATAAAGTCAGAATTGCAAAATATAAACTAGCAATTCTGAGAAAAAATGTCACTTTTTTCCTTAGAATTGGATTTTAGTCAGAATTGCGAGATATAAACTTGCAATTGTGATAAAAAAGTCATAATTGTGAGATATAAACTTGCAATTGCGAGAAAAGCAGTCAGAATTGTGAGATATAAACTCGCAATTGCGGGAAAAAAGTCAGAATTGCAAGATATAAACTCGCAATTGTGAGAAAAACATTCAGAATTGCGAGATATAAACTCGCAATTGCGAGAAAAAAAGTCAGAATTGTGAGATATAAACTCGCAAATGCGAGAAAAAAGTAAGAATTGAGATATAAACTCGCAATATCGAGAACAAAAAGTGAGAATTATGAGATGTAGACTCGCAATTGCGAGAAAAAAGTCAGAATTGAGAGATATAAACAATTGTGAGAACAAAAAGTCAGAATTGTGAGATATAAACTTGCAATTGCAAGAAAAAAGTCGGAATTGCGAGATATAAACTCGCAATTGTGAGAAAAAAGTCAGAATTGCGAGATATAAACTTGCAATTGCGAGAAAAAAAGTCAACTGTGAGATAAATTTGCAATTGAAAGAAAAAAGTCAATTGCTAGATATAAACTCGTAATTGCAATAAAAACGTCAGAATTGTGATGTAAATTCGCAATTGCGAGAAAAGTCAGAATTCCGAGATATAAACTTGCAATTGTGAGAAAAAAAAAATCAGAATTACGAGATATAAACTCGCAATTGCAAGAGAAAAAGCCAGAATTGCGAGATATAAACTCGCAATTGCAAGAGAAAAAGTCAGAATTGCCAGATATAAACTTGCAATTGCAAGAGAAAAAGTCAGAATTGCCAGATATAAACTTGCAATTGCAAGAAAAAAAGTCGGAATTGCAAGATATAAACTCGCAATTGCAAGAAAAAAAGTCGAAATTGCAAGATATAAACTCGCAATTGCAAGAAAAAAAGTCGGAATTGCGAGATATAAACTCGTAATTGTGAGGAAAAAAAAGAGTCAGAATTGTGAGATTAGTCGCAATTATCTTTTACACTTTTTTTTTTATTCCGTGGCGGAAACAAGCTTACATAGTTATGAATTACATAAATCACATAATACTTATCTGAATGTGATGAGACAAGAAACATTTTGCTGTTTTGTGTTTTCAACATATGTCCACATTCACTCTTATTCATATACCTATTTTAAAATAAAACTCTTATTTGCAAATAGTTCAAAAAGGGTTTATATTTTCTTTTACTGTTCTTCTTTTGTTTTCTTTATTCCCATTAGTTCATTTAAATCTTTTAGTTGTTTAATTCCTTTAAATAAAAAGACCATTAAAAAAAATAATAATAAAATAAATAATCCCCCAGTGTTCAAGACATTGTTATGGCCTTGCAAGCATAATGCTAGAGTCAAGACTTTTTTTTCTTCTTTTTTTCAGTTTTGAAAACAGAAGCTAAAAGTACTCAACAGCTACCTAATGTTAACTGCTGTTCATTGCAGATAAAATGAATGTTAAAAACAAGTCTTGAGACCTGTTCCATTTTGTTATGCCCCTTATGTCTTAATACAGGAGTGTCCAATCCTGTTCTTGAAGGGCCACTTTCCAGCAGAGTTTTGATGCATTCATGCCATGTCGTAAATACTGTAATTACATGATTTCAACTTGTAAAAAGCATTTACGTCCCCGTAGAGCTTGTAATTACAGCTTGTAAGCTGGAAATTTTCTGAGCACTCGTACTACTTGTACCATGTGACTGCTGTACCACCTGACCGCTGCAGATTCATTTAGGTGTTCATAGTGTTGCCATAAGATACGTATAATTCCCAGTCCAAGGACGTGAACATGTCCGAGTAGAACGTCATGTGTTGTCATCTTGAAATTACGGTAATTACAACATGGCGTGAACGGAGCATTTAGCTCTAGCCTTAATTAAACACACCCGAACCAGCTAATCAAGGTCTTAAGGATCACTCAAAACTCCTAGGCAGGTGTGTTGAAGCTAAACTCTGCAGGAAAGTAGTCTTCCAGGAGCAAGATTGAATACCCGTCTTAAGACACACACACACAAACAAACAAACCCTACCATATAGTGCAAAGTCTGTGATGGGTGAGAGCACTGCAGCACACTTGAGCATGGAGTCCTCAGAGCTGAGCAGAAGGCTGGTGATGTAACCTCCATACACCTGAAACACAAGACACTCAACTCAAGACCTCTGAGATAGCACTCTCATTACTAGTTACAGAAGTTTCTGATATGGTCTGTGCTCATTAAAGTGAGGCAGAAATTCAGCCTTTGAACATGCATTAATTAATCCTGTGAAAAATGACAATCTTTCGAGGTAAGAAATAGACATGAGCAAAAACGAACATGTAGCCAGAAATGTAGATGGTCTTAATTTAAGTTCTTCTTACTGCATGAAACCAATTTGTTCTGCTCTTCTTCAGGACTGAAGTTAGTGAGAGAGGAAGAGTTTATGTGACATGCCGAAAGTCAGACAGGCTGTGTATACTTTCTCATCATCACAACTGCTGTTGGATGAGTCACACTTTTAAGTGAACCCTCAATGGTCACAGACAGTGTAGCTCTGTTCCAAAATCTGTTTACACCTGGTATTAAGATGCATTTTGGTCAATCAGATCACAAGTGGACGACGGTAAATACAGGTGTAAACGGGGTCTAAAACGTTTTAAGCTTGTCCGCTTTCAACCACTTCGAGAGGTAGTCGAAAACGCATTTGACCGGATTTCTTTCATAGTGTAAACGCTCATGTGGTCGAACAGCCACTAAAGACGCCTACTGACCTAATGCATAAACATTATGGGAAGTGCTCTAGCCAGGAGGCATTCAAACTTTGTTGGCTGGAGACCCAAGTTTGGTTTGAAGATGAAAAATGTACCAAGCACAATGTTCTCTCACCATTCTTGATTTCTATCACACACGCACCGCGTTTGGCGTGGACTTGTGGCTATCAGAGCAGAAACGAAAGCTACTGCTCTCTGTATGGTTTTCCGTTGTCTCCGGGCACATTCATTTGTAAATTGCACAAGCTTATTTTGTCCATTAGATCAAAAGATCTGAAAAAAGCCATACCTTTACCCACCCATAGACCCTCCCCTTGAAGAAATCAGGACAGAAGTGGTTGAAAGTGAACAAAAGAAATGGATTAAAATACTAAGTGTAAACAGGAATGTGTCTCCCTCATCTACTTGTGATCTGATTGCCCAAAACGCATCTTAATACCAGGTGTAAAGTAAACAGGGCCCTAGTGAGCTGCCTATGTAGATATTTTAAGTTGTCATAGGTGTGTTCTTGATGTGAAGGCTGTTGTAAATGGGACAGGTATAAATGGTTAGAGAGTTGGACTTGTAACCCAAAGGTTGCGGGTTCAAGTCTCAGTACTGGCAGGAAATGTAGGTGGGAAATTGAATGAACAGCGCTTTCTTCCACTCTCATTACCCACAACTGAGGTGCTCTATGAGCAAGGCACCTAACCTGGATTCCACAGCAAAAATGGCTGCCCACTGTTCTGGGTGTGTGATCACAGTGTTTGTGTGTGTGTTTGTGTGTTCAATACTCACTGCTGTGAGTGCACTTGAATGGGTGAAATGCAGAGCACAAATTCCTAGTATGGGACACCATACTTGGCTATATTTTCATTCATTCACTTTCATAAATGCCCTCCGAAATGCTTTCGAGATGGATTTAAATACAATCACTCAAAGCACTTCAGGAGGTGTTTTGAGATGCATTTCAAAGAAACTGACCAAGCATAAATGCATCTGGTTGTTGAAGCCACATATGTAAATTTTACTCCTTCCAAAATAATAAAATCAGAGCATAGCCAGACATGACAGCGCTACTGCAATACGCATCGCCAGAGATACGGCCCACCAGAGATGTGGCATTTATGTGGCCAAGTGTAAATGAAACAGTTTTAACAAATCGGATAGCTATCTGATCAGTAAAAGCACATTAAGTGACAAGCGTAAATAGGACCTTTCAGTTAGAATGCAGCCTTAGGAGACAGCGAAGAAGTTTGCTAGGGTACTAATGTACATTCTGTATGCATGTGCATATGAAAGAGGCAAATAATGTCTGTGTATACATGTGACAGGGTTTCCTGTCTGGACAGATAATAACAGTAAAATGCAGTATGTATTTACCTGCCCAAAAGCTCCAATTCTAGTCTTGTCAATGTATGGCTCCTGCATCATAACACTGCCAGACACAAAGACAAAATGTTAAATGGTCTGACACGTGTTGGACCTTCTCACATGCTAAATAGTCAGTGTCAATCATATCATGGAGTTTTTAAGTCAGATTGTGGTATAAATGTAGATGTCTGTAGATCTGTCGTGCAGTTAAGGAGATGCAGCACGTTTGTGCAGCTGTGTGTTGACATTGATGGATGTTCACTGTGTGTTGGGCGCAGATGGCTGCTCAGCTACCTGAGGACATCCAGCTGGTCTTTCTCCTCGAACATTCCCAGCCTGCGCTGCACCTTATGGAGTAAGTTAGTCCCCTGGAAGCCACTTCCACGACCGTCAAAGCGCACTGCAACCACCCCAAAACTGCTGACCAGCACTGATGCCCAGTCAACGTGGAACTGCTCTGAGACCGACTGACTGCCTGGAGTCCCATCTCTGAGAGAGACAGAAAAAAAGACAAACCATTTTTATTAGGAAAAGAAGCATTTAGGAAGCTGCCTACCTAGAAAACATTTCTGGCAATGATAGCCACGTTCTGGCATGTTCCAGTACATAAAAGCGAAAATATGGTTTTGCATGTGTTTTGACCCTTTGCCTGGCCTTTTACTATGATTTTTGGATTCTCCAATAAGGCTGTGCTTGGATCTCACTCAACACTGTAAAAAGTAAAATGCTCTAGCTACGCAATAAAATTGTGGCAACAGATTACAAGCAATATTATTAATTAAATTCAACATATAAGAATTGAGTTAGAATTAATCAAATTAATTCCTTAAAAGTCAACCATTTAAAATGTGTAAAATTAGCAAAAATTACAAAAACCACAAACTGACATAAAAAGCAAAGAGTCAAACTGCCAAACTAAATAAAACACAGATCACCATAATGATGACCAAACATTTTCAATAAAATTGAACCTCTGTTAATTCTTGTGTTTCTCTTCCCTTAAGTGATTCTGCTTGTTATCATCAGGTGTCTTCAGTGTTGGCAATAAAAAATAAAGAGTTCTTAATTCATCTTTGACGTCCGTCTGTTATTCATATATTTTGTTTAAATATTACTTGTTTTAAATGGTTGACATTTAAGGAATTAATTTGATTAATTCTAACTCAATTCTATTTGGTGAATTTAACTAATAAAATTGCTTGTAATCTGTTGCCAAAATTTTGCGGAGTAGATATAGCGTATTACTTTTTTACAGTGAAGTCTCCGTGACAATAACACATTTACATTAAAATTGAAGTGTCAGGAAACATTACATTCACTTTGCACTTGTTTATTTTAAAGTATAATAATTCCGTAATAAATACTATTTTTAAAAGTATACTAAAGTGTACTTCTTTTTCACAAAGATAGGTAGGCAGCTCACTGGGTTTTGAGACACAGTCACTATATTCACTATAGTCCTAACACAATATACACTGCATTGGCGGCTCTCTAGAGAGCACAGGTGATTGTCTGCTGCGGTATGCATGATGTGTGCAGCGGGGTGGGTTAATTGAAGGCAGGCTGCAGGTGAACTCATTTGTAGTGTAATTACAGTGGCTGAAAGTGAACGGCTGAAAAGACAAGATTAATAGCACTGACTCAAGTCCATTTCAGAGTTACACTCTTACTCTTGATGAGACCTGAAGCGCAGTGCAGTAACACAGAGCAGGAGAAGAACTGCTGTTTGTGTGTTAATAGGATGACCTGCAGCACACACTTTAAAGGGCTCATATCATGGGAAACAGGATTTGCTCTTTGATATAATAGACCTCACTGTACTACTGGCAAACTCTAAAGTTCAGGATTTACAGCTTCCTCCCCAAACCATTATTTAAACTTAATTGGAAAAATGCCGTAGTTAGAAATTGTCTCAATAATGAGCACATTAACATTTGACTGGCTCTATTTACATATTAATGACACCTATTTGGCATTAAGTTGTTATTCGTTTCACGCTAGTTCAGATGCAGATAAATTTAATTTTATAATATATATAAATACTGTACATAACATAACTGATACATTCTAGTTCTGTTTTGGTTTCGTTTTCATTCTTTTCCCTGTTCTGATTTGCCTGAGTTCTGTTTGTTAGTTAGTTTCCATGGTTGTTCATAAGTTCCTCACCTGTTCTTAGTTCTGTCTCAGCTCTTTGTGTATTTAAGCCCTTAGTTTTCTCTGTTCTTCGGACCACACAAAGGACTTTTTAGACCTGCCGTGCCTCACCCACTCACACCGTTTTGAACAACGGATCGGCATTCACCATCTGCCCTGCTGAGGAGGACATCACCATCCCAGCCAGCCGCCTCCCACACCCTGCATGGAGCCTATGCCAGATTCCACCGCAGACACAGAGCCCGAGCCTGCTGCGATGCCAGCGCCAGAGACAAAGCCTGAGCCTATTATCGCCCTGGAGCCCGACGGAAAGTCTGACCAGGTGCGTGAGCTGGCAACATTGTCCATCCCAGTGGGTGTGCTAGTGGACTACGAGGGCATAGAGCAAAGCCCTGCCCACACTTCCGCCACTGAGGGTGAGCTATACCTGGCCTATGGGAATTATTATGAGGAAATGAAAGAGGATATTCCTGTGAGTCTCTCTTCTTCACTGGTTCCGCCCAGCTCCAAGTGTCCAGTGCCCCCGCTGGTCCTGTCCAGCTCCAAGTCTCCTGCCTCCTCTGCTTAAGCCAGCCAGTCCTTCGGCCCCACCTCTGCTGGCTCCCTTCAGTCCCTCGGCTCCTCCTCTGTTGGCTCCAACCTGCGGCACAGATCCGCCTCAAGTCTTCCAGACTCCAGCTCTGCCCTGGCAAGTGGATCCCCTGTCTCCGCCTTGGGCTGCTGAGCCCGTCAATTCACCTTGTGACCTGTCAGCTAAGCCTTGGCTCCTCTCTCCCTCTGCTCTACCTGGGACCATTCTCCTCACAGCTCCACCGAGCTCCCTCGTCCCTCCGGCTCTGCCTTGTTCAGCCACTGCTCTGCCTGCATCACAAACTTTCTGGCGTTCAGCTGCACTTTTTCCCTCCACCCCTTCGGCTCTGTCAGGCTCTGCCTTCTTTCCGGTTCTGCCTTCTTTCCAGCTCTGTCTCAGTCCTCTGGCACCCTGGCTCCACCTCGACCGCTCGTCACCATGTCTCCGCCTTGACCTCCTGGACCTACGGTGTTGTACAGTCTCCATCTCCATCAGCTCCATCTCATTCTGTCGTCCACCTGGTTCCACTTGGCAAGTCTCCACCATGGCTCCTCCCTCCCTTGAGTCCGCCGTGGGCCTTCATCCTGGCTGAGCTCTGGGTCCCCACCTGGCTCCTCCTGCCTTCGTCTCCTCCCTGGCTCCTCCCACGTCATCGCTGAACTGGTTTCTCCTGCCATCATCTACTCCTCCGTCCTGCCCTTTGCCAGCTCACTGTCCTCCTCCAAAGCCCCCTCCGTCCTCAGCTTGACTTGTTACACCGCGAGGATCTGCCTTCTGGAAGGGGGGAGTTTATGTTACATTCTAGTTCTGTTTCGGTCTGTTTTGGTTTTGTTTTCATTCTTTTCCCTGTTCTGACCATAGACTCTCTTCAATTGTAGTAACTGAAACCGCCAGTGTGTCAATATGGCGCTGACATCTTGAGTCTCGAGTCTGCGCACAGTGAACTTGGAGCTTGAGTCTGCGCCATAGTGAGCACGAAGTGGAGCCGCCATATCAAGGTCCCACCCACACTCAGAACAACTCATTATGTCGTTGTGAAATAAACAGTTATGGAAATGTAGAAATTAAAGTTAAAGCTCCAATCTCCTTGTGAAGATCCAGAAAAAAGTCTGTTGGTGCCTCAGTGACTACTTCACTCAGAGAAACTGTCAATCATGACATCACACCCCTGTTTATAGCATCAAATAACTAACTAAAACCAAACTTATCTGAAGAACAAACACTTGAACTAACACCAGCATGATAAAAACTGCCTAAAATGACAGAAACCGTCTTTGGAAAAAAAAAAAAATGTTTAAAGTGTAATTTGATACTTTAGTTTGTCTCACGTCCCAATACATTTTATGGAGAGGGCGGGTTTATGACGTATACTGCTTCCAGCCACCTGGGGGCGATCGAGATGCTTTGGCTTCACTTTTCAGGACTCGTGTGGCACGCTTGGTTCTGACTTGCCTGGGTTCTGTTTGCTAGTTCGTTTCTATGGTTATTCATTGGTTCCTCACCTATTCTTAGTTCTGTTGAATACTCTTTGTGTTTTTGATTCCACAAAAACTTATTTGAAACATTTTATTTAATTTGATATTATTTAATTATTATAATTATTTATTTCATTATGATTACATTTTTATCTATTAATTTATTTATTAATATTTACTCCAAAAATAATAATAAAAAATGGACAAGGCTGTTGGAAGAATTTGGAACTGACATTCGGTGGACTGATCATTTCTCTTTACCAACCAACCAATCCGGTACAGTTCATGTCTTAAAATAGGCAAATATTGGCATTTATATTGGTCACTATTTTTTAGCCAATCGTAAAAGAGGTCATTTACATACACAAATCTCTCAGCAATGTGGAAAACTGGGTAAATTAATAACTAAATTAGGTTTTGGGTACAAGAAACCTTGACTAACATTATAAGTGGGACTTCCAAGAGAAGTGCAAATTGTGACTTTTTTTTAATTAGGGATTCGACCCAGATGGAAGTTCATGGGGGAGTTCAGACAAACTGTTGGGACACTGACACACGTTTTACATATAACATCAAGTTTGTTTGTTGTTGTGAAGAAAAGCTTAGGGCCTATAAAGAAATGTTGCATAAAATTGCCATTTACTCACATGAGGAGCAGAAGTGGGTAGTGTGAGGTGTCTATGAAGCCTGCAGGTTTCAGGATCTGCATGCTGAGACCTGTGTATGACAATCAGAGACATTCTTAATCAGAGAAATCTTAAATCCCTTTGGAGCAGTTACACACCAGCATTTTAACAGGTTTTGGCTAACATACTGTAATCCTCTATGTTTATCTCCCTGTATTCCACTCTCGGCATCTGCAGCGAGTTCACCGTTCTATTCAAGTTCAGATTCAACTCGATGTCACGCACCTCTGCAGGAAGAAAGAAACCAATCATTTCATGATTAAAAACAATTCCTTAAAGGAACAATCTACCTAATAAAAGTTATTTAGCTAAAAGTTAATGCTACTCACACTCCAAAATCTTGCCCTCCATCATAACTCCCAAAACTTATTTCACACTTTGCACCAACAACCAACATTTGGCATCACTCATATGACCCATGTCTATATATAAGCAAATTAGATATGAGATTTTCTGTAAATAATGACTTACATTTTGGTTTGTTACTCTTAAGGAATATTTCAGGCTCAATACATGCTAAGTTCAACTGACAAAAATTATAGTATTATGTTGATTATCACAAATAAATTTGGACTTCTCTTCTTTTCTTTAAAAAAGCACAAATGTTGCTTGCATTAAGGCACTTGCAATGGAAGTAAATGGGGCCAATTTGTAAACATTAAAATACTCACTGTTACAATAGAATTGCAACAGGCTGTATTCAATGCAAGTGTTAACATGATTTTAGAGTAAAACTTTTTCTGTGCAACGTTACAGCCAATTACAACTTTGTTGCCAAGACAACCTAACACCTAAAATCTTAAAATTACTGTAAAAATGACAAATAATAGCTCAAATAATTACAAGTTTTAACAGAAGATAATCTTCACATTCATGTAAAAATTCTTAAAAATGAATCTATGATTGTTTTCAATTTAGCTTAACTTGTATTGAAAATTAAATATGACTATAATATACTCAACTAAAGTCATACTCAACTAAAGACATTTTGTTTTTAATCTTTTTTGGGATATCCCAGGTTAATATATGTCTTAATAAGAAAGAGCAGTGTGAACATTCTGCTAAACATCTCCTTACAGAAAAACCTTATAGAAACGTATACTTGTGTCGAATGCATTATATAATTATTGCATTATTGAGTAAATGTAATTTTATATAGAACTATTCTTTTAAGAGCTTTTAAACCAATCAAGGCAAAATTCATTATTTATCTCAAACTAAGTATATGCAAGCATAAAACCTCCTCAAACACGCAGAAATGAGCAGCTAATTGCTCTGGGACATAAACGAGAAACAGTTGCAGGATTAACAGTTGTAGATGTTCAGAGGTTGTGAGAGGCCGTGAGCAGCTGGCTTTCCTGATAGAGAAGGACTAAATTGAGCAGATATCATGTGTGCTGCTGTAAACACAGAGACCGTCCATTCTGAGCAGCAGCGATAGAGTCTTGGAAGTGCACTTAACAATTAAGAGCACATTGCGATTCAGGGTTTCATTTTAAGACAGGCTTATCAGCGTCTGCTCAGACATAAGCCCAACAAAGCACACTTGCTCCCATTGCACCAATGCTTTTCACATAGCCGCACATTTGAAAAACAGCAATGATTTGTATGTCGACATGGAGAAGGATCCATATGAGTTCTGTGTAAGTCCTCTGAATTTGACCTTGGTGTCACATTTAACATTTACTGAAAGAACACAGCAGAGAAGGGGATGGGAAAAAAATCAAAATGACATGGCAGGAACTTTAGATTAACTTACAAACAAACAGCGTTCATAAACATTCCACACACACAGACACAGATGTGAGCTCTGTGAAATGACTTCTGTGATGGACCGTCACACCGAATCACACGCTCATTGTGATATCGGTGGGCTTACAGGATATTATATACATAACACAATTACCAGCCTCTTACACAGAGAGGTCACAGTTTATGGAAGGCATGGCGTGTCTGGCAATAATCCAATAATCTGTGAGTGCTCTCAGTGTGCCAGCGCAGGCGTGTGTAGGGAGACTCAATCACATTGTGGCCTATGGTAAGCCTGGGAGGACCTCTGCTCATCAATTGACATGCTGTGGGTATATAATGCAGTGAGATGAGTGTGTGTGTGTGTGAGTCTGGCTGTGCAGAGGTTGGTAATGAGAGCATCTTTCTGAACTTCTTACTCTTCTTTTGAGTGGTTAAAGGTGAAGTATGTGAGATTCTCTTAACCCAGTTTATTGTTTATTGACTACTATTAGGATGACATTCATGGATTTATCTTCCCCAAAAGTGTAAACATTGAGCCCCCCAGGCACCATCAAAACATTGAGAGCTGTCTTCTCAGATCCATCAATAGTCTCCCACTGCCTAAAATGCCTTGATCGAAGTCCAAATATTACTTCCACAAACTTCTTTACATGACAATGTGGAATGTTAGCATGATGCCCGCCTGAAGACACAAAGACAGAAGGTAAGGCTTTAGCAAATTGTAGTGTTGTCGCCATGTTGTGGCATTCCAATGTTGGTTCTGAATCCGATCGATCTGCTTGATTATCTGCATTTTTAGAATCTGAATCAAGCTGATTTGGTAAAACGATGATATTATTAACTGTTTGTGTTTACAATTGCCTTAGAAGCCTTGAAAGCTGAAACTCGCAATTACGCTTAGCGGCGTTACATTTCCGACTCACGCTTGAGGTGTTTGGCCAATCACAACGCACTACGTCAGCTGGCCAATCAGAGCGCTCTGGGCTTTTGGAGAAGGAGCTTTGTAGAAACGGAACTCAATCAGGTGTGCGTTTCATGTACAACGGCGTAACTCGCTGCGTAACTACTATGTTATGATGCATCATTGAAGAAATCATCTAGTCAAGACTGTGTCCCGAAACTGTATTGTCACAAATTTGCCGTTCAACCATGTTAGTTAATGATGTCACACAAGTGGTGGAGTAATAACTTCTTTAAATTCACCCGTTTGAGATCTAATTAATACTAGATTTTTTGTTATAAATAATGAAATAAGTCTTGTTCTTATGTACTAGAGCACGTACACAAGAGGCGTTTCCTCCGAGGAGGCAAGGGAGGCTGTGTCTCCACAAAAAAAATACTGGATGAGTAAAATAATCAATAGTACAAAAAATAAAACAACACAAATATTACAAAATGTGACATTAAAAAGTGTAAAAGTCAATAGTTTTTTTATAAAGTAATACAGTCCAACAGCAACAACGCAGGTAAAGTTACAGCGGGAGGCTTGCCTCCCCTAAGCCCATTGACTTTAAACAGATCCCCCAAAGTGTGCGGTGGGTTTAGTGGGGGGTAATTGAGAATGAATGGGAGAAAGTCACTTGAGAGGAGGCAGTACCTCCATTGCGACTGGTTATGATTGGATACAATTGGTTCGTGCGATAATTCCCGCCTCTTGTTTTCGTGTGCATTCTCGAATCGGCCTGAATGAAGACAATGATGACGTTAATGGGAAGACTAATAAAAAAGTAAGTAAACACCTCAGCCACTTACAGTAGATATCATTGCTATGTCGCATCAAAATCAAACTTGAAATGGCCTGAAAACATGATGACTGTGCGGACACACCCTTCAGCGAAAACTCTAGATCTTCGCAATTTAACGTCGCAAAGGCCTTCAGATTAGACTGACCAAATATGACGTTTATCTGATTAAAGCTCTAGGAGGAGTTCGTTAAAGTACAACGTCTGGAAATGGCAAAAACTGCAAAAATTTTGCAGGGAAAACTCAAAATATCTCACTTCTTGTTGGGTTTACAGATTTTGCACCCGGGACTTTTTTGTAGGTATTGGGCTGTTACATGTGTATACTGAATTTTATACCTGTACGTGAAACGTAGCGCAAAGGGCGCTTAATTGAAATTTTGTAAGTGGTGCTATCGAGCCATTTTGGCACACCTAATTCTGAAACCCATATCAGACGTAAATTTTCACCACTTCTGACACGTGTGCAAAGTTTCATGAGTTTTCGAGCATGTTTAGGCCCTCAAAAATGCGATTTATTTCAGAGAAGAAGAAGAATTGACTGAGCAATTACAATAGGGTTCTCACACCATCAGTGCTCGGGCCCTAAAAAAGGGCATAATAGGTCCCATTTAAAAAAAATAAAATAAATAAAAAATAAAAATTTGGCAACGATACTCACGAATCTCTGTGGTGTGGCCTGTGTTTGAGTGTGTGTGCACGTTGCTCAGTGATAGATAGGTGGTCAAATGACAGGAGTATGACCCTGCAGATCATCCAGAACTCAAACACACTCACACACACACGAGACAGACAGGAGGAAGGCTGCTGGATACTCACTCTGTCTGTCATGGGTGCTGTAAACGGCCACATACGGAACTTCAGGCCCTGACAACACACAAACACAAGCATCGATAAATAATAACACAAGACATTCATTGCTTTTTATAGTTTGAACAAATGCTTTGTACAAGTATGCGTGTGATTTTTGTTTGTAAATCAGTAATTATCCAGCAGGGTGCTGTAGCTATTGTGTTGTGACCAGTGTTAGTTTAGTATCAGTGAGATAGCATTATAGGTTTTGTTCATATTTTGAATTAGATTTTTTTTTATATATATTTTTGTTGTCATTTTAATTTTACTTAAAGTTTTAGTAATTTTGTGTTGTATATTTATCATTTTTTTTGGTCTTTAAACAAAAAAAAAGTCTATATTGTTATTAAGTTTTAGTTTTTTTGTTGCTTATTTAGTTTTAGTTATTTTAGTACTTAAACTAAATGGAAGAGAAATGTTGCCTTGGTAACTAGCTAAATAAAAGTTTTTCAAAATATTTTATTTCATACAGTATACTAGTATCACATTTTTTGAAGCAACTGGCTCAAATACATTTTTGGGCTTGAATTTTTATGAGCATTTTGAAATTATTATCAATGGGTTTATTTGAACAAACCCTAACCCCTAAAGTATAAAACTTCAGCATGTAACACATCCTGCATAATTTGTACTTTCTTGTTAAGGAAAGTTGTACAGTTACATTGGAAAAGTGAAAAAGTGTAATTTATTTAATATGCATATTTATATTGGTCTAATCGAAAATCATGGTTTCTGATTTATACCTGTTTTGTTTAGTTTGGATAAAAGCAATAACACTCCCAATAGAAAATAAATGAAACAGTTTTGTTTAAATATTATTTCTGCTTGACACCAGTTGATTTGCAGAACACATACTAGCTTCATTGCTTTACTTATAACAGAAAAGATCATGCATATTCTAAAAAATAAATCACAATAAACATTAAGGTCTTTCAAAGAGAATATTCCCATATTTATTTATAGTAAAAACAAAAACAAGTTAAAGACTAAAAATGTTTTTAGTTTTATCTTAAGTAAATTTACTACTTTCAAATTATAGTTAATTTTGTTTATGGTGAAATAAGTTGTAAAAAAAACCCCCAAAAGTAACATTTAATACATTAACATGTCGGCATGTGTCTAAAGAAAATATATTGATTAATTTACGGTATATGGTATTAATAATACACACACATTTTACTATAAATATATATTTTTGTCTTTGAGAAAACAAATATTTTTGATTAATATTAAATCCAAATGTAAGCTTTGAACCAAACCATAAATATAATTTGAGAAAAACTAATAAATTTGACTGTAACAAATTATAATTTTTTAAAATTGGTCCAAAGTATAATTTTTCTAAATGCACGATCTGACTTTTGATTTCTGCCTGCCTACCCACATTTTCATGTACAAAATCTAGCTTGGGTTATCATGCAGTTTAAAAAATAAACAAAACTTGGCACACTGCCACTGTTGCTCCCAAAGATCAATTTATTAAAATAGACAACGTTTCGACCACAAGTTCTTCGTCAGGCAAAGCTATAAGTAACTTAAGTTGACAACTACATGTCAACTAATTCTCATTAGAGTATTGTTTGCTTAATATTGGCTAACACTTTATTTTGATGGTCCCCCAACAGACATTCTAGTGACTATAAGTAACTTTGCATCTACAGTTGTGGTCAGAATTATTGGCACCCTTGGTAAATATGATCAAAGTTGACTATAAAAATAAATCTGCATTGTTTATCCTTTTGATCTTTAATTCATAAAATTAGCAAAAATCTAACCTTTCATTGAAGGAAAAGAATTGAAAGTGGGGGTAAAATCACATTATGAAATAAATGTTTTTCTCCAAAACATGTTGGCCACAATTATTGGCACCCCTAGAATTTTTTATGAGTAAAATATCTCTGAAGTATATTCCTATTCATATTTATATTTTTTAGCGCGCCAGGGTGATCATGAACATGAAATTGTCCAGCCATGACTTCAAGTTATAAACATGAGGAAACACAAAGGCCATTCCCTTAATCATTCATCACAATGAGAAAAACCAAAGAATAAAGTTCTGATGTGCAGCAAAAGATTTTTGAGCTTCACAAAATAGAAAGTGGCTGTAAGAAAATAGCTAAAGCATTGAAAATCCCCACTTCCACTATCAGGGCAATAATTAAGAAGTTCCAATCAACTAAAGATGTTACAAATCTGCCTGGAAGAGGACGTGTGCCTAAATCGTCCTAATGCGCGGTGAGGAGGAAAGTTTGAGTGGACAAAGACTCTCCAAGGATCACAGCTGGAGAATTGCAGAGATTAGTTGAGTCTTGAGTCTCAGAAACCCTAAAAAAAATTATCAAACAGCACCTACATCCCCACAAGTTGTTTGGGAGTGTTTCAAGAAAAATCCTCTGCTCTCATCCAGAAACAATCTCCAGCACATTCAGTTGTCAGACAAGACTGGAACTTCAAACAGGACCGGCTTCTATGGTCAGATGAAACTAAAAAAAGAGCTTTTTGGCAGCAAACCCACCAGATGGGTTTGGTGCACACATGGATAAAAAGTACACCATGCCCACGGTTAAATATACTGCTGGATCTTTAATGTTCTGGGCTTATTTTTCTGCTGGAGGTCCTGGACATCTTGTTCAGATACATGGTATCATGGATTCTATCAAATACCAACAGATAAAAAATCAAAACCTGACCGCTTCTGCTAGAAATCCAATAATGGGCCGTGGTTGGATCTTCCATCAGGACAATGATCCAAAACAAACATCAAAACCAACACAAAAATGTGTCACTGAGCACAAAATGAAGCTTCTGCCATGGTCGTCCCAGTTCCCTGACCTGAGCCCTAAAGAAAATGAGTGGGGTGAACTGAAGAGAAGAAGCACCAACATGGAGCTGGGAATCTGAAGGATCTGTAGAGATTCTGCATGAAGGAATGGTCTCTGATCTCTTGTCAGGTGTTCTCCAAACTCATCAGGCATTATAGGTGAAGACTCAGAACTGTTATCTTGGCAAAAGGAGTTAATTATTGAATAAAAGGGTGCCAATAATTGTGGCCAACGTGTTTTGGAGAAAAACATTTATTTCATAATGTGATTTTCCCCCCACTTTCAATTCTTTTCCTTCAATGAAAGGTTATAATTTTGCTAATTTTATGAATTAAAGATAAAAACGATAAACAATGCAGATTTATTTTTTACAGTCATCTTAGATCATTTTTATCAAGGGTGCCAATAATTCTGACCACAACTGTACATGTCAACTTATTCTACTAACCCAAACCCTAACACCTAACCTAACAGTCTACTAATACTCTATCCCCGGGTTTCAAGGACAAAGCTTAAGCCTAGTCCCAGACTAAAATGCATGTTTGAGTTGTTTTAGCTGAAAGCAACTTGCCCTGACATATCTTAAAATATCTCAAGATGCACACCAGTAATGTTTTAATCTAAGGATTGTTTACTAAAGCTACTTAAATGTTCTAATTGAGCCCTAATCTTGGCTTACCCTAAGCCCTGTCTGTGAAACCAGGCCTTTGAGAGTTAGTTGACTTGTAGTTGCAAAGTTACTTATAGTTAGTCTAAACTGGACCATCGAAATAAAGTGTAACCAAAAACCAAAACACAAAAGGGAATAAAAACTAATAACAATAGTCAAAGGTACATGATTTTGTTATGTATTAAGTCAGACCTTATGTTTCAGCTGTTCATGTTAGCACACGCTCAACAGTACTTTATCCATTCGTTTTACAAGTGCTTTAAAGTTTATTTGAAAGACTGCTGTCCCTAAACTGAAAAAGGTGCATAAAAGCTTTTGTTAATGAGCATCTGCGATGAAGCTTTTATGAGTGCCACAACAGCACTGATCATAAACACGTCATTCCTCAAGGAGTTCTGTCACGACCACGGCAGCATTCAAGCCTTCCAGACTGCCTTCAGAACAAATCAGCTGCGTTCCAAATAATCGATGCACTTTGCACAATGGAAACTTCACAGTTGAACAATAAGACAGTGCTTTCTGACAATGAGTCCACTCTCACCGTCTCCATCCTGTTCTTTATTTCCACTTCTGTAACACTGAACTCATCACGGACGCATAAAGCTTGTCAGAAGATATAACAGTTAAGGTTCATCAAAGTAAATCGACATTCACCACAATGCCAAATCACAAATGTTGAACTGAAAATGTGTCTGGGTTATGGTGAGGCCAGAGACTCAGATCAGTGCTTTTCATCTTAATCAGCCAAACCAAGGATTTCAAAGTTTTTAATAAAAAACTTAAACCCTATTATTTACAATATTAATTACTACTATACATGGCGCATGTTCATATATGTCATCCGAGCTGCACTTATACTCTGTAGCACATTTAAGAAAAATGGCAAGGAAATAAAAATGAAGCGATGTCTACCTTTACAGTTGAGCAGGAAGTAGTCCATGCTGGGACTGAAGATGCCACTGACATACCCGCAGTTGCCAATAAAATCACAGGACAGACAGCGGCGGTTGAAGGTGCCCACTGTGTCTGCGCTGGAACAACCATAGACACATTATCACTGTCAGCGAGAACTAGCCTGAGACAGAATAAACCAAACTTCACACGGCACAAGAATTGAATATATATGTGCCGTATGTACCTGTAGAGATGTCTTCTTTTAGGGTCATCTTCAGTACTGAGGAAATATCTGTTCAAACAAAAAATACAATTTCACAGCATAGTCCATATAACACTATCTATACAAAGAAGCTATACGCTTGTGAAAAAGAAGTACACTTTTGCATACTTTTAAAAACAGTACTTATCATGGAAATAATATATTTTAAAATAATATTGTAAAATGATAATTGCATGTTATTGCAAATAAATAAAATGTATTACAGTTGAAATTTATGTTAAATACAATTAGCTGAACTTTATAGCGCTTTTTGACCCACTTTAGTAGGATTTAATACATTATTTCATAATTACTTGTCTTTGAAATATGGTCAAAGTGTACTGCCGAATGTACTGACAAGCATTTGTAGTAAACTAAAATATACTTTCTAAAATATAATTTCTACTGAAACTTACGGAGACCCTAAAGGGACATGGTGATGGAAAAAAATATGAGATGAGAGAAATTATGTCAACACTTTTGCGTTTGCATTCATTTTTGCATTCATTTGCAAAACTTTTGAGATTTTTGCAAGCAAACTTCTTTATGAGCAAGCTTGTACTATTCTAAACGATGTCTGAAACTTTGTATAAGCTGCACTTCTAGTGTTTACTGTCACTTTATGATTAATCACTTGTTGTATTCCTTATTTGTAAGTCGCTTTGGATAAAAGCGTCTACTAAATGAATAAATGTAATGTAAATGTAAACGCAAAGTTTCTCAGAGGAATGCAAAAATTTTGAAATATATTTCTTTTCCACCACCATGTCCCTTTCGGGCTCTGTAGAAACCTATTTGTCATGTATTTAAATATATTTGTAATTACACATTTGTAATGTTTAAAATATATGTACATTTAAAATCTATTAAAGGGGGACCTATTATACAAAATTCACACAGCCCTGAGTGAGAAGCAGAGTCTGCCATTTCCGTATCCTCGCTGTATAGCAGCTGGAGTTTTACAATGTCTGCGCCAAAGATACATTACAAATGTTGTGTTTTGGGATGTACCAATTCAAGAGTCTCCATAGACTAGTCACTGAGGACATCGTGGTTAAATTTAAGTTTTGAAGGATATGTCCCGAAGAAAGTAGATAAAGTCTTGTACGTTTGTGCCAATCATTTTACGCCGAACTGCTTCACAAATGAGGGTGTGTTCAGCGCTGGATTTTCACAAAGGTTGGGAAAGATGGGTCAATACCAACACTTCATGCTAAAACTTCATATCCATAACTGATACTGCCCTCACCTGCTATCAGAATTATCGTAAACAAGAGTTTCCTAGTTAAAAATTGCACATGAATGCCCCTTCTGACATTTTTGGTGCGTGAGATTGTCCTGTTTTGTTGTTGCCGGTATGCCAAAGCATGAGTTCTTGAAACTCCACACTCTGGGGACTGGAGACTTATTTTACATCTTGTAAAAAGGGGCATAATAGGTCCCCTTTTAACTTTAAATGTAATATTGAATAACACACTACAGTTAAAATTATAATCAAGTACTTTACATGTGCTTTACTATGTTAGTCAACGCATTAAGCGTATTTCTTAAAAGCACAGCAAAAGATTATGTACTGTAAAACTTTTAATTTGATATTGTTACAAAGTACACTTTTTAAAATGTACTCAAGTGTGTTTAAGAAACATAGTCATGAAAGTGTTCTCTTTTTAAGTACACTTAAGTGGCCTTTATTTTCATTTGTACATCCAATACAATTAAGTGCATGTCTTTTTCACAAGGGTAGATACTTATATATCTTATATACCATGGTACTTAACGATTACTATATATCCCATAATATATACACGGTAGTCCAGGGTACTTAAAGAATTCCATTCTTAATGACTAATGAATCATTGATGTTCAGTTTGTGGTGCTGGTGGATTCGCTCACATTAATTGGCTTTCCTCATCATATGCCAGAACCTGCGTGACGTCCCAGTCTCCTGATGTGATGGACTGCAGAGTATCTGTGCTGCTGTTGGGCTTCATGAAGAAAACAAATTAAACAGACATCAGTCATACTGAATGGAACTCAGGATTGTGAATAATAAAATATTATTAATGTGCTGTCATTAAAAATAGAGACAGAACATGTCTGAAGAAATTAAGCAATTAATCAATTAAATGCTGTTGACTGTAAAAACGTGATCAGTTGGCTCAAAAATATCACAAAACCAACCGCCTTGAGCAAATGAAGAAACTTGTTTGAATTAAAGGGGTCATGACATGAGAAATCAAATTTGCCTTGATCTTTTGACATATAAGAGGTCTTTGTACCATTACAGTTTTTCACAATTGCTATAAAAGACATATTTCTTGAAACCTTCACCTATTTTCTCACAACGTTAAACACAAAACTAAATCTTCAAACTACATTCACAAAACCCCTGACTCTTCTGGCAAAACCAAACAATCGGCTCAAAACCATTTCACCAGTACTCAAAATCAAACAAAGCTTACACACAGCCAGTCAATATATAAACACTACAGATCATTCATTAGACACTACATAAAAAGGAGAACACAGCATCCAGAGCATCTAGTTAGAGAAAAATGTATACTGTATACAGTAGCCTAAACAATTTGCAATTACGTAAAAAAAGTATAGTAATCGCATCTAAGTAAGATGAATATAATGTCGGCAGGCAAAGGAAAAAACCCTCTGATGTGCTTCCTCGTCATCCTCTTCCTCCTCGTCCACTACCTCTTACACATACTCTTCCTCCTCTCACTCTCAGATTGTTTCCATCTATGTTGGTATCAATATTCAGTTCTCTTTGCCACCTGTGCACTCTCAGCTGGCTTATATTTTGTACATTTGGTTTGATCACATCATTAGAAACAAGTGTGAACAATTTTGAGCCGTTGTGAGTAAACGATGACAACTATGTTGTAGTTGTTTTAACTTTTGCCTCCTGTGTTTACTGTTTTGCAACACAAGTGCATCACAATGCAAAATCTGTTTTACACCGATTCTTGAGATAAGGGACAAAACATGTTTTAGAAGTTAGTTTTTATTATTTAATAACACATTATTTTTAAACTGATATATTTGTAGACAAAGGTCTCTGCTAATGAACCATGTAAGGGAACAGGTTTTTCTGAAAATGTTTTTTTCTAAAAATGTACTCACTTTAGAATTTGTGTCAACTCCGTCAGATGCATTAAAAAGCATGCTATTTTAATTTGATCCATCCAACAACAGTGTAACATCTTCAATTATGTAATAATGGTGTTCAGTAAAGGAGCCAAGTGAAAAAATAAATTCTCTAATTTTTTTCTTTGGTTAGGGTTATTATGAACAATCCAGTTCCTAAATTCCTTAATTCTCTACCCTCCTTTTTTAATATTAAACATATATAAAGTTGACAAATACTAATGGAGTTGACAAATACTGTTGACAAAGGTCCAGCTGGTGCCAAATATACAATTTATGTAAATAGAATCATGAAACAACATTAGAAGAATTTCCCATATGCAAAAAACAAAACAAAAAACACATTAAATCACATTATAGCACTTGTCAACCATCAGACATAAAACCTGACAGAGTTTACATCTGACGGAGTTGACTAAACTGAATATTTTTCCACCTTAACCACATGTTGTACAGTGGAGAAGTTTTGTTTTCTTTCTCAGTTGTGTCTGCCTTAATAAACATAAAAAATGCCAAGATTTATCCCACAACTATTTACAGAAACTATTACACCGGGATGACGGAGTTGACATGTTAAAGCTGTGACCGCAGAGACTTCAACATTGTTTGTATAATATAAAAAAAAAAAATATATATATATATATATATATATATATATATATATATAAAATAAAACTTCCAGGACTATGTGCCCTACTGTGAGATCCACAATGAGCAGGATAAAAGAAAGGGGTCCTCAGAGATGACGATGACCATGACATTGCCTGATTTATTCAGAAATATAAAAAATTCTGACAGAGTTGACACAAAGTGAGGACACAACTTTTATAGGCATTTTTTATGGAAAATATAATTCAAGATTTACTTTTTGTATTGTTTGATATATTACAGATCTCTGCCTTTCAATTTAAATGTATATTTTTGAATTTGTTGCATTTTTAAACACTTTGTTTGGTAATTTTACATTGTGACCTCATGCTGAGGACAGGTTAAATTACATGTATTTTCCAAGTATAGAGCATGTATTTAAAATAATACTAACAAAATTATTTAAAAATAAAAGCAATGAATGTCCTGAGTATCCAGATTTCCTTTAAATGTAACTTTTTAAGTATTTTTATTTTGATGAATTTGTTTAGAGAGAGAATGTGTTTAGTGTTTTGCAAAGAGAGTGCATGAGATTAGCAAATGATGTCTAACTGCCTGAACTTGTTTACTGTTTTGCAGAAAGAGCAATTTATTCAACAAATAGTTTTAGGCCTTTTAGAATTTGGTTCAGAGAATGAGGTTTAGTCTCTTAGCAATTGAGAAAAACAGTAAAACATCCTGCAAGTTTCAGAGCTTAAAATGTCCTCCTCATTATGAACAAAGCATTTATTTAATCAAGCTCCAAAAAACAATTTGTTTGGATACTGAGGGATTTGTGATGTCATAGGCAAATACATTTGCATATTCCTGCCTCCAGAGCATGATACTGACAAATAGTTTTACATCATCGCACCATAGGCCCCGCCCACTGGAGTTCAGTCGATTAACATCGCTGACACTTGCCTACACCGGATGTGAGCGTCGCTTCGTGTCAAAAGCAAATAAAACCCATTATAATAACTGAAGCTGTCTACACTGGATACAGTATACAGATCAAAAAGTTTGAAAAGCCTGCTTTAACACACGTTGCTGAAGTTTGTACCTGTGAGATAGACATGGAGATGTGGAAGAACTTCCCTCGTCCTCCCTGTGGGATTGCTCTGGTAAAGAACAGCTTCAGACCGTCTTTAGAGAACAGCGGCTCTTCGTTCTGTTGGAGAAATGTAACTCTAAATTATCATTTCCGTCACACCAGCACCATTACTACTGTCATCATGGTGATGTCCTCCTCCCATGGTAGTGTTTCGTCATTTGGTTTGCTCTGTGGAGATTCATAATTACTGAATTATAATACCTGCAGGAGCACTAGAGAATGCGTCCGCAGCACAAAGCGGTCGTATTTCTCCAAGCAACACCAAAAATATTAAAACCGTAACAACATATATTAGAATGTGAATTATTATGATGATGCAGCGCATATGTAATAGTGGGTCTGAGCCCTCAGGCCTATTTCTGCAGGAGACACACAATCTTTTATTCATGTTATTGCAAAACATTTCATGCGGCCACTTTCTCCCTCTGGTAAAAAACAGACATGAAAAACTAATCAGGAAAAACAATATCAGCTCAAGCACGATACTGTGGGGAATATGATAAGACAAACAACATCAAACGTTCCTGACTATTCAAAGCTGTTATCGTTGACAAACACTGACATGGCACATCCCATCATTTTTTTGCCCTTGTCTAGGCGGAGGAAGTTAATGCTCACCTGTCTGTGCAGCCACCCCTCACTTTCATCCTCATGTTTCTGAAACAAAACAAAACAAACAAATCACATGGCAAGATTGCAGTGAAATATTACAAGAGTTCAGAATCTAGTTTCTGGCTCATTCAGTCCAATTCAATGAAAACTGTGATCATTTTTTTTTTCTTAATGAAACAAAATAATACCGCAGTTGAGTAAGAACTCTTACTAGCATTCGACAATACAGTGACCTGGTGACCTCCTGCGATTAAAGCGCTGTTCATGTGAATGCATGTTGTTGGTTAAAAATAATAATAAAAAAATCAACCTACGCTTGTGAAATGGTCGCTTCATTGTACTGCAGATTTTCACATTCCTTGTAATGTGTGAATTGGACTTTACATTGGACTTTGGTAAATACTTCAAAAACCCAGGCATACCTTAGTGCAGACACCCGTTGTAGCCACACAGAGGGTCAGGATGGAGATATTCTGGGCTCGGTTCAACCAGTTTACAGCCAGTTTGGTACTTGTGGCCCACTTCACCATAGTCACATAGTATTCGCTGTAATATACACAAGAAATAAGCAGCAATGTCTTCTGGCAGAAAGGCTATATCCATTCACTGACCTGGACCGAATCTTTCAAAGGTTTTCGCAGAATTCAAATTCCCATCGTTCGGTGTATATTTATTGAATATTATGGTTAATTTGATGATATTTTCAGCTCAAAATGTATCATATATGAGTATCATATTGGTTACAGGCTGATATTTTTTGCTCATTTCCTCCATTTCTAAATTTAGATTACCTTTGCCATCATCTAATGCTCTCTTGAAGTTTATATTTAAAAACACTAAGTATTGTTAAATAATAATTAATTATAATACTTATATTATAAATACAGTACATTTATTATTTACATATTAATCTTTAGCAAGACTCAAAATGAATATCCATTTTTAATAATTGTGCCTTAAGGTGACAATCAATTCAGTTGACATTAAAATTCAGCTACAAGTGAATTTATTAGTGCTGTCAAATCGAATAATCGCAATTAATCGCATATAACTAATATATTAATCGCATCTATCTAATGTATGTGAATGATATATTTATGAATGATATATAATTGTTAAGGAAGGCTGGAAGTGAAAAACACCTTATATATATATAGGTGTGCATAATTATTGACCATATTTTCTTTTATAGATAAAATGAGCCAAAAAAGAGATTTAACTCAGACTGAAAAGTCAAAAACGATTAAATGCTCATGAGAAGGATACAACACTAATGCAATACTAGAAATTGCAAAGTTAACGCATGACCATTGGACAGCAAAACATTCATTGGGTCAGCAGGGTCAGACAAAAACAGGTGGAAAAGAAAAGACACGTGTTAACTGCAAAAGAATTAAGAATTAAGGTGAAGAATTAAGTGTGCAACCATCAGGAACCCTTTAGTATCCAGCGCCACCATTATCCAGAACTGCAACCTACCTGGAGTCTCTAGAAATGTAAAGTGTCAGGATCTCAGAGACTTAGATTAGGTAAAGAATCCTAAAAAATGATCCCCACATAATAAGAATCACAAGCTGAAGTGTTGTGAAATACATGAAGACTGTTTTTTTATTGGCTTTATAGACAGACAGATTGAGAGTGACTCTTGAAGGACCAGCACCACATCCTCTTGTACCACTGTCTGAAGAATTTATCTTCCAGAATCTGGCAGTAAGGTGTGGGAGATCATTTTTAGTCCATCTCCTATCCTGATAAGTCCGTCTTGCAGAGATGGACTAAAAAATGATCTTCCAAAACTTGCTGCCAGACTCTGGAAGATAAATTCTTTTTTGGCTCATTTTATCTGTAAAAGAAAACCTGCCTAACAATTATGCACACCTGAATATAAGGCGTTTTTCACTTCCAGCATTCATGAACAATTATATATCACTTATAAATGATTAAATACACAATTAATAGTAGTTATTAAGTAGTTATTATCTGTGTGGAATTTTGTTCACTCGCAAATCTTTTGCGTTCTCTCACAAAAGTATTGCATTGAAATGTAGTTTTTCCTCCCACCTCATATTATTTCCATCATAAAAGTATTGCTACTGAAAGCAAAGGTTTTCCACGGAACGCCAAAGTTTCGAGACAATGAGAGCATTTTGTGACAGACTCAATTTTTTTCTCAACAACATGTCCCTCTAGACGCTGTGTATTTAATACATTCTACTGTAAATTTCCCCATAATGAGCATTTGGAACATAAATGAGTGCACAAGCAGTCCGCCCACCCTATTCTTTGGTCCTCTGGTCTTCTCATCTCAATAGTGTGCAGTGGACCATTGAGATTCACCACATACAGAGAAATGATGGGGTTTTCCTCCCCTGCCTGGAAGAAAAACGTTCAAGCATAACTCATTATCATCTTCACCACTATCCTCATGTTTACAGTCATGCACAGTCTTTACCTTAGGGTAATGGTATTGTCTCGCCGTAGGGTAGACAGAGCCAGTGAACATGGGGATCTCCATTTTGGGCACCATCGTGTCGTTGATGGTCGCGTATGCCAGCCTGGCCCCATCCGGAGACCACCAGTGCGCGATGTGGGACTTAAAGATCTCCGCTGCACAAGAAAGATTCAGGAGTTTCTCTCAGTCATATTTCACTGTGGTTCAATCACTCGAATAATTGCAGGAATAGTAAAGAGTAATCATCCATGACACAGCGTCTCTCAGGTCTCATTCCAGCTACGTCCACACACACACACACACACACACACACACACACACACACACACAGATTTCCCATCTTTATTCGGATACAGTCGATGCACCTGGCGCGGTTAAGAGCATTTCTCCGTAACCACCTGTTTCTATATGAATCTTTGCTTCCCTTACACAGAGGCTGCCAGGAAGGTTCTGGCCCATAAATCACGGGGCGGACTGTAATCTCAGCGGGGCCGGAGAGAGAGAGTGTGTCGGCCCTCTCCATCAAGTGCCCCTTCTCTTCTACAATCTCAGGGAAAAAAGCAATTTCTGGACTTCACCAAAGGCTGCGGAAATAGGGTCTGACCCCTCTTCCTGTGCTCGAATGGGCAGGAAGTCGCATGTTCAGCACAGTTGTGCTCACTTCATCACCTGCAGAGAGAGTGAGTGAACAAATCTGTTCAGAGAGCTAATGTTGACATCTGAGGATTTTGACAGTTATTTATAGTTAGCCTGTTTTTATATTTCCATTTCTGTTTTCAATTTTATTTTGAATGAATAAATTAGATTAATATGATTTTTTTTTTACAGAAATGTATACTTTTATTCAGCAAGGACGCATTGAATACATTAAAAGTGACAGTAAAACGTTTACATTGTTACAAAATAAAAATTGTTTCAAATAATGCTGCTCTTTTGAATTTTCTATTCATCAAAGACTATATCATAGTTTTCGAAGATATTAAGCACAACTGTTTTCAATATTGATAGTAATGATAATGTAATAATATATAAAATTAATAATAATAATAATAATAATAATAATAATAATATGTTTCTTAAGCTCCAAATCAGCATAATAGAATGATTTCTGAAGGATCATGTGACACTGAAGACTGGAGTAATGATGCTAAAAAATCAGCTTTGTCATCACAGGAATTAATTACATTTTAAATTAGATTAAAATAGAAAACAGTTATTTTGAATTGTAATATTTCACAATAGTTTTTACTGTATTTTTGATCAAATAAATGCAGAAGCTGTTTTCAAAAACATTCATATAAAATAATATTTATTAATATATTAATGTTATTAATATAAAATAATGTTATTTATATATATTTATATGTATTAATAATACAATAATATTGATAATTTAGAATTTGCAGTTTTGAACAACATTGTTTTCTATATGTTTACCATGGAAATGTTTTGAATTAAATTAGCTTTTGAGTTTTGTTGTAAATCTGATTTTGAATCTGAAGTAAATCTGATTTTCATAATAAATTCATGTACAATTACATGAATACAGTGTACAAATTTAAAAGGCTTACATTAGTGTAACAGCACTCTTTGTTCTTGACATTTTTTATACAGTGTTGGTATAAGTTGTGTATTTCCAAACTACTTTCATTTGTATTAGACATTTGGGAAATATTATATTTGTTTTAATATTACATATATTAAATATTAAATTTATATTATATACTACTGTATGTTTGAGACACAAGACTCTCCTCTGCTCATTTCATCTGTGCTTTATTGTTGGCTTATTCCAAAACCTTAAAAAATGTTGCCTTTCAAGTCAGTAAGAAGGCTGCTCAGAGGTAAGAATCCTCCTCACAGCACATCCGGATCCATTTTTCCTTATCATCCTGGCTAATGAGATGCCTCCATTTTGTTGGCCTTTGAACACAGCATAGATGTATGCTTTAATGTTAATGATATCCCACAATCCTGTGTGTTTTAAGTCTTCTGGGTCCCTATACAATAGCTTTGAAAATTAAATCTTGAACATTTCGATTGACATTTTTGGGTGAACTAGCCCTTTAATGCTACTGAGGACAATAGCTGCATTAGTTTAGAGTTGCAATAACATATTTTAATGCCTACAGAGCATGATGCGGATGTTTTAGAGGAAGTGCTTGTGAGTATCATGGGAACTTCACAATGAATCTGATCATTAAAGAGATGCTGACCCGTGGATGAACCAAAGCAAGCCTGCCGCAGACATCTCTGTACAAAACAGCAAAAACGACTCTCATTAGACATAAGATGTCAGAAACCCAACAAACACATCTCTCTCTCATTCCTGTTTTCTGTGTGTCTCTCTGTGCCCTTTATTCTGCCGAGCACACGCTCACACTCTCAGTAGAGAGCCAGGAAGCTTGTTGGGCTGTTGATTGCTCACACAGGGAGGTTTAATGGCAGAGCTGAATGACGGCTGAAACAGTAGTGTGTGTTTTGAGAGCTGGAGGACAGTAAAGTTGTGTCTAGCACACACACAGTCCTCTTACACTTGTCCTTCTTTAATAAGAGGACACAGCTGTAGCTGAATGAGCTGAAACTTTACTGTTCAGACTGAGCATTTCCATAATCTTTTCTTCATTCTAAAAACCAACAAAACCCGGTAAACATTTAACATGCCCTTGTGTACAGGCTGTTCCAAATAGGGCCAAAAGCTAAGCAGAATAACACATGATTCATGGACAAGGCAATTCCGCAATGCATTGTGAAACTTTCTATCACAATTTTTACACACAGATGTGACATTTTTTTTTTTTTTTTTTTTCAAGTTTAAAGTTTATATCTTGCAATTTTTTTTCTTGCAATTCCAAGCTTATAATTTGCAACTCTTTGTTGCAAATTGTGAGTTAACATCTCACGATTCTGACAATTTTTTTTTCTTCCAAAATTACATAATTCATAACACAATTCAGGCTTTCTCAGAGTTGCAAATTTATAACACACAGTTCTGACTTTATTTCAAGTTCATTTTTGAGCTTATATCTCAAAATTGCAAGATGTAAAATCCAAATCACAAGATATAAATACGGAATTGCAATAAATAAAAAAAACAGAATTATGAGATTTTTTTTTTTTTTTTTTTAATTCTGTGGCAGGCAGGCTTCCATAAAAAGTAATTGATTAGTTTTGGTTAATCTCTATACATATTTGCTAAAAGTATCAAGCCATTAGCATGCTAATATCAGGCATGTGAGTCACTAAAATAGGTTCAATGAGCTTCTGCTCATGAAATGCAACAAAGGAAACTGAGGGCTTAAATACACAGGGAGGGTAATCAGCTGAACAGAAACAGGTGTGTGGAACTAATTAACAACCAAGGAGACTATACGGCGAACACAGGCAGGCAAAACAGGGACAGAACCAGGGGCGGTTTCTTCATTAGGGTGATACGGCAACGCACCACCAAAGTGCGAAAGGGACAGATTTTTTTCAATCACATTCAACCACAGTGTTACGCTAGCCGTCACTGCTCTAAGACTGTTTGTTCTGCCTCTGGTCTGGCTATAGTGCAATCAGTGTCAAGTCACATTCTGTGGAGTACCGCCTCTTTTTGGGCGATTTCACTATGGCCGAGAATTGCCCAAAGTACTCTCATAGACTTCCATTCAAATAATTTTTTTTTCGAACTGCAGGGACTGCAATGAAATCTCTATGGGTTCCGGGAGGGCTAGCACTAACGTTCTTTCGTCATCATACAGTACGTAACCTTAACTCGTGCAGCGATTGTTGGGAACAAACATATCTCTATTAATAATCTTTAAGCTGAAGTGACATACAGTAATTTCCTCAGTGCAAAACTTACATTTCACAGACATATTCTCCATCTCTAAATGTTAGAAAGTCAAGCAAATATTTCCATTTATTTGCCTTATGCAAGCACAAACTTCTGTGAATGAGCGCCGCCGCGTGCATGCGCGCCAAACAGACGGAGCGCAATAGAATATAGGAGCGCAATAATTCTGACTAAAATATACATTTTGCTGAAATATTTGTTGTTGTTGGCGAACATAAATGTGCCATATGTAGAATTTCAAACCTACAACTACGCTAAGTGTTTTTTATGACAGCAGTAACTGTAAAGTGACTATTGTAGGGTATCAAAATAGCCTAATAATTAGTCGGCACTTTTGTTTTTATTTATTTTCATTTTTAGTTTAGTGAATTTAACTTATTTTGTTTTTAGATTGTAGTGTTACAATGTTAGAATGTAGGCCTAATGTGATTTGTCCCCTTTTTTGCACATAATATTACAAAGATTACATGGTTACATTCACATGTTTGTTTTCATAACCTTCAATATGAACAATGTTTGCAGGACAATATTGGGCAGGATGTGAAAAAAAAAAAAAAAATTCAAATAGAAAAATGTACAAAATACTGAGATTATATGTCGCCATACAGCCCAAAAATACAGAGATATGATTTTTTGGCCATATCGCCCAGCCCTACATTATGGCATGCTTTAAATGCTGAATTTTCCATGTTTTAGCTAAGCAGTAATGATACATTATTATATCACTTGTTAAATGGTTATTTAACAATTACATTCAGTCCTGCATTTCTAATTCGGTTTGTTTGTTCAGCTCAAAATACCCCACAGATCATTTATTATAGCTTGTCAAATTTGCCCCTATTTGGGTGTGAGCAAAAACAGACCGTTTTTGTGTGTGTCCCTTTAAATCCAAATAAGCTCCTGCTCCCGGCCCCCTTTCCAGAAGAGGGTGGAGCTTTAACAGCTCGCGCTTCGGTTGCTCAACAACAACAAAGCTGGAGAATCTCACGCAGCCAAAATGACAATCGTCAGTAACAGTGTTCAGCCTTACATTGTTCAAACCGGAGTCGGACACTGATGGAGAGACTCAGGAAGAAGTTACAACTTTTAGAATGAAACTGCACATTTCTAAATGGTTAGTGGATAAATTTATGTAGTTGCTGTGGAGTTGATTCAACTCATCGACTAGCATGTGCCGTCATGTTAATCTTTTTTGCAAATCCAGTGTTGAATTGACCCCCGTTTGTGAAGCAGTCTGGCGTAAAATGATGACATGGTAACAACACTCTACTACAACAACTCTTCCTCTTCTCTAAAGCAGCCCAACATGGCCTCACCCCCTTTGTTGCATGTTCTCAGGGTTTATGTAAATTTTGTGGTTTGTGATGTCACCAACCCGGGAAAAGCTCATTGTAGTCCCTACCAGCCGTTTGTTTTAGTCCTTAAAAAGTGATTTCTGTAAAAGAAAATATCTCCCTTTGCATTGAACTTTGAGCATCGTAACTTTGCAGATGTTGTTTATGCTCAAACAGCAACATTACACACTAACTAAAGTTAAAAAAGTGAAAAGGACCCCTTTAAAGGGAAAACAATTTTTTCATCAATTCACTATGCTTTTTTCTTTTTGGGTGTGAATATTCCTCATAAAGACCTGTGTGTAGACAATAAACAGGAAAGCAACTAACTATGTTTTAAAGGGGTCCTATTATGCCCTTTTATGATGTCTTGATTTTGTTGGGGTGTACTGGAATAGGTTTTCATGCTTGATTGTTTAAAAAACGCATTATTTTTCACATATTTTACATTATTGCACCACCTCTCTTCCCAGTCTGTCTCAAACGCTGTTGAGTTCTTGTTTCGATTAATCCCCTCCTTCCGAAATACGAAATCTGCTCTGATTGCTTAGCTGGCCCAGTGGTGAACCGCTTAAAGCGTGTTCAGAAAATGTCACGCCCATTACCATAACCACAAGTTTCATCTGCTCAGGTATTAACAATGGCATCAATTTTGCCATACCTATTCGAGCCTGATTCAGACCCTGAGAATGAACAAGAGGATCGTGCAGAACCTTTGCAAGCACTGATTTTAAGTTGTAAGTGGTAAGTTCCTAAGGATCCTAAGTTTAAGTGGTAAGTTCCTAAGGATTGGTGAACAGTCTTACAAAGGCGAGAGTCCCGTAGCTAAACACTACATCAACACTGTAATGTTAGCCAGCAGGCTAACGGAGCCAAACAGCTTTGCCCTTTGTTTACATCGTAGCAACAACATAAAACTTATAATTGGAACTGTTAACAGACAACACAACAACAAATAATAAAACATAAGTGGGAACTGTTCTGTCTTTCAGAAGAAGCTTTTGTGCGTAGCCGGCATTGTACTCTCTTAGGTTCTGGAAGCTGTCCTCCATAAAATGTGCAGCACACAGATAAACGTTGGGGTTATAATGCTCAGGAACAGTGTTAAAAATAAATGTTAACCACCATTTTCTAAGTTCGTCTGCCTTAGGAAGGCCAAACAAAGGGGTTTTGGAACCGGGGTGGAAACAGTGACATTGTGACTTCACAAGATCCAGAAGAAGCGTGTTGTAGTCCCAAGATTGTTGTAGTTCTTGAAAAGTTCTTGTTTTCTTTTAAAGACAGTATCGCCCTTTGGAGTGGACTTATGCTCCGCCTTATGCTCAAACAGCAACATTACACGCTAACTAAAGTTGAAAAAAATGAAAAAGCATAATAGGACCCCTTTAAAGCTGCTACCACTGACACACACTTTAGTTGTGTGTAAGTTCTCACATTTGCTTGCCCGAATATACTCAGGCAATCTACAAATAGAGAACATGTGTTATAACATGTCCTTTTTAGAGTCCTTATCTGCCATTTCTGCTTCACATTGATCATACTGCACCAATGAGAGATCAAACAAACAGCACATTTCTAAGATTCTCATTTAAATTCAAATAAGCCCTAACAAACATGACTTTACCATTGTTCATCACCTTCACTGGATTCATCAGGGTAATAACAGGCTTCTAACAAACCATTAGCAACTTAATTAGCTGGAGTTCATTGAGAAGATAATTCAATGAGGGTGAAGGTCTGTAGAGGTCTGATCAGCTCCGCTAGCACATGCTAACACAATCACTCAACTAAAGCCATTTGTCATTACGAACACAACTGCATGTTATTGCAGCAGTTTTAACAGTGTTCTTCCACTACATAACAACTTGCATCCTGCCAAAAATGGATGTGCATAATCAAAACTAGTATGTAGGTTTCTAACAATTAATTTACCAATCAATGATCACTGTAAAGCAGGGGTGGGGAACGTTGATCCTGGAGGGCCATTGTCCTGCAGAGTTTAGCTCCAACCCTAATTAAACACACCTGAAGCTAATCAAGGTCTTCAGGATTACTAAAGTTACAGGCAGGTGAGGGTTTTTTTCAGGGTTGGAGCTAAACTCTGCAGGACATTGGCCCTCCAGGATCAACGTTCCCCACCCCTGCTGTAAAGGAAGCATTTTATGGTTATATACCAATTATGTTGGTTTAGGGTCATGCCCACCTGACACCAATTGCAGTAGATGTGTTTCTCAGGGGACCCTTGCAAAAACAAAACAAAACAAAATGGGCATTCCTGTACCTCAAACCAGTGATATTTTAGTATTATTTATATACTATTCTATTAATATTTTGAATTAGTTGTTATTTTTATATTTTCATATTTCATTTTCATTTGAGTTAAAATGTTAGTAATTTTATGAGCTTTGTCGTCTTAATTAGTTTTTGATTTGAATATTTTCTGTTTTATTTTTTAATTTATTTTAATTTTAGTTTAGTAATTTTAGTACAAATATATTTTATTTTAGTTAGTTGCCAAAGCAACATTTCTAAATTTCATTTTTTAACTATAAGTGTTTCATCTAATATTTATATTTTATTTCAGATTTCTTTCAATCAACAATATATATATATATATATATATATATATATTAGTTTTGTTTAATTTTTGTTTAACAATAAAAACTAACTCAGAATGGTATTAAAGTTGGCATGAAATGAAAGTTGTGATAGTTTTTTTTTTTACCCCCTATTACATATATCCAACTGAAACAGCTTCTTGAACAAGAAAAAATGTAGGGTGGGACTTGATATTGTCCATCGGGAATTGATTGGATGGTTTGCTATTGTTGTGATCTCATGTGAGTGACAGGTTGTCCCGCCCTCGCGCCATTAAACATCATCAGAGAAGAGAAGAGATGTTGCTGCCAGGGGTAGGGGAAGTTATTTTTTACAATATTCCACTTTTGATTTCATGTTGACTTTAACAATGCCAAAGTCATGGGTTTGATTCTCATTATGGACTGAATTACTCACCTGTTGTTTGAAAAAAGAAAAAACACCTTCTATTCAGTAAACCTGACTGAATTTAGACAATTTATATGTGCTGTGAGGTTAGGCTTCTGTTTTGTGTATTAATGAATTACCATTTCACTGTAAATGTGCTTCTCTTGATGAAAATTAAATAAAACCATTTAATAATTTATAGTAGTTATCAAAAAAAAAAAAAAAAAAATTTCCCTATTTTTTTTTTCCAACTGTGTCACGTCAGAAATACAAAGCACTCCTGCTGTTGCTGTCGAACAGGAGCACTTACGCTGTCAGTGTGAACTCATGCTCAGTTTTAACACAAGAACAGCATCAAGACTTCTTTTGTGCAGAATACTGATAGAGCATCAGAGTAGTGTTATGTCACCCAGTCGCAAATTGAAGGGTGTTGTCAGAGGACTGGTCATTTTTGTGGACTCCTAAAACTATGTGACTATGCTCCCTTGTGATATGTGTAATACTGAAAACAGTGCTCAGTATTTTTTAAGGACTCTTTGATGAACAGAAGTTCAAAACAACAGCGTTCATTTGAAGTAGAAATCGTTTGTAACATCATAAATGTCTTTGCTGCCTCTTCTGACCAATTTAATGTGTTTAACATTGCTAAATAAAAAGTATTAAGACAGGTACATGTTATTAAGAAAAGGGGTGTATATGAAACACCGAAACTCATGGAAACAGAAATGACAGTTTCCTTTCTCACTGCAAACAATACAAGTCAGTTTAGTAGCTCACTTCAGCAGGGGGCAGTAGAGAGCCTTAGTAAGAGATTGCAGTCTAAAACGCTGCAATGACACTTCAGGATGTGACTGCACACAAAACACACACACGCTTTAATCAGATTAATGATCTGGGGATGGCGGGGTACATGGGTAACTGATGAAACTAGTTATCAGAAAAACAAGAAGCTGCATATCCTCAAAACCAGCCCCTGAGATTACTGAATGGGATGCAAGTCAGATGACAAAAGAGATGATCTTAAAGTACATTAATCATTAATAAAAATCACTTTATTTCAGCTATAAGCATCGCAGACTGTTCCATCCAAAACACATGGTCATATGAGGACAGCCAAATGAAACACTGCCAGCGGTTGAGAGCGAAACCATTGATTTGGTCAGAAAGTTTGGCTTTCTTAACCATAGAATGCATGAACCAAAAAAACACTACTACACAAATGCATAAGGCGGTCAAAATGACCCGTATTGGAATGAAAGTCGTAGTTAATAGTTTATATGTGTCCCCTATACTAAAGTGTTACCCACCTTTCTAAGTGTAACTTTTGGGCAGAGTTTGCACCTCTTCCTTTGTTTGGGCCTGCCCTTTCCTGTAGCCTTTCTCTACTCATATATACTGCATCTGAAACCACATACTGTCTAAATATGAATGAGCAGTATGAATAAAGTATCATAAAGCATGAATGTGTGTATGAATGCAGTCAGAATGTACTACATCCGCTTCCATGTTGGCATTGTTGTGAGCTATAGAGTGAGTTGTGTCGTTTCCCTGCCATTCACAACTCCTCTGTCATTATCTATGGATAGTAAAGTGTCTATTGGATGTGAACTTCAGAATCATGGCAGAAGTAGTAGGTCATCCCGGTGCTTTTTTTTGCCTACTGTTTTTTGAATACTCTGAATTCAGACATACTACTCATTTCACATACTGTTTTTCACCTACCAGTGATATATGCTTATTCAAACATGGGTTTGGTATCTGAGGAAAATTCTTGGCTCAGAGCAAAAAAAGTCACAATAGATTTTTATGTAATCCGTAAACATTCAAGAAAAAAATATTATTTACAAAAATGTATTGAATTTGACCCCTTTCATGCATTCTAGGGTTAATAAACATGTCCACTGCCTTAGAGTGAGCAGCATTTTCAATTAATTCTCTATGGGAGCTGAATAGCAGGCTTGTATAAGGGATTGTGGGATTGACAGTAGTGCAGAGCAAGTAGTGAGAGCGTCAAGTCGAAGACTGCTGAATTTCATGTAAATGGACGACGAGAAGTGCTGGGTGGCAGCATATCGCTGTGAGGTGTAGGGAGGTCTGTCATAAGCATTTCAAAATCTGTCAGCACCGCCAGATTCAGTGCTTAAAAATCACATCATTAAGGAAAGTGACCCTATTAAGCCCACCTAAATCCTAACGTTTACATGTTTCTGACAGATATCTGAAAACTTCTTCAATAAGGTAAATATTAAATGGAGGCTGAATCATCTAAATACATGTTTTGTCAAACTGACAAAAATAAGTTTACGGAAAGGTTCATTGTGTTCTTAGCTTAGTGGGCTTATTAGGGACTACATGTTGTCATTAAAGCAGCTCCTTCAAAACCCACTTAAGAAAATCAATTTAAATACTGGATTATAAATACAAAAAGATTAAATCATTTGTTTTCATTTTGTGTGGCTGGCAACAGTTTTTATAAATTTATAAATTATAAATGTCGTGCACTAGCTGCAGATACTTACAAAATCCATCCTTTCAAATACAGAAGATTTGTTTAAAAAACATCATGTTCTCTTCCTGAGTGTTTGTTCAGAGATGGTCTTATAATTGGGAGATACGAGGGTCCGTGGCTCTACCATTAGGGAAAGCGTAACGGCTAACTTGGATCATGTGTGCCTTGATAACCAATTACATTACAGCCTTGATGTCACTGAATTTCGTTCAAATTTCGTTCAGAGTACGATAGTCAATCACTGTTTGCGGATACCATAGAAATGAATGAGAAGTGCTGTCAACTGAATCATACCTGTCACAAAATTGTCCGTGACTTTTCTTAATGAAAATGAATGTTTATAAGCTAACATGTTAAATATTAGCGGATGGGTTGTCGATTCATTAAAGGGGTGGTTCATTGCGATTTCACTTTTTTAACTTTAGTTAGTGTGTAATGTTGCTGCTTGAGCATATCTGCCAATCTGCAAAGTTACAGCGCTGAAAGTTCAATGCAAATGGAGATATTGTCTTTTAAAGAATTCTCTGTTTAAGGACTACAACAAATGGCTGATAGGGACTACAACGAGCCTCTTTCCGGGCTGGTGACATCACTAACCCTAGAATTTACATAAACCCTGCCCCCGAGAACACGCAACAAAGGGGGTGAGGCCATGTGACTGCATTACAGTACGTAACACAAATGCAATAGCATATCATAAAAGCAAGATGACAAAATGACAAGTTATAACTGTAATTAAACTAAACTATACCTGTTCTATCTTCATGCAGCATATATTCTCTGACTCTGTAGGATCTTACAACAGTTCGCACACGAGCGATTTATAGATTATCATGACAGAATATGCTAATCAATGACTTTAAGATAGTTAACTCCACATCAGCTACATAAATTCATCAACTAATCATTCAGAAGCGTCCTGACATGTTGTCACTTCTTCATGAGTCTCTCCATCATTGTCCGACTCTGTTTTGAACATAAAAGGCTGAACAGTTTCTGACATTTTCAGTGAGTCTGCGTGAGGTAATGTGAGGCGCTGCTGAGTGCTAACACGAGCTTCTGAAACTCCACCCCTTTTGAGAGCAGCAGCTCATTTGCATTTAAAGGGACACACACAAAAACGGAGCGTTTTTGCTCACCTTCAAAAAGTGACAAATTTAACATGCTATAAAAAATGATGTGTAGGGTATTTTAGGCTAAAACTTCACATACACACTCTAGGGACATCAGAGACTTATTTTACATCTTGTAAAAGTGGCATTATATGACCCCTTTAAATGATAAGCCATTTTCCCATAAAAGCAGTTTATTCAGCATAGCGAAGCTTCTCCTCTATTGACATCCATTAAAAAAAAAAAAACAAAAAAAAAAAAAAAAAAAACAGCCTCTGGTCTACTTCCCTGTGTGCCACAGCATTAGCAGGCGCTTTTTTTTTTTTTTTTTGCTAACCTTGCAGGCTTGCCTTCAAGTGGCTACTGTTTCCCTTTGTCTCCATAGTTTCCCTGGTTAGTTACCATGACGACTAACCACCTTTACCTGTTTCTTGTTAGCCTCTTGTTACCCAGTGCATTTATACCCTTGTGTTTCAGTTTGTCGGTTGCTGTCTTTACACATCAATGTAAAGCTGTTGCGTCTCCTGTCTTCCCTATGTCATCATGTTTGGATAATTGCTATCGGCTCCCTGTTTGGATTATCTTAGTGTTTGTGTGTTCATGGAATAAAGACTGTCTGCTAAAAGATCCTCACCTCTCCTCATACCTGCCACACCCGTGACACACGTTTGATTTATACAACAGTTCATTCTGGTTCTTGATTCTGATTGGCTAAGAGCCTTTTCCAGACATGCGATATTCTGCCAGTATCACCACGGGAACCGTTTTACCGTTTGTATCACTCTGCTTGCAGAATTACAGAGAGTGTCATGGCAGATGAGCAAACCCATCATCATTTTACAAATTCTACTGTTGTTGTGTCATGGAATGTAGTTATTTAGACCTCAAATATGCAACTTATACATAAACATAGCGCCTATTTGACAATTTGTTTAGATGTTTTCAGAGATGTGAGCTCCAGGCCGTCAAGCGGCCGTTTAGCGCTCATGTATCACACCATCTTGGCCAGTACTTTGGGAATTTGCCACTGGCTCTTATGTAGATAGTGTTTAAACATGAAGTATAATTAATTTTGGGTATATCGAACAGGCATTCTTTGGTCTTATTAATCTATTACTTGTTCCAGAGCAAATCAGTTTGGCTAGGGGCAAAGTTAAGTTTCAGAACTTTATATTTTTATTTAACTGAAATCCTGTACTATAACTAGCACTGCTTTTGTACTTTTGACTGAACTATTTGCTTGTTTATTTCCTATTGTACTAACTTATACTTTTAGCGTGTGATATTGCTAACGATATCAAAACTTAAACGGATCAAGGGATTTGGGTCACATTTTATATTAGGTGTGATAAAAAATGTATATGTACAATGTACTTAAACATGTAAAACATTTTTTTGTAAACGTGTATGTACAAAATAAGTGCATTGTACCAAATGATTAATTTAAATGTTAGTACACAGACACTTAATATAAAGTGGGACCACGAATTTATGATCCCAAATAAGTCAAGAACTAAACATTTGAATAGATCCCTAATGTTTTCTGCCTTTTTTATATTTCTCTATAAAATAAGAAGCAGGCTTATTTACACTTTCATTAATGAAGTCTGCAAAAAGGATAGCAGTTACAAAGTGGACCCTTCTGAATCATTCTGGGCACCCTTCTGAATCATAAAATGGTAAATTGGACATCCTATGATCTTGCAAACATGCAGAAACGAATATCGCATGAAGTTTGCCTTACTGTGAGTTTCTTGCAGGGTTCATTTCATGATCTTCATTAGAGCAGACGTGGTCTGCCACGGCAAGAACTACATGCGGTTCACTGATTATCCAGGGGTAATTAAAACTCAGCATTGATTATGCAGACTGATTGAGGTAATTAATATCCTCTCGGCAAAGTGATGAACTACTCTAAGAAAGCATACTTACTCACAACAATGCAACAATCTACATTCTTGATCTCCAAATTACAGAGAGGAGATTGTGTAGGGGTGAGGTTGATTAGAACACTTTCCTCATAATAACTTTCAGCCACTTTCAAATCACATTAAGTAAATGAACACTGTGGATCGTTCAACTTTAATGCAACTCCATACAGCTAGAGGAATTAAACTGCTCTTGTAATGATGGATATTGGTTGTTTTAGCTTTTTTGGGTTGGCATGGGTAATCTGAATTAACATACATTAACCTTTTCCTAAGCACATCAGAGAACTCCATATGTAGAAGGGTCCAGCAGGCATAAACTTCATCGCCAATGAACGCGCAGCCACCTGTTCTCCTCAACACGCAGAACAGACTCCAAATTTATATTGAACAGCCTCAGACTGCACCAAAGGTTGAGGATTCATTAATCATTCAGACGATCTGCGGATTAACTCAATGGCTGTAAACCATTCACATGAACAATGACTGACCATAAACCCATGGACAGGAAGTTAAGGACAGAGAGGCATCCATGGGGCAAATGTAAACTTGAACCAACAGGTTGGATCATAACCAGAATATGTGAGTTTTATGGATCTCAATTCTTGCCTTAAAGTGCCTCTATGCATTTTTGGATATGATGAACAGATTTAATTTAGGCTTTTATTTTTTATTTGTATTTATTTATTTTTTGATCAATTGAATCGGGGATTCACCCTTACCCCTTTTCCACCAGAATGGTTCAGGATCTGGAGCCAGAGCCTGTTCTCGGCCAGGCGAACTGGAGCCTGTTGCGAACCAGCTGCGTGTTTCTACAGACTTGAGGAATGAACAGTGACATAACACTGTTACATATTGTTTACCTGACTATAACCTGTCCGAAATCAAACGCAGTGTGTGTCCCAGTGTTTGTGCAGGCGGTGTGTTCACAGCTTGCATGAACTCCTGGTACTCTCATCCGTCCTTTTTGGAGATACAGTATATTGAAAATGAAACCGCTAATTCATTCGATCTATCGCATGCTGGGTCTCTCACGCACACAGTTTTATACACTCTATATTGACAAAAGTATTGGGACAACCCTCAAAATCATTGAATTCAGGTGTTCCAATCACTTTCATGGCCACATGTGTATAAAATCAAGCACCTAGACATGCAGACTGCTTCTACAAACATTTGTGAAAGAATGGGTCGCTCTCAGGAGCTCAGTGAATTCAAGCGTGGTACCGTGATAGGTTTCCACCTGTGCAATAAGTCCTTTTGTGAAATTTCCTCACTACTAAATATTCCATGGTCAACTGTTAGTGGTATCATAACAAAGTGGAAGCAATTGGGAACAACAGCAACTCAGCCACGAAGTGGTAGGCCATGTAAAATCACAGAGCAGGGTCAGTCACCAACTTTCTGCAGAGTCAATAGCTACAGACCTCCAAACTTTGTGTGGCCTTCAGATTAGCTCAAGAACAGTGCATAGAGAGCTTCATGGAATAGGTTTCCATAGCCGAGCAGCTGCATCCAAGCCTTACATCACCAAGTGCAATTCAAAGCACTGGATGCAGTGGTGTAAAGCACGCCGCCAGTGGACTCTAGAGCAGTGGAGATGTGTTCTCTGGAGTGACAAATCACACTTCTCTGTCTGGCAATCCGATGGACGAGTCTGGGTTTGGCGGTTGCCAGGAGAACGGTACTTGCCTGACTGCATTGTGCCAAGTGTAAAGTTTGGTGGAGGGGGGATTATGGTGTGGGGTTGTTTTTCAGGGTTTGGGCTTGGCCCCTTAGTTCCAGTGAAAGGAACTCTTAATCTTCAGCACACCAAGACATTTTGGACAATTTCATGCTCCCAACTTTGTGGGAACATTTTGGGGATGGCCCCTTCCTGTTCCAACATGACTGTGCACCAGAGCACAAAGCAAGGTCCATAAAGACATGGATGAGTGAATTTGGTGTGGAGGAACTTGACTGGCCTGCACAGAGTCCTGACCTCAACCCGATAGAACACCTTTGGGATGAATTAGAGCAGAGACTGACAGCCAGGCCTTCTTGTCCAACATCAGTGCCTGACCTCACAAATACGTTTCTAGAAGAATGATCAAAAATTCCCATAAACACACTCCTAAACCTTGTGGAAAGCCTTCCTAGAGTTGAAGCTGTTATAGCTACAAAGGGTGGGCCAACTCCATATTAAATCCTACGGATTAAGAATGGGATATCATTAAAGTTGTACAGGCAGATGTCCCAAAATTTTTGGCAATATAGTGTATATAAATCTAAAGAGCAGTGTAGTGCAACATTATTACATTGCTCAACGAGACTGCCACAGACAGTGACAGCTTTTCTCCTCCTCCCGCTCCCTGGCTCCATTCGAGACCAGCAAGTTTTTAGGGCCAGAGCTGAACCAGTCTTTCCGGCCCGGAACCCTCTTTTCTGCAGTGGTAATGCATGGAATGGTTCAAGAACAGACACAGGCAGGGAACTGGCACTGGAACTGTGTCAGTGGAAAAGGGGTACCTGAAGGCTGTTTAGGGTTGCCAAGCAACTTTAACTACATTAATGTAGAATTCAAATGACGTCACATCCAATCAGAATAAGTTAAAACTATATGTTTTAATGAATGCATGTCCTGCAAAATTAATATGTAAAAAATAAAGAATACAAATATGGTAGATAAATAATAGAGAGATAAAGCATACATACTGTAAACCGAAGCAGAGAGATTGAGATCAGGAGCATCAGAAATAGGCCGGGATGAGTCTTTGCTCTCTTTAATACATTCAACCCTTTCAATAAATAATAAGTGTCAATTTTGAGACCTTCCACGCCTCATAAGCTCTTGGCAAGGGCCAGTCGCTGCAATATGAGATTAAAGTTTAAATGGGAGACTCACATCACACGTGGAGAAAATCCACAACGACAGAGTCCTGTCAAAGGTGGTGGTGCATTCTGGGAGATTCTGGGCTATTGATTGTTCTTTCTTTGATTCTTTGACAATGCACAGAAAACTATCTATCACCATTGAAGGGCGAGAGAGGACCAGGCCTGGGAAAGACCACTGCAGCTCATTTAGTTTTGTTGTTTCTGTTTATTTTGTGATTATGCTTTACGTGGACGGTTACCGCTTCCTTCTTCCCTGAACTTGAACTTTGCGACATTGGTGCCGAAACCTGGGAGAAACACACTGTCAAGAGCCCTCACTGCTGAAAAGAATAGTAGTGACGAAGAGGTTGGGCAGCACGGGGGACTGGTGACCGACAATGTCTGCTCAATGCGTTGGTGCTGGAGCAATGGATCAGGGGGCGGAGACGCTCGCTGACATCCATGAGGGGACAGAGGAGTCACCACTGTTCACCGGAGGCCAGGGCCTGCTGCCGCCCTCCATGATGGGGAGGACCAGGCAGAGTGAGGGAATGGGGCTCATTGCCAGGCCAGGCCCAAAGCTGTAGGAGCCGTTGTTGTCCACCAAGGGACAGAGGAGTTGGAGGCCATCCACCGAGGGGTGTCACATGGGAACGCAAATGAGGGTCTCTTAACTAGTTGAAGACCGAGCGGCACTGTGTTTGGGGAACCGTACCAAGAATTTTTTTTTTCCTTTTCCTCTCTCACCTCTGTCCCTCCTCATCCTTCCATTTCCTTTCTCTCGTCTCATCTATCTATACTCGGGGTGTTTTAGGCGATATTAAAATGTGACAAGATTTCTCGTTGAGAGAAAAGCTGTCTCGCTATATTGCATTGACGGAGCGTGAGGGTGAAATTAGCATAGAATATGCCACCACTACGTGTACATTACATTGCCTCCACATTACATTTACATTGTCGTTTTGCCTTTTTTATAGAAATAAAAACTATTTAATTCAGTTGGATAATGGTCGCTTCAATTGTAAACTATTGTAAACGTCTCACACAGTGCACCAGGAATCACAGTTCACTGATCATGTGACGAGAGTAAAGCGAGATGACTGACAAGACCATGGCAGAGGATTCGTTGCACAACAGAGCCTAAAAGCGTCTGCTAACTGTAGAATGTGCGCTCAGCACCGCCGCTCCCTATTCACAAAGTATGTGCTATCGCAAATTCGAAAATGCAAGCTCCCTGATGCGTGCAAATTAGGCTACATACAATAGCCTGTCTCCAAATATCAAAACCAAACCAATCTTAGGCTGGGCTGTGTAGTTGTAACCACCAAAAAGGCTAAATTCACCTTAGTTGCCAAGGCTCAATAATAAGGGTTTTTCTGATGGTTTGGTCAGACCAGTACTTGTCCTGACAAAGCCTCATCTAGAGAATCACATTTAGTTTTGCAAGGCATAAAAACATATGTACATGTTTTATACAAATCTTTCATACCTTCATAGAGCCAGTCGCTTAGGCCGTTGAAAATCACACCCTCTTTCCCAGTAGAAACAAGACGGATGGATCTGTTCTCCACAGTGGCCCGGTAGTAGATGTTATTCTCAAATATAAAAATCTAGAGAAATGGACAGAAACACAAACACACTGCAATCAAAATTTGATGGATAGGCCAAGAGGGTTTTACTGGTGATGACATTTACAGTGTTCATGGAGAACTTTAAAGGGGTTACAGTTTTTATTATTACTTTTTTTTTCCCCCTGAGGTCCATTTATAATGTTGGTAAGTTTACCATCTCTCTGACCCTTAGAAACAATCTAAGGAGTTTTTTTTTTTTTTTGCTGTTGTTGTTGATGTGCCTTTAAGAAATGTAACAGTTCTTTTTTTGCTCACACACAGACTGCAGGTTTGCTGTTGTGTCAAATATAGTTGTTAACTGCAAATTCAGTGTCTTTATTGTTATTATTAGGGGCCAAGCACCAAAGGTGCGTAGGCACCTGTTGTAATCGTTGGCATTCTTTTTAATTATTCTTCCGTTTCTTCTTCTTCTTCCTCTCTGGAAGTCTATGGCAGCCCATAGAACCGCTTGCGGGAAAGTTGTGAAATTTGGCACACAGATAGAGGACAGTCTGAACTGTTTCCATAGCAAATTTGGAGTCTCTAACTCAATTCCTGTAGCGCCACCAGCTGTCCAAATTTGCACTCATGTTTATGTTAATAACTTTTGAACCGTAAGGGTTAGAAACAAAAATCCTTTTTTCCTCTGATTCCTTGGGTCAAGACGAATCGATTGCACCTTATGACGTCATTTTCCGTCATGAAATTTTCTGAAAAACCTACTTTTTCGAACTCCTCCTAGGCCGTTAATCCGATTTTCACGAAAGTTGAACCAGATCATCTTCAGACCATGGTGACAAAAAGTTATGGAATTCAAGTTGATTTCTCAAAAGTTTTCGAAAAATACGCAAACGAATTTTACGTAGCGCTTGCAAAAATAGACGTAAGGCTGTATCTCTGCAACGCTTTATCATATTCAGACCAAACTTGGTACATATCATTCACAAGCATGACCTGAGTCATCATAAAGCGTTTCGGCGCAGCGCCACCTACTGGTCCGGAGATACGAAAAATGGCTATTTTTGCTTATAACTTCTGATGGTTTTGTCCAAAAATCATAACTTTGGTCTTGTTGGATTCGGGGCATCATGCCGAGTCGAATGATATCCAATTTTCCCATATCGGCCATTTTTACCGTCGGCCATTTTGAATTTTGTGCTAAAATGCTGTATTTTATGAACGCATTAGCGTATCGTTACGAAACTCGGTATGGGTCTTTGGCACCATGCCCTGACAGTACACAAAAAGTTTCAGCGCAGCGCCACCTTGTGGTCAAAAGTTATAACAAAATTTACACAAATGCTAATAACTTTTGACTGTATTAACCTATTGTAATGAAACTGGTCTCAATAGATTCCTTGGATCATGCCGAGAACACAGATACCAAATTTGCCATAGTCGGCTGAACTTCCTGTCCGCCATGTTTTTCTTTAAAAACATACTTTTTCGAACTCCTCCTAGACCGTTGCTCCGATTTTCACAAAAATCGAATCGTATCATCTCCAGATCATACTGCCAAAAAGTTATGGATTTCAAGTCGATTCATCAAACCGTTTACGTATACCGCAGCAACGAATTAGGCGCTTGATACCAAAATGACTCTTGAGGCTGCATCTCTGCAATGCTTTGACATATTGACACCAAACTTTGTGACTGTCATTGTCACCTCACTCTGACCATACCACATTAATTTGGTCACAGCGCCACCTATTGTTCGAAAGTGATAAACCAGTAAATCTTTATTATTAACTGTATTTATGATTTTTTCAGCTCTTTTCCTAAAATGATCTTAATAGGACTTTAATTGCTCCCCGTTGCAGATGGTCTGATGCTCACAGCCATGTTGGCTGGCTTGTTGTGCTTGGCCCTGATAATTGCTGCTTGCAGCTATATTTATTATTATTATTATTATTAAGTGTGCCACTCAATCTGTTGAGACCAGACTGAAATAATCATGTATCCTGTTCAAAATGTTGTTCTGACATCAGGATTCTTTGCAAGGATCCACAGGGCGACAGGTTTGGTGAACCTTTGTATATTTAAAGTGCCCCTATTATGGCATTTGAAAGGTGAAATTTTTGTTTTGGAAGTCCCCAACAACAGGTTTAAAAGCATGCAAGGTCAAAAAAACACTTTAATTGTCTTATAATATGCATTTATTTTTACCTTATTTGCTCAACGTCTCCCAAACGATTCGCTCAACGATTCATTTTGCCGAACCCATTGTTTTATGTTAGTGAACCTAGCCCACAGCTCAGTGGTAAACACACAAACAGTCATGGTATATGTGTTAGCCCAACGCAGAAACGTATTGATAAAGCACTGCAGTTGTACACCAACGTATTGCTCTATTCTTTATCATAACTCCCAAGTAATAACAATGAAAAACATTTGACACATTTCTAGACAATTGCGAGTGAACACATATTGCTGTTAGCCGGTTAGCTGGAGACCTACAAGCTGCGCGGAGCATACACAACACACACAGGCTAAATACGTATTGTGCATGCTACAGAGAATGTGGTGATTCTGGCTCGGAATTTGGACGCGGAGACGTCACTGACATGTTCGGACTGAACCGTTTCAGTCCAGTAACGTTACTATACTTAAGCCATTGAACTGAAACTCAGAACCGTGTGGACGTTAGACACTGGATTTTAGTCCTTGCTAATCGCATATTTGTCTAGAAGATTTTTATTTTTTATTTTTTTACTTAGAGGACATATAGGCTGTTTCTCAATTCCTAGAATGCAGAGAACGGACTTGCGTTCTCGTGGAGTCCGGTCTTGCCAGGCGACCTTGAAAGAATGAACTCGGAAGGACGCGAAGACACAGAACACATCCTTTTGAGAATTTAGATGTGCTGCGATCTTGTTGCTCAACTGACCGTCCCAGCATATAATAAGTAGTGGCTAATGCACAATAAATGAAACATAACATCACAAACAAATGTAATAACCTATTAAAAGACTTCTATCATATTATTCTAGACATTGTTTTCATATAATTTAATCTGTTTATTTTACAGCGTGTATTTATGAAAATGAGTAGCCTGTGTTACCTATGCTTTGTCAATGTTAAGATTATTTTTTTTATATGCCAATAAAAATACTGCAGGCTTTCTTCAGGTTATCACTTTATTAAAATTAAGCAAAACAAACGGACAGATGTTTACTTTGACGAGCCGTCACGTATTTGCGAGCTTGTAGCGGGAATCTTGTAAGGAACGGCCTGGGCGAAGGTATAATATGCATATGTCTTTTCAGAGCCCCTGTGAAGTTCACTCAGTTTTTAGAATTTAGTTTCAATTTTACTTTAGCTGCTCGTTTAATCTGACTCCAAATTCAAATGATTATTACTTTCAATTATTCGTTCATTATGGACTCGGTATCGCACAGGAAGTTACATCGGCCGAATATGTACTTCCACAATCACAAACACGCCACATCTGATTCTTAGACAGAGGATGCATGGTAAATATCTACCTTTAAGTCGGTTGCGCTATGCTCACTCGTAACAAAAAGCATAGTTTTGTATATTTACGAAAACTGCAACTTACTAAGTCAGTGATAGACAGAAATCGAAAAGGTCTCAAATGATGTGCCCCATGCTCCATTCATTGAGCCTTCCCGTATGACCTATCCTGGACACTGATTTGCGATAATACCAAACTCGCAATAATCTACTATAAAATAATGATTTAAGAATAATGCAGAATAAATCAAGAATAACATTTATTTTTCAGGTAAAAATGTATCATGCCAATTACATAGTTAGACAATTAGAAGCCAATTCAAATAATAAACACATAACATTAATTGCTCAAAGATGCATACATGAGTGAGGAGAGTTTGGGCAAGGCGGTGTCCTATTTCTTTGAGATCTTCTCTCCAGATGAGTTTTATTGCTTTATTGCAGGGCGCTTGTTCTCAGCTTTTGTCTTAGCAGGAAAATCGAGTCTTACAATCTCATAAGTGAGAACGAGAACTTTAAAGCTTGCAGGCTTCCGTTCGTCGACCGCCCGCAGCATCTTCTGGGACTTTTAACGGTTCAATTCTCTCAAGTCTGCATTCGATGCATCCTCGATATCAAGAACACATCCGGGTACTTTCATGTGTCCTCTGTTCTTGCGTTCTTGAGTATTGGAATTGAACTTCGACGGTTGATGATGGCAGAGCGAAAACACAAGGACGCAAGATCGCTGAAGAACGCATATTGAGAAACAGTCATAGACTTGTGCTGTTTCAGTTGATTTGCACATCAGAACAGGTGAGTCTTTTTGTTTGGGGGCAGTTTCTTTGTTTACTTAAAAACTTAACTAATTTAAATTATTTTCTCTGTGAGAATTATAATTACATTCTTTCCTACAAAACAGTCAGTCTGTCAAACGTGGCAACAATTATTAATCGTACTTACAGGTTGTGATTCGGAGGAGGAAGAAGCTGGTCCAAATAAACTGGGGACTGACCCATCCTTCAATAACAACCGGCCTGCGAATCCCTCGTTGAACGCATTAGGTTGAAGAAGCAGTCGTCAGTAAAATGACAGGAACACACAGCACAAGGTTCGGGTTTCAAGTTTTCCCTGGCGTCTGCGTGCGCAATAAGTGGGCGGGCAATATGCTAATGTTTCGTTGTGACGTCAACAAAACGGCTTAAGATTCGTTTTACAGACGACTCGTTTAATTGATTCAGAGTCGACTCTTACTTTTGAGAGACAATAACTTAATATACGGTGCACTTTCAGATTTAAAACTTTGCAGGATGTTTTCATTCACTTAGAGCTATGTGACACACTACATGAAGGGTAATTTTCAAAAATCCATAATAGGGGCACTTTAAATGTGAGTACTTCTGCTTTTTGTGACTAATCGTATTTAATCTTGCTTTCAAGTTGGCAGGCCAAGTTTTTGATAACCCAACAGGCATTTTTATGTACGTCACAAAGTTTTTGTGTCGTTTTTGCATTTCAATAAATGGTTTTCAGTTCTAAAAAATTACTGTATGCATTCAAACTACAGTTTGACAGAGAGCTCATGCAGATTCAATGGTGTATTTTCATGTAACTCTGTAACTCGCAGGCCTTTACACAAACTGCCTTTTTTTTTTTTTTTTGGAGGGTCAGTATCCAAGCTAAGATCATCCCTAGAGCATTCAGAAGAATCACTTAGTGGCTCAATTTATGAAACTACCTCCAAAGCACCATCTTTAAAATAACCTTTGCACTCAGAAATGAAAAGAAACACAACTCCATGCTTAAGATCACAGAAAAAGGTCCTGAGGGAAGATAACAGGACATTTTGACATTTTAAAAGGAAAACCTTCCAGAAGCGAACACTCCTTGAGCAGACCAAAACGAAGAGCATTCAAACTTGTTTAAAATTTTGGACCAGCAGCTAGAATGATTATAATGAATGTAGAGTTTTTAAATGTTGACAACATTTAAAAATGATTCAATGTATTTTAACCAAATTAAAATTGATGGAAAATCTAAATAAATTAATAATGATCTGAATGAAATCTCATTTTACTTGGACTTATAGCAATAATTGAATTTATTTACTATTATTTATTTATTTATTTATTGACAAATCAACTTTTGTTGTATATCTCTTCACACTAAACTATTCAAACAGGAATAGTTTACTCTGAAAAGGTCAGGTAAATTTGTGTTTCAGACATACTTTTTCAGTGTTGCCTGAATCGAACATGTCAGTGTTTAGCTTGCACAACCTCTGTAAAAATTAAAGAGCAAATTGCTCAATGTTTTTCATCTAACCCAACAGTCCTATGAGAAATCTATATTCCCAGATAGGAATGACTGTGATTGCAGTATTGTATTTTTTCCCCTAGTGCTTCTCATTTTCTTTGACCTTCATCGAATACTGTAATTAAAGCTAATTTTCTTGTTGTGCTTCCAGGTGAAACTTCATTAAGAATTTAGATCTTTTCGCTAATGTTATGGCTAAAATATCAGTCCGTGGTTCCAGTACTGCAGTCAATTCATTCATTTATCCCCTAATGATACAAATATATATCATATATTAAGTTTAGTTTATTTCAGTGGGTTTCATTTTGCATCAATCACATGTGGTATTTTGGGACTGCAACTACTAATACGCTACAAAGAAAGATTTGAGAGGCTGTTCCACAACACTCAAAACCCTAATAAAAGACATTTATTTAGGGTTAATGTAGTAAACTGACCTCTAATGCCAATTAACAATAACCATAGACATGCAGACTTTTAATGCCTTCTAGCAATGCTTTATACCTTATTAAATTTATTTTAAGAAGAGAAAATTGTTAGAGTGGCTAGGAAAATCTGGCACCTGGACCAGGTCAATACTCTTGAATTTATTACATTGCCATCAGTATGTGTGGGTGCTTGTAAACCCACCGTTGGCTGCAGAAAGGGGTCTATGTCCTATAAAATTTTTACGTGTTATGAATTCATTTTTTTTTTTTTTTATATCATGTTTGCAAAAATACATACTGTTGCAAGCTGACCCAACTCAAATCAATGGAAACAGAGTCCTTGTGGTCCAATTTCATCATGCACATCTTGATGCTGTTTTTATATGATGTTTTACTGGGAGTTCATGTACTGCACTGAATGTGAGGGGTGTTGATAACATATCAGAAAGACTATTGACAGTGGACTAGCTCAGGAGAAGCATTGATTTGTAGTCTCTCTTAAACACACCACAGCCACTTCAGACAGCACTGGATGACATATAATGATATATTCAGGCATGTTTGAGGAACAGTAAACAAAGAAAAATCAGAGTATCTACATACGGGAATGAAACTTTTCAATGCATATTTAAACAATTTAAAACCAAATATGTGTCAAAAGGGGATTTCTGAGTTTCATGCATGCTTAATTGTATTGAATGTGTGCTTGTAATGTAATGTGTGTGTATATACATACAGTTGTGGTCAGAATTATTGGCACCCTTGGTAAATATGATCAAAGATGACTATAAAAATAAATCTGCATTGTTTATCCTTTTGATCTTTAATTCATAAAATTAGCAAAAATCTAACCTTTCATTGAAGGAAAATAATTGAAAGTGGGGGGGAAATCACATTATGAAATAAATGTTTTTCCTCCAAAACATGTTGGCCACAATTATTGGCACCCCTAGAATTTTTTATGAGTAAAATATCTCTGAAGTATATTCCCATGAATATTTACATTTTTAGCGCACCAGGGTGATCATGAACATGAAATTGTCCAGCCATGACTTCAAGTTCCACAGGAGTATAAACATGAGGAAACACAAAGGCCAAATTCCCTTAATCATTCATCACAATGAGAAAAACCAAAGAATATAGTTCAGATGTGCAGCAAAAGATTGTTGAGCTTCACAAAATAGAAAGTGGCTGTAAGAAAATAGCTAAAGCATTGAAAATCCCCACTTCCACTATCAGGGCAATAATTAAGAAGTTCCAATCAACTAAAGATGTTACAAATCTGCCTGGAAGAGGACGTGTGTCTAAATCGTCCTAATGCGCGGTGAGGAGGAAAGTTTGAGTGGACAAAGACTCTCCAAGGATCACAGCTGGAGAATTGCAGAGATTAGTTAAGTCTTGAGTCTCAGAAACCCTAAAAAAAATTATCAAACAGCACCTACATCCCCACAAGTTGTTTGGGAGGGTTTCAAGAAAAATCCTCTGCTCTCATCCAGAAACAATCTCCAGCACATTCAGTTGTCAGACAAGACTGGAACTTCAAACAGGACCGGCTTCTATGGTCAGATGAAACTAAAAAAAGAGCTTTTTGGCAGCAAACCCACCAGATGGGTTTGGTGCACACATGGATAAAAAGTACCTCATGCCCACGGTTAAATATACTGCTGGATCTTTAATGTTCTGGGCTTATTTTTCTGCTGGATGTCCTGGACATCTTGTTCAGATACATGGTATCATGCATTCTATCAAATACCAACAGATAAAAAATCAAAACCTGACCGCTTCTGCTAGAAATCCAATAATGGGCCATGGTTGGATCTTCCATCAGGACAATGATCCAAAACAAACATCAAAACCAACACAAAAATGTGTCACTGAGCACAAAATGAAGCTTCTGCCATGGCCATCCCAGTCCCCTGACCTGAACCCTAAAGAAAATGAGTGGGGTGAACTGAAGAGAAGAAGCACCAACATGGAGCTGGGAATCTGAAGGATCTGTAGAGATTCTGCATGAAGGAATGGTCTCTGATCTCTTGTCAATTGTTCTCCAAACTCATCAGGCATTATAGGTGAAGACTCAGAGCTGTTATCTTGGCAAAAGGAGTTTGCAAAAATTATTGAATAAAAGGGTGCCAATAATTGTGACCAACATGTTTTGGAGAAAAACATTTATTTTATAATGTGATTTTCCCCCCACTTTCAATTCTTTTCCTTCAATGAAAGGTTATAATTTTGCTAATTTTATGAATTAAAGATCAAAAGGATAAACAATGCAGATTTATTTTTACAGTCATCTTAGATCATTTTCATCAAGGGTGCCAATAATTCTGACCACAACTGTATATATATATATATTAGGGGTGACCCTGAATAGTCGACGATTCGAAGCTTCGATAGGAGGAGCCTGATTCGACTACCAATCTCACAGTCGAATCTCCGCAGAGGTGTTATGAAACGAGATATGGGGGCGCTCAATATCTGATTTTACATAGATGTACCGGTTCTCTCCCAATAAGTTAATATACAGCCTATTATGTTAATGCTGTAAATAAAAATGTGAAAAGAAAGAAGCTTTTAATAAATATTTTTAATGTGCGTGAATAAATCCAACCACCCCTGTGACAGATTTAAGTTTCACTTCCATGATCCGTGACCGACAGAGGAGCATCTTGGCGGCAGGGATTAAATCTTTAACAATGTCTGGGATAAGAAAATCTAAAGTGTAGAATTGGATGCACTTTGAAATATGATGATCCAAAAAACGTATGATGCAAGTTGTGCCAACAGCTCATGTCCTACCGCTCAACAACGACAAACACTGCGGCGCGCTTCTGCCGGCCAACGTTAACGAGCTGTATGACTATAGCGCGCTATTTGAAAAGACTCAAACGGACATAGACAGATCGCGTGAAAGACTGGATTTCTCTCTCTCTCTCAATCAGGTAGGGTACAAGTGATTTCAAAACATTTCAGCCGGTTCTAATTTGATTTTTGGATGCTGTGAATGTTTAGCTAAAAAGACTGCCACTCCAGTTTAGTCTCTGCAGTTAAAAAGACAAAGTTATGGCTATACTTTCGTTATTTTATAATTTCTTTAATTTTAATTTATTTATTGATCACTCTGGGTTATCTAATTTAACTCTTTGTGGCTTGTGTTTTGAATATATGTTCCCCTGCACTTCAGGCATTTTGCAGTTGTGACTTGATTATGACTATTTCATTTTTTTAATTAGGCTATTTTTATTTATTAGAACGGTATATTCTGTTCTAATTCAATTCTGTAAATTAATTTTTGATTGTTTTTTGGTGCATCGATGTTGCGCTGTAGATTAGTTAAAGCTTGCTCGCACATGCAATTTAGCAGATTTTATTTGATTTGTCGACATGTGAAATGCATATCTATCTGCAGTGTGGCCTTTCTGCAGTTATTTATATAGTTATTTGAAGGTTTATTGATCCAAAATGTTTTTATTCATTTTCTTCTATATCTTTGTGTGGCGTTCTGTACATCGTGGCTGTGAATGTTTATCCACATTGCCTTTCATTTGTTTAAAAATGATAAAATAATTGTCAGTGTCGTCTATCACTTGACAGGCAGTGTGGTCGCTTTATTAGAAAGTTGGTTCTCTGTGTTGTGTGTGAGAAAATAAAAGTTGTCTTAAGCTGCGGGTATAGCCCTTACTTCATTTTCCTTGTCCCGCTCCATCTCGTGCACAGTTGAGCGTGCGAGCCCTTCAAAGTCCGTACGCACTATCTAGTGGACTGCTGTTTTTCAAGATTTAACGATCTGACGTTATTAAGTATGTCCCTCACTTTACACAAACAAAAACACAAAAAACACATAAAAAAAAACATAAACAAACAAAAACACACCAATTGAGTGCACACATACACTACATGACATTGCCTAGTAGGTAAGACTAGTGCGCGTGCATATTTAGAGTGTACGTTTTTACTGCGTGATTTAGGCCCCATTTACACTAGTGCGTTTTTGTTTTAAAACGCATAAGTTTGCTACGGTTACGCCTGTCGTTTACACTACCATGGCGTTTTTGAACCTCGAAAACTGAGATTTTCGAAAACGCTGCAGACCCCGTTTTAGGCCCCGTTTACACTAGTGAGTTTTCGTTTTAAAATGCATAAGTTTTGCTACGGTTACGCCTGTCGTTTACACTTCGCTGCCGTTTTCGAACCTCAAAAACTGAGACTTTTGAAAACGCTGCTGACCCCATTTTAGTTTGAAAACACTGGGGCTGCGTTTCAGTATAAACTGAGACTTTTGAAAATGATGGCGTGGCTGCCCACGTTCGCTCTGCGTACCCTTGATGACCGTGTAAATAATAACATGGAGACTGATCTGCAATTTTTGCTGGCTTTGTTGTAATTTTTAGCAGTTAAACTCTGCATTTTTTTTTAATACTGCAGCTGCCTACATGCGCAAGAGGCAGCTGTTTACACTTGTACGTGCATGCCCAGTGTGCATGAACAGTCATGTGACATGCGTTTTCGGCCGTGTAAAACGCTGTTTTAAAACAAAAACGCACTAGTGTAAACGGGGCCTTAGGGTATGTTTACAAGACAACAATAAGCTTAAAACAGAGAAGTTTTTCCTTTGAGTTTTCTGCGTACATACAACACCATTGTCAAAGCGATCCCCATTCACACGGATCCGCGAAAATGACTAAAAACTCTGTAATCTGCTGCCAAGCCATTAGATGGCGATGAAACACTATACACTGAGCATGTAATATGCATGTGCGTGATGTCATCGATTCCACAGATTCGTGTTTTTGTTGTTTACACGGAGACCATTTTTAAAAACTTGCACTTTGAAACCCGTTTTCAAAAGTTTGCATTTTCAGGCATCTAAAACGCCGTTGTCGTGTAAATGATCGCCCCAAAACGCATTAAAAGTTTTATGTTTTTAGTTGAAAACGGTGTCGTGTAAACGGCCCCTTAGTCTATCAAAATGCATTTAGAATGCCTCCAGGATTCAAAATAAGGGGCAAAAATGTCCCTGTATGTCTTTTATATTTATATAGTTTAATATAGTTAACCAATATTACATGACGAGCGCCAGTTTTCTCTAAATATCAGCATGATTACAAATGATATATTGATTTTATACAACGTACAGTTTAATAAACAAGCAGTTTATATTAAGTGACTTACATTTTAGGGTGTTTTCACACCTGAGTGTTTGTTTTGGAACCTGGTGTGTTTTCTCCCTTGGCTCAGTTCGTTTAGGCATATGAACACGGCAATCGCACTTGGACCCGCACCAAAACAATCGCTCCGAGATCACCTAAACGAGGTGGTCTCGGCCCAATTGCAAACGAACTCTAGGGCAGTTCGCTTGAAAGAAATCCGACCCAACGGACCAAAAGATATATTTCAGGAAATGTGTTATAAAAATGCTGCAGTGTTTGATTCTGTGTGTGAGCACATTAGTTACTGCAGTTAAAAACCAAAGAGCGCCTCTTCATCTTAAAACGTTGTGTAATCGCGCTTCTCCGTGCAAGAATGCTGTCCCCACGAAGCCTTGATTCCCGCTATAGCTGCATTATAACATTCATATAGTGTTTGCATGTGTCTCAACACAGTCTATTAGACAGCACTGGGAGATCCAGAGAGACCGCGCTTGAATTAGTATGAATGTAGTATAATTTAACAGCGGGAATGACGGCTACATTCGTACAGTGTTTGCGTGTGTCTCGACAGTAGGTACTAAACAAGCCACAACATGCTCATGAAGCGAACTTGTCAATCATTTTAATGGATGACGCAGAGGAAACTCTCTTACAATTTCTGTACCTGAAAATCTCCTGTTTAAGCCTACATAAAAAAACATGAAAAGCACTATTTATTTCATTTATATGTTTGTTCTGTTGTATTTATTTGTGCCATTACTTGTATTTTGATTATTTGTTCCTATTTTATTACTTACTGTTGACTTGTCTAACAATATTTAAAATTTAAGTGAGTTAATCTAGTAGCTTTTGGTGTCATAACCTTATTTATTAAGGTTACATGTATCAAAAACAATGAAAAAAAGAAAAAATTTTGGAAGTGCATGCCAAGTGAATTCGCAGCGCCTTCTCGACACTACGACAAGACGAAACTGAACTCTTCCAGTCTCGGCTACAACTACAGTGTTTGAGGGTGGGTCAAAGTAGACGCTGTTCGCGGGCAGCCAATTAAGACCGTAGGCTGGCATTATGCAAATTTGTTACATTGTTACATAGGTTTGTCACAGGAAGTGAGACTGAACTTGCTGATGACTCGTTTCAGCAGTTCAGAATCGATTCTTACTTTAAGGAGACAATAACTTTATTTGTCATACACTTTGATCTTTAAAACTTTGCAGACCTTTTACATTACACACTGCATGAAATGTAATATTCGAAAAAGCATAATGGAGCAATAGACGGCTATAGAAATATATAGACGGCTTGAAATACAATGTTGGTTTTAATGTTGGTTCCAAAACACTATAAAATAGAGCTGTATGAGAGTGTGAAAGTCTCATGGTAACTTTAAAAATAATAACAGGGACGCAGTGTGAATATTATAAAAGCAAGCAATCTCCATAAACATCTGTGATGCAAACACATTTCCATTTCCTCCATGAAATATTTCTCCATCGAATGGAAAGAAATGGCTTTCAGATATTGACAATAAAAAACAGAGCAAACACAACTGAAGAAATCAGAAAAATTCTTCTGCCAGGTCAATGAAAATGTGCAGCCCATGAATATATGATGAGCTGAATTTTTCTGACTTAATTTCTGTTCAAGGTGTTCTGAACAGACAGGTCATCTGTACTGAAAAATAAAAAGTTGAGATTCTCAAAACATGAACCTTCACATACAGAATATGGTTTGTGTTTGAGGTGAGAGATTTATGTTCTGTATGTTTAAATATGCATGTTGAGATGCATAATGCCATGTTTGGCATTCACATATCTAGGACACAGCACTGAATGACAGGATGTCCTAATTATTTAGTATCACACACTCATAAAGTCTCTGAGATGAGTCGAGCTGGTGAGCTCTTCTACATGTGGAATCATAAATTCAGTCAGTCTTTTGTGTGTCTGTGTGTGCTATAAACCACTGAGATTATTTCCAGGAACAGAGGGAGAGAGGAGGAGGTAGTCTTGTGATTCACTTCTGCTGTTGGATTTTGCCCCTTTTCAGGGATCTAATGTGATAGAAGTAGCTGCAGATTGGGGTTGTCACCAGGGGTGGTTCTAGGATTTATCCTCAGGGGGACTTAGCCTTCAGTGAGAATGTGTAGCAAGAGACCATTGCCTCTTTAAATCTGCACCACTATAGTAAATCAAAAGTAGCCTAACAGTACTTAAATTGGTACCAAGTCAATACAAACATTTTATAAATGATATATTGATACCACTTTCAGCAGTACAGTTCAAATCGGTATACGTATTTTCTTAACTCTTTCCCCGCCATTGATGGAATTTTCCGGCTTTCTGCGTTTTCACTGTTGTATAGTAGGAGGCGCCATTAGGGGCCGTTCACATATTGTGTCTTTTGCGTGCTCAAATTCATTATTTTAAATGTAGGCGCGCGGCAGGCGCGCTCATAATGGAAGTAACGCAGTCGCGACGCGCATGCGGTGCATTTTCCAGGCGCATCCAGATGAAAAATTCTCAACTTTTCAGAATGCCGCAAGCGCACCGCAGGTCATGTGACAAGAACCAACTGATCAGCTTCACCCTTTCTGTAACAAAACATCGAAAGCTCAGCCGAACAGCTGATCATAGCTGTACAGGGTGGTTTTTATATCTCACCTCCATAAATCTATCTACATATTATTCTCCCTTGATTTTGTTAGAAACATTGTGGAAAACATTCATTGATTATTTTACCTAGATTTTTACAGTGCTTTAGTTCTTTAAACATTTCAAATTTTGAATCCATTTTGCCACAACTGAGTGATTTTGTCTGTTTGGTCATTATTGTTGTTTGATTCATTTTCTCACCGTAATTGACAGCAGTAGGCCTATCATGCTGCATGTACACAGTGCACAGATCTGATATTCTGACATAAATCTGATTTGTTTTCATACCGCACGTTTACTCTCACTGAAGACAAACCGAGTGTGTTTACACCAATACCTCGCCAAGACAAGAAATTACCTAAGAAGTACATCTGAATGTTTACAAGTGCAGGTGCATTACCATGAGGCGTAGCCATTCTTCTCAGAGCACATATCCAAATTTGCATGTGAGCGCTGGACTGCAGCTGCCTGTCAGTCGTATTTCAAATTGAGTTGGCACTTGTACTACTGATACCAAAGAATATAGATATACAAATATGATATTATTATGAATGGTTTTTATGTCTCACCTCCATAAATCTATCTAGTAGTAGAGCTAATGCAAGGGCTAGAAATCAATTTATCCTTTGCTGAAGCTTCCTCGTCCTAGTGGAGAGCGCAGTTCATGGTAGCATAGCAACGACAGACGCCACGGGAGCGCAAGCGCTTTGGAAAAAAAGGAGAAAGCGGTGCAGCCGCACTTTCCATGCGTTTTTAGACGCGATATGTGAACGGCCCCTTATACATCTTCTGAAAAAGTAAAGGATTTTCGTATCAAAACATGCAAAAAAGGAGCAGAAACAAGCGATAAAAGCATTGCTTATGTACGTTGTAGTCTTTGAAAAAATCTAATTTGCTGCATCATTCAGAAAAGTTTGCAAAAGTATGTTTTAGTACAAATACACTATTGTTTGTGGTCAGTACAATTTTTACAAATTAATACTTTTATTCAGCAAGGATGCATTAAACTGATCAAAAGTAATGTTACAAAAGATTTCTGTTCCAAATAAATGCTGTTGTTTTTCATATCTTGGTGTCCACAAAAATACTAAGCAGCATAACATTGATAATAATATGAAATTCAATTCAATTTCACTTTCATTGTTGAAATTTCTGGAATGTTTCATTTCTTGAGCAGCAAATCAGTATATTAGAATGATTTCTGAAGGATCATGTGACACTGAAGACTGGAGTAATGATGCTGAAAATTCAGCTTTGCCATCAAAGGAACTAACTCAAACACAAACAGTAGTGTATATGTTGGTACATTTACTGTGTATTGTTATTTATTGTTCTAATGGTGCATTTAAATGAAAATGACTACATATTATTCTCCCTTGATTTTGTTAGAAACATTGTGGAAAACATTCATTGATTATTTTTAACTACAAACCCGATTCCAAAAAAGTTGGGACACTGTACAAATTGTGAATAAAAAAGGAATGCAATAATTTACAAATCTCATAAACTTATATTTTATTCACAATAGAATATAGATAACATATCAAATGTTGAAAGTGAGACATTTTGAAATGTCATGCCAAATATTGGCTCATTTTGGATTTCATGAGAGCTAGACATTCAAAAAAAGTTGGGACAGGTAGCAATAAGGGGCCGGAAAAGTTAAATGTACATATAAGGAACAGCTGGAGGACCAATTTGCAACTTATTAGGTCAATTGGCAACATGATTGGGTATAAAAAGAGCCTCTCAGAGTGGCAGTGTCTCTCAGAAGTCAAGATGGACAGAGGATCACCAATTCCCCCAATGCTGCGGCGAAAAATAGTGGAGCAATATCAGAAAGGAGTTTCTCAGAGAAAAATTGCAAAGAGTTTGAAGTTATCATCATCTACAGTGCATAATATCATCCAAAGATTCAGAGAATCTGGAACAATCTCTGTGCGCAAGGGTCAAGGCCGAAAAACCATACTGGATCCCCGTGATCTTCGGGCCCTTAGACGGCACTGCATCACATACAGGAATGCTACCGTAATGGAAATCACAACATGGGCTCAGGAATACTTCCAGAAAACATTGTTGGTGAACACAATCCACCGTGCCATTCGCCGTTGCCGGCTAAAACTCTATAGGTCAAAAAAGAAGCCATATCTAAACATGATCCAGAAGCGCAGGCGTTTTCTCTGGGCCAAGGCTCATTTAAAATGGACTGTGGCAAAGTGGAAAACTGTTCTGTGGTCAGACGAATCAAAATTTGAAGTTCTTTTTGGAAAACTGGGACGCCATGTCATCCGGACTAAAGAGGACAAGGACAACCCAAGTTGTTATCAGCGCTCAGTTCAGAAGCCTGCATCTCTGATGGTATGGGGTTGCATGAGTGCGTGTGGCATGGGCAGCTTACACATCTGGAAAGGCACCATCAATGCTGAAAGGTATATCCAAGTTCTAGAACAACATATGCTCCCATCCAGACGTCGTCTCTTTCAGGGAAGACCTTGCATTTTCCAACATGACAATGCCAGACCACATACTGCATCAATTACAACATCATGGCTGCGTAGAAGAAGGATCCGGGTACTGAAATGGCCAGCCTGCAGTCCAGATCTTTCACCCATAGAAAACATTTGGTGCATCATAAAGAGGAAGATGCGACAAAGAAGACCTAAGACAGTTGAGCAACTAGAAGCCTGTATTAGACAAGAATGGGACAACATTCCTATTCCTAAACTTGAGCAACTTGTCTCCTCAGTCCCCAGACGTTTGCAGACTGTTATAAAAAGAAGAGGGGATGCCACACAGTGGTAAACATGGCCTTGTCCCAACTTTTTTGAGATGTGTTGATGCCATGAAATTTAAAATCAACTTATTTTTCCCTTAAAATGATACATTTTCTCAGTTTAAACATTTGATATGTCATCTATGTTGTATTCTGAATAAAATATTGAAATTTGAAACTTCCACATCATTGCATTCCTTTTTTATTCACAATTTGTACAGTGTCCCAACTTTTTTGGAATCGGGTTTGTAGATTTTTACAGTGCTTTACTTCTTTAAACATTTAAAATTTTGAATCCATTTTGCCACAACTGTTTTGGGTGTGAGTGATTTTGTCTGTTTGGTCATTATTGTTGTTTGATTCATTTTCTCACCGTAATTGACAGCAGTAGGCCTATCATGCTGCATGTACACAGTGCACAGATCTGATATTTTGACATAAATCTGATTTGTTTTCATACTGCATGTTTACTCTCACTGAAGACAAACCGAGTGTGTTTACACCAATACCTTGCCAAGACAAGAAATTACCCGAGAAGTACATATGAATGTTTACAAGTGCAGGTGCATTACCATGAGGCGTAGCCATTCTTCTCAGAGCCATTCTTCTCACATATCCAAATTTGCATGCGAGCGCTCGACTGCAGCTGCCTGTCAGTCGTATTTCAAATTGAGTTGGCACTTGTACTACTGATACCAAAGGCTTTAGATATACAAATATGATATTATTATGAATGGGAGAAAGTGCAGTAAGGCTTTTAAATAAAAGAGCCAATCGCTAATTGGTAAAGTGATTGCGTCACTGCAGCTGCCTTTAGAAGCTTCGGAAACTGCTATAAAAACAGTCAATGTTCTGAGACGCGCTTAGGACTGCACATGCACATTTGCTGGCCTAGCCTGAAAAATGCTGTTAACCAATTCAGCAAAGTCCCTTTAAAGCAAGTCATTTCTTTCAGCGGCCATCTTTGAAACACCTCTTGGGTAGCTATTTCAGTCATGCAAGTACAGCTCCTATCTCTGAATGGGGAAACATCACCAAGCTGTTCACCAAGCTTACGATTAAATTTCATATTTGAAATCACCAATAAAATCTGACAACAACGGTAACAAAAATAAATTTTGTGTCTAAACCACACAATATATATATATTAGGGCTGTCAACGTTAACACGTTAACGTATGCGATTAATTCAAAATCCTTAACGCGTTAAAATAATTTAACGCATTTAACGCAAAAAAATTATGGAAGCATGTGAAATTGCGTCATAAAGTACGCAATCACGCAGTTAGATGATCTTAAAGTCCATGCTGATTAGAGCGCGAGCCCTCCCACATCGCGCTGTTCCTGTCTTGAGCGGAACGTCGAAACATCCCACTGCTGTAAGGCCAGATGATATGAAAACAATGTTTCTCGGCTGGATAAAGCAAACCAGCTTCTTGCTATGAAAGTTTTGATTTATGAGGATTGCAATCAAAGTAAAGATGATTGCGGTGATGTACAGGAGTCGTACATTAAGCACGCGTGAGTCCGTTATATTGATGCGCAAACAAATCATGTATGAGCGCTCTCGACGCACTGATCGCACATTGTATTTATGCACAGACATATTTTAGTACATTCACATTGTTTTCACACACATTCAGGATAATGTTCGGATTTGTCCTGTGTACGTTACTGTGTACTTTAGTATATATGCAGGTCATGGCAGTTGGCCGTAATGACCGTAATGGCAAGCTCATTGTCTAAAATGTAAACAAGCTCTTTGCTGTTGCACACTTCAATCTGATGGTTTACTTTGTTGGAAATAGGCAATGGACGTGTTAAACAAGATAAATGGTGTATACTTAATTTCACAATAAGTGTGCGATTAATTGCGATTAATCGCGATTAAGGGGTGCACGATTAATCGTGATAAAAAAAAAATCTATTGACAGCTCTTATATATATATATATATATATATATATATATATATATAAATATAATGGCAAGTTCCCTTTCTATATACTGTGAAAAATGTCATTTTACAGTAAAATACATTTTTTTGGAAGTGAAAAAGAATGTCACCTTATAATTTACAGTGAAAAACCATGAATTTCCAGAATTCTCTGTGTGACAGCTCACATTTGATGGTTTTAAATTGAAATAACTGTTTCTTCTTATTTTTTTTTATTTTTTTTTTCTTATCAGTTAAGTATATTGTGGGTTTTATGTTAAATTTATGTTGTTAAGATAGTATTTACCTCACCTTATGGAAAAGCTAATTGTGATGAGCTTTGATTCATCCTGTTTTCTCTTTACCACCTATGTGTTCAGTGTATTATAAAGGTATAAAACAGATTTTTGTGCTTTGGTAGGTTGGTATATTAACATTATATAAGTTAATGGAATATATGTTTTTTTTTTTTTTTTTTAAACAGTACTAATTTAGTATTACTTATGTACTATTATAGTTTTTATTAATATTTTGAATTATATTTTCACTTTTCATTTTAATTTTAGTTTAATTTTTAGTATTTTTTATTTGCTTGTGTCATTTTTATTATTATTTTTTTTAATTTTTATTTACTATTCAGGTTTAATATATTCAGTTTAATATTATTAATATTATTTTATTTTTAGTTTTTATTTATTTCCAGTTAGTAATTTTAGTGCTTCAACTTTATTAATACTTAATTAACACTATTCTGTCATGACAACTCTCGAGAGACTGGTATGGTAATAGAGATCGGCATGGTAATGGATATGGCAATGTTAATGTATTTGTTCTTGGCGGAATAGATCTGCAATGCTGCTGCTGCTGCAGAGCAAGTACCGAGACTTGCTACTGCCAATACATTCACAGACACTGCTGTGAGCATGTAAGACATGCTGCTGCATATGTAACATACATGAATTAACCCCCCGTAGCAGATCTATACAGGTGGAGCTGGGGAAGATGGAGGGTTTCTGAAAGTGCGCTGCAGACTGCTAACAGCAAACAGCAAACACTTCCGGTATTTGTTTGAATGTTGAGCCGCAGCTCATTGGCCGCTGATGCAACAACAACCAATCAGCTGTGCTATGTAGATGATGACATGATCGCTACCAAAATGAGTTAGACCTATCAGCCTGCGCCATCTAGAGTTTCATGCCAGAACTATGTAATAACCACTAAATAACTCTTATTTCAGTTAGTTGCGAAGGCAACATTTCTCATTTTCGTTTTCATGTCATTTATATTTTATTTTAATTCAGCTTTATTTCAATTAACAAAAACAAAAATGTTTTTAGTAGTTTTAGGTTTAGTTAAGGATTTAAGTTAAATCTGTAAAACCTAACATTTTGCTACCATATTTTTTATAGTAAAGTTCTGGCAGGTTTTCCTGTAAATTTGTTTTTACAGTGTGGGAAATGTCGTCTTTACCAGCTGCTGGCCTCGCGGTCCCCATCCTGCATACTGCAGGTGAGCGTTTCGCACTTCTGGAGGGTTCAGGATCCACGTTTCCCTGTGAAAGAGAAGCAAAGACATTACTAATTGACTAGTTGGTTTTGGGATGACAAGTGGACTAGTTGACCATCCTGACCCAGACAAACTGACAGGCAATCAGTCAAACATTCATGTCTTCAGAGAGCTAACAGAGAACACTTCCTCTATGTGGTGCAGTGGAGCGTGTGCCAACAGATATTGATTTTGTCGCGGTGTACTACACAGCCCAACACAACAGCACGGCGAATAAAGCACCATGAGGGAATTCCTGCAGCAGGAAATCTAACAGTGATAGTATATCCCCGTGCGCTGTTAAATCCGGCCGGAGCAGCAACTCAGTGCTGTGTCAGCATCTGTTCCATCTGACAGAGCTCATAAATATAGATGCTTTATTCTGCTGTCGTTTATAAAGGCGCTGTGCACTGCAGGCCAAAAAATTACAGGTGACACGAGCTGTATGTCTCTGTGCTAATCACAGGACAGATGTGTTGGTATGACCACAGGGTAGCTGTATGGAAAGATTGAGTCATCTGAATGGCTTCAACAAGTGACGTGAACAGCAAAATGCTGCATCGATGTTTTTCTCGGTTGTATAATCAATGACAAATGGACTCTGTAAACTAATGCGACTGTTATATGAGCTCAGCAACTTACGGAGTTTCCAGGCTGCAAATGATGTAGTCCGCAGTGAAGGAGTGCTCGTAAACCTGAGAGTTTGAACAAAAAGACAAACAGAGAGAAATTAAATTGTTGGAGAACAGCAGTTACTTGCACTAAAAGCGTCAACAAAGCTCTAGTAGCAATAACGTTCGAGAGGCTACGCATTATATTTTAACACAGTTAAAGGGTGATTTTAGCCAAAACGTTAAGAGGACAGATTTTTTGCCATAGTAAAATCACAGTAACACACCACACTGAAAGCCTTTTTGCATTTTTAAAACAGAAGCAACAGCTATGGTAAATGTAAAAGACACCAAAATGTTTGATAAATAATACAATTAGTGGAATTACAGTACAAAAATAGAATTCACATTTTCAGTAGACAATATGAATATTGTTTTCCTGCGCAAAACTCACTAGCACAAATCACTGGATCTATCAATTAAAAAAAAAAAAAAAAAATGCTGCAAAAATACAATACTGACTTACTTCTTCTCTGTTGCAAAAATTTTTTTTTTTTTTTTTTTTTTTTTTTTTTTTGAGTTTCTGAAATAAAAAATGTCAGGTTGCATCTGTCCTGATATTATAATGAAGAAAAAAGGCTTTAATAAAATAACGAAATTCTTGAAAACCTTATTAAGTGTTTTATTATTGTTTCTTAATAATATTATATTATTATATATTACATAATTATATTATATATAATAATAAACCAATATCACAAATTATTAACATAACCCAATTTAAAAAATATATATATATATATATATAAACCGATATCATAAATTATTAATATAACACAATTATATATATATATATATATATATATATATATATATATAGTGTTCTATTAATAATTTATGATATCAGTTTATAAACATTTTAATTGAAAGTATGATTATGACTTTTTACATTATATTATAACAAAAATAATTACATTAAGCATACTTTAATTTAAATGCTTGTTGGAAATCATATATATATATATATATTTTTTTTTTTTTTTTTTTTTCCCAAACAACAAATGCAAAGGTTAGATGTTTAAATTATTTTTAAGCTTTAAACCAAATAAATAAATAAATAAATAATAATAATAATAATAATAAACACCATTAGTAAACAACTCATCCACAAAATGTAGAAGATGCTTCCTGAACATAAATGTGCAACAAGGAATCATCGTTTAGAGCAGGGTTATGGAGAAATTCTTTGACATTTTTGACCATAAATAACTAAATAACTCTTCCACAAAACAATACATTATCCTCTCTGTAAGCTGCATCTTGGTGCATTCATAAATGTGAATTCAACTTATGTGTGGTCACAGGTGCTTCAAATGTGGCTCATCCAATCAGATTTCAGAGGCAGAACTATCTAATTTAATAAAATGCTAATCCATCGTTGTTAAAGAAGGCAGGTGCGCTGTTGTTTCACTCTGAGGACAGTGTCGACAGCTGTCCGTGAGCCAGAGGGCTGACCGCAGCATATGCTCACAGCTGACATGAGCTTGACACATGTGCTGTAGCAGAGCTGTTAATACTGTCAAAGATTAACATTCAACACCTGTACTCACCACCACCCTCTGTCTTACAGATGCAGAGAGATGGAGAGCTGCTTTGTGAAGGGCAAGCAGCACCATGACAGAGTTTGAGAATGAGGGGCGTTATGAATGTGTATGTGTGTGTGTGTGTGTGTGTATGTGTGCGTAGGCAATGACAGCTGGGGGACGAGGTTGTCATCCATCAAGGTGATGTTGAGACGGGCACTGAATAACAAACTAGAGGCAGCGCTCACACTCTTTCCTTTAGCTCACTCTTTCTTGTCATGTATGTGAAGTGCTCTAGTGTCACTGTCCCAGCGATGATGACACCTACTTCTCCGTCTCTTCAGCTATGTATGATAGCTGCCCTGATCAAACTAACTCATCACCTGCTGCTCAGACCTTCAGTGTATGTGCTTTCAACATTTGTTTTCACACTAAAGCTCTAGGTGCAGAACCAAGTCTGCATAAATGCAGTCTGGTTTGTTGTGGAAGATGTTTCCTGAATTTAGGTGTGCAGCAAGGAATCTTAAGACCCATATATATTTCAAGCGAAATTGAATAACAAACTGTGGGATGCCATTTTAATCAAAATCAGGCCAAAACGAAGTTTGCTCTGGCTGAAAAAAACACCTTCAAACTACCATTGGTCCTTGGTGATGATGTAATAGATAGGTGTGTCTCTGAGACTCCGCCTTCTTTGAGGTGGAAATCTTCTCTGGTTCATTTCTTCTGTTCAGTCTGTCAAGGTCAGACGTCCACCAGTAAAAACATGAACACACTGGAGAGCTGCTTTATAGAAGAAATTGAAGTTGTAATTCTAATTGAATGAGACACTAGCCGGGTTTCCGTTGCAGATTTGCGCAAAACTTTTGTGATATTTTCTAAATTTCGATAAAAAACTATTGTGAAATGACAGCATTTCCATTAACTAATGTTATGCTACTAAAACTTTTTTTTCCCTCTTGCGATAAGTCATTCCAAAAATCAGGGCAACAGATGTTAGTAGGTTTAAGTATATTGCAGCCACTGCATTACCCATTATTTTTAATCGAAGAAGACGTAGATGTGTTATCCAAGCAATAATGGAAAAGAAAGCCCCTTATAATTGGGAGCAGCCACATTATGATGTGTTTCTGGGTGTTTCTCCCTCCTATCTGCTTCAAGGTCTTGATAAATTGTGGCATTTCTTTGTTGTTAAGAATCCAGTATTCCCGTAATTCTTTTGTCTTTTATGAGTTTAATAAAGAACCTGTCTCGTCTTCTGTCCAAACATACCACGCCATCTTTAAAGAATGATCGACTTTTACGTACGTCAGGTGACCTGTAAATGCGAAAAAAAACTGTTTCCATTGCAGTTTTGTGTAATATTCCTTTTTTGAATTGCCTGAAAAACCACCTCATGAGAGTGTAAAAACTTTTTTGCGATATATGGGAGTTTTTGCGAAATTGACGTGTTTCCATTGGCCGTATTTTCAATTCACAATTTCAATTTGCGCAATTTGAAGGGTAATGGAAATGCAGCTACTGACAGTTTTTTTTTTTCTTTTTCATGTTTAATACTGTAAAGCTGCTTGCTTTTAAACAATCTATTGTATAACGTGCTATATAAATAAACATGACATGACTTTACTGGAGTGCTGAATTGCAGAGCTGGCGCAGATATATCCACATCACTATGATCAGATGCTTTCTTAACTGCTGTTTTCTCACTGCTGTCATTTATGTTGCGTGTTAATTTTGTTATTGAAAGGAAAGCACGTAGCACATATTTACATATTCATCTAAATGTCGCTCTCAGCAGTGTGGGTAGCATTGGATGCTCGCTAACAGTATATTGCTGGTCATGTTACGTATTTTGAACTTTACCCTAAGGGCAGAATGAAAAAGAACTTTGTCGTGAGTATATCAGGGCCTTTAGCTTGAATACTGAGGTTTAGAGCAGGGTTACTGTGAAACAAACTAAAACAAACTATTAATTTAAAATATTTTAAATAAATAATAATAAAAAAGAGTTACACAAAATAAATGGCAGGAATGATCCAAAATGAAAAGACATTCAGTAACATCTTTGACCTGGATAATGTACAGTATGTGTGTGGAAAATGAATGTGGTAAGACTCCAGATGGGCAAACACAAAAACAAAACAAAATCATCAAAGTCTATGGAAGCACACAGCAGAACACAATTTTAAAGAAAAGTGTAAATTCAGTTAAAGTGCACATGGTTACTGAAAACTACAATAATGATAACTGAAACTAAAATATTTCAGATAAACATATATATATATATATAGGCCTATATACATATATATATATATATATATATATATATATATTACATTGTAACAATTAAAAATTGAATAAAAAGGAAATTGGAAAATAGTAACATGGTAAATAAAATAGTAAAATAAAAAAAAAATAAAAATAATAATAATAATAATTAGGGATGCACGATATATTGGCCACCATATCGGTATCGACTGATATATGTTAATTTTTAATGTTATCATTATTGCCCGATAAGAAAATTTGTCCAATATTTTAAAGCCAATAAATAATGGATTATTTCCTTCAGCTGAGACACTTCAGATGCACACTGTCCACCATTATGGTTTTGAATTGTTTGAAATATGATTGAAATCACTTCAAAAAGAAAATACAATTAAGTACAGTGCAAGTCTGTCATATAGACTACATAATATTATAATGAGAACATTATAATTGTGTGCTTGGGGCATAGATTTTAATGGTGAGACTGTTTTTGTTATCAGGCTCTCAAAAATTACAACCCGAATTCTGGAAATGTTGGGATGTTTTTTTAAATTTGAATAAAATGAAAACTAAAAGACTTTCAAATCACATGAGCTAATATTTTATTCACAATAGAACATAGATAACATAACAAATGTTTAATTTGAGAAATTTTACAATTTTATGCACAAAATGAGCTAATTTCAAATTTGATGCCTTCTACAGGTCTCAAAATAGTTGGGACGGGAGCATGTTTACCATGGTGTAGCATCTCCTCTTCTTTTCAAAACAGTGTGAAGACGTCTGGGCATTGAGGTTATGAGTTTCTGGAGTTTTGGTGTTGGAATTTGGTCCCATTCTTGCCTGATATAGGTTTCCAGCTGCTGAAGAGTTTGTGGTCATCTTTGACGTATTTTTCTCTATAGGTGAAAGATCTGGACCGCAGGCAGGCCAATTCAACACCCAGACTCTTCTACGACGAAGCTATGCTGTTGTAATAGGTGCAGTATTTGGTTTTGCACTGACCTCCTAAAATACACAAGGTCTTCCCTGAAATAGATGTCATCTGGAGGGGAGCATATGTTGCTCTAAAACCTTTATATACCTTTCAGCATTCATAGTGCCTTCCAAAACATGCAAGCTGCCCATACCGTATGCACTTATGCACCCCCATACCATCAGAGATGCTGGCTTTTGAACTGAGCGCTGATAACACGCTGGAAGGTCTCCCTCCTCTTTAGCCTGGAGGACACGGCGTCCGTGATTTCCAACAAGAATGTCAAATTTGGACTCGTCTGACCATAGAACACTTTTCCACTTTGAAACAGTCCATTTTAAATGAGACTTAGCCCACAGGACACGATGGCGCTTCTGGACCATGTTCACATATGGCTTTCTTTTTGCATGATAGAGCTTTAGTTGGCATCTGCAGATGGCATGGCGGATTGTGTTTACCGACAGTGGTTTCTGGAAGTATTCCTGGGCCCATTTAGTAATGTCATTGACACAATCATGCTGATGAGTGGTGCAGTGTCATCTGAGGGCCTGAAAACCATGGGCATCCAATAAAGGTCTTCGGCCTTGTCCCTTACGCACAGAGATTTCTCCAGTTTCTCTGAATCTTTTGATGATGTTATGCACTGTAGATGATGAGATTTGCAAAGCCTTTGCAATTTGATGTTGAGGAACATTGTTTTTAAAGTATTCCACAATCTTTTTACGCACTCTTTCACAGCTCTGCCCATCTTTACTTGAGAGACTCTGCCTTTCTAAGACATCCCTTTTATAGCTAATCATGTTACAGACCTGATATCAATTAAGTTAATCAGTTGCTAGATGTTCTCCCAGCTGAATCTTTTCAAAATTTCTTGCTTTTTCAGCCATTTGTTGCCCCCATGCCAACTTTTTTGAGACCTGTAGCAGGCATCAAATTTGAAATGAGCTCATTTAGTGGATAAAAGTGTAAAATTTCTCCCTTTAAACAATTTGTTATGTTATCTATGTTCTATTGTGAATAAAATATTGGCTCATACAATTTGGACGTCATTTAGTTTTCATTTTATTCAAATGTAAAAAACGTCCCAACATTTCCGGAATTCGGGTTGTATATAAAAATTTTGATTTATATTTATAGGCCAATATATCGGTTATCGGTCTTCAAATATAAAGAATTATCGGTTATCGGTATCGGCCAAAATTTTCATATCGGTGCATCCCTAATAATAATGATTAAATTATTATGAATACTATTAATAAAATGTAATACTAAAATGATTAAAATGCAATATTTTATTTTATTTTAAAATATTAAAATAAAATGTAGTTTTAAACATGCAAAACTATAAAAGAAAGTGTTGTTAACCTATAATGTAGTAAAAAAAAAAAATAAACCAGAAAATATCTAAATGAAATGTTTAATAAAATTAACATTAATAAAAATGAAAGTAATGTTAATATTAGTATTACAATTGAATATAATTAAAATAATTAAATATAACTTATTTTATTTTAAAATATTAAAATTAGATGTACAGTTTAAAAAGATGCAAAACTATAAAAGAAAATTTGACCAAATTTATGAAAGTAAACTACTATGAAAAGTAATAATAATAATAAAAATAAAATGATTTTTAGAAAACACAAATAAAATGTACAGTTAGTTTTAAAGATGAAAAACTATAAACACCATAAAGGACAATTTGACCAAATTTATGAAAGTGAACTGACTGATAACACATCATCTGTGTATAATAGTATAATGCATTCCTTCGTACAATATTTCCTTTCAACTATGATTTTTCCATCTAATTGGTTAAAGATCATTTATGCTTAATAAAAGAGTAATTTGTAAACTGATGAAATCCTTTGGAACTGAACATAACTAAAATTTCCTTTATTAATTTCTGGAAATGACACTTCACTAAAATTCCCTGTTATTTCCGGGAACTCTGATTTTTGGTGCGTCTCCTTTTGAATTGTTACCTAGCTAGCAACACCTGTGGCTAATTCCCACAACCATGCAAACACCCCTGTGGTTCGGAGCCACACTGTAGCCACACATAATATAATGTGAAAAGAGAGGGAAATGAGGGTGGAATTGAAGTTGAGTTCGGACCAACCAGTCAAACCAAGTGTGAAAACAGACTCTGTCCTTCTCTCTCTCGTGTGTGTGTGTGTGTGTGTGTGTGTGTGTGTGTGTGTGTGTTCGTTTCTATCACTCCAGCAGGGTGTATTTGGTTCTGGTGAGGCGGTGGAGTGTGACGGCCCTTTCACATGGTGACATGATTACTTTCATCTCAACACACACATACAACACCCAAATAAACACAGGCCTCACCGGCTGCACGTTGTATGCCAGCAGAACGAGTTTCATATCTGGGGAAACCTCATATTTGCTGGCTTTGTACATTTCCTGGAAAGATAACAGAGAAAAGGTACATGAGACTTTTAGCAAGCACAGTTTCATTTTCATATTCCTTAAATGACTGTGATAGATCGCATCGTGCAGACATAGGGAGAGCGTAGCATTAATCAGAGCTGCCACTCTTTGATTCTGAACAAACATCATGTTCTTTGTCCTTGCCTCCACTGTTTTGCTTCCTGCCAGCCCCACTTTAACGATCTGAGGCTGTTAATGAGCTACACAGAACATTGCTCTAATGATGGACGCTTTCAGCTCTATTAAAAACAACAGAAGTGTCAGCACAATGATCTGTTGTATGACACGGTAGAGTAATTTATACTGCGGAGCATGTAGCGAGCTGATGCATGACTCTGCATGCATTTGCTGAAGACACAATGAGGCATTCACAATGCATTTATCTTTCATAATGAGACATATTCATGAGGAAATAATATAGGTAGGAGTTGATTGTATCTGTAGTATTTGATTGGAATATATGTTTTTGTTTGTTTTTTTGATGCACTTTCAGATCCTTATGAAAAAGGGAAAATTTCAGTTACTGAAACCATTGTAGACATGCTGTTCGCAGTCAGTCAAGGTTACAGAAATGTATTGGATCAGCAAATGTGTTCCATAATAGGGGCGACCAACTCAATATAAAATAAAACCCTTTGTGAAAAAGACGTAGGCCTGCACTTTAGCATAATGTTGAAAAGAGTACTTATTACAATAATAATATATATTGTAAAAGAATATACTTAGGTGTGAACTGAGGTGTGAATATTTTTTGACACTGTTAATTGTGTGATTAAAAGAAAATGTGTGTTTAAATTTATATTAAATACAATTAGCTGAACTTTAGAGTGCTTTTTGACCCACTAAAGTAGGACTTAAAGGGATAGTTCACCCAAAAATGAAAATTCTATCATCATTTACTCATCCTTAAGTTGTTCCAAACCTGTATAAATTTCTTTGTTCTGCTGTACACAAAGGAAGATATTTGTAAGAATGTTTGTAACCAAGCAGATCTCAAGTATCATTGACTACCATAGTAGGAAAAAAAAATAAAAAAATTGTATGGTAGTCAATGGGGTGGCGAGATCTGCTTGGTTACAAACATTCTTACAAATATCTTCCTTTGTCTTCCTATTGTCTTTGAAATATGGTTAAAGGGGTCATGACATGAGAAATCAAATTTGCCTTGATCTTTTGACATATAAGAGGTTTTCGTACCATTAAAACATCCAGCAAGTTTCATAGCTTAAAACATCCTCCTCATTCTAAACTAATTTATTTAAGGACTTCAACAGCTGGTAGGGACTACAACAAGCTCCTTCCCGGGTTGGTGACATCACAAACCCCAAAATTTACATAAACCCTGCCCCCGGGAACACGCAACAAAGGTGGTGAGGCCATGTTGGGCTGCTTTAGAGAAGAGGACGAGTTGTTGTAGAAGAGTGTTGTTGCCATGTTGTCATTTTACGCCGGACTGCTTCACAAACGGGGGTCAATTCAGCGCTGGATTTGCACAATAGATTAACATGACGGCACATGTTAGTCAATGAGTTGAATCAACTCCACAGCAACTACATAAATTTATCCACTAACCATTCCGAAACATCCAGTTGCATTCTAAAAGTTGTAACTTCTTCCTGAGTCTCTCCATCAGTGTCCGACTCCGGTTTGAACAATATAAGGCTGAACACTGTTACTGACAATCCTCATTTTGGCTGCGTGAGATTCTCCAGCTTTGTTGTTGTTGAGCAACCGAAGTGCGAGCTGTTAAAGCTCCGCCCTCTTTTGGAAAGCGGGCAAAGAGAAGCAGCAGCTCATTTGCATTTAAAGGGACACACACAAAAACGGCGTGTTTTTAGTCACTCCCAAATAGGGGCAAATTTGACAAGCTATAATAAATGATTTGTGGGGTATTTTGAGCTGAAACTTCACAGACACATTCTGGGGAGACCAGAGATCTTGTGAAAAGGGGTACAATAGGTCCCCTTTAAGTGCAATTTAAGTGAATTTAAAAGTTATTCAAAGTGACTGGAAAAGAAAAGAGATATTTTGAGAGGCGAATCTGTTACATTAGAGGAAACAGCCTACGGAAAGCTACAAGAGCATCAGAAACAGCCGAAGAAGAGCAACAAACAAAAAACTTTATTAACATTATAAGTGTACCTTAAGGTACATATTGAAATAAAATATTGAAGAAATTCCATATCATGACCCCTGTGCAATGTAGTGCACTGTTGAATGTACTGAAAATAATTTATGGTATCTAGATTCTAGTATATAATATATGTATAATGATACTAATATAATATACAAATGTACAATACATATATGGTAAACTAATATGTAATTACACATTTGTTTTTGATGTTTTTTAATGTAATGCAATCACATTCTGACATTTTTAAGTGTGACTTTTTGGAGTCACCTTAACTGGTAAATCATGAACAATAAGAGCAGTAACATTTATTAAGCAGTTAAACACAGCTTTGATTTTAATGTCTTTAAAGGGTTTTACAATTTTAGGTTGAAGAAAGAGGTGGAGTACAAGGTGGATAGACACTTACAAACTTCCTGTTTGTCACCAGGATTGTGCTTTCGTTGGTCTCCATGTTAAAGCGGACCACATCACCTTCACGGGTACGATACAGAAGCTCATTGCCTAAAGGGAGAGGGTAAGAGGATGAGAGTTAGTGTGATAGAAAGTCAAGGAGAAATTAGTTAGTCGTGAGCCCTGACAGTTCTAATCAGGTTGCTTTAGACTGTCTCTCACTTGCGCTCTGTCAATAATCTAGTCATGAATGTGCCCCTCAACGCTCCCTGGCTGTACCAGGGGGGCTGATAGTTGAAAAGGAATGATAAAACTTTTCATTTTTGGTTTTCCACATGTGACGATGACTTTGGCAAGGACATCAGCCAAAAGCTCTTTGAGAGGTCTGGAATGTAGCACACAGCCCTCAGTGAGAAGAACGCAAAGTGAGCAAACAGCCCCATTGCCGGTTTTAATTGCGGATTAGGGGAATGGTACGCAAAGGCTTTTTTTTATCTTGCTTGCATAACTAATCGGTGATAAGAGGTGACACAATTACCATCACAAACACATTATAGCTAAAGTGGAAGGCATTGAAAGTGCAATAGTTCTAATGGGTCAGATTGCTGCAGTCACATGGAATGCAATTAATAATTTTCTTTTTTTTATGCTGTAGATACGTTTGAAATGGAATGAATATGAAGTAAATAATCTGGGATGGACATAAAACGTGAGTTGTTTAATGCGCTGCATGATGAATAATAATGGCGTAAAGAGTGTTTTTTTCCCTTTAATGGATGTTATAATCCTCTGAATGTTAAATTTGCTCATTTTATGGTGATTGTTGGGAAAAAGGTGCCCTTCGCTCTGGTATTTCCATGCCTGAAATTGACTGGCGAGCTGATAAGATGCCAGAACAATCATTTGTCTGCTTGACAAATTCCATCCTTTCTCACTTTTCCTCTGACCTAATGTGGGGACGTGCCTTTCAGATCAGAACCTCATCATGCGTCCCCTTCCCCTCTGCTCTCATTCATCTCTCACACTCTATCCATCACACATTCAGACAGGTGCGCTCTAAACACACTTCTCCACACATCACTCACTCTCCGGAACTCCTCTAAGCTCATCCCAGACTTTTAACTCTGAGTCCCTGTTGCTAACTCACCGGTCATCTCTGTTATAAAAATGCTTCTTATGTACTTTATTTCTAAAATGTTTACAGGGCAGGGGTTGTAATAAAACTATATCAGATTTTCTCATTTCCAAAATGGACATTTTTTTTATTTTATTTAATTTTTTTATTAATAATACCACAATTACTGTTACTCAAGTTGGGTAAGGTTGGGGTCTGAAGTGATTTTGACACATATTCATCTCACGTTTTCCACTTTTATATCAAGTCATTTCACTCGGCGGCCATCTTTGAAACGCCTCTCAGGAATGTAAGTGCAGCTCCTACCTCAAACCATCAAATTCTCCAAAGATGTTTGCCAAGCTTTCGATTAAATTTCATATTTGAAATCACCAATGAAATCTGACAACAACAGTCTCAAAAATTTTGTTTCTAAATGCTCGAATCATGACAAAAAAAACTGTATTTTTCAGGCTGGATCAAGCTAATACCCATGCGCAGTCCTAAGTGTGCGTCTCTTGTGTCTCATTTCGGAGGCGTGCGTTTGACTGTTTCTATAGGAACCGGAGCTTCTAACGGCCGCTGCAGTGACGCGATGACTTTACCAATCGGCGATTGGCTCTTATTTAGAAGGCGGGACTTATTCCGCCATATTGCGCATTGCACTTTCTCCTATTCAAAACAATACGAGTGACGCGTCTTGTGTTATTCTATAGTCTTTCTTTTATACATACATTGCATTTTTAACAAGAAACATGGGTAGAATTTTCACAATCCCAAATCTAAAGACTGGAATACACTACACATCTTTTAAAATGTAAACAGACCATAAAACACTAGGCATATACGCTTGCTGACTTGGTTACAGAGAAAAATTGGGCAGCATACACTAAACGACCGAAGATCACACACAGATATTCAAGTAATTCCAAACACAACAAACTCATACAAAAACATGCATGTCGCTGCTAGGAGATGCATAACAGATAAAAACAAACACGTATGTACAAGAGCTAACTGCAGCAGATGTTGTCAAAAGAGCCAAGAAAGTGCATTTAGACACTGTCTTGGGTAGGTAGACTCTGTCAGTATGCCCTGTACACATCACAACGAGATATGTGTTCTAAAATTGGCTCAAAATATCAAACATGTTTGATATCCTTTGACTGGATGGATTCTGTGCCCATCATTGTAACAGTCTCATTCTGTTTTGGTTTTGTTTTCATTCTGTTCCCTTTTCTGGTTTGCCTGAGTTCTGTTTGCTAGTGTTTCCTTAGTTACCCATTAGTTTCACACCTGTTCTAATTTCCATTGATTACTCTGTGTGTACTTAAGCCCTTAGTTTCCTTAGTTCATGGTTCGGTGTTGTTTACATTTAGGTTGATGTGGTTTATCCATTTCTCCTGCGCTCCTGTGTCTGTATCTCTAGCGATCTACAGACTTCCTTGAGTGTTTTCCTGTTCTTGCAAACTGTTTACCACACCAGCCGTAACAATCATACACTACACTGAAAACTATCCAAAATCTGCAGACTGCCTTTGACTTTCGACAACTAGCGTCAACTCATCCAAACTGCAAATCAGTGCAAAAATCATATGTCCAGGCAAAATGAGTCGCACTGAGCAAATTTTCAAAAATGAGTTGTTATTCTCACATTCTCTATAAAAAAAAACTTCAAAGTAATGTATGAGTTGTTAAATGACTGAGCTAAAGCTGTTTGAAGTCGATAGAGTCAGCATGGTCAATTTTGAGAAAAATCCAGTTACAGTTTTCTGAGGGTTCTAAAACAAAATCACCTAGCAATGAAACCTTAAAATCCCTGGCAATACCACGGAATTTGGCACAAACCAAGTCAAAACCAATATATAAAGGAAAAAAATAAGTATATTCAACGTTTTTTTCCATGATTCCACAATTGTTTGATTAACATTAATGAAACAGACGGCCTATATATTAAGACCTTCTGTACTGCACAGATCTACACATCAGATGTTTTCCCCCAACAGTTAACCAAACGTTCATTGGTTCAGACTCATACCATCGAGGTATTTGCTATGAATATTCAGAAAGTTGGAATGCTGTACTTTAAAACGATACCAAACTTGTGCTGAGGGGAAGCGCCAGTCTGTAAAAAATCAAAAATTGAGAAAACTTAAAAGTTTAAGGCAATCAGCTGCAGGAGATTTTTGAGTTTTCTCAACTTGTTGTAAATTGAAATTGTTATACAACAAAAAGTTGAGAAAACTCAAAAATTTACTGCAGCTGGTTGCCTTAAACTTTTAAGTTTTCTCAACTTTTCTCAACTAATTTTTTTTTATGAGAAAAACGGCATTATGGTCAAAGGAAAGGTACTCCTCTCAGAAAATGTACAATTAAAGATACTTTTAGATGTTTAATTGCTATTTGGAGCATTGGGATCACTAGACGAGGGCTTAATGAACTCATTTTTGTGAAAACCTCAATTTCAACCAAAATTGACATTTTTCACTTGTTTTGCCTGTAGCTCGAAATTAGCCCGTGCGCATTCCGACTCATTTTGATAGCACGGGTCACATATATATATATATATATATATATATACTCTTAAAATCAAAAGTTCTTCATTGGACATTAACCAAACTTTCAACATCCATGGAACAAAAATGATTTTTATAATGGAAAATAGGTTCCATTTCGAAAGGGAACTCAACTCTGCGTTCGAAAACGCTATGGGGAACGCCTCCGCGTGAACCGGTGTCTGAAAACAATATCAACTCATGACAATCCTATTGGCCGGCGACAGCCTATGACGTCATAATAACGCGACCCGGAAGTATATAAGGAGCGCCTAGAGAACCAGTCAGTATCTTTTTCATCTTCAGGGACTGTTTTGTTTGAAATGATATCAAACCGATATTAAGGTAAGACAATTCATGTCTGACAAATGTTTCAGGAAGTATGTGCATCCATGTTCCATAGAGTTGACATCTGATCACATACATAACTTCTAAAGTTGTCTTTTATGAGAACAAAGAGCATGTACAGGCAGTTCTTGTGGGATCTGTCTGTTTGTTATTGTGAGTGTGTTTTACTTGTAAAATGCTCCACTCTCTTCTGGTCTTTTCCTCGAGAGGAGAAGGACCGGCAGCTGCTAATGGTTCGGGTCTTACTCTTGCTGAGGCAGAGTAGAGACTAGATCAAGGGGTTTTCAGCTGGAGCTTGTTGAAGAGTTGAAGGGGTGAAGTTCCCCACAACCTTCGACGGCTGACGGGAGAGAGCTGTGTGATTATGATGATGTGTTGTCTATGACATCGTTAGATTCAGCTGCAGTTGCTCTTCTTGTTCTAAGCCAAACAAGAGAGCAGGAGATGGCTGATGAGGATGAAGATGGTGAGCCTCCTGAATCCTCAAAGCCACCCTGCACCCGCGTATATACAGCTGTTTGAGATTATGGAACGCGCCTCTGGCAGACTGCGGCTGCCAGTGGAGCAGGTTAAGAAAGAAACCGCTCGCGGACAGTTTGTCGAACGGTTCCTTTTTTGCCATAATCCTCCAGCCACCGTAAGCTTTCCATTCCTTCTTGATCTTCATACTGAGATCGAGAAGGCATGGAAGGACCTGTATTCAGCTCGCATTCATCAACATCAGCAGGTTAATTCACTGATGTTGATGGAGTGAGTATGGGTACGCGTCGACGCCTCCTACTGACGAGATGAGTGCAACTATCTCGTGATATAGGTAGGCTCCAACGCTCTATACGTGGCAGCAGGTCAGGCGGGTGTTGCTTACACACAATGTCTGTTTGTAAGCATATCAGTTAGACCTGCTGAATTTGGCTTGGTAGGTTTCTTTATGTTTTTATTTATAATCAGTTTCCTGGACGCAGACTAAGGGCCCTGAAGTTCCATTAGGTTGGCTGTAACGATATATTATTAGGGTAGTACTGTGTTTGTCCCCTTTTTTGGATGTGTTGGCTTCAGATAATGAAGCCACCGTTCATATGTATTCAGATGTCGGCTTTATCTAAGCCGCACTGTTAGCCACCTTTTGGTTAACTAGCTTTCTCCTCTGGTAAATGCTAGAGATTTGAGATTAGCTTTCACTAACTTCAGATAGATCTATGTTTAGCGTCAGCCTTACAGGCCGCCTGACATTTTGTGCTTGGGTTGAGCTTTGCTCCTCTGAGCTTTACTTAGAAATTTAGTATTCTCAGAGTTTGCCTCCTCTCAGTTGAGAGTTGTTGATAGAGGTTGGTGTTTCTTAGCCCCAGGCAGATCTATGCTTATGTGTTGGCCTTATAGGCCCACAGCTATAGCTGGCCTAGGCTAGAACTAGGGTTTAGGCGCTGCTAGTAGCATTTTTCACCCTTTTTATACTACCCCTTTTTATGTGAGTGTAGTTTTCCTAGTTCTGGCCTCCTCTTATCAGAGTTGTCAGGCCAAGGCCCATTGTCCCTTCGGTGTAGGTGCAAAATAGATAGCAGCTAAGGTAGCAGACTATTGCTAAGTCTCCCTGGTGCCGTTGTCTCAGGCGGTGTAGGCCCTTTTCACTATGTGAATAGAAACTTTGTTGCTGTGGCCCCGCTCCCCCAGAACTATCTAGTGGTACTTTGACTTCAGTGTTTCCCCTGAACCCCTTGAACTATGTTCAAGTTTGAGCAATATGGTTTACCTTTTTATAAAGCTCCTGTTCACTAGGGTTCAGTACAGATTGTATCTGTTTTTGGTGAGAATTTCTGATGTGAAGTACCCACCCTGTATTTTCAGGGTTGGATTAATAGTACTTACTTGTTGTTCAAGGTTATTGTACTTTAATATGTTAGTTCTGGTTCCTGCCCTATACTTTGTGAGCTCAGTAACTCTAATACTGCCACAGGCTAGCACCTGTGTGTTCTGGAGTAGTAGGCCTGACTTTGGCCTCCTTTAGAGTATGGTGACGTAGTTTGTACTCCCCTTGCTGTAACGGTAAAAAGTGTTTTTACTGAGTACATTGCCTGTTGGAATGTATAAGCTCAGGTTGAGTTTAATAAGCTAACCTCTCTACATAGTTTGGTTTTCAGAAATGGCTCCCTTAGAGCTTGAACACTGCCACAAGCTGACACTCGTGTTGTGTGAAGTAGAAGGCTCCGTTTGGGCCTCCTTCAGAGCACAATAGCTTGTTGTATTACAAGGCTTGTTGGTAGATGTTTTCAGTTAGAGTTTGCTCACTTGGAAAACTAGCACTGCCACAGGTTGATACGCCCGTGTCATTCTGAAGTTGCAGGTCCTGTTTGGACCTCCCTCAGAGCATGATGGCGTAAGTTTGTACTCCCCTTGCTTTAAGAGTAAAAAGTGTTTTTACTGAGTACATTGCCTGGTGGAATGTGTGGATAAATTAAGCTCAGGTTGAGCTAAACTAGTTAACCTCACTGGATGGTTTGGTTCTCAGATTTGGCTCCCTTAGGGCTTAGACACTGCCACTAGCTGACGCCACGTGTCTTTCTGGAGTCACAGGCCCTGTTTGGGCCTCCTTCAGAGCATGATGGCATACGTTTGTACTCCTCTTGCTTAAAGAGTAAAAAGTGTTTTTACTGAGTACACTGCTTGTGGGTATGTGTGGAAGAAAATTAGCTCAGGTTGAGTTAAACTAGTTAACCTCACTGAATAGTTTGGTTCTAAGGTTTGGCTCCCTTAGAGTTTATACTGCCACTGGCTGACGCCCATGTTATTCTGAGGTCGCAGGTCCTGTTTGGACCTCCTTCAGAGTATGATGGCGTAAGTTTGTACTCCTCTTGCTTAAAGAGTAAAAAGTGCTTGTTGGAATGTGTGGATGAGATTAGCTCAGGTTGAGCTAAACTAGTTAACCTCACTGGATGGTTTGGTTCTTAGATTTGGCTCCCTTAGAGCTTAGACCCTGCCACTGGCTGACGCCACGTGTCTTTCTGGAGTCGCAGGCCCTGTTTGGGCCCCCTTTAGAGCATGATGGCGTGAGTTTGTACTCCTCTTGCTTAAAGAGTAAAAAGTGTTTTTACTGAGTACATTGCCTGTTGGAATGTGTGCTCAGGTTGAGCTAAACTAGTCAACCTCACTGGAAAGTTTGGTTCTCAGATTCGGCTCCCTTAGAGCGTAGACACTGTCACTAGCTGACGCCCGTGTCATTCTGAAGTCGCAGGTCCTGTTTGGACCTCCTCTAGAGCACGATGGCGTAAGTTGTACTCCTCTTGCTTAAAGAGTAAAAAGTGTTTTTACTGAGTACACTGCTTGTTGGAATGTGTTGAGGTAAACTGTAATATGTGGGCACTCTACAGTCTTATCTGCTAGTTAAACTTGGTTCGTCATGTTGCAGGCCCCTTCTGGGGCCTCCATGATTCTGTGCCTACAGTACGGTTTATCTGTTAGGTTGAGCTCTGTACTCCCCTCGTTTGAGGGTTGTCCTGCATAGTACTTAGCTCCCTAAGCTGGTCAGTGGTTGAAGGCCTCTCCGTGGCCTCCCTATTGAGGATCAGCCCCCAGGCTGGTAATGTGCAAATAATCACGCGCTGAGTAGATCCTAGGATTGAGCAGAGTGTTACTCCCCTCATTTGTAAGGGTAAAAAGCGCTAAGCTGAGTCCTGCTCTCTGGGATTCCCGTCTCTACGCTCTGGTCTGAGTTGGTTACTGCCTCTTTGCAGTCACTCTTACTGGATATCTTCTCTGAAGAATGTGATTTGAGACTCTGTGATCAGACAGGTTGTTGGCCAAGACTAGGTTTCTGTAAGAGTAGACCAGGTCGGCCTCCCTGGTGGCAATCAGGGTCGAGTACGTTCCCCTGACAAATGACTGGCTAGGGTTCCCTCGGGCCCCCTGGCCACATTCCCTTAAAGGTACCCTCTTTTCTTTGGAAAGAAGTTTGGTTCCAGAAGCCTTTGAGCGGCCTTGGTAGGCCTTCTGCAGAAGGCCTCTTTGAGGCTTATAGCTTGGGCTGTTGGCCATAGGGAATGCTGTCACCGACAGCCTATGTATGACCTGTAGGAGGAGTGGTTCTGGCACTTCAGTTGAAGCTGCTAGTTCTGACGTTTGTCTAGCCATTTGTGGCATGCATTCCCCTCAAGCATGGCGGCGTGGGTATATCATTCCCCATAGCGTTTTCGAACGAGTTGAGTTCACTTTCGAAAGGGAACGTCTCAGGTTATGTATGTAACCATGGTTCCCTGAGAACAGGGAACGAGACTCTGCGTTTCCTAGCCATGCATCGGGGCTGCCTGCTGAACAGTCCCTTCAGACGAAAAGATACTGACTGGTTCTCTAGGCGTGAGTTGATATTGAGTTGATCTAGTCGTGAGTTGATCTAGTCGTAAGTTCATATTGTTTTCAGACACCGGTTCACGCGGAGGCGTTCCCCATAGCGTTTTCGAACGCAGAGTCTCGTTCCCTGTTCTCAGGGAACCATGGTTACATACGTAACCTGAGACGTTCTTAAAGTTTTAAAATGTTCTTCACACTAAGGAAAAACTGTTCAATAAAAGGTTCTTTGGGAAACTGAAAATGATTCATTTATGGCAACGCCACGAAAACCCCTTTTTGGAACCTTTATTTTTAAAAGGGTAGTGTGTTCCATCCTTAAACTATAGTGATGAAGTCAATGCAGTATTTGCATATTGAATATGGCCTTTTTTTCTTCCATTTGCTTGCATACTGAATTGTTACTGGTCATTTCTTGCTTACAACTATATTGCTGCAACAGCTGACTTCTTTACATAGAGCAAAGACTAAAGCCTAAACTCACCTAAACCTTTAACATTATTATTTTGCTGCCTTGCAAACACTTGTATTTCCTTTGGGGAATGCAAATCTAGTTCAAACTGATATTTCCTTCGACTCCGTCTGTCATCTTGGATGAAACTTTTCATGGATCTTTTTCTGATTTTGCCTTATATATAAAAAGATACAAGCAACGCTGCCCTAATTTTTGGGGAACAATAAGGAAACTAATAAGGCTGCATTATTTTGGTGCCTGCGGTGTGGAACAGCCATCACATAAACTTGTTGCCTAGGTGGGTGGTTTAGTATCATTTCATATGCTCTCTGTTTCCTCAGGTCTTTTTTTGCTATGAGGAACTTTCTCTTCACCGCTTTCCTGTCAGTAAAAATCGTGATCTCAGAATCTCCTGGCCTCTGCTAACCCAGCTTCTCTCCTGTGCTCTCTGTTTTTGATGGAGGCGAGCAGTAGGAACTGGCACACAGCACTTTCTGCAGTGGAGCCCTGGGTCACTCACTCAAACATAGCACTCACCTTCACTCTGCTACTTTGTTCTTCAGGGCATAACTCACTAACTCACTCACCTTGACTTTCTTTTTTGTTTTGTTGCCCCTCTTGTCCTCTCTTACACGCCCCTAAGCATGATTCCTTTCATTCCTCTTTACCCTGCTCTTTCTTTATCAGTCCTTTCTGTCTCAATTTGTTCCAAGACAAGGTTCTGTCTCTGATCTGACTCTTTCCGTATATCTCCACTTGGCAGCAGGACTTTATTTCTTTCTGTCTGCCTGATACATGTTGGCTGTGTAAATGCTATAAAGTTTCAGGAGTGACAACCGCATTTATTTGTGGACGTGACTCCGCTAAGTTATCATTCTGTGAGTACAAAAGAAAGAAGTCCGCCCTATGGCTCCAAACTAGTGATGGTTGAGATAATGATAACCAGTGCAAAGTATCAAAAGTTACATCCAGTACATGAAAAAATACTATAGTAATTTATATAGTAAATACTATATATAGTATTTACTATATAAATAGTGTTTTTGAACATCATACTATAGTAAATTGTAGTATACTGTATATATTATAGTATTTACAAAACTTTGTTAATGAATGCTACAGCATACTGTAATATTAACTATAGTGAACTGATCAACTGTAATAAATACTGTAGTATACTTTAGTTTTTACTACAGTAAACTGTAGTGTATTGTAGTATAATATACCCTATAGCTGTAGAAAACTTAGTACAGTATTGGGTAAAGTAATTTGTTTATATTACTATAGTTGTTATATTACCACAGCAACTATAGAATTACAACAACAAATCAATTAAAGTACTTTACTATAGTATGGTTCAAAAACACTATAGTGTTTACTATAAATTACTATAGTATTTTGTCATGTTCATAAATAGCATATCTGCTTATCAATCTGTCATCCCTAAACACAACATGCAATACAATAAACACAAAAGGCGGAAAAAAATAATTCTTTACCATTTACCAGTCAAATTTGTAATTGAGACAAGATTTCCCCTTAATGACAAAAAAGCAGGATTACCTTAATCCTGGGATAAACGGAAGCATGCATTTCCTTGACTTTCTTCATTGTTGTATTTGTAGCTTATTGTTTGCAATCCTTGTGAGGCATGCAAAATGTTCATTGGTGAGGCAGTTTGTCTGTTTCCTCTTTATAGTGTTAATGGTTGAGATTTTTTCAGATTTTCTAGACTATTTTAAGTCGTAAAGTGGGCAGGATATGTTAAAATGTAGCGCATGGATTCGGCAGGCATGTATTCATGATACTAAGCGGGCAGCTGGTCTCTCGGAGGGTGTGTGGAGCCCTCCCTAGCTCTACAGCACCCCACAAATTTCCAACGTAAATCTGTGGTGAAAAATGGAACTGCAGTGCACTCTCATAGAGAGCCATTGGGGCAGATTTCTGGCTGCCCCGCTCATTTTCACGTTAGGACACATCACCGTATTATTTACTGCCATGCGAGCCACAAATTAAAGCTTGGCGAGCCACAGGAGGCTCGCGAGCGCGCAATGAGTAACACTGACATGATCACGCTATCATTCATTCAAGTGATTTTAAACCATTCAAGTGCGATAAGGCGCAAAAGAGATACTTGCGCCAAATGAGTAACCCCCTGATGCGATGTATGACGCAGGATGTAGGAGTACTTTAAGCTTAGACGCCTCTCGTGGTTCAAACAAATATGGCTGTGCAACAAATTTAAGCTCCTCTTCTCTTATATCAAAATCCTCTGAAATTTCTCTTTAAACTTGAACATTTTACACTTATAATCCGTGACCGGTGATTTGGTTTGCTCTATCTTCTGCGCCTCTGCGTTCGTCATTACGTTGTGCATCAGGTCAAAGGATACTCTTCTGCCTTGCGCATTCTGCATACGGTCTCCGCCGGAAGCTAGTTATTTGAATTTATAGTTTTAAATATGGATATTTTTCTTACAGAAACGCATCGCTTTGCTTCAGAAGGCATTTGTTAACCCCCTGGAGTCGTATAGATTACTTTTTTTATGGATGGATGCATTATTTTTGGGTAACACTTTACAATAAGGTTCATTAGTTAACATCAGTCAACTACATTAATTAACAAACTAATAATGAGCTGCACTTCTACACCATTTATTAATCTCTGTTAATGTTAATTTCGTTAATTTTCGATTAAAATCAAGAGTTCTGTTTGTTAACATTAGTTAATGTACTGTGAACTAACATGAACAAACTATGAACAGCTGTATTTTTATTAACTAACATTAACAAAGATTTACAAATACAGTAACAAATGTATTGCTCATGGTTAGTTCATGTTAGTTAATACATTATCTAATGTTAACTAATGAACCTTATTGTAAAGTGTTACCTATTTTTGACTTCAAAACGCAGCCCCCCATTCATAAACCTTGGAGGACTAAGGATATTTTTAAATATATATCTGATTGTGTTCGTCTGAAAGAAGATAGTCATATACACCTAGGATGGCTTGAGGGTGAATAAATCATGGGATAATTTTCATTTTTGGGTGAATTAACCCTTTAAAGTGACAGCAGCCTGATATATCAGCATCTGTCACTGTGTTTAAACAAATCAGAAGAGATAAGTATTTAGCTGCAATGTAGAAGTGACCGCATCCTTGCTCTGAGACGTCACTACACTGAGAAACAAGAGTGAGATTTTACAGAGATGGTGAAGCATGTTCACCTTTCAGCTTGATTGTTGATTTCCTCCTCTGCCTCTATACATGCCCATCACAACACACAAACTTCTCTGAATTACAGTACATTATTTTATTTTCCTCGCTCTCTCTTTCTCAATAACTTCACCTGAGTATTTTTCATTCTCAGAGAACAGGAGAACAGCAGAGCTACTGAAGGCTGTTGATTCTATAAATAATGGAGGTATATGAATGATTATTACCTCTAAGGACATGTGTACTCTATTCAGCAGGTCAAAATAATGCATCACCTGAGATAAAAAATAACTCACCATTTTAGATGTGAACACATCTCACACTTTCCATTTCACACATTTTTATCTATTTACTTCTTTATTGGGGAAACCAGACCACTAGAATATGATGTTAATTATACTATTAATTAGACTCTGACTTATAACCTGAAGGTCGCGGGTTCGAGTCTCAGTACCGGCAGGAAATGTAGGTGGGGGGAGTGAATGAACAGCACTCTCTTCCACTCTCATTACCCACAACTGAGGTGCCCTTTAGCAAGCCAACTAACCCCCAACCACTCCCAGGGTGCTGCAGCAAAATGGCTGCCAACTCACTGCTGTGTGTGTACTTGGATGGGTGAAATGCAGAGCACAAATTCAGAGTTTGGGACACCACACTTGGCCACACTTCACTTTTGCAGCTTGGTTTATTGGTTTATCAGTGTACCTTTGGACCATTCACATGAGTAATGCACTAAAATATCTGCAAACCATTCTCAGACCCCTGAAATGAATCAATCTGGACCCATGTTCAACATTCTACTGACAGCGCTTCTGTAGAAAAATGACTGCTTGCCGAAGGTTGTGCTGACTTTGCATACCCCAGCATTTTTCCTAAGCAAATACTGAAAACATCTCAGCAGGATGTTTTCTAGCACAAATAAAGGCAGGCATATAGAATGAATCTGAGCTCTTACAGACTGTGCTGTGCTAAAAGACGCTTCACGCTGAGCAGAGAATGAAAATCTGGTGATTACGTAACAAGTGAAACTTTTTTTTTCGACTCCAGCTCCTGCTTAATCGCTCCTGATTAAATTGATTTCTTCTTCTTGTACAGGTAATTTGCTGCAAACAGGGGCAAAGGTGTCTGCTACGGCTGGAGAAACAGAGTGAGCCGCAGAAGAAAGGACATTTGCTAAGCTGTAAATCCACCTTAAACCTCAGCTGCCCCCTGGCTGAGGACAGCTATAAACAGAAATGCAATTGTAAATTATTCAAATGTTTCCAATTTAAAGGTGATCCACCGATCCTGGTGTCACAACATACAGAACTGGGATTAATGTTGTTCAATTCACTGAATCTGAAAGTATTGCATTTTCATGGCTTTTTGGACATATACCATAGTAAAACTACGGTAGTATTAATCAATATGTGCTATTTGGATTTGGTATTCAGTACAATGATATTATTTCTGTCTCTCTCTCTCTGTTTCCTGTCACTTAAATAATAATAATAAAAATACACTTTATTTTAAGGTGTCTTTACAGTGTAATTATACAAGTACTGGGTAATAATAATGTACTTCCTATATGATTAGGGTTATGATTAGGGTTTGGTTTAGGGTTAATTGCATGTAATAATGCATAATTAATAGTTATTAATACAGTAGTTACATGTATCAAAGACTAAAAATAAAGTGTTACCAAAAGCCCTTTGTCAAATATGTAGGTTTATATATATACACATACAACCCGAATTCCGGAAAAGTTGGGACGTTTTTTAAATTTGAATAAAATGAAAACTAAAAGACTTTCAAATTACATGAGCCAATATTTTATTCACAATAGAACATAGATAACATAACAAATGTTTAAACTGAGAAATTTTACAATTTTATCCACAAAATAAGCCCATTTCAAATTTGATGACTGCTACAGGTCTCAAAAAAGTTGGCACGGGGGCAACAAATGGCTGAAAAAGCAAGAAATGTTGAAAAGATTTAGCTGGGAGAACATCTAGCAACTAATTAAGTTCATTGATATCAGGTCTGTAACATGATTAGCTATAAAAGGGATGTCTTAGAGAGGCAGAGTCTCTCAGAAGTAAAGATGGGCAGAGGCTCTCCAATCTGTGAAAGAGTGTGTAAAAAGATTGTGGAATACTTTAAAAACAATGTTCCTCAACGTCAAATTGCAAAGGCTTTGCAAATCTCATCATCTACAGTGCATAACATCATCAAAAGATTCAGAGAAACTGGAGAAATCTCTGTGTGTAAGGGACAAGGCCGAAGACCTTTATTGGATGCCCGTGGTCTTCGGCCCCTCAGACGACACTGCATCACTCATCGGCATGATTGTGTCAATGACATTACTAAATGGGCCCAGGAATACTTACAGAAACCACTGTCGGTAAACACAATCCGCTGTGCCATCTGCAGATGCCAACTAAAGCTCTATCATGCAAAAAGGAAGCCATATGTGAACATGGTCCAGAAGCACCGTCGTGTCCTGTGGGCCAAGGCTCATTTAAAATGGACTGTTTCAAAGTGGAAAAGTGTTCTATGGACAGAGGAGTCCAAATTTGACATTCTTGTTGGAAATCACGGACGCCGTGTCCTCCGGGCTAAAGAGGAGGGAGACCTTCCAGCGTGTTATCAGTGTTCAGTTCAAAAGCCAGCATCTCTGATGGTATGGGGGTGCATAAGTGCATACGGTATGGGCCACTTGCATGTTTTGGAGGGCACTATGAATGCTGAAAGTTATATAAAGGTTTTAGAGCAACATAAAATGAAAAATACATTAAAGACGACCACAAACTCTTCAGCAGCTGGAAACCTATATCTGGCAAGAATGGGACCAAATTCCAACACCAAAACTCCAGAAACTCATAACCTCGATGCCCAGACGTCTTCAAACTGTTTTGAAAAAAGGAGGAGATGCTACACCATGGTAAACATGCCCCCGTCCCAACTATTTTGAGACCTGTAGCAGGCATCAAATTTGAAATGAGCTCATTTTGTGCATAAAATTGTAAAATTTCTCAGTTTAAAATTTGTTATGTTATCTATGTTCTGTTGTGAATAAAATATTGGCTCGTGTCATTTGAAAGTCTTTTAGTTTTCATTTTATTCAAATTTAAAAAACGTCCCAACTTTTCTGGAATTCGGGTTGTATATATATATATATATATATATATAACATTATTAAATAAATGCTGCATCAGCTTAAACGAAGGACTAAAATATGATTAATAATATGTCTTTGATTAAAATTAGTAGAAATATAGCAGAAATATATTTCCCCAAAAGTTTCCTCAAAAATCTAACAACATGTGCATGAACAAATAATACTATAATATGTACTATAGTAATAACTATATATTATGCATAATTACATGCAACTAACCCTAAACAAAACCCTAATCCATACCTTAACCCTATAGTAAGTTCATAGCTAATTAATATTACTCAGTACTTAAATGTAAAATTACATTGTAACAACAACAAAAATAAAGTGCATCCAAATATTATATAAAAATAAAATGTTACTCTCAATTCAGCATTTTAGCATTATACAGTATATCATGTCATTTGATCCACTGATTTTTAACGGATTTCAAAGTCTAATCCTCACTGGAAAACAAGCTTTAAACACATAATTTTGGGTCTGGTCCGGACACAGTGCTTCACTGGTCCGGGTTATCATTACAAGAGCATCATGAGCACTATTTGCATAGGGAAAGTAATGGACAGCGGGCTTTCAGTTACTGCAGTTGGATGCAGATAGATGAAGTCTGCTGTAACACTTAATTTAGATTTAGTTCATCTTGTTTTCGCCTACTGAAATTTATTCAATTTAAAAATAAAAAAGTAAAAATTATTTCTTTATTTTTTATTGATGTCTGAGGTTTAAATACAAACTGACTACAACATCTGACCTCACTAAGGCATTACAACATGCATAACTGAATCAGTGTAAATCACATCTTCAGCCTCTTGAATTGCACCAATGTCACTTCACATATCCTGATCTGAGCCGCGTATCCTTAGGGAAGGCCTGCCACGTTACCCTCCATTCTCCAAAGCAGACAGGCTGTAATATAACAGAACCACCAATGCCTCCTGCCTGCCTTGAATGGCTGTTTTCTCTGTGATTTATAGTTATCAGCAATGCTGATCAAGGTCGACCGTGCGGCTCATTTTTCACCACCTGCTGTCGGAACCCAGAGAGCGAGCCGGCTAGTCAGAGGAAAGCGTGCCCCGAGCAGCCACATTAAAGGACATGATGCTTTATTATACAGCCTTGGCTGTCCATCATAAAGCTGAAAACACATACTGTACACACACTGGTCAGATATACAAGATCATCCACATAGACACTTGCAAAGCCTACAGGAAGGCCAGTGTTTGAGTAAATGGGACCCATGAGGAGATTATGTCAAACTAGAAAAGTTTGTTTAAAAAAGAATTATTGCCTCAGGGCTCCAGACTAACATTTGAGATCAGTAGCACCGGTGCCACTAAGTTCTTCAGATGGTGGCACCAGCACCTGATCTGGTAGCTCTGGGGGGATTTTTTAACATAAAAGTAATTTAATCATAAAATTACTATTATTTTGCATTAATAAGTGCAGTAACTAATTATATCATGCAGTAAGTAATAATATTATTTCTTAGAAATGCACATTTGACAGTAAAGCACTGAGTTTTTCTAACTTTTACTAACAACAGTGACAGTGTAAAAACCTAAATTTTATGGGAAAATTTTTATTTGTTTATTTATTTATTTTTTATTTTTGGTCAATACATTAAAAATACCATTTAAATTGGATAATATTTACAGCTTTGAAGTGCTGGAAAAAGTGTGAAGCACTTGAAAGTCCTTGTAAAAAGTGCTTGAATTTCACTCTCAAAAGGTTGTACGAACCCTGAAATGAATAACGTAAAAACATTTGACTATTTCTGCCACATTATCATGATTACAGTTAGCATTAGCATTAACATTAAATCCATGGTAAATGTTGGTGATTTGTGGACTGAAAAGCATTCTATAATTTGTTCGTTCATGACACAATGTTTCTCCTTGTTTCCATGTCAGCTCTGTTTGATCTTATATCTATGGTTTATAACAATTCTGCACCGATTTTGAGTGCTTCTCATTAGATCTCGCAATGATGTTATTACTACTGTGGCGAATTCAAACGCTTAGTCACTGGATCTCCCAGTGCTGTGAAGTAACGGTGTCAGGTGATCGAGATAAACCTGTAAACCCATTCTGAGCTCGCGCTGTGCTGTCTAATATTGGTCTGAGCTTATAAACTGTCTGGACTGCGCAGCTCAAACAAGAAGCACGGTTCCGTTTCGCTTTCGTTTCATTTACTGTTTTTCATATGCAACAGAAATGGCAGCTCTTATCAGTTGGTGGCACCAGTGCGACCTCTAACAAAATTTGTCGCACCGGCAAAAAAAAAGTCACAAAAGCAGAAAAAGTCTTAGTTCGTCATGCAATGAAAATATCCGCTGCAGCACTTTCCCTTACCTCCGTGTGCAAAAGTAATGATTCATATTCTGACCCCATTTCTTTGCACAACAGGCCAAACAGTCTTGATTTTATGGGGCGAGTCTTGATGAAATTTACAACTTGTGTTGCTGTTTGAAGCACTGCGTTCAACTCCGCAGGAAAAGTTTTTGCTGCAAGGACCTCCCTGTGAATCATACGGTGGGTGAAATGAACATGCGGAGCTACTTCACGGACCAAAGCAGCGGGCCCTTTATTTTTCCCTAACATGGATCCAACACACCAACACAATTGTCCCAACAAAGACCAAGTTCATCCAGTTTACCACTGAGTTTTTAAAAAAAAAAAAAAAAAAAATCTCTTCCTGTGCATGATTTTTCCATTGCTGAGCAAAATAACAGATCCTCAAGCAATTTTCTCTCATGACGGTAGTGGACAAATACAAGTAATAGGTTGTTTGCAATCACGTGGTTCTGGTGACGCGCGAAATTAACGTGGAGGGCAAGCAGTGAAAATTAGAATGGAAGAGATGGAGAAAAGTCCGTACTGTGCTGGTTTAGAAAGGTATAAACAGAAAATCACATCATATATTGGACGTGAACCTTATGTTATGAAGAGGAGCGATTTTTCTACTGAATTGAAAGACTTGACTGCCATCGAGACGGTAGATATAGAGAATGTGAAGCTGCCGTCATGAGTTCTAGTCTGGTTTGTTTATATCGCGCTGCCTGTCTATAGTGACGTTAAGGGCAGTATTTTGATTTTCTGTTGTGATTGTGAAAAATGTCGCCATTGTAGGTCATTTATGCTGAATCGAGAATTGCAACAGGAGCTCACATCATCGTTCAGGGAAAAAACTGGATGGTGTAATACAATTTTCGCCTTTTCTACGTGTAAAAACACACTAAGGGAAGCAGGTTGAGGTGGTGACGGGGAGACGACGTATAGCAAATGTAATAATGTCACTGATTGAACCCACTCCCTATCACTCAATAAAATAATCACATAGCTGAGTGTTTTTGAAAGTGTTGTATTTTGTTTGGTTTAATAATTAACATTTGCAAGTATGACTCTCACTCGGCTTGTGAATGAGTATAACTTGCACGCAGCCACTTCAAAACTGTTCACAAGCTTCTATGGGTTTGATTTTGGTTGTCATTTGTTGAAATACAAAAAAATAAATAAATAAATAAAAAAAATAAAAAATACAGTGTGTCGGTGTCTGTCATAGACTGTAAAAAAGGGTGTCTGTCTGCTGAATGCCCATCCGATTTTCCTCCGTGGTCATATGGGAAAGTGAATATATACAAAGATGATATTCAACAGTGCTTTGATCTGCCTGCATTGACACTATTCTTTAAGAGCTGCTGTGCAGCCAAATAATGTACCAGTTATCAATGTAAAGCTGCTTTGACACAATCTACATTGTAAAAAGCGCTATATAAATAAAGGTGACTTGACTTGACTTGACAAAGAAAACATTAAAACTACAGTTACATTTACACCCTTCCAACAAAGAAATGGATCGACTTCTGTCAGCTTGTTGAACACATTTTTTTATTTGGACATTTTCTACCATATGACGGCTGAAGCAGCAGCGTGTGACACTGTTTTCACGGTAACCGGATCAACATTGTAAACGGAATTCTACAAAACTGAAGTGAAAACACCAAATGATCATGCAATGGGATAAAATATCTTCTCTTCCCTGCAAACGATACCAAGAATGTGATTATTTAACCAAGTCAAAAACAAAAAAGGTAAGCAGGTATCCATATTCATTTCCGTATGGGCAGACGCAAAATGCTATAAAAGGTGACAAATTTTAAAGTTAAAAAACGATATAAGTTACGTAAACGATAAAAGCTCATTGTGGTTTCTCGATTTGATAGATTTGAGCAACCATAAACGACGCAAAACATAGGAATTTTGAGTTTGTGATAGGATTCCTATATAGAAAAATCACTCCTTGCCCTCCAGCCGCATTTCGCGTGCAGCAATGACGTCATGTGCAAACAACCTATTGGGAACAGTTTGAGATGTCTGTCGACTCATCTGAATGCAATGAAAACAATTTTCATCCCTTATTCTCTCAATTAGTTGACATTTGATGTTGGTTGCCATCTCAGTGATACGGCGGCTCATAGTGTTGTCTGATGGAATTTGTTCAACGTCACTGGCAAACTTATCTCCAAACATATTTCTACAGATAGCCATTGCTGCTGGACGAATGAGGCTCTCTGCAATTGTATGAGGCTTTTTGGCCTTGGCAACTAAATACGCCACCTCATTTGATTGGTTAATCCTGATTCTTTATGGCAAAAAAAGTCAACCGGTTTATCTTTTAACATTGGGTGTTTGGTTTGTAAGTGGCGTATTAGTTTCACAGGTTTCAAACTCATTTGCAAGGACCTCAGAACATACAACACACTGTGGACATGGTTCGTTATTAAGCGTGATACACGTGAATCCATATTTTATGTACTGATCGTCATACTTCCGTTGTTTTGATGCACCCAGGCCTTTGGTTTTTGCAATGAATCCCCTCTGCGTGGAAAGCCCCGTTGACGTGGAGGGTTCGCCATCACTTTGGTCAATCACTTTTACCATCACTGGAATTCTTACGTTTCACAAGCCACCGGTCCATTTTATTTTTAGTTATTTTGCTCGAACTCAATTGCACCAACTCTGCTCTAACCGTTGCCAACAAGAATATGTAGATTGCCTGATTAGCTGCGGCAGTAATCAGATTGCCCCCTCTAGTGGATGACTAAAGATTTGCTATCTTACATTCACAGCTGTTTCACTTAAGCCTCTGAATTAACAGGTTCTCGCGCCCCCCTTAGCAGGTGTTGGCGCCCCTAGGGGGGCACGCCCCACAGGTTGAAATCCCCTGCCCCACACTAACCCTACCTCTAATCCTACCCATCACAAAAAAACGTTCTGCATTTTTACATTTTCAATAAAACATTTTTAGTATGTTTTTTTTTAATCCGTTTGAATTACGAGGACTCAGGAAATGTCCTCATAAACCACATTCATGTTGTAATACCAGTGTAATACCTATGTCATTATACAAATTTGGGTCCTCATAAATCATATAAACAAGCACACACACACATACACGCACACACGTTGGGTTTTCATGTTTTATGGGGACATTCCATAGATATTTTGTATGATTTATAAGCTGTTTTCCTATGGGAGCCAAAAAAAAAAAAAAGTCCCCACAAGGTCAAACATTACTGGTATTACTATCTTTGTGGGGACATTTGGTAATACCAGGACACACATTTTCCTTTTAGTCTTCAAGTTACTGATTTACAGGATACATAAACCTCATGGATATTTGATCAGAGCTTCTTTCTCAACCTCTGTGTACTGATACAATTAACAGCCCCTATAATTCTCATGCAGCCAATACAATGTGAAACTCAATGTTTTACAAGTCAATCACTCCGCTGTACAAATATTAGGCAGGTGCTTGCTGAATTGATCTTTTATAGCAGTCTAGCTTGTCTTTTGGAGCAGGGTAATTGTTGCATGGAAGCGTAACAAAAAAAAAAGACAAGTTTATTGATGTATGCATCAACTGAATGGCTGAAACAGAAGGTGTGAGGACTAATCTAATTAAGAGCTGACTGAGAGCAGAGGTCACCTCCCACACACATCGAACAAAGAGAACAAGAGATTTATTATGAAAATACATGCTGACAGATGCATCACACACTTCATATGAAAATTACCCTACATCTATCACCACATCACCTCTTATCTGCTTTGTCTATCTTTCTGTTTCTCTTACACCCTATCTATATGCTGGGATATGAATATGGCATGATATAAAAAATAATGAATATCATGCCATATTTATTATTTTAGTCTATTTTACTCGAATAACATCTGTATAGAGTAAAATAACAGTGTATAGCGTGTCATTTAGGACATAACTTTAGTTCGAGTTGTGCATTTGTATAATTTTTTGTAAGTTGTAATATTAAGTTTATGTTGTAAATACTGTATGGGCCCTATCATACACTCGGCGCAATGCGGCGCCAGGCGTGACGCAAGAGTTTTTTGCTAGCTTCAGCCCGACGCAGTTATCATTTTCATGTCCTGCATCACATTGTTTAAATAGCAAATGCATTTGCGCCCATTTGTGCTCCCGTGGGCGTGCTGGTCTGAAAATGAGGTGTGTTCAGGTGCATTGTTGGCGTGTTGCTATTTTGAGGCAACTGTAATAGACTGCGCCATTGACCAACTGAAACCTGGTTTAAAGTCAATGGCGCAATATTTATTTATTTATTTTTTGTTATTTAAACGGCGTGTTAGTAATATGTGCCTATAGGCGGGTGCACAACGCACGTACACTCTGCTTATTATACACACAGGGATGTGCAGCAGCACACAAACATGCCAAATATTAAAAATAAAATGATTACAATGTAAAAGACTATTACTGCGTGCATAAAGATAAAAATGCTTTGGTGGAATCCGGCTTTTTTCAGTTTTTCCGCTTGCAAATTCAGCCATTCAGCCATCATATGGAGCAAGTTGATGACTTCCATCAAGGTTAAGAGACATTTACTCCACAAATCATACTTTTGTTTGCTCAACAGCATTCAGCGAATCTCTGTGTACACGCTCAGCGTACGCCAGGCTCCGCGCGACTGCTTAGACTAAGGACACAGGGGTGGGCCATTAAAATGGAACCAGATGGTTTAGGCCACAGCAGGCATTAGCTCAGTTTAATTCCTCGTTGCGAGTGTTGAGTAATGTCGATTATGTATCTGTTTGATTTAGACTCCTAGCTAGAGAGGCAGATCAATGGGCTCCACTAATTATGCAATTATATAGCTGCTTTAGTCCAATCATAATGGGGGCAGGCAGACAGAATCAAAATGAGAGAGTCTATTACAGCCAAAGCCAGACAGAGGACAAAACAGAGAGATGAGGAACTCTGAATGACAGTCGCTTACTGCAAGATGATTCATGACGGCAAAGATGATTCGAGACAGATCTTAAAGGGTTAGTTTAACCAAAAATGAAAATTTGATCATCATTTACCCTTATGTCATTCCAAACCCATAAGATTTTCATTCATCTTCAGAACACAAATGAAGATACTTTTATTATTTACTCATCATTTTGTCCATTTATTTAAAGTATAGGTAATTTACATGCTTCACAAAGTTCATAAAGACGTCTCAAAAGAAATCCATATGAATTGCGCAGTCTTTAGTCATTAGAGAAATGATCACTTTATATGATAAACAGATTTATTTTAGGCTTTTATTGACATATAAACATTGATCAACGCACATGAATAAAGCACACTAAATATGATCAATGGAAGCTCAAATGTGCTTGCTTGACATGCACAATAACCAGTGAGGTTTGTTCTTGTGCATCAAGCATGTACTGTATGTTTGAGCTTCCATTGAATACCTTGCATTGATTTTCAATAGATGGACAAAAAATGACAAAAGAACATTAAAAAAATATTTTAATTTGCATTCTAAAGATTAACGAAAGTAAGTGGGTTTTTGGAACGACACCATGGTGAGTAAACGATGACAGAATTTTCATTTTTGTGTGAACTAACCGTTTCAGAGAGAACTCAAGAGTTTTTATTTTCTGGATTGGATGTGATCCTGTTTCTTCATAATAGCCCATGTTCCCTTCAAGGCAATGAAGAAATCCGAGTGTTAAATTTGTTTTTCATTTGTCAGAGCTTTAGTACTAGAGTGGTTCTGAAAGCACTAGATTTCTGTGATGGAAGCAAGTGGTCGATGGACGGGGAAGCCCGAGGGAGAGAAAGGCTTTGCCTTTGTAAATAAATTACCTGTATCATTGATTCATTTATAGATTAATTCAGAATGAGCTGCATCAGCTGTGACGTTCTGACTTTGATTGATGAGTTGTAGAAACTTCTTTGGGGAAAAAAATAAAAAGGGAAAACAAATTCTGGACCAACTTGATATTGAAAAATTCAATTTCTGGCCTGTCCTTGAAAATCAAGTAATATCTAATGTTCCAGACAGGAACTAAAGGCCCCCTTTTCTGCGAATCAGCCCGACTAAGTGCTTCTGACACTTTAACGAAGATCAAATAATCAGCCAATGATGACCAGAGCAGTGCTCTTTCCTTTCTCTAATTGGCTGTGGCAGGGCCAAAGTCTTTACATACATTTATGAATTCAGTGAAGGTGAGTCACAGGGGAGCAGTGTAATCATATTAAAAAAAGTGACAAACCATGTCATATTCCACATTTCCTACTCTTGAAAAAATGTTCAAGCTTCTCTTTATAACATTAATCCAAGGGCACATATATATATATATATATATAAATAATATATTCCTATATTATATATAGGAATATAAATATATTATATATAGGAATACTACACCAGTTAATACAATACGTTTACTTTTTATGGAGGGGAACGTGTTAAGCTTCTTTCACTCCATCATCTGGCTGAGACTCTTTCTCTTCTAGAACGGTGCCGCAGGTGTTTTTTGAATTTAAAGTGTTATTTTGAAGTGTTTGTCCCCTCAAAACAGTCTGCATTCAATGAGTAAACCCTTGTGTAGATGTCACACTGTTTTCAGCATGAACAGCTTTGCTGATTAAACTACCATATTATTTTACTCTTTGCTTTCAAAAAGCTATTTATTTGTATGTTACGTATTTGTAAGACAATACCCACAATGATTTGAAAAAACAAATGAAAAACTTTTAAAGGGGACCTATTATGCCCCCTTTTACAAGATGTAAAATAAGTCTCTGATGTCCCCAGAGTGTGTATGTGAAGTTTTAGCTGAAAATACCCCACAGATAATTTTTTATAGCATGTTAAAATTGCCACTTTTTGGGGTTGAGCAAAAACGCGCCTTTTCAGTGTGTGCCCTTTAAATGCAAATGAGCTGCTGCTCGGCCTAAGAGGGCGGAGCTTCAAGAGCTCGTTCTCCCCTGTCAGGATTCAGTCAGGATGCACTATAATGTCAGAAACTGTGAATATATGCTGCATGGAGATAGAACAGGTATAGTTTAGTTTAATTACGGTTATAACTTATATTGTCTTCTTGTTTTTATCCACTATATTAGTACAAGCCAGTTTACCGATGAGTTTTATAACGTTTATTGTACTTCACACAAAATATGAAGCATCTGTTTTCACTCTAGAAAATTACTGTAAGAGCTTAATAAAACACAGAGCAAGTGAGCATTAAAATATTATCCATAAACTCTCTCTCTCTCTCCCTTGCATTATCATCAACATACACAGCGAAGTACACAGAAACACTCGTTACAACTAACAGTAAACGAATATATAAAGACCTTATGCCTTTTCGGGTGGTGTTTAATAAACTGGTAAACTTTATATCCGTAAATCAACTCCGATGAACTGTAATAAAGTGCCCTCACCTTCATTACTGCTGTATCCAGTATCAATCTGGAGGCTGTAAGCTGGATCACGAACAGTTTACTGATCTATCCTTGAGTAACATCCTCTGTTTTGTATTGTCCCTTTGTATCAACATTCGTTCACAAAGCAGTCCGGTGTGAAATGATTCGCGCAGACATAAACAAATTTCGGTAGAGTTGAGGGAGCATTTTCTTCGAAAACAAAATGAATCCACCTCGTCTTCAGCGGCTCAGATTTAGGGAGTAAATGGAGAGAGCTATGTGGATTAATCCATCCAGCTACAGAACGCCTAAAACGCTTGGGAGACATTCTCTTCAGTGCAATGGCGGACTGTACAACTGGCTGTGAACTCGCTCAGGGCGGTTCTATGTTAAAACGGCAGTGTCTGTCAACATTCGTGGGTGGGGCCTGTGGCTAATGTGACGTCACACTGCCAGGGATCTGGAAACGGCTTGTTCTGAGACACTGCTTATGATTTATGGGGATTAAAAAAAAGGAGTGGTTGGATTTTTATCATTATAGGGTGGTTGTGTACACACACTGCCAACACACATTTATGTCCAAACACCATGCAAAAGTGAATTTTGCATAATAGGTCCCCTTTAAAGGCTCAAAATGTAAGATTTTTGGATTAAATTAACCACTAACAATTATACATTTTATTGACTTGTATACTTACATTATCCTAAATTTTATCAACAATCCAGATAAATCAGCTATGTTAACCAGTGTTAGCGGCCTGTGTTATTGTGTTGTCTGTCAAAGACGTGATATCTGCATTACCCCCGATTTCCGTTTTCGTAAAAACCATGGAAACACCAAAGACGCTTTAATATATTATGCACTGTTTGGATAACATGTTTGTATCATGCCTCAGAGACACTATTTTGTCAAGTGGCTAACAGCATAATCAGAAAGAGCTTTATTTGTAGTAACAGCATTTATCTACCATTCAATATATTTTAAAATTAATTGCATACCATTTAGCAGCACAAGTCATACAGCTTTTATTAATGTGATATTCTATTATCGATCTAGCTTACTGCAGTGTCTAACAAGTGTCTAATACCATCCACCGAGTGAACGCACTAGACGTGCCGATATTAGGTAATATGATATATCACAATAATGAATATGCATTGTTATCGCAGACACTACAAAATACCATGAATAATTATTTGTTACAAATTATTCACATTTTGATAATGCATTTTTAAGAATACTTTCCCCATCATCCGTATAAAATGCACAACACTGCTGTATGCTGTGTCAAAGGGACACGCACACTCAGATGTAAACAAGCCCAACGTGCACAAGAAGCACATGGCGGAACGAGTGAAGGAGACGCGCTGAATGAAAGTGCACGTTCACTCTCTGACAGCAGAGGCCGCTGATGGAACAGCAGAAATGCAGCGGTTACCCCGGAAACCCCGTAAACAAAGCAGCTGTGCTACTGAACAGTATTTTAAATGCTTCAAACAGCCTTTCAGTTTTTTGTATTCGCAATGTTGTTCATCACAGCACCAAATGCTTAATACTTAAAAGACTTAATAGGCTATAATTGTTGAAAATGTTCTGATTATTTGTTATTGTTCAGTAAAACTTAGTGACATAAGGCTTCATTAGTTAACATGTTAATTCATTATTACCAAACTGACTTATAAAGCATTTATTAATCTTAGTTAATATTAATTACTTAGTTAATGTTTAATAACAAACAATGTTTAAAAACTAACAATGATCAGTTGTATTTTTTAAGCAACATTAACAAAAAAAAAACCCTTCTGTAACAAATGTAGCTATTGCTCATTCTTAACCCAAGTTAATGCATTAACTAATGTTAAATAATGAGACCTTATTGTAAAGTGTTGTTCTTTATGATTCTTTTGCACTTTAATCTGTTTGAAACATTTTACTTTACAGTTTTTTTGTGTATTGCATTATTATATTTAAATGTTCAGAGGGTTTTTTTTTTTTTTTTTTGCTATAAGAAAAAAAGTTCTCAAACCTGTTATACTATGACAACACTTTTTTTTGCAACTTCTTTCAATATCGTGATAATACTGTATACTGTGATAAAAGCTTCAGCAATTATCACAACCTGAAAATTTGATACCGTCACATGCCTAAAACGCACAGAGTAACGTTATAACAGAACTTTCAACACACTCAAATGCATTTTAGTATAATTTTTTGACCGAGTAAAACAGCGCTGCATTACCCCACAATTTTAAATCGTCAAATAAAGTGACCTGTATGAGTAATAATTCTACATTTGCGGCTATTTCATTAGAATGAAATAAAATAATGTAAATTTAAGTGATCAAATTTAACATTTACAAAGTTCAAGTTCGGGGAAGGAGGTGGACATTAAATGTAACTTTAATTGTAAAATAAACAAACAACAAAACGAAAGTAGCGGCAGCGGCTGATTGTGGCATATAAGCATAATAAAGACAGCAATATAAAATATCCCACACTGTAAAAAAAAACTGTTAACTTAAAAAAGTAAGTTACCTGGTTGGCTTAAAATTTTGAGTTCATTGAAATTAAAAATTTAAGTTAATACAACAAAAGTGATTGGTTTAATCAACAGAAACTCAAAATATTATGTTATCAGAACCACATTATTGAAGTTAATTTGACAAAAGAAAAAATGTTGTGATAACAAATCATGAAAATAATTTTTTACAGTGCAGGCTCTCAGCCCGCTCTGCTTCATACCACAGTAATGTTAACGAAGCTTTAATATATTAGCTCATCCATGAACATGATTTCTGCTTGTGTCCTGTTGGATTGCTTTCCATCGGCTGAGGAAGTAAAGAAAACAACTCCCATGATTCCACACTCATTCATGGCGTCATCAAGCTACGTCTTTGTTATTTTTTGAATAAGCGACCTCTAGCGGCGAAACTTACATACTGTGCCTTTAATACATATAAGATGAAAACGAGAAAAATAACGAGAAAAAATAAAACTCATTATTGAAACAAACAGAGAGGCAGAGGTTCCTCATTACCTTTCAGTTTATTCCCTTCCGACATATCTGTTTACCTTTGCTGGACTGACGTGAACGATAACGAGCTAAAATGATGGTGTGAAAAATGGGCAGCACATCAATCAATACGAGAGCAGAGACATTGTGCCATAATTTCCAGCTAAATTACTCCACCCGCTTGCTAGGCGGTGAACTGCGCTTTGTTATGTTATGAATCAAAGCCAGATGAGATGAATGACTGTGAGCGCTGAGTTAATGTTCCTGTGTGAGAGTGATGAGGGTCTGCTGATGCCTCCATATAGCTGCAATGCAGGAACATGAACAAAATTATAATGAAAGAAATGATCATCATTCTGGTTTAAATATGCCACAACATGAGAACTGAGATACATAGCTTTTGTTGACTTAGCAGGACAGATATAACTGCTGGTTTGGTCGTCTCGCTTAGCATGACTATGTTGCAGCCACAGTTTTTTAAGTAATGCCTTTAATAATAAATTATTTAAAAAAATAGATAATGTCAGCAAGCTTTTGCCATTTTTGTGTGCAATATGGATTTGAATGTCTCTGAACCGTTTGTGGCTAAGATTAGAGCTTTCTGAGGTTTGAGCATGGATACGCTTCCATATCTGCATAGCCCAAAGCAGCTGATTAGAGGAGACAGCTCAATGAAGCTCAAACCAAATCAGACTGCTTGATTAATCTACCCGCTGATAAACGCCTCTTTTTTTTTTTTTTTTTTTACATTAAACCATCCGTTTGTATGCAGAATAGACATCACAATCCAGACACAGGTCTGCAAAGATTTAATCACCCTCATTCTGACTTAATTTAGAATTGTAGAGTTGCCCCAAAAACTATTTGGAATCCTTCAAACCCAATTACAAAAAGCTGAATTATTTCATTAGATATAAAATATCAAAGCAGGTCATCTGAGCTTGAATGCTGCTGAAAATGTTCACATAACTTTATTTTTCTGAGCCATTTTTGTAAAGACTTTTAATCAGCTGCTGTTTTGTGAAATAGAAGTGTGCTTAATTGCATTGAATGTGCACTTGTAGTGTAGCTACTTCAAATCTTAAAAGTATATAAAAAAAATACTTGCAGATAATATAATATTATTTAAATAAAAGTCCACTTAAAGGCACAATATGTACATTTTTGCCACTAGAGGTCACTTATTCAAAACAAAGGCATAGCTTGATGACGCCTTGATTTCATGGAAACATGGGAGGTGTGAGATTATTAACGTTACTGTAGTATGAAGCAGAGCAATGAAGCTGGAGCGATTGCTAATGAGAGACGAGCGCGACACGTTTAGAGAGCAGCGGAACTTTTATTATGCCGCAGACGAGCGCTTCCACTTCTTCCGGTCAAGTGTATGTGGGGTAAGCAGCGCTGTTTTATCATATTAGATACATTAGTGAGTTAAAATTGTTACAGTGCAACTCTGTGTTCGCTCGGCGGTTACTATGAGACACTTGTTGCACACTGCAGTAAGCCAGATCGATATTAGTCATTGTAAAACATGGTAATCAAGAAAACGAGATTTAAACAATAAGACTTACTGTGTTGAGCTATATAACATGATTTTTTTTCTGTCGATGAATGTATCCAAACAGTTGTTCACCTGTCTAATAAAACACAACATATATTAAAGTGGTGTTTCTATGGTTTCTACAAAATAAAACCGGAAACCAAGGGTAACGCGGGTATTATGTCATTGATAGGCGACGCACAGACATGCTCCGTGTCCTGATTAAAATTGCTTATTTCTCTGGATTTAAACATTCTTGGAAACATAATGTAAGTACACAAGTTAAAATATATAACCTTGTTCTAGTGGTTTTTGGATATTTTAATCCAAAAATCTTACATATTGTGCCTTTACAAGTACTTGAAGTACACTTTTAACACACTTGAGTACACTTTTAAAGTGCACTTTGTAATATTCAGTAAAACATTTTAATAGTCTGTCATCTTATACTAATTTTGATGTGTTGACTAACATATTAAAGCACATGTAAAAAAAAAATTTATATAATTTTAACTGTAGTGTGTTGTTTGATATTATTTTTAAGGTTAACATTTTAAATGTACTACATTGCAACTTCATCATTACAAATGTTTAACAATATTGCTACAAATATATTTAAATACATGACATATAATTTTCAATAGAAATGACATTCAAGTATATTTTAGTTTACCATAAAGGCTTGTCAGTACATTCAGCAGTACACTTTAACTATATTTCAAAGACAATAGAAGTGATTATGAAATTACACACAAATGTGTCCTACTTAATTCATACTTACACGGGTCAAAAAAAAGTTCAGCTAATTGTGTTCGACAAAAATGTATATATTTTCTATAATATATTTTAATTTAATTGCAATTAAAATGCAATAATGTATTCAGAAATATTACATTCAGTTCACACTTAAATATATTATTTTAAATTATATTTTTGTAACTCTTTCTGTAAGGGTTATTAGACAAACAATATAATTTCTCCTCAAGTTCACACAATTGTCTTTGTCGATGATCGAACCACTAACATTTCACAACTACAAAGTGTCACAATACTTTTTGTCTTAAATCTCAACACTAACCCCCGGTTTCACAGACAAAGCTTAGGCTAGTCCTAGACTAAAATGCATGTTTAAGCTGTTTTAACTTAAAAGTAACTTGTACTGACAGATCTTAAAATGTGTCAGTGCCATTGTTTTGTCTCAAGATGCACACCAGTGATGTTTTTTTCTAGTGAACACTTATAAAAGATATGTAAATGCCCTAATTGAACTAAGGCCTAATCCTGGCTTAGGCTAAGCCCTGTCTGTGAAACCAGGCCATTATCTATCATTTTGAACCTATTTTTTTTAGAAAGTTTTGTTTGAAAAGTACGCTTATGCTTTCTTAAAACTGATTCCAGTGACTTGTTATAAAGCAGTTACATAAAATCCACATGCAGACAAGATGTTACTACATTTTTAGACAGTTAAAATTGGAAGCCTCTTTATTTGGTCTTTGGGATTTTATTTGGGTCAGTAAGATCTTGATTCTCAACTGCTTGAAATTCATAGACAATGAAAAAAAAAAAAAAAAAAGTGGAATCAATACTTTCATTTTACCTTGAAGAGGAAATTAGTAATGCACAACCCTGTATTCTGCTGCCTCTCTGAATTGATTATGTGCACAATGAGAATTATAGTACGTTTGTGACTCAATGCTCAGATAATCTCTGCAATCGTATTAGATACTGGACAGCTAATGGAAGAACGGTGCTAGAGGAAATCAAATGTCTGCTGATGAGAGCACTTACTGCTGATCCACTTAGCGTTCGGGTCGTGAACTTTGAAGTCTTTCTTGAAGATTTCTTCCACTGTCACTTTTCCCTTAAAGGCCAGGCTATCGTCCTCACCTATAGGGAGAAAAATAAAACAGAAAAGACTTTTAGCATCAAGACCTCCAAGTTTATTTGGTGCAACTCAATCTTCACGCCTCCACTATCTCCTGCTCAGTGCATGTCAAAAACTCTTAGTTTTTCAGGTTCACAGGAGGCAAACTGTATCTGCATTGGGCTGAATTGGCTGACAGGCTCTTCTTAGAGGGCAGCCTGGTGATTTTTCCTCTAAAAGAAGCGATAGTCTCTTCAGTAATGGCAACTGCAGCTCCTGGGCTTGATGTGAAAACCACAGTGCTCTCTTAACGCAATGCTGGAAAGTTCTGACTGTTCCAGCCTCCAGCAGTGCCTTGGCTCATTATTTCAGCCGTACCGCTGCGCTCAGGGCCCAAAGATCGCCTCCATCAGGCCACCTCTGTTTGACATTACCTCTCATTTGTTCAGCACACGGCACGAGTGCACCAACTCACTGCCACATCAATACCTAGAGAGACCGAACATGCAGCGCAATGGAAAAGCGTTTTAAATCACACGCATTGAGAAGGAATGCGCTGGCAGAGCTTTGCATTAAATGACAGCCCCATAAGGTGAGAATGAAAACCAGAGTGTATTCAGTGTGTTTGACAGAGAAAGCGGGGAAGAATCTATCAACTCACACGCACTTCATCTCGCTCCGACTAATATTACGCTGTCACTTTGACTCGTGTACGTGTGCAGGTTTGCGCGTGGGCCGGGTGCAATTCTCCAGCGCCGCAGAGGAGGGGGATAAAAGAGAGGACATGGAAGTAAACACAATCAGGCGTCCCTCCAGGCTCTGCTTTAGACCAATTGAATGTTTCATTATTAAAATGGGCTTTGTGCATTTACAGCTGATGCAAGCACTAACCTGATTTATTTAGTCATAATTCTGCACATCAGATATGATCACAGAGTGCTTTCGTCTAGCATATGACTCATTTCATATGCATTGGAAGATGCAGAAAAGGCAATATCTGATTTGTACCATTTTGCTGTCAGGATGAGCAGTATTATACATTCTAAATGGGAAGACTGCAGAAGAGCAAACATCAGAAAGCCTCAGAGATACTGTTTGAAATCAACTTAGGAAGCATTTAGTCTTACTAAGTTTAGTCTTGCATGTGGACTATAGTCTGGTTCACTTTGCAGCTTATTCTACAGCTGTCCAAATAGGAGGCCAAGAGCATGGGCATGTCTCATTTATTTGCTTCAGTCTTTGCAACAGGTTTCCAACATGACCAATGAATATCCATGACTTTTCCAATTGTTAATTATTACTGGATAAGGTTTTTATAAAACATCATTTTATAGAAACCAAAAAAAAAAGAAAAGAAAACATTCTAGACAAATTATTTTAGGGTTGAGGATAACTATTAGAAATGTATTCAGTATAGAAATTCACATAACTTTTTAAGACCTGGAAATCACAATTTAAATCACAAATATTTCCAGATTTTCTATGGCCATGGGAGCCTCATAGTCTCAACATTGATTTGAAGCCATAAACCTATCAAACTTTGGAGACTAAAGTTGTGTCCCAAATGACATACTATACACTATGCACTATGCACTCGCAAGTAGTGTGCTCACACTACAATTATTGCATTGACGCGCGTTTGACTCTGGCTAAGCTCAATAGCTGCTTTTCCACTGTCGGGCCAGTGCGAGCCAGGGCTTTCAATGGGCCGGGCTGGGCTTATAGCCTCAGACCTGTAGCACCAAGCCCAAAATCATGCTGCGTTTCCACCATCGGTCGGGCCAGAAGCTCCGAAGCGCTATAACCCGCCCGTAACACGCCTCTCTGGAACAACGTCACACAGACTCATCATTTCACCAACAAATGGAAGTTTCATCAGAAAACTAACCAGAATGAAATCACTGAAAACTAGCAAGATCGCAAAACGAACATTATAAAAGCGGCCGTTTGTTGGCATTTTTGTTGTTTACTTAAGGATTTAAAACCAAGGCATTGATGTTTTACTACAGTTTTACAATAATAAGTGATACATTGATCATAATGAATTAATTTGAGTCAAGACTGCACATTAGTCACAGAAATAAAGTGGTATTTACCATTATTTCACAAAAGAAAGAGGACACATTTACTTATTAGGGTGCGTCTGTTTTTATTTGTAGTCACAGGACAGTATGTTTACATCACATTTAGACAGAACGATAATTTCTACATTTTCCACCAAAAATACAACCTGAGGAACTTTAGCACTCTCTCCAGTGACATTCCCAGTACAGTTATATTTTCAGTCAGAGAAACAGAGGAAGCTCCCGAAAAACCAGAGTTGCTTTATTTTATGACAGATGCGGAGCTAAATATGGATATCAGACAGTCCGGTAAAGCCGGGGACACACTTAACGACTAGCTAAAACATTCTAAGACTGAGCTCAACACACAAAGACTGTTTCCTTCGACTGAAGCAGATTTAAATTCACTGACTGAACGCAACTGGCTCTGACTCTGGCTCTGCGTTTGGGCATGATCAGTCGTAAGTATCAAATTACATTCATAATCAGCTTTACAATCGTTAAATGTGTCCCCGGCTTAAGAAACGAGGCGTACTGACAAATAAAATAAATACACGATTGTGATAGCCTATATGATTTGTCTGATTTCTTCCAGCTGTCGTATTTATCATTTACTATGGTTAGCGTGCATAGTCTTTTGCGTCGCGTATAAATATTTCTGCCTTATACGGTGATACGGTGATCCACAACAGAACACAAACAGAAGTTATTTCAAATACTCGCTGCTGTCTGAAAGTGAGTTTTGAGCTAAAATGATTTTAAAAGTCTTTAATGCTGATGTTAGCTGGTATATGGAATCATCCGCGGTGCTGCCGTTTCCAGACTCCGATAAACTCCGCCTTTGTTCGTAACCACTCTGTAGCGTCTGGTCAAAATCGGATCCTGCCAGCCCAACTTTAGAATCGTCAGAATGCTTTTAGCCTCCTGAACTGTTTGTGTAAATCATGAATCGGCTCCGGCAAGTCCGGGACCGATTGCCTCATTGGCACTTTTGTTACCCCATGGAAGGAAAACAGAAGAAAGTCTCACCAGCTCTGAGGACTTCAAAGAGTCACCCTGGTGGGGCTGAGGGCCATGTGTTCGCAGACACTGGCCACAACCCCAATACACACACACATACAGACACTCACAAACACGCATGGAGATTGTGAATGTACATTTATCCTCCAAATATAACTGTGCCAAAGTGTACCCGTCGTTGTATTACAAGGTGCATGTATGCATCCCTAGTATATAAGCTTAGCTATGACTGTAGTTGTATTAGTTTTATTCTAAACGATAAAATTCATGTATAAACTGTATCTCCCCTTTTATGTCCTTGCCATCTGACAAGTTTGGTCTCATTGTAAAGCTCTTGTTATACCCTAATTGAAAATGTATGTCACATTACTGTAAAATGCATTTTTCTATTTTTAATAGTACTTAGAAGAAAATGTGCTCAGATCTGACACTTCATAAACCATGCAAATTAGGTCATAAATGGAGACAAAGAAGTTTTGCCCGCCAAACAGTGCACCCTGACCATTGGTTGTTTCAACCAAGGAGGTGTGTTGGCTTGTTTGTCCATAAAAGACAAGCACAAACAGTTTTGCTTTGTCTCTCGTTTGTCTCTCAATTGTCCCTCGCCATTTCACGCACGTCTCTCCCGGACGTCTCGGCGACCGCGCTTCCATCATGCGCTCCTCTCTTCGGGATGACCATCTTTTGTCAAGCCTTCTTCATCCGTCTCCCGAAGTCTTCTCTCTTCACCGCCTAGGAGACGGACCCTTTCTTCTTTATTTTCCGGTTATTTTACTCTTAAGTTAAGACCTTGTTCGAAAATCCCGCCGAAGAACACTTCCTCGGAAAAGGACCAATCGCATCCAGCCGCACGAACCGAAACTCCTACAGAAACACGAAACAACCACAGCACCTGAACCTATGCAAGTATAGAACTATTCTTTTCGAAGCGTTTTAAGCTCGATGTATAAGCTGAGTTTCCTTGCTGGCTCTCAAAGGTTTTAACTGTTTGTAATTTGCCATTTCTTTGATCACCTCTGTTTTCCTGACTTTACTTTCGTTTTCTTCAATGTGTATTATTTGTATATATGTAGCCGTATAACCTCTATATCCGTAGTTTCATATATTAAATACATTATATTCATGCTTGATTGTTTCTGCTGCTCATTCAACAAAACCCAGGTCACTTTAACGTTTCGATCCAGTATCCTTGCTTTACGCATTGATGCTAGAATAGGAAGTCTTTCTCGTGGCCAGAGAAAAACCTTCCTTTTTATAATAGTCTATGAGGAACTAACGGTTTGCTGGACAAACTAATAGTTTCTCTAAATAATTATTAAACCAGAACTAATCATATATGTAATTAATTATAATTCGTTGTAATTAATTCACAATATATGTATAATTCCCTCTTGGGTCGGTATATGTATTATAATTAATCATAAAGCTTTATGATTTATTATATTCATATATTTCACCCATAAATTAATTAAAGACCTGTACAAGATCGCTACAACTCCCTGAAGCCCGAGTTGGCCCGCTTTGGACCAAGGTATTCGGGGGGCCAAAAAATCCTGGCCGTTGGCCCACAGGAAGCCCCGACGAGGCTCGATCAAGCCCCGGAATTGACAGTGGAAACGCAACTGGCCCTGGCACGCACTAGCACGCCTGCTTTTGGCCCGACAGTGGAAACGCGGCTATTTAGTGCTATGTCTACTATGTTTGTGCATACTCAACTTAGTGAGGTAGACACCCCTTCAGCATGACGTAGTGGGTATTGGTTCCCCATAGTGTCAACACCAAGATGCAGTGTCGAAATTCGCTTGTGACGTCGTGTCGTCCGCCAATGAATACGACAAAGAATAGTGCATAAGCAGTTGGAGCTGCAGCAGAAGGTGGTACATTGCTACCAAGATATAAGGGTTATTGATATGACACTGCTTTTTTTTGTTAGGTTCTGTTTAAAAATATATTAAAAATGCTATTCAAATTTACAACAAATAGAACACATCTCTTCTGTGATAAGCATGTTTTATTTTAAATGTCTTAAATTTAGATTTTTTAATAGTTAAATATAGGATAGAGTCAAAAATGTCAGGGTGATACAGCTGTGCTGATCTCATAATGAAGAAAAAAAGACCAATTAAAAGAATCAATTTCTTGAAAACTTTATGCATCATTTGGCATAATATTTTATTATTATTGTTTCTTTTTTAAGTCAATTAGATAATATTTATTTATACTATATATTTATAAAAAACATCTCAGGTTGTGTATGCAACCTTATATGTAATGACTCCACGTAGACTCGCAACGCTCAAACCTGACCCTAATTGTATACTATACCATACAGGGGAAATTGGTACCTTTTATCAAATGATTTGGGAATGCCCGGGGGTTGCTCATTTTTGGAATAAGGTTAAAGAAAATGTGTCCACTATATTAAATGTTTCAGTCCCTCTGTCTCCATCTGTTTTTATTTTAAATTATCTTTCTGATATCCAACTTAACAAAATTCAGAACCGAGTGTTTTTAGCTGGCTTGACAGCTGCCAAGAAAATAATGGCAATGAGATGGAAGCCTCCACATTCTCTAAATAAGCAATATTGGGTGCTCACTTTTATAGATGTGGTGTATCTCGAACTATCCATGGCACGCATTTTTGCTGTTGTTTTGATTTTTACATGTTGTTGTACAGCTGATTGTTTGTTAAACGTCATTTTTTATGTTATGAAGATGACAAAACATCAATAAAAATTTGATTTAAAAAAAAGAAGAAGCTGATGACGTGTAATATAGGTGCCCTTTCATATTCACGGGCGCTCCACTTGCCATTGAATATTGGCGTGAGGTTACACATACCTCAGACACCGGTCATGCTGATGGTGTTTCCCATAGTGTCAACAACAAGACGCAGCATCAAAGTTACACTTCGTAAGGGTACTGAAAATTATATCATAGAGATGACCCTTGCATGACTATGTGAATGAACTGGACCAGCTCTTTCTCCCTGCAATTTATACACTGCCCTATTTAATAAAAGACAAAAAAAAAAAAATATATATATATATAAAAATTACTTTGTTTCCTGGTGGGCTAATAAAAACTGCATAAGAAATTGCATAAAAGCCAGGCAATCTGATAGGAGCCACCTTTTTTTGTGTGCAATATGCATCAGGCAGTCCATGAGTGGTCTATGGGAAAGTTGCCTGAGGCTGATACTAGGAAACATTTAAACGTGAGCAGAAAAAAAGAACTTATAAACCGACACATTACATAAACAGTCATCTATTAGGCAAACAACATACAATAATCCATGTCAATGAGTTCAGTCAAGTGGATTTCAAAGAGTGACAACAAAAGAAATGTCTTGGACGCATATTCAAGTCTTATGCCCCGCTGGTGCGTCTCTGTTAGAGCTGACAGCTGAGGGCTGATTTTCTTGCATGGTGCAAAAAGAAGAAATGAGCCCAGCTGGAAGTTCTCCACCTGGCTGCCTGCTATAGAGAGTCTGCCTGGACTGTGCACTGTTAAAACTGAGCTGCCCACCATTGCAGCTAGATAAATATTCATCACTGTAAACACAACATCTACGAAGTACACTGCCATAAGAATTCATTTAGAGGTGTAGTGCTAAATCTGGTAAAATGTTAACAAAAAATTACAAACTATTGTTTGTACTCTTATAATACAAATAGTAATGATGCAAATTCAAAGTCCTCTCTACTCCAGTGATCTAACAGACACCCGGTAGTGAATATCACATCATTTAGAAACAGCAATTGCTGCTTGGTTTATCCATATTCCATATCGTCCTCTATTTCGCGCTCTACAAACAAAATGGCTCCTGAAGACAAAAAAAGCTGATGATGTGTAATACAGGCGCCCTTTCATACTAACGGGTGCTTCGCTTGCAACGTCATCGACTGTCGTCTGCCAATGAGTATTGGCGTAAGGTTACACATGCTTTAGACACCGGTCACGCTGATGACGTTTCCCATAGTGTCAACACCAAGACGCAGTGTCGAAGTTCCGCTTCAAAAGGGAACTGAAAAATATCTCTTTTTTTTTGCAAATCCACAGACCTTTTATCTATAGATCAAGTATAATTATGGGAATAATTAATCCTCTCGGAGAGAGTTTTACCATGCTGACCGTTGTAACCAAATGCGACACATTGTTTGAATGATGAATGGAGAGTGACTGACAGCCACAGCGGAGGAAGAGTTTCTGTGAACTTTGGCTTCGGAAGACTTGGAATTTAGTGCACAGAAACATTTATGGTACTTTATAATGCATTTTGTAGAGCTTAACAGTAACAAACATAAATACGCACAGTATCACTTTCGGATCGGTCTGTTTGACTGATACCCAATCTGGCAAAAATTGCAGTATCGGAGCCAATACTGATATTGAATATCGGATCGGTGCATCCCTAGTGTGCAGTATGCTATTTTGCACATATCCTGCATCTGGGGAGATGTGTTTTTGGCTTACTGTGTAAGGGGTGTTAATATGTGAAAATTTCTGTATGAATGTCTTTGCATAATATTAGAGTGGTGAAGAACCTCTTCTAGAAATCCACTGCCAAGAAAATGGCGAAAATAAGGACCATGTAACTGAACAAATAAGAAAATGAGGACAATCGCAGGCATTAATTAAAGAGCAGCAAGAGCTTTCATAAGCTGCAGAAATGGAAGATGATCTCCACTTCAAAGTCAGAATGGCTGAATGAAAGGAACTTTTGTTGGTTAAGAAGATCAGTGTTATCTGTAAGACTGTAGGGCTAACATACTGCTGATTTCATATGCACTGCTCTTTGTTTGACAGACATGTGGATCTTACTTGTCAGCCCTTCGGCCCAAAGTTAATGAAACGATTAAAAGGAAATGAAGACCTTCCGGTTCAGTGTATGATTCATTATTTTTCTTAATATATGCTGCTTCATTGATGTGGAGCAGAAGAAGAGAGTGTTATTTTCATCATTTGCTGATGTGAAAATGCAACTTGAATGCTGAGGGAGAAACATTATTAAAGGGCATCTGTATTTTTGATGCATTGACAATGTTTTCATTGAATCTTGTGCTTTAAAAGACGTGCACACAGGATTGTCTATGTACTCTGACATTGTTAGTATTCATGAGAGAGGCTGGTGTAACTGACCCAATTCACTGCTGTCAGCTTAGATATCAGCAAAATATTTAAAAGGCGTTTAAAAGAATTTTTTTTGGTGAAAAATTCCTCTGGGAATCGCACTGAAAAATTCCTGGAGAGTCGGAAGGTGACTTGGCTGATCTCTACGCATAAGGAAAGTGCAATTTCTGTAACAACAGGACAGAGAGGCGAAAATAACTCTGGGAAGGTTATCTGACAGACCCCCCGCTATGGTGCCACAGAGCGCAACAGTTCCTCAGAGATTTGTGCGAAAAAGTAGTCCTTCCCGGAGAAAAAGGAGTTTCCATCACAAACCCTCGGAGAGATGAGCGCCTCTGACATGTCCAATTAGCTGTCATTCATGTCAGTCAAGCGTCAGCCAACAGTGAGAAATGTTTCCTCTAAAAACATAATAATAAAGCTGGGATAAAAGAAGACCTGACCCAGTTTTCCAGTCAAAGCACTGATCGAGCTCCATCATATCAACCTATCCATTACATGAAAGAAAGGACGTGTCACAGCGAGACAAGAGCAGAGATTGAGAAAAAACACTTGGGCAAGAGGAAATCCAGAGTAACATCACTGATGGAGTGTGGTGGGGTGTCAGGAACATTTTGTATCTGGCAGTGTGGATAACACTGAACTGTTCATCAGCGGGGCAGAGAGGAGGAGGATGAACTGACAGGAGCTCTATTACTATGACCTCCTCCTGGGACTCGAAAGATGGGCAATGTTTTTAAAGTTGAAATTATCTTTAGAAAAAAAGGTTCTGTAAATTGTAGGAGGTTATAGATTTCCAGATAACATAAATATAATAAATAAATAATTATATAACAAAAATATTATATATTATAAAAAGAAATATTTAAATAAAAATAGCAGATGAAAATGTCCCCTGACAAAATATCTTTCTCGACAAGTTTACCTCAAACATCATGTCAGATATGTACAGAACAGAAATCCTTGCCAAAATATATATCATAAATGACCATATTTACTGCTTTATTAAAGGGTAAGTTTACCCAAAACTGAAAATTCTTTCATTAATTACTCACCCTCACATCGTTCCACACCCGTAAGACCTTCATTCATCTTCGGAACACAAATTAAGATATTTTTGATGAAATCCGAGAGGTATGACTTGTCCATAGACAGCAAGTTAATTTACACTTTCAAACGCCCAAAAAGGTACTAAAGAACAGTTCATGTGACTACAATAGTTCAACCTTAATGTTATGAAGCGACGAGAACACTTTTTGTGTGCCAAAAAAAAAACAACAACAAAAAAACAACAACTTTATTCAACAATATCTAGTGATGAACGATTTCAAAACACTACTTCATGAAGCTTTGAAGCTTTACGAATCTTTTGTTTCGAATCAGTGGTTCGGAGCGTGTATCAAACTGCCAAAGTCACGTGAACCATTGAAATTTTGAAACGCTTATGATGTAACGAAGCCTCGTTTACTGAAATAACGTGACTTTTACGCTCCGAACCACTGATTCGAAACAAAAGATTTGTAAAGATTCGAAGCTTCATGAAGCAGTGTTTTGAAATCGCACATCGCTAGATATTGTTGAATAAAGTCATTATTTTGTTTTTTTTTGGCGCACAAAACGTATTCTCGTCGCTTCATAACATTAAGGTTGAACCACTGTAGTCACATGAACTGTTTTAAATATGTCTTTAGTAGCTTTCTGGGCATCTGAAAGTGTTAATTATCTTGCTGTCAATTGAGGCCTCACTGAGCCATCGGATTTCATCAAAAATATCTTAATTTGTGTTCCGAAGATGAACAAAGGTCTTACAGGTGTGGAATTAATGACAGAATTTTCATTTTTGGGTGAATTAACCCTTTAATGTTTCCTGGTCTTCTATATGATTTAGCATGCATATAAAAAAAAAAAAAAGTTTGTCTTTTTAATCTAAAATTAAACTTCAAAACTTTTTTCCACCTCTGCAGCATTTTTTTTTTTTTTTTCAGCAAAAGTCACCATTCCCTCATTTTTTAACCTCTCCCTATCAAATCACCATAATTTAGAGACCACTTCTCATGATCCAATCAAGTACTTGTACATAAAATCCCACCCTACATGTTTTAACACCCTGTTTCACTCTGAAATGTCACATTGCACAAGTAAAATGGGTTGCGAATGGTGTCATGTTGACGTCAAGAATAGGATTATTTGCAATATGCCTTGGATAAATCAGGTGCAGTTATATAAGTGACCTGGTTTACAGGCAGGAGTCTGTAGAGATCTTTGAGACCTGTCCTATGTCCTATCCTGCAGTTTTGGAGTGGCGTCAGGACTCAAACTAGAGACGCCACCTGCTCAGTCTCTACTGCCTGCGCTCATTCTCTCTGCTCTATTAGCCTGACTGCCTGAACTGTCCCCTGCTCCAGTTTAGATAGAGCACAGACATGAAGCAAAAGACTGCAGACAAGGGGTCCAAACGGACAGAAGAGGTTTGTTTTTGTGAATTGTGGGGACATTCCATAAGCGTAATGGTTTTTATACTGTACAAACCATATTTTCTATCCCCCTACACTACCCCTACACCTAAACCTACCCATCACAGAAAACTGCACATTTTTACTTTCTCAAAAAAACTCATTCTGTATGATTTATAAGCCTTTTGAAAAATGGGGACATGGGGTAATGTCCTCATAAGTCACCCTCTCCTTGTAATACCTATGTCATACCCATGTCATTATACAAATTTGTGTCCTGATATGTCTCAAAAACGTGCACACACACACACACACACACACACACACACACACACACACACACACACACACACACACACACACTCAAAAGCATAAAGCAAATCAAGCAGTGCCTCAACTCAATCTGTGCCTCCCATTAAAATATTTTTCACTGAGCTTATTATTAGTGAAATAGTTAAATGTATGAAAAAACACAGAACTACAGACAAAATACTCAATTAGTTTCTCAAAGACTGAACCTGCTAGCTTAATTTAGGCAAACCAGCATTCACAGCACACTAATTAAAGCACGGCTGGGAGATTTTAATGGCTCTCAGAGAGCAAGGGAATGCTGAGATTTATATTGCCCAGTAACAGGCTTCACTGGCCACGTACAAACTGCAGTTACATATGGTACTTCCTCCACTGCTGAGAGCTTAATCCCGTTCTGTAGAGTTTGGATGTTTCTTTTAATACTATTTCAATGGCAGAGAAGAAAAATATAACCTAACTAGCTGATTTTTGTCTGTGGATCAAAAATAACACTATTTTATAGTGTCCTTGTTAAATGTGTGTACTATAATAACAACAACAGTAAATTATGCAAATAACCTAATATGCTGTTACTAATATTACTCAGCACTTGTGTAATTGTACTGCCACAAGGGCACTGTAAAATAAAGTGACCAAAATTGAGAACACTCAATTCTTAGCACAAATAAAAAAACAAACAAATAAATAAACACACACACACATGATTTTACAACAAAACAAGGCAACTCTGAAATACCATACTGTAATGATCTGTTTTCATTCAGATGCATAATCTGCAATTGACTCAATGTGGGTACCACGGTCTCCTAAAATATGCAATATTTAGTAGCCAAATGACTATTTAAGTGATGAAATTGCAGAATCACTCAGTGAAGATGGTTGTGCAGAAGCGTTTCAGTTCATTGTGCACATAACTTTGAAATAGCTTTTGGAAGCATGCTTGCTTTTTGCTTTCCCTTTCGCATTCGCACGGCGGTACTGACCGCACATTTTACAAGAACATGTATCAGTGCTTTCCCTTTCTTTGAACAAAACAAATACTTTAATCCTCTGCCATTGTCTTGTCAGTCAGCATTCCTTACTCTTGTCATGAGTGAAATCTTTCAAATCATTCCTACATTCATTTTTGTAATCTTCACGACTAGCGTGAGCACGTGATGTCACCTAGGCAGCAATCTACAGTAGTCAACACTGGATAAAAGTGGATCAAAAAAGTTCATCAAAGTTGTCCTAAGAACTAAATTGTCCTAAGAAGAAGGTTTTAGGACAACTTTGAAGAAAGGTTTTGATCCACTTCAAATGTTGACTACTGTACAAGCTATCTTGGAATATGGAAACACCATTGTCAAATGTAAGTTGTGGCATTACATGGCTTACCCATCCTCATCCCTTCGGTCTTGACATACATTACACCCATCTATTATCAAAAACCTTTCTAGAAAATAAAATAAAACATTTTCTTCTTACAACGTTATGTGAATTCTTTTGACAACATACTGTACATCAAGACATATAATCATATCAGGGTAACAGGTGAACTATAGCTACAATTAGCATCAAACTACACATGAGAATTTATGATATTAATACTACGCTTTTACTCAAAACTCACTGTGAACCACCATTGAGTGTTTGTAATAACTTTCGATTGCAGTCTAATGTGGATTTTGGTCATATGATGAGGCAGAAATATGTTGTTTGTAGCATTTTTAGAATAAGCTAATAGCTATACCTGCTTAGCATTTCTCTTGTAAACATCATTTATTTATAAAAAATAGCCCAAATCACATGAAAATCACATACAAATTATATGCTGTCGTAATTGTATGTTTATTAACCTCTTGTTAAATGTGTCGAAACGTTTCTACGTAACCCAGAGAGGGTTATGAACACCTAATATGAGTGCCATATATGCAGCAAATGATCTTCCTCTGAGTCATAATAGCGAGTGAAAACACAGGGAGACAGCAGTGGAAGATAATATGCTCACCAGATTGTTCATTTTCAGTGGAAAATGAATAGAAATTATGATTCTGTCTAAAGAAATACAAACTAATTAATTTAAATATACCCTAATATTTACAAAGAGGCGCACATGTGAAGTCAGAATTTTAAGGATACACAATTACCACTTCTTTGGGGAGTAATAGTGTAACGAATTACTGTTGCCAGGAAGTAATAATATTACTTTTGAAACGAGTAAAAAGTAATGAGTAGCCTAATAAAGCACATTTTTTGAGTAACGAGCCCAACACTGTTTGCAACCAATTTAGTTGCAGTCTGAAGCCCGTAACTATATATTTTCCATTTGTGTTGTTTAGCTGCATTGAATGTGTCCAGAACCTTCTAAGTATTTATTTTGTTTGCAAGGTCGTGTTACATATGTGAAAACATGTCCCAAATGAAACTTCCAAGTACAAGCCAATATGTTTTGGAAAACATTCAAGGTGTTCTGGCAGGATTCAGTAACATGAGAGGCTATGCCTCTAATAGGATTGTGCACCTGTATGTAGACACTTGAAACGTTCTGGTTTGTTAACAGCATTATGTGTGTGTGTGTGTGTGTGTGTGTGTGTATGTGTGTACAGTGGCCTAGAGGCTCATGGCCCCGGGCCCTTTGCTCCCAGGCTGCTTACCTGGAGTCAGCAGAATGACAGAGGTGACGATCAGAGAGCAGATGACCAGAATAACAAGCAGTGCAATCGCTATTCCCTTCCAGTTCCTCTGCGGAGGGTTACTTCCCACCAGCTCCTACAGAAAGAGACGGACAAAGAGAGAGAAAGCATGTGAGTCGATGAATGCAAATGGGAGGTTAGTCAAGGACAGTGGTGTGTCAGTGAGCAGCACCTCCTGGGAAACTGCTGTTGGCCTAAAGCAAATTCTGCCAACATCTCTGTACAAAAACAGTGTCATTTAGTGTGACATACACTATTGTTCAAAAGTTTGGGGTTGGTAAGATCTTTTAATGTTTTTGAAAGAAAATCTTATGCTCATCAAAGCTATATAAAGTATATATATATATATATATATATATATATAAAAAACGGTTAGTTCCTGTTATTGATTCTTGATTCTGGTCAATAGATGTGTTTTATTCACGATAAAACACGGCTATGACCGCTTCACCCAACGGTTCTGTGTATCACTACACAACACCCTTAGCAACCACTCTTAGCAACGTAAACTGTTTGTTCTCAATTGATATTGTTCATTGAAGCTTACTGTATTATGTGGAAGAGTATTGTGAGAAAGGGATCGATTGAGCGAGTTTATTACCTGCATTCAGATTTAGCATTTTCCTTCAGGTCAGTCCTATGTTCATAATAAAAAATCTGTTTAAATGTCCGATGTATTATCTTGTCCTTTTAATGGTTAGGAGGTTTTCCCATGACTGACAGCGCTAGTCAAAGCATTTGTCAGTTGAGTCTTGTTCTGTGTTCACAACAATTCAGTCTTTTTAATGTAAAAGTCTTCGCTACTGACTGACACACTCATAAAGACAGTCTTTGCCGCCATCTAATGGCGTAATAACGTAACTTCTGTTGCTGTTCACGGTCAGGGACATTTTCCGGCGGAAGGAAGGTTTTTAGTGAAACTTTACTTCACGAAAGTTGCATTGATACATATTTTTGGCTTTGATATTTGTATTGTGTGGTAACCATTTTATAAAAGCAATAAGGTACTCGAGGCTAGTGCTGTATCGCGTCGTGCCTAACAACGCCCTTCAGCCATGACTTATTCACGATACAGCACAGCCTCTCGTACCTTATTGCTTACACACACACACACACACACACACACGTATATATATATATACTTTTGATTAATTTAATGCATCCTAGCTGAATAAAAGTATTAATTTCTTACAGAAAAAAAATAAATAAATAAAAAATCATACTGACCTCAAACATTCTAGCAACAGTAGAAGATTTATTGTTTAAATAAAGTATTAAGTTCTGAAAAGCTTGAGGGGGTTTTAATTTCCAAAGGCCAAAAAAACACATACATCATTTGTATTTGGTTCATGTGTTGTGTGTAAGAACTATGTGGAGCAAAGCAAAGCATTTTTTTTTTTTTTTTTTTTTTTTACTAAATCTGAGATTAATTAATTGATGTTAAGCCTAAAACAGAGCAAATTTTCTTGTTAAATATTTGGCAGTAGTTCAAACTGAGACAAATTTGATAAATTAATAGATGTTCCTCCACACGCAAACAAATTTGAGCATAAGAGGAGCTATTTCAAACTGGCGATGAATCAAGTGTGAATGACAGACAATAAACTCAATAAATCAAAACCGTTTGTTGATTAAAGAAGCAGAGAACATACCCGCTCATACAGATGCAGCCAAAACATAAGTATCACAACAAGCAGACAGTCAGTAGACACAAAGCATTTGAACTTTAAAGCAGAATGCATGCAAATAGAGTTGAAAGTAGCATGCGGCTGTGGCCTGTGTTCTAGCGGCTGACGTTTTTATTGGACTCAACTCAGACTAATGAAGTGGAAGTCTAGTGGCGAGGGCGGCATTAAACTCTTTCAGGCCTGAGCTGTTAGTGACCTTGTTCCTGTCCTAATTGAATAGCGCGGCAGACATCATTAGCCTGCAGATAACAGTAGCCAGAGCCTGTTTACCGGGACACCCATTACAAGGACTCATTAAAGTCCCTTTCTCTCTCTCTCTGTTTCTCTCTTCCTCTCTAGGGTCACACAGACAGACTGTTCCTCTCCGGTATGCAGACAGAGCCACTGAGCTTCGTGTGAATAGAGACACAGCATTACAGCACAAACCACCAACAGCATCTTTTAACTAGAGATGTACCGATACTAAATTTCTCTGCTGATACCGATAGCCGATTATTCAGAATAATATCAGCCGATACCGATACCGATAGTTTGGTTTTTCTTAAGGAAAAAAAAAATCTCTCCCAAATAATGTTGCAAACTATACAGGGAACCCTCTCATTTGGTACACTATAATATTAGAGGTTACAATTAACAGCAGAGGTATTATATTCAGCTGCTGTTTATTTCAGATTATAATAATTACACTCAAAAACTGAAATGTATAAAACTTAGTATCACATAAGGTAGTTTTCATAAGCACTTGTCTTTATGGCAAATTTGCACAAACATATAATTAACAGTAAATAAGCTCCTCTCTAGTGTTTTTTTTTTACCTCAGGAAAACATTCCTGAGGTAAAAGTGACATGATGTGACATATTGTTCACAAGCTTTTTAGTGACGTCTTTCTGCGGTTGAAACACAAATAAAGTGAGTACATGAGACATGATACATTCTGGTAAGTTGTACAATATATTTCAACATACCTTTGATGTTCATTCATGTTTTTCGAGATATAACTACTGAAGAGGAAGAAAAGACTCGGGCTCCGAGCTTCCTCCTGAACTGAGGCATTACAGCGATCTGACACGTCACATTTAAGAGCGTCAAAACGCCATTTATTGTTTGAATTTCATGATAAAATGGGCAGAATTTGAAAACTGAAACTTTAATTCTTATCAGAAGTAATAAAGTACAAATCTTTTTGGATGGGAGGCGCTACAAATAATATTTGAAGTAGGGAAAAAAACGCAGAGCTGGCAACCCTGGCTTGAACTACGGGTGATTCATAGGGTCAAAAAGAGCCTGCTTTAACGTCACTATTTTTAAACTGTTAATGCGTTAAAATTCAACACAAGAGTGATTTTCTTCACACACAGTATGTATGAGTTGCAGTCTGAACACGTTTTTCCGCACCCTTTTGATTGACAGGATATAATCGGCCCTGACCATCGGCAGTTTTTAAACAATTGGCCGATGACCGATAGTGATAATAATAGCTTTTATCGGCCGATACCGATTGTTAGCCGATACATCGGTGCATCTCTACTTTTAACCTGCCCTATCCCACATATGCTATCTGAATGACAATAACAGCTAGGTATTTTACCCATTATGCTCTGCTTCTTAATGATAATGAGACACATTAAGAGAATTTATTAGAAATTAGTTCGATTAATGATTAAATGTGCACACACAAAACCACCAAAATGGCAAGCGCATGCCAAAATCTTAGGCCAAATATGGGATGAATTTTTTTTTTTTTTTTTCCTGTTGATAATATTGGGTCAACCAATAAATGACACCATAATCTGTATCTAAAAATAGCACCCAAAATCCTAGGGAAAGTAATGAATTACATTAATATTATGTAATCTACATCATAGCTATTCATGCTAGAATTATTTCAGGTTCATTTTAAGCAAGCAATACAGTAATATTTAAACAATAGTTGAGTTAAATAAAACTGCAGCAGGTTGGGCAAACATTTAACCCAACAGCTGGGTTAAAACAACCCAATTGCTGGGTTTGTCCATTTTCAACCCAACTTTGGTTGTTTTTAACCCAGCATTTTTTAGAGTGTATGATAATACTTGACTAAGTAAACCAGATTTGGAAATCTGCGGCAATCTTTGCACAATAAATATGAGAGAAACACATTATTAACAGTTCTAACAACATCTGGGATGTTTGGTGTACAAAAAATGGGTCAAGCCCAAAATGGCTAAACACTAAGCTCTTAATTGTCTTAACCACAAAAATCCACAGTTTTTGGCAGAATATGGGAAGTTGTGTGTGGAGTGATGAATCACAATGAAACACGAGTTGCACGCTGAAGCTCCAGAGTGTTGTCTTGTAAATCTGCTGAGAAATATAATAATAAATGCATCTCTACCACAGTGAAGCATGGAGGAAGAGGTGTCATCGTGTGGGGAGCCTTTTAGCTGCTCGTATTGGTGAGCTACTTCACTGTGAAAAAGTCAATTAATGTTTTGGAGTACAGGAGAATATAGCAGAATAGCTTGCTTCTTACAATTGTAAAGCTGTTATCTAAAGAGGAATCATCAGAATTTTTCAACAAGACAATGCTCCTGCACAAATTACAAAGACAACCAAGAAGTGGCTTGAGAACAAGTCCATCAGGCTCATGTTTTGGCCTGCTCAGAGTCCAGATTTTAACCCTAGTGAATATTTGATCTCACATTGAACTCAAACTAACTGGGAGACATTTTTCAACTACCCTTTGAAGCCATCAATATTGAGTGGAACAACACTGACTGTTCTTCCTGTAAAAAGTTGTCTGCAAGTTTACCCACACAGCTTAAACATTTAAAGAAAACCAAGGGGAAGGCTATTCTGTGCTAAGTTACTTTATCTACAGTATTTGTGCAGTTCTTGCTAACTTCATGACCAGTGATTCAAATGGTTAACCATTAAAAGAACACTAAATATTTTGCCATTTTTGCATTGGCCCATTTTTTTGCACAAGAGTATATTTACAGTTTTACACTTTTCTTAGGGCTGGTTCACACTGAATGTGTTTTTGCTGTTAAAATGTGAGACGCAGGTCAGTGGAATAAAAAAAAAAAAGCACAAGGTCTAGAGATGCATTTTTTAAAAGCTGAACTTCTTTGAACTTGATTCTTTGAACTTTAGAACGCCGAGTCATGCGCGAGACGCTGCAAAAGACACGAGACGTGAGCGCAATGGTTAAAGACATCTGTCTATCAAATGTTTACACTGAAAAACAAAGTGGAAAAGTAGTGCAGTGGAATGGAAAAATGTGTTCTGTGTGAACAGCCCCTTAGAATGTTTAATTGGTTAGAGCTATCAGCTGCCTTACGACGAATATAAAATGGATTACACATTAAATATACAATGGTAATCTGTATCGTCACTGGTTATAAAATAAATAAATAATAATAATTAGGGATGTCAATTTAACGCGTTAATTAGATTAATTAATTACGGTAAAAAATAACATGTTAAAATTATTAACGCATTTAACGCACTTGCCCCGCCCCAGACCTACTTAGGTCATCTGACATTTCATTTAGTTGATTGATGACGAATATGATGCAGGGAAACAACTCACTGCACAATGAAGCCTATAGAATGCAGCTGAATGTCCCTAAAATTCAAGATATGGGGGGGGGGAAGCTATCACACAAGTAACAAGTGCAATATCACACGTTTTTCTGTTCAGAAAAGCACGAGTTCAAATGCAATACTGATTTTATACAATAGTTCAATAAATAAGTTAATATTGTGTTATTTTAGACAAAATGTTGTCTGTTTTGCTCAGTTTTGACAACGAAAATATAAAGACAAAGCAGAACTGTCTCCGAGCAACACAACAGCGTTTCATTTCTGAATCTGCGTTTGGAATGAATTGGGTGAATCAATTCATATAATTTCATTAAAAAATAATTTCATATTTCCATATTAAAAAAAAAAAAAAAAAGCATTAAAGGTATGTAATCCAAAAATGAAAATTCAGTCATCATTTACTCTTAAATTCTATGCTGAATCAAATTAAATATTTCTTTCTTAAGCTACTTTTTGTCAAATGTCTATTTGATGCTTTACACAATAATGACTTTATATTTTGGGGGTAATTTCTCAGCCAAATTTGATGTGAGATTAATTTGCAATTAATTAGATCAATTAATCGCCACATCATGTAATTAATTAGATTAAAATTTTTAATCGCTTGACAGCCCTAATAATAATAAGTGAAGGTGACTAACTGAGGTGAAGTGTGCCATTTTTGAATGCTTACAGAGACAAGCTGGTATGGTAGAGGAAGATGCTAAAAGTGCTGGAATGATTTACTTTAACTGATTAAACTGATTCACTGGATTTAACTTAAAATATTAAGCAGCACAACTGTTTTCAACATTGATAACATTAAGAAATGTTTCTTGAGCACCAAGCATAAAGATTTCTGAAGGATCATGTGACACTGAAGACTGAAGCAATGGCTGCTGAAAATTCAGCCTTGCCATCACAGGAATTAATTACATTTTAAAATATATTAAAATGGTAATAAAATATTTCTGTGGGCTGTTTCAGAAAAAAAAAAACTGCAAAATAGAGCACACTCTATGCTGAATTCGGCCCAAAGAAGCCTTGTTCTGACTTTACCTGCAGCAATGTCCTGCAATACAGTCCAGTAATGGCCCACACCTGGCCTCTCACAAGACAAACACACAGGCGAGGGACAACCCAGATCTATGACATCCATCCTGAGCCATTATCATAATGACCGTGCCATTACAGCAGCTGCTTAGTGAACAAACCATACACCTGTTTATGACAAGCCCTCTGCCTCCATTAAACCACCGCAACACTTTCCTACCAGGAGAGCTATTATACTTTATAATGGCTGCCGTCCAGAACACCATCATCATATTTTTTTTATATATTTTTACCAGCAACTCAAAACAATACAACAAACCCACGCTGACCGCTAACTATAGCGTGCTTTCATATGTACAACACAAAAACACACGCATCCAGAAAATAATCTGCTGCCATGTTGTGTGCACAAAGAGAAAGGATACAGAAAAGAAATAAATAAAAACAAGAGAGAAAGTGTTTTGGCAGGTGTGAAATGAATACAGATCTGTTGATAACAACAGAGAAAGCGCAGTACTCCAGCTTTCATTCACTGATTGGAGGAGACTACAGCTTACAAAGCCAACGGAAAAAAAAAAGAAAAAAAAAACACACTTGAAAAGACACACTACAGCCTGAGTGCAGCTCAGAAAAACAATGGGAACAGACAGGCAGGAGGATGTGAGGTGAATGTACAAGCTGCATTTCTGTCTTTGACATATAGCGCTAATCAATTACACCTCTGTGTGTACTTTACAGATATGTGCATCCTGAATTGCACATTACTGCACCGCTCTGCCAAAGCTTGAGGTCTATTTTCTAAACAGCTGGTGGAAATGAATGCAAAAGATTTGCATCTATAAATAAACATATGGAGCTGGTGCACAAAACGTGACAATAACTTGACATTATCGTCAGGACAAGGGCTTGGAGACACCCTGCATAAATACACAGGAATAAAGACTTGAATGTAAAATATTCAAATTGTTCACTTATTGGTGGCATGCAGTGAACAAAAAAAATATTTACAAGTCCACTTAGCATGCTTGAATCAATAGTGAGCTATCATTTGCTTTCATTGAGATTCAGAGCAGAGTAAGGAGAAGTGTGTTAAATAGAGGGCATTTGCATTGCTAATCTCCATTGTCTGATGTGACCTCCAGAGTCATCCACTTTTTGTTACATCGTAGGTCAACATTTACCCGATCTGTTTTGGCATCTTTCATGACTGGTTATTTCAATGTTGAAAACCTGTATTTCAAATATGCAGACAGTTTTCAAAAAGTCTTAGACTGAGACGTCCACAAACTGCCCACAGGCTGTTCATGGAGCACCTGTTGCATATTGCAGACAAAAATGAGTTTTCTCAAAACAGCATGCTCCAGTCTGGAGTGAGTTTCCTGTACAACGATGTAACACTGCTTAACCACCCTAGTAGAATGCATTGTTGTACAAACTAACTAGCTAGTCAGAACTGTTTCCCGAAACCATAGTAACATGGTTGTACCTCTGTCGTTTGAACCAATTTGATTCAACAATATAGGATGCCATTAATGACGTAACAACAATGTCGATTCAAGATCCCAATTAATGTCATATTATTATAGTTAATTTACACAAATAACAGAAATCCGCAAATCTTTTTAGTCACGTTAACATGAAACATTTAAAGGATTAGTTCACTTTAAAATGTAAGATTTACTCACCCTCAAGACATCCTAGGTGTATATGACTTTCTTGTTTCTGACGAACACAATCTGAGTTATATTAATAAATATCCTGACGCATCCGAACTTTATAATGGCAGTGAACGGGACCAACGAGTATGAAGCTCAAGAAAGTGCACCCATCCATCATAAACGTACTCCACAAGGCTCCAGGGGGTTAGTAAAGGCCTTCTGAAGTGAAGCGATGCTATCGTGTAAGAAAAATATCCATATTTAACAAGTAAAATATCTAGCTTCTGCTAGACCGCCTTCCGTATTCAACTTACGAAGAAAGTGTAATGCCTCTCGCATTTCAAAATGCTTACGCTAGGTCCTACACCTTCCTTATTCAAATTACGAAACTAGCTAGCTAGTCAAAACTGTTTCCAGAAATCATAGTAACATGGTCGTACCTCTGTCGTTTGAACCAATTTGATTCAACAATATAGGATGCCATTAATGACGTAACAACAATGTCGATTCAAGATCCCAATTAATGTCATATTATTATAGTTAATTTACACAAATAACAGAAATCCGCAAATCTTTTTAGTCACGTTAACATGAGACATTTAAAGGATTAGTTCACTTTAAAATGTAAGATTTACTCACCCTCAAGACATCCTAGGTGTATATAACTTTCTTGTTTCTGATGAACACAATCAGAGTTATATGAATAAATATCCTGACGCATCCGAGCTTTATAATGGCAGTGAACGGGACCAACGAGTATGAAGCTCAAGAAAGTGCATCCATCCATCATAGTCATCATAATCCAGGGGATTAATAAAGGCCTTCTGAAGTGAAGCGATGAAGTGAAGAAAAATATCCATATTTAACAAGTTATAAAGTAAAATAACTAGCTTCCGCCAGACCTCCTTCCATATTCAACTTATGGAAAAAGCATAACTGACTTTCGTAATTTGAATAAGGAAGGTGTAGGACCTAGCGTAAGCATTTTGAAATGCGAGAGGTATTACACTTTCTTCGTAAGTTGAATACGGAAGGCAGTCTGGCAGAAGCTAGATATTTTACTTGTTAAATATGGATTTTTTTTTACACAAATGCATCGCTTCACTTCAGAAGGCCTTTATTAACCCCCTGGAGCCGTGTGGAGTACGTTTATGATGGATGGGTGCACTTTCTTGCGCTTCATACTCGTTGGTCCCATTCACTGCCATTATAAAGCTCGAACGCATCAGGATATTTATTAATATAACTCCGATTGTGTTCATCAGAAAGAAGAAAGTCATATACACCCAGGATGGCTTGAGGGTGAGTATAGCTTGGAGTAATTTTCATTTTAAAGTGAACTAATCCTTTAATTGGCGTACACTTTACTCTCATATACATGCAGTTCATTCAGTCAGCAACTTTTTCCACAATGTAATTTGTCTGAAATGTTGCTGTAACGAACATGGCATCTGAGGACTAGTTCACTGTTTTTGTTCCCAGTCGTTTTGTTTCATTTGATGTTGGAGTCATCATGGGTTCCCCTTACGTCATACTCCTGGGTTTTCAAAACCAATGCTGATTGTTGACATGCTTAATTATATATTTACTGAAATCTATATATATATTTAAATGGGATAAAAGATACATAACGTACTGAATGTTAGCTTGCTTATTGTGCCCATTAACATGATCTATGTAAGTCCACGTCAAAGTAACAATAAATTTTGCTTTAACCACAGGTCGAGAGCTGTAGTTCCAACCACACAAGTTTGTAATGCTATTTATGAATGTTCATTGGAACGCTGTTTTTGGAAAACACCAAATCATTGAACTATGTTGGTAACAACAGAACTTGCAACCATTGGCTAACAATGCTATCAGAAAATGCACTGCTGATTAGCTTATCTCTCAATTTCTGAAAATCAGGTTTCAATCAGGCAAATCAAGTTTTTAATCAGTCTGCTGGGAAACAAAGTCCCATTTACAAGTTCCCAGGCTGCAACAATAAGCACTTCCAATGAAGACCTAAAAGATGGGATGCCAAAGATTGAGAAGTTCATTTTATTGAATCTTTGAAAGATATTTTTGTCTGAAACATTTATGGCAAGTACATGAGATACACAATCTCATCTGCATATTACAGATTATACTATATTAGGGCTGCGTGATGTATCGTTTTAGCATCGATATCACAATGTGCGCATCTGTGATAGTCACATCGCAGGAAGTGCGATGTCTAGTATAGGGATCGTTAAATCGTTCAGCCAAGGCACCACCGGTTGAAACGCGCGTTTTTCTCAGATTAATTGCAAAGTTTAACCATCACAGAACAAAAGTTCATCATTTGCACGTGTTTTAGGTCCTGTCAGATGTGCGTGCTGTTTTCTGTGCGCACACACAGAGCCGCGCAAACGCATGTGAACACCGAATTTCGTTCACTTCCACGTCTATTTGTGCTTTTGTGAACGGACACATACACGCAAAATTGTCAAAATGTCCATCTCTGCGAGTATCCTTGTAAACACAGTTGCGTATGGCTTAGGTAACGCAAAAAAAGAAAACTGATGTGTATCATTATATTGGATCCACGCTTTCGGTCTTAAAGTGACAGCAGGCTAATATTCTTGCTGCTTTCTGTATCATGAATGTTACCAAAAAACAAAATACAAAGAGAAAATAACAGATTAATTATATTCAGTTTATACAGTGAAGACTATATAGTGTTATTGATTATTCATTTTCTGTACCTGAATACTTGCCTGAAAAATATAAAGCACTGTTTATTTAATTTAAATCACTAGAATTATTAATTCTTTCAGAATAGAGCTATTCAAGTAATCTGGTGAATTAATTTCATATCGCAATATATATTGCAGAAAAAATATTGCAATGTTTTTTTTGTTTGTTTGTTTTTTTTTCCAATATTGGGCAGCCCTACTGTATATAATTTCAAATTGTACCTAAATGTCACACAGAAAAAGTGAACTGTAGTACTGTAGGTCACGGCTTGTTCTTGTATATGCGGGCAGGTGAATGTGAATCAGAGTTTATGCTGATAGTCAGAACAGAAGTATTACAATATGACAATATGATGCAAAGCAACAGCAGCAGTAGTATGATTAAAAAAAGATAATGTTCATAAATAATTTCACTTATTATTAAAGGTGCAGTAGTCAGTACTTTGGAGCTAATATAAAGAGTTTTAAGCATTAAGAAACAAATTGGGGTTTTGTGAAGAGTCTTAATGGTATACACTCATAGGAGATGAAAACTGCTACTCATAATAGTTCTTTAAAAGAAAAAAAAGTTTTATTTAGGTGCAGGTCGACCGCCACAATATATTTTGCCATGTTAAAATGAAGTAACACGTGTTGAACGGAGAGAATCCTCACGCTCAATCCTCATGCTGCCGCCTCTGTAGATATGCTAGTAGCCTAGTGCTTTTTGGTGATTCAAAGAGCAAAAATTAGACAATGAAACACATTTATTATGGTGCTTAGGCAGTGGAGAAAACAGGAGAATCAGTACCTGTATGGCCAAAGAAGCAGAAAAGGTCAATAGACAGAGGACAGAAAAACTCACAAAGATTTAAAGGAGCGGAAACATCTGTACGGCATAAACAAGATGAGTTGTGATGCCTAAGTTGCATCTTTTGTGTAAAGGAATTAATTATTGTGCTCTCTAAAACTAATATCTGTGTAATTTACATAAAACTTGAGACGAGCTTTCTGATTGAAGTCAATAGATGGCAGTGCAACGTTTAACACCAATGTGGTATCGGTATGTAAAGTACTTGAAGAACAACGATGCTAACACTAGCTAAAGAACTACTGAAAGAGTCCATTGACCTACATGTAGAATGTTGCCAAGCCACATGTCTATCAAAGCAACTTGGTACCTTCATAAGAATTCAACTGAAGTGTGGTTACAGGTGTGTGTTCAGTATACTTTGAACATGGCTCATCCAATCAGATTTTAGAGCTGGAATTATCAGATTAATAAGGCTTGCTTCAACAATGTTGAAATGTCAGTGACGTTTGTAAAATGTCAAAATAAAAGAAAGTAGAGTCCCTGAGCCCTTTCATTGAAACAGTTAATGTGTCATATGATACACAAACACATGGCACAGCACGGAGCAATAATACATTGGCAAGTAGAATATTATCACTCCTGAAGCATGACACCTGCTGAGCACTTGTATCTTTAATGTGGACAAAAGCTCTTCAGTATCTACTTCCATAAGAGCAGAGAGCTCAGCACAGTGGTAAGTGTATTTCCATCACACTGAGTGAGAGGAAGGCGTAAATGCGAGACTGCCAATGTCCCCTAAACTTTACTCCGCTTGGAAGCTTCTCATCAGCAGGACTAACTCTGAGTCTAACACTTCCTGTGGTTACCTGCTCTGAAAGACAAATCACTTTGATAGTACTGCAGTATCAGGCTTATCTGCCTGTGTCAACACTAAGTCACAGCATAATCACTGGTAAGACATTCTGAGTGATGGGAAATCTCCAAGTATAGGAGATTACTTGAGCGAGACTCTGCTGACTCTATTACAGAACATTCAAGAGAACTTTCTGTCTATTAATAAAATCATTTGCAGTATTTAAAGTGTTCTTGTAGCTCAAGTAGAGCAGGGAGTTAGCAACACAAATGTCATGGGTTTGATTCCCAGGGAATGCGTGAACTGAAAAGAGGTATAGCTTGAATGCAATGTAAGTTGCTTTGGATAAAAGCATCTGTCAAATATGTAAATGTAATATGATAGAAAGGTGGAAATGATTCCCAGTCCTCAAGTATCCACCTTATTTGTCAATGTGGAAGTAAGACATTTTTAAATTTCTTTGAATGTGCGAGACTTCCAATTCATTAGCCGCATAGGTAAATAACTATAAGAACAACAAATGGAAAAACTATTTGCACTACAAACCAGCATGTTTATGATAATGAAAATAAATTAAAAATATAGCTGCAAGCAGCTATTATCGGGGTTCAAGCGCTTTAAGGTCTTTAAGCACGTGTAAAATATATAATGTTTTAATTAGCAAGCCTGTAACCATCTCGATCATAGATGGAAAAGATCATTTACAGCCAATACAGGCAATTTACCATAGTAAATTTACGCTTTATAAAGCTTTTTAACAGTTATCGAGGTTGAGCCAAAAGCCTAGGACTAGTTCGCCAAAGAACATGTTTTTTGAGATGCGTCAATATCCTCATGGACAGTTATGGCACCTTGGACGAAGACACTGCATGCCAATTTTCAAGCTGATCGAACTAAGGGTTATAGTTATAGCTATTTTCATGGGGTTTTTTTTCCTGTTATAGCGCCACCAAGTGGCCAGTCGCTGCATCCTTTTTAACATGACCACAGAATGAGCTCTTACATAGGTGTGTTCAATTTGGTGAAAATATCTCATTCTGTTCACGAGTTGTAGCCCTTTTCTTCACCCACTTTGAACGTTTGGCGGCCCTTAGGGACCGTGAATAGGAATTTCAACCTTTTTTTAATGACTATTGACAATCAGACTCCAGAGAATCTCGCTGCACTGGTTCGGTTCTGATCGGGTCAAAAACCTAGGACAGGTTCGCAAAAGAAGGTTATTCAAAAAAATCCAAAATACCCATATGCATCTTGTCCGTCTTGAACCAAGGATTCCAACAATATAAGACACTTGAGCCTATGCCTAATGGTTTAGGAGCCATTTCGTACTTTTGACCGCCATAGCGCCCCCATCAGGCCGATCGACTGACATTGTAGACAGTGTGAGTACTACCAGCTCTCAAAGTTTCAAGTCTCTACGACTTACAGTTTGGTCTACCTGATCACTTTTAGGGGAGAATGCTGATCCTTGGAAATTTTAACAATTACAATAGGGTTTTAGCACTACGTGCTTAAACCCCTAATACAATGATAAATAACAGTTTGCAATATAAAGCAGCATAACATACTGTTTTGGTATAGGTAAAATAACTGGAAGCGACTGACACCGGAAGCTTTAAACATTCAAGTTACAAATGGCCACGCCCACTCTTACGTTAAAAAATATGTGGATAGCATGGTCAAATCAGATTTACAAATATTGTGAACTGTTACATACCCTTAGCATCAGTATACTAAGGATTTGATTATTATTTAACATGAGCTCTTTGGTTTTATGGAGCCATTAAAAACATTCCCGAAGGACAGATTTATGTGATGAGTGATATTTACATGGAAGATGATAGTCCTTCTGTATGTGAGAACAATGGGTTTTTCCACTGGCTGTTGCTTGCATCAGACAAAACAAGCTTCGATCGTCCATGTACGTGATACATAATACTGAAATTTCACACTTCACAGAGGCTGATTTGGAATTCATCATCGACCGGCATCAGAGAGCGAGTAAGAAAAAGAAAGAGAAAGAAGGAAAAAGAGGAGGAGAGAAGAAGCCTCCAATTCCCTAGTCAGCACAGCTCTAAATACATTCCTGCTGTGCTCTCTTAGCTCTCAAAGCATTGTTCTGAGATGTCTGGCAGGTTGCAATTGCCTGGCAATACCCAATGGAGGAGCCTGGGAGGGCATCAGGAGCCATTTGCTAAAAATCACTGCGGCGTCTGATTCAAATAATATAAATTTATTCCTTTTAACAGGAGAATAAGACCCCAGCTTTATTTTTATTTGCCATTTAAGAAGGAATCCATGCTTTATGACACATCTCAAAAGTGAGGAAAGGGATTTTCAACCCACTGGTCTAAGTGCTCGCCCCATCTTTCTCTTTTAGCCAGATGAAAGACTGTTTTATGATTCTCAAATGACCTTAAAGGGGTGAAAGGCAGGACATGGTGGAGCTGGTCTAAAAGGTAGATTAAAGGTGCACAGGGGAAACCGTATGATGAGACATAATATTAAAGACACAATAAAAACAGTCAAACACAGCATGAGTTCAGTTTAGTACCACTGTATCAACAAACCTCTCAGCCTGATTCTGATATTGAGCCCAATTCTAAATATATTGTGTGCTATTTAAGGTTGGTTATCACAAGCTACCTAGTGTAATTATATTTTAGATTCCTTAACCCTACCCTTATACCTAAATATAACTACTTTAATAGAGTATAACAACAAAATATGGGCAGAAAAATGTATAATGACCATTTTAGTAACCATTTAATGGATATTTTTGAGCCACTAATCCTACTCCTACCTCTAAAACTAACCATTTCTTAAAAATACATTTAGTAAAGAAAAATGTATCAAACAGGCAAGTGTAATCACAATAATTCATTTATTGAAAAAATGTCAAAAAGCAGTACCAAAGTAGACCAATGAAGATTGTGTCACATTCACAGTCCCCTCTGGCAGTATATAATAGTTTTATTTGATACAGAGGACAATTTAAGTTGTTAATCACTGAAAATCTTATTCCCATGTACTCCGTGAAGGTGCGCATATTTCATTCAAATGCATACTTCACCTGAAACATTACATGTCACAATCCATGTCAAAGCAGGAGTGAGCCAATAAGCATTTGATATCACTGCCATAAAACTTTATTGTAAAGGTTCTTGTGGCGGCAAATTTTAAATTTAATATTAAAGGGTTAGTTCACCCAAAAATGAAAATAATGTCATTTCTTACTCAACCTCATGCCGTTCCACACACGTAAGACCTTCGTTCATCTTCGGAACACAAATTAAGATATTTTTGTTTTGATATTTTTGTCGAATCATGATTTGGATCGCATGTCAAACCGCCAAACTGCTGAAATCACGTGACTTTGGCGCTCCGAACTGCTGATTTGACACAAAAGATTCATAACGCTCCGAAGCTTCATGAAGCAGTGTTTTGAAATCGGCCATCACTATGTAAGTCGTTATTTTGTTTTTTTGGTGCACCAAAAATATTCTTGTCGCTTTATAATATTAATATTGAACCACTGTACTCACATGAACTGATTTAAATATCTTTTTAGTACATTAATGGATCTTGAGAGCGGAAATGTCATTGCTGGCTATGCAGGCCTCACTGAGCCATCGGATTTCAACAAAAATATCTTAATTTGCGTTCTGAAGATTAATGAAGGTCTTACGGGTGTGGAACGGCATGAGGGTGAGTAATAAATTACATTATTTTCATTTTTGGGTGAACTAACCCTTTAAGATTGTTGAATAAAAAGCTTGAATTTGGGTCTTGGATTACAGCATTGAATAAAATGGATTATTTTTATGATTGCATTTTTGGTGTATTTTATAGGGCCCTATCATACACCCGGCGCAATGCGATGCCAGACGCGATGCAAGTTAGTTTTTTTGCTAGTCTCAGCCCGACGCAGTTATAATTTTCAAGTCCTGCGCCTCGTTGTTTAAATAGCAAATGCATTTGCGCCCATTTGTGCGCTCATGGGTGTGCTGGTCTGAAAACGAGGTGTGTTCAGGTGCATTATTGGCGTGTTGCCATTTTGAGGCAACTGAAAACGACTGCGACATTGACCAACTGAAATCTGATCTAAAGTGAATGGCGCAATATTTGTTTTGTTATTTAAAGAGCGCTTTAATAATATATGCCTATATGCGGGTGCACAACGCGCGTACACTCTGCTTATTACACGCACACAGGGCAAACAAACATGCCAAATATTAAAAATAAAAGGATTACAATGTAAAAGATTATTATTGTGTGCATAAAGATAAAAATGCTTTGGTGGAATCTGCCTTTTCCCGTAGATGGTCTGCTTTCACGCTTTAACCTTGCGCACGAGCAGATCCGTTTCCTCACTAGAGAAGCGTTCAGTTTTTCAGCTTGCAAGTTCCGCCTTGTAAAAAGTAATTCCGCCATGGTGCGAGCGCAACTGGCATTTAAAGGGAATGGGAGATGAGATTGGTTTATTGCACGTTACACCCAAAACACACCGATTACTCATTAAGAGAATAGGGACAACCCTTTTAGACCATGCGCCGGGTGCGCCGACCATTTTTCCCGTCGTTAAACTGGCAAAAGTGGATTCAGACACGACCTAAGTGCACTTGCGCCGTGCGCTTTAGACCATGTGCTTAGATTAGAGGGCCCAAAGTCATTGTTTGATTCAGAGTATACTGATAAAATGCCTTTTGTATTCCACGGCAAACTAAATAAATATTAAATGAGGTGATGGTTATTTACAATATAATGGTTGTTATTTATAACAATTACAAAAATGTTTTTAAATGTTCAAGTTTTTAAAGTGTATTCTTGTTTAACATAATTCTTTGACACGAGATTGCACTGAACAGAATGGCATATAGGGCCAGATTTACTAAACGGGTCAAATTAGCGTGAGAGCGCAATTCTACAAATGACGCGCAAATTAAAGAACACAGACGCAGTCAAATCATTTGCATGATGACCAACACAATCTACCAAGAGCAGCGCAAATTAGCTTTGGGTTGCAAATAAGCAGAGCTGATGTTCATCAGGTGCGGATCTATACAGGCGCAACTTGTTACATGTAATATAGGGACAACGCCTTCCTCTGGCATTCCAAAGAATTTAATATGAGTGGAAAATATTTTCTCCCTTCTACCACGCGCTCTCTGTTCTCTGCGGTGTCTCCTACTAGCAGCAACAATTGCAGCCATGTCGCAAAATGGGTTAAGACATGCTTTTTTTGGGCGTTAAATAATGGCGTAAATACCAGTAAATTGACGAGCGCAAACATTAGTAAATCGTGTTACTCTCCTCCAATAAATTTTGTGTCCCAAAGGGAAACTCCTACAAATGCATATGCAATAAGGTCAGCCGCAAAAAACAACTCAGTCCACACCTTTTCCGTGCTAATTTTGCACTGTGTGTCTTTAGTAAATCCCGACAGTATTTTTTTAACGCCAAAAGAGGGTTTGCGCTGGCGCAAGCTGTTAGTAAATCTGTATGTTTCAGTGTCTATACAAACGCAAGTAATTGTATGTGTGGTAGAACCACACTTTACATACAAATACATGCTAACTCTCATGAGATCACATTGCTAATACAGAGATTAACCACAGCTGCCTGCTTTTGTACCACTCTGGTCAACACTCTATCTCTGTTACCGGTTGATGGTGTAAACTGCAATAATGTCATGTTCTTCAATGGACCAAGGCTTTGAAATGAAGGCTTTCTGTTCAATTGGGGAGAATGTGACAATCCATAAGTGAGGCTCATTACCTGCAGCGCAGCCACCTCGTCAGTGAGTATTGAACATAAACGAGCTGAGCAACGCTTGTGTTACACGCCATTATTGATCAATGCACAGCAGGGAGACAGTTCATCAAGCCCTTCTCACTTTTTTTTCAGCCAACTGAGACCCAGGAGTGGGCAAGACATTTCTAGTGTTCAATCTAACATATCTTATCATTCATCTCTACCCATCACTAAGAGTAGAGAGAACTGGAGGTGTGGTGCTGAACCTTAGTTCCCTATGATCTGCAATCATGGTCATGATAAGGAGAATTACCTGAGCTTGAACCAGTGAACTGGTCATTTAGGCAGACAAAAGTAATGCTGTGAGCATGAGTAAGAGGTGGTGGGTTTCATCTAGGTAAGAGTCCCAGAGAATGGAATAAACAACACAGATTGATATCCAACAAGGAATCAATATAAAGCTGCAGAAAAAGAGGAATGATCGAAATAACATCAGGATATTGAGGGCATGATGATCCCTGATTATCAGAGAAAAGGACAAAAACAGTCCAAAGCATCCATCTAAACATACTTCCCATACTACCACGATTGTTCCAAATTCATTTGTCTTGTTGGAAGTAACACAAGTGCATGTACAGTACCTGTAGTACTTTGGAAATAAAATGGGTCATTCGTTTACTTCTGGACACTTGTTGCAGTGTAGACAGTACTGCTGATTATAATGGGTCCATGTCCAGTCTAGACAGGGTACTTTTTTACCAAAAAATAATGATGAATTTCCTCATAGTGAATGTGTCATAACTGCTTCATGGTTCATAAAGGGAAAGCTGATATTGTCAGCATATGTAACTGCAGAATAAGATATGTTAGGCTTTGCAGGTCCAGGACCAAAGTATCAACATGTCCTGATATGTGTCTCTGTGAATAAGTCATGAGGCCAAGCCCTGCAGTCCTTACAAGGCCCTGTAGGGTTACAGAGCTTCAGTGCTCAATTGGAAGACCACCATAGAGCCGCAGGCTACAGCTGGGTGCTTCGGGTGACAACCAAATGTTGAGCCCCGGGGCAAAGAGATCACAGCAGAGGTCTGAGAGAACATTCCGCCTGCAGCCCAGCCAGTCCACTACCTCTAGCAGGAAACTACTGAACCCGTGATGCACATCATAGACACAGTGACCTCAACACAGTGACCTCAACATCTATGGCTGAGGCTAATTTTAGAAAGACATCTACTGAAATGCAGGGGCGTCTAGATCAAAGAATATTGCATGGAGGTGTCAAAAGAATAGTGATTTTAAAAGATAATTTTGTAATTATTTTCTCATCCTCATGCCGTTCCAACCCTGCATGGCTTTCTTTCTTCCATGGAACGCAAAAAGAGTAATTAGGCAGAAAATTCAATACAATGAATGCATACAATGTCTAGAGAGTCTGTCAATCAGTGTTGTAGTCAAGATCAGCTCATTTGATTCATCCACTCAGGTGAAAAAAAAGTACATTTCTATAATGAGTTACCACTTGTAGTACACTATGGGTTCAAGTGTACTATAAGTGGTATCTAAATACATTTTTTAAATACAGAGATAGTATATTAAAAGCACATTTTAGTTCATATTTCATGGTGTCACAAAATAGCACAGTTGAGTACACTTAGATGTTCTTAAGAAGTACTAAAGAAGAATTTTTAGTATATTAAGTACAAAATTAGTGCGTGAAAATAGAGCACTTTAAGTACATTATAGAAATGTACTTTTTTTTCACCAGTCTTGACTCTAACTCTGAGTTAGAGTCAAGACTGAGACCAGAAGATTGCTGAAGAAGCTTCAGTGAGACTCAATAGTTGGCACATAACACAAAAATTGTCCACAGTGTTGTAGTGCTCAAGATGGGTTCGGTTTTGAGTTCGACCAAGTCCAAATGCTCCCGGACTTGAATAATAGAACACTGCCATCAAGCTCCAAAAAGATGAAAATGCAACATGAAAACAGACCATATGACAAAGTTAATTTTATGTTTATAATTCACACAGTCAAACACTTAAGAAATAATTTTATCTCTAGCCACTAGAAACACAGTGCTTAGCTGATGTGTAGAAGGTAAAAGTGAATGTCCCACACTCAAATAATAAGCCTTGGAGTACAAATGAAAACCATTAGCCCAGACTGAGATATCAAGATAACAGTGGTATCTGATCTTTTTACGGGTGATAAATTGATGAAGTGTTATACGGAGGTGGTATAAGTAGTGTGTTTGTAAGATTCTAGAGCTGATGAAGAACTTTGTGAGACCCTACTGATGTTGCAGTCAGCAGCTCACTGTAAGCCAGATCTTTCTTTTTGTGGAGTGATGCTGCTAACCAACAGTTTAGCAATTGGAACGGCATGTTAATGAGCAGAAAAAAAAAAAAATATGATGGGTGGCTCAGTGAGTAGCACTGTTGCTTCACAGCAAGAGGGTCCCTGGTTCAAGTCACAGCTAAGCCAGGAAGCTGTTCTGTATGGAGTTTGCATGTTCTTCTTGTGCTGGTCTGGGTTTCCTCCATGTGGAAGTGTATTGGAAGATGGATGGATATGGCTGCTGTATTCAGCAGGTCTTTTGAATTCAGTGTCACATATTTTGGACTATGCGTAGCATGATGTCTTCTCACAGCAAGAAGGTCCCCAGTTTGAGTCCCAGCTGAGCCAGGAGGCCTTTGTGTGGAATCTGCATGTTCATCCTATGTCTGCATGGGTTTCCATTGGATGCTTTGGTTTCCTCCACAATCCAAAGACATGCAGCATAGGTGAATTTGAGACTGTAAATTGCGCTTAGGTGTGGGTATGAGTATGTGTGTGTCTGTATGTGCGACTCCTGTGATAGACCGGCCATCCGTTCAGAGTGTTTCCCTGCCTGCAACTCTACATAGAACAAGCGGTTTGAAGAGTGGTTCCAGATTTAGACATGGCACTTGATATAGAGATCTAATTTGCAGACTGTGTGCATGCTCATGTTTCTCTGAGCTGGATAAGGGACTAATCTGCAAATTCTCACTCATGCTTTTCTTAATATTCCAGCCATGTCTCCAGTGCTTTCCAGCTAATGTGAAATCGAGTAGGATTTTACTGCTAAACAAACATGTTCTGCATCTACGATGGAAGCAAAAAATAAATAAATAAATAAATAAATAAATAAAAATAAATAAATAATCCACATCTAAACAGTCTGTTCTCAAAAGATGAAAAAGCAAAGGAAAATAAGCAGAAAAGAATCTGTTCATGACACACACTAAATCATTCCTGGCATACTTTTATTCTGCATGGATTGGCTAAACCTAGGAATTGTTTCTGCATCAATAGAGAAGAGAGACTATAGTAGCTTGAACTCTGTCTGAAATAAGGTAAATAACATGTCAGTGACAGGGTGACCTTCTGACGTCCACATACACACACACAAACATTTCTCATTTATTACACATGGGAAGAATGGAAGAACTGACCCTTCACTAAGTGAAGCCCCCTTTGTTACTGTTGCTAGCTCTGGCAAGCTTTCTTACTAAAACATGTTTTGCCATCCGCAAGCATGACAATAGATCACATTGACTGAATCACCTCAGACATGAGTTGAAGGTGCATTCAGTGTGTGTATATATATATATATAGGGTCTACATATATATGTATACATACATACATACATATATTTATTTATTTATATGTATGTATGTATGTATATGTATGTGTGTGTGTGTGTGTGTGTAACGGAGGCCAGCTAGTAGTCGCTGTGCGAGTAAACCTCACTCCTAGCGACTGACACTAGAGGTTGCAGCCTTTAGCCTCTTTGTTAGAGTGTCCGACTCCCATGCCGGAGACCCAGGTTCGAGACCCGCGCAGAGCGAGGCGAGTAGGACCTGGGTAGAGGGGTTACATTGGTGCCGTGACCCGGATGGGAGTGAGGTTTAGGGGGGTGAGTGTAACGGAGGCCAGCAAGTAGTCGCTGTGCGAGTAAACCTCACTCATCTGATCTCAAGAGATGCTCTAGCGACTGACACTAGGGGTTGCAGCCTTTAGCCTCCTTGTTAGAGCGTCCGACTCCCACGCCGGAGGCCCATGCAGAGTGGGGTGAGTAAGATATATATATATATATATATATATATACACACAGTATATATAGTGTATCTTAAATAATAATATGGATAGATGCTACACTCCCAACTATCGACATGGATCACCAAGATCCTCTCTAAGTGTTGTAAAAAGATGTAAATTACACTCATACTAAAGTGGTTAGAGAGTGGTCTTCATAATAATCAATTCCCTTACCTGTCTAACACAAAAATAACTAACTTGGGCGCCACTGCTCATGATTTTCTGTCACCAAATTTTAATTTTATTTCATTCTGTTTTTTCCCATCGCCAAACATCACTAAGCTACTAGTGTATTTACAGTGGCGGCAGCCAATGTGCGCGAGGATTGTTGGCAGAAATCTTGAGTCAGAGACCTGAGTGTACAGTGAAATCAAGTGGGATAGTGGGTAACATTTCAGTTTATTTCATCACACTTGCAACAAGAGAGAAACACCTTGTGTAGTCTGTGCCCGACCTTCTCAAATAAACGAACCTGGCCACCGTGCAGCCTGTGAGGTACTAAATAAGGCTCTTACACCTCAGAAAAGTACTGTGGTAGTATCATGATATGAAATTTTGACATATCCCATAGTACTGTATGATTTCCATATTCACATACCATTGTATTCTGCTAGTAGTGCTGATAAACATGTCTGGTCAGCAGTCCAGATGGTTTAAACAGCAATGTTTTAATGTCTAGGCAGATAAAAACTCAACAAGGTGAATATTCATGAAGGCCAATGAAGAAAACTTTCTACAAAGTCAGCTGAGGTGTAAATCAAACATCAGCGTGCTATTTCTATTCCGCTTAACTTCCAAGAAACATTAAGAATTGAAAAGTCACTTTTCTGTTGTTGTTATCTATCTTCCTTCATTCCCAACTGCATGCTTGTCAGGGCCTATGAGAAATAAATGGCTTCCATGGAAACAATACAATTCAGGCAACATGGCCCACTATTGAAAAGGTCAGAGACTGCAGTTTAGAAGCCAAGGTGGCAATAATTGCAAAGGCTTTTACCAGGTTTACCAAGTTAGTAGTTCATTTAAAAATAAAAGAATTGTCATTATTTACTTACTCAGCCATTCTAAACCCATATGACTTAAGCAGAATGTTTTACATGCAATGAAAGTGATGGGATAGGGGTTGTGAAAATCCTTCAGAAAGGACAAAAAAGACCATATACATATCAAAAAGTGGTCCATACAACTTGTACAGTCTTCTGAAGCCAGATGTTATATTTTTTTAAGGGGATTCGACTGAAAACTTCTACTTTTGCATTCCCCAGAAGTTTGGAACAACATAAATTATGATGAATTTGTCATTTTTTGTTGAGCTATTATTTGAATACTTGTTAGAGCCTTATTATACACATGCAGAGGTTGTAAATGCTGTAATGGTACCTAACTGAGGCATGGTGACCTTGCCGAGGAAATGTTTTCAAGTGTTATAATTTAACAATAGCTCTTTTAGTCTTTTATTAAAATACCCCATAAAACCACTCAGACACAAGAAACAAACAACTTAGAGCAAGGCTCCAAATAGCAGTGAGGGACCATGGCTCTTATGATGTTTTATCGATCCCCTGCAATTTCTTGGGATGATGCTCAGGGCCGTGATAAATTTCAAGATCTCGTCTTTGAAAGCAATCTTGTTGCTGTTCTGCACTTGAAGGGAGAGAATAAAAGCATCTTAAGTGCAAAAGCAACTTTTCTCCATTCCATGTATCAATTTGGGTTCATTTAGTTTGCTTTTCCATGGCAACCAGGCTGGGGTCAAACGCATTTATCATGTAACTACTTTATATGCATTAATCATGTGATGTATGCTCTCAGGATAACCCCACACTGCTCGCTAATGCACATTATGAAATCAGAATCAACAAGCATCAACAAATCATTCAACATAAAGACCCCAGAGTCTACACAGCAGCAGAATACAGCTTCTAGTCATGTCAGTCAGTTTGGAGTGATAAATATGGTTCTGCAAGGTATGAAAACTTATGACCTGAACTGGACACATGTGCATGTTTCACAGTTTTGCTGTCAATTTTTTTCTGCTTGTATTTATTTCTTTGCTGCTATTAACTGTGCCATATTGGAGCCCGTTCCTCAGAGTTAAAATAAAATATGTCAAGAGAAATAAAGTTTAAATTAATAAATTAAGCCATACTTGTGAGATATAAAGTCATAACTACAAAAAATAAAGTTGCCATTGCAAGATAAGTCATATTATGAGATATAAAGTTGGAACTGTGAGAAACAAAGTGGCAATTACGAGAAACAACATCACAATAAAAAAATAACATTGTGAGATAAAAAAAATAGCAATTAGAGAGAGGAAAATAGCAAATTTGAGTGAATAAAACAACAGGAATTGCCAAATTCTTGATATTAACTATTGTTGCCTGTCTCTTAGGGCTTGACGCTTACTTTTTTTGTTTTTGTTTTTTTTTTTGTTTTTTTTTCCCAAGGAGCACATTTGCTCATAAGTTGAAAATTTTAGGAGCGTGTTAAAAACTTTAGGGGTGCAATGCAAATTTTTCAAATGTGTCTTAGCTTAATAAGGGAATATAAAGAGACATTATAAGGAGAATACAAAAAGTACACAAGGTTTTTAAATATTTCTGCTTCAAACTGTTTTTAATTGTGTAATTAGTTATAGTCCTACTTTAATATACAGGCATGTGACGGTATCAAATTTTCATTTAATGATAATTGCTGAAGCTTATTTCATGGTAGCCTATATGGTATCACATATTGAATTAGGTTAAATTTAAGTGTTGTCTTCCAAACAGGTTTAATAACTTTTTTTTTTGACATTTAAATATACAATAAAACAATACACACACAAAAATATATAAAGCAAACAAATGTTTCAAAGAGATTAAAGTGCAAAAGAACAATAGGTAACACTTCACAAGAAGGTCCCATTAGTTGGTTAATGCATTAAGTAGGCTAACATTAACTAACAATGAACAATAGCTTGATACAGTAGTTATTATTCTTTGTTAACGTTAATTAATAAGAATACAACTGTTCATTGTTAGTTCATGTTAGCTCAAGTCCATTAATATTAGCAGTTACAATTTTTGATTTTAATAATGTACACTGTAAAAAACATCACCTTGGTTTTACTCAAAAAAATTGAGGCAACTATTTGCATCAGTATTTCGAACTCATCTAATTTGTGTTTGACCAAATAGACTTTACATGTCTTCAACATGCAACCTTAAGTAATGACAACTCAATTTTCCTCATAAACACAACTCAAAAACTTTGTGAAATATTAAGCTGAGTAAGCCCCAATAAAATTGGACATAAAAATATCTAAAGTTTGGTACAACATGCATTAGCTCTATTTCACCATTTACATTTCTGCTGTTCCATCACACCATCTGCTGTCAGAGAGTGAATGTGCATTTTCATTCAGCATGTCTCCTTCGCTCGTTCCATTGTGCGCTTCTCATCAGTGTTATTTATTTAATTAAACAATCACCTTTTAAAGTTTAATAACCATATTAGGCTATATCGCTGTTCTCCCATTACCAAATTGAAAACCTCTTAAAATGATAAGAGATTTGTTATACCATTTAAGATATTTAAGTAGTATGCACACTCATGCTCCTAAATACATTTTACAGTTAGCGCACATCAAATGTGAGTAAAACGCTCGCACTGTCTTTATGGTTACAGATATTAGTGTACAGAATAACTGAAGAGTCATACCTGTTAGCAGCTTGTTTGAACTCATCTCAACACATGTGTTTTTTCCCCCCAAACCAAACCATGTGCAAACCCCTCCCTTGAAGCTGATTCTAAAGATTTTATTGGTCATGTCAATCATAGTGCTGATTGCCTACACAATGCTGAAAAAAAAAGAAAAAAAGAAAAAAAAAAAACTGACCATTTAAAGGATTAGTTGGTCCCACTTTATATTAAGTGGCCTTAACTACTATGTACTTACATTTAAATTAATCATTTGATACAATGCACTTATTGTGTACATACATGTTTTTACATTGTACTTATATTTTAAAAACACCAGCATGTAATTACATCTGTAATTAATTTCTGTAATTACATTTATAAATATAGCTGCAAGCAGCAATTATCGGGGCCAAGCACAAAAGCAGCACAAGAAGCCAGCCAACACGGCTGTGAGCATCAGACCAACTGCAACAGTGAGCAATTACAGACCTATTAAGATCATTTTAGGCAAAAGAGCTGAAAAATGATATATACTGTCAATAGTAAAGATTTACTGGTTTATGACTTTCGACCAATAGGTGGCGCTGTGACCAAATTAATGCGGTATGGTCAGAGTGAGGTGACAATGACACTCGCAAAGTTTGGTGTCAATATGTCAAAGCATTGCAGAGATACAGACTTAGTCATTTTGGCATCAAGCCTCTAATTCGTTGCTGCGGTATACGAAAACGGTTTTGTCTGTCAACACGAAATCCATAACTTTTTACAGGCATCGTCTGAAGATGATACAATACGATTTTAGTGAAAACTGAACCAACAGTCTAGGAGGAGATTGAAAAAGTATGATTTTAAAGAAAATCAAAGTGGTGGAGAGGAAGTTTTGCTGACTTTGGCAAAATTGGCATCAATGTTCTCATCATGACCCACGGAATCTAATAAGACCAGTCTCATTACAATAGGCCACATTTTTATAAAGCTATTAGCATTTTTTTTTTTTAAATTTCATTATAAAATTTGACCACAAGGAGGCGCTATCTCAAAACCTACTGTGTACCTTCAGAGCATGGTGCCGATGGCACATCCTGAGTTTTGTAATGGTACATCAATGCATTCATATAATATAGCATTTTATATCATAATACTGTATTGTAGTTAATGGCAATTTCATGTTTTGTTCAATTATAGCGCCACCAAGAGGCACAATCCCACCAATTTTTTTGTGCGTCCTCAGGGTGACCCCATACATGTATGTGTCAAATTTGGTGCAAATATCTAATTTCGTTTTGGAGTTATAGACATTTATATGTATGAGATCATAAAAAATGACCCATGGATGACTTTGTTTTGATTTTTTTGCCACTTCTTATCAAAATTTTGACATTTGGGTTAAAACTTTTAGTTAACCAGCTTAGGTTCTGTGTTTCCTACGCTGGTTTCGTCTCGATCGGACTAACGGTTTCGAAGATATTCGCAATCGTTTTTACTCGCTAAATCACCACGCCGCACAAACCGCAAGTCGAAACCTAGCATAGCATTGGTATCGTTGGACTCGGCAAGGATTCAGGAGTTTAAGGATATGACTCCCGTGAAAATAAGTCAACCAGATCAAACGTTATAAGCATATGAAAAAAAAAAAATTCTCCACTAGGTGGCGCTGGTCCGAAACTTCTCAGACTCCTTCAGGGCATTGTGCTAATGACCCATACCGAGTTTCGTAATGATACGCTAACGTGTTCATAAAATACAGCATTTTAGCACAAATTGGGGAAATTGGATATCATTCGACTCGGCATGATGCCCCAAATCCAACGAGACCAAATTTATGATTTTTGGACTAATGCATCAGAAGTTATAAGCAAAAATAGCCATTTTTTGTATCTCCGGACCAGTAGGTGGCGCTGTGCCGAAAAACGCTGCATGATGCCTCAGGTCATGCTTGTGATGACGTGTACCAAGTTTGGTCTGAATACGATAAAGCATTGCAAAAAGCATTGTCTATTTTCGCAAGCACTACGTAAAATTCGTTCGCATGTTTTTCGAAAACGGTTTGAGAAATCAACTTGAATTCCATAACTTTTTGTCGGCATGGTCTGAAGATGATCTGGTTCAATTTTCGTGAAAATCGGAGTAACGGCCTAGGAGGAGTTCGAAAAAGTAGGTTTTTCAGAAAATTCAAAATGGTAGAAAAATTTTCATAACGGAAATCAAGGAATCAGAGGAAAAAAGAATTTTGTTTCTAGCCCTTATGGTTCAAAAGTTATTAGCATAAACAGAAGTGAAACTTTGGACAGCTGGTGGTGCTAGAGGGATTGAGTTAGAGACTCCAAATTTGCTATGGACACAGTTCAGACTGTCCTCTAACTGTGTGCCAAATTTCAACTTTTTAGTATACGGTTCTATGGGCTGCCATAGACTCCCTGAGCAGAAGAAGAATAATAATTAAAAAGAACACCAACGATTACAATAGGTGCCTATGCACCTTCGGTGCTTGGCCCCTAATTACACTGTTGACCTATCCCTTACACCTTACCCCTACCCTTAAACCTACCCATACCACCAAAGCTTTCCCTAACCTTACCGTATCCCACCTCAATAGCAGCAAAAGTGTTTTGCAATTCAATGTGAACCCAATAAGTACATTGTACTTATTTTTTTGACGCAAGTACATAGTAGTTAAGGCCACCTAATATAAAGTGGGACCAATTAGTTCACTTCTGAATGAAAATTTCCTGATAATTTACTCACCCCAGTGTCATTCAAGATGTTCATGTCTTTCTTCAGTCAAAAAGAAATTAAGGTTTTTGAGAAAAACATTCCTTGATTCTTCTCCATATAGTGGACTTCACTAGGGTATAATGAGTTGAAGGTCCAAATTGCAGTTTCAGTGCAGCTTCAAAGGGCTCTACACGATCCCAGCCATGTTTAAAAGGTCACGCGTGATGTAGGCGGAAGTACCGCGGTAGGGCGAAAAACTTCATCTAATTTTCTCCTCCAACTTCAAAATCGTCCGATATTGTTGTTTTACCTTTTCGTTTCTCTAGATAAGACCCCTATTCCTCATCTGGGATCGCGTAGAGCCATTTGAAGCTGCAATGAAAATGCAATTTGGACCTTGAACTAGTGATGGGGAGTCGACTCCAAAAGAGTCAATTCCTCGACTCTGAATAGCCCCATAGCCCTCTCGGTGTCGACTCTGTTGCTGTGTCCGAAACCACTCACTTGTTTACTGATTCTCGAATCCATAGCCTATATAAAGTAAGGAGTGAACGAAATGAAGCGAGGAATTCGGACACTGACGAATCGCGTTAGAGAGCTGTCGCAGAAACTTTGTCACATACATTTATCCTACATGTAGCTTACTTTAGAAATAGATAACAGTCATAGTGACTTTAGTTTGTAATTATACATATCTCCGTGCCAGCTTTAGTATTGATGGTAGCTTATAATGCAATAAATATAGATTTGATTTTCCATGGTTAACAGTGTTCATAATCATTAAACTAACCATACATAATAAAAAAAACTCACATCAACAATAAACACATCAATAAGTGTACATTATTGTATGCATTTCTGTATGTACTGTATTAATTTTATTATCTTTAACTCTCCTGTCCAAGCACTTTTAAGACAATGATCATGTGTGTTTAGCGCCATCACCATTATAATGAGATGAATTCATTAAAGAATCCCTTCTCGTTTATTTAATTCTGACATAATATTTGACCACAGATGTTTCGTGACTTTTCTCTCTGTAAAATTAGGTATCTGCAATTAGCTAGGTAGCAACATGATACTCATCAAGTCATCACTAAATTGGTCTAATTTGGACAGTCTCGCTAAACGTGTGTTGTTTTAATGAGGGGATTTTAAGACTTCGCGTTGGGGAAAGATAAACTAATTAAGTGTGTAAGGACTGCCATCTTGCCATATTTATGACCCTGTTTTGATGTAAAGTAAATGGAGTCGAGGAGTCGATTCCATCGACTCCTACAGTGGGAGTCGGGAGTCGGAGTCGACTCCAAAAAACCTGGAATCGAACACCCCTACCTTGAACCCGGTGAACCCCACTGAAGTCCACTATATGGAGAAAAATCCTGGAATGTTTTCCTCAAAAACCTTAATTTCTTTTCGACTGAAGAAAGAAAGACATGAACATCTTGGATGACATGGGGGGGTGAGTAAATAATCAGGAAATTTTCATTCAGAAGTGAACTAATCCTTAAATGGTCAGAAGCTATAGCCTACATGACAAATATCGCAAACATGACACTTTTAAATTAAATAATTTTACTTTTTTTTTTTTTTTTATGTGTGTAACATTTTCAAATGGATGGTGAAAATAATTTGAATCTAAGGAGCTTTAAAGAATTTTAGAATATCTATCTAAGGCTAAAGGCAGCTTCCTTTAACTGAAGTCATGCCACCCGCACTTCATGTGTTGACAGCTCTGTTGCTGTAGACCATCAACAAATATTAATGCTCAAATAAAATGTTTAGGTTACAACTGCATCTGTCTAAAAAAAAAATACACCAGTGATTGATTTTATTATTCTTATTTTCAAAGCTTTTAATGTACTCTCATTTAAAAAAAAGAACTTTATTAATGTTTATTTAGTTTGTGGTGAGGAGACCTCAGACCGAGTATGAAGAAGCCAAATGAAAAAATAGGGTCAATTCAGGGTGACTGCCATTGAGATGACTTGGAAAAAGTGTCCCAGTCAACCTGAATTCATCCCTAAAGTTTTTGCTCAAAACTAACTGTAATGAAAAATAATTAATTTAATTCATCCCTGCAGAGGAAAGACTGTTGTTTCCAAACGAAGGAAAAATAGATATGTTTTTTTGTCATCGGCTCTTGGCCAAAATCAGTTGTAAAGTATTGTCATATCGAATATTGGTAAAAATCGATTATTGTGCATCCCTATTGTTTAGCCAAACTTAAACTAAGAAACAACTGAAACAAAACCAAATCAAACAACAAAACACTCCACACACACACTGACTGTTGATTTTTGGTTCAAGAAAGTAATTTCAAAATCAGCCAAGCTGCAAACCAACAGACGGGATGATTGGAAGCACGGGAGAGAATGAAACTGAGTGTGAGATTGAGGCAAACATAAATAAACAAAGCCTTAAAAATGGGTGTGTGAGTCACAGAAGCGCTAGGAGGCATTAGTCACAGTAACGGCACAGCCCGAGAAGGGGCGGCTGATGGAGTCTCCTCTAAAAACAGGCCTGCTGATGACAGACGGCCACTGTGAGAATCTACCCACCATCTACAAATCTCCGTTCGTTCGGTTTCTCTGACAGACATAAAGGTTGAATCCACTTTATGAGGATTTAGTGAGCTGCGGGAAAAGAAAAAAAAGAAAGAAGTATTCACTGAGCAGAGAGACGCAATCCTGCTGCTTATTTTCAGACAATTGCAGAGAAAAGAAAAATGTACGCTGTGGAAAATGTGTCGACTTTGGTTGGTATTTATACGGAGCTGGGTTGGGTGAGTGGTGGCTGCGTACCGCTGTGATGGATGGAGAGGTAGGCCTGCACACATGACGGATAAGACAGGAAGAAGAGAGCTAATGAGCTCTGGCCAGAAGACGGAGAAAGAGAAACTTGCAGCTTTCAGAGCGTTAGAAGTGGAATTTAGGACAAAACCTCAAGGCCTTTGTCTTCTCAAACACACGTGCAGATACACAACACACACAGAAACGGAAAAGAAAGCATCCTTTTGGGCTTTGCTGTAAGGCTTGTGTCTTTCTCTTTGATTAGAAATAAGCCGTGGCTTTGCAGGCAGCCCTTGTTTCGTCCCTGAAGCGATGCTGTCATCTCAGTGAGACACAGAGACCTGCATAGCTAAAGGTTATCAGAGAGACAGTATGGGAAATAAGCTGGATTTCCACAAAACACACCACTACATCCCTCTCCCACCTTAGCTACCAATAAACACATAAATGAAAGAAAAGAAAGAGATGTGCAGTGGCACTTCCAGTAAATTTTTAATAGGGTGGCCAGAGGGGCACAATAAAAATATATATGTGTGACCCGTGCTATCAAAATGAGTCGGAATGCGGACAGGCTAATTTCGAGCTACAGGCAAAACAAGTTAAAAATGTCGATTTTGGTCGAAATTGAGGTTTTCACAAAAATTAGTTCATTAAGCTCTCATTTAGTGATCCTAATGCTCCAAATAGCAATTAAACATCTAAAAGTATCTTTATTTGTACGTTTTCTGAGAGGAGTACCTTTCCTTTGACCATGAAAAATGACGTTTTTCCCTGCTCGCTTCTGGACGACTGGCGCATCCCCTTAGCACAAGTTTGGTATCGTTTTAAAGCGCAGCATTCCACCTTTGTGAATATTCATAGCGAATTCTCGATGGCACGAGTGTGAACCAATGAAATATGATTTTCAAACTCATGCTGATGTAAACAAAACGATCTTACTCGCGCTGACAGATCCGAAACTGTAATTCTTTGTGTATTTGTATATTGAGATCGTGCGCTGAGGCGTCTTTGTGTGCGCGATCCCGATATACAAATATACACAGAATTACAGTAAATCTGTCTTGACGAGTATTCACGCAAACATTATCTGTTATGTCTTAAGTGAACATTTTGTTAACTGTTGGGGAAAAACATCTGATGTGCAACATTATATTAGATTCGTGTGATACAGTAGGTCTTAATAAATAGGCTGTCTGTTTCATTAATGTTAATCAAACAATTGTGGAATCATGGAGAAAAAAAAGTTGAATATATATTATTTCCTATAGATACAGTGGCAAGAAAAAGTATGTGAACCACTTGCAGAATCTGTGAAAATGTTAATAATTTTAACAAAATAAGGGAGATAATACAAAATGCATGTTATTTTTTATTTAGTACTGTCCTGAGTAAGATATTTTACATAAAAGATGTTTACATATAATCCACAAGACAAAAAAAAAAATAGCTGAATTTATTAAAATAACCCCCATTCATAAGTATGTGAACCATTGATTCTTAATACTGTGTGTGGTTACCTGTGATGGTTGTTCATGAGTCTCTTGTTTGTCCTGAGCAGTTAAACTGAGCTCTGTTCTTCAGAAAAAATCTCCAGGTCCTGCAGATTCTTCAGTTTTCCAGCATTTTTTGCATATTTGAACCCTTTACAGCAGTGACTGAATGATTTTGAGATCCGTCTTTTCACACTGAGGACAACTGAGGGACTCAAACACAACTTTTAAAAAAGGTTCAAACATTCACTGATGCTCCAGAAAAAAACACGATGCATTAATAGATGGGGGGTGAAAACATTTGGAATTTGAAGATCAAGGTAAATTGTATTTAATTTGTCTTCTGGGAAACATGCAAGTATTTTCTGTTGCTTCCGAAGGGCAGTACTAAATGAAAAAAAATGATATTCAAGCGAAATAAGAAAAATTTGGACCTCTTCATCCTGTTCAAAAGTTTTCACCCCCCGACTCTTAATGCATTGTGTTTACTTCTGAAGCATCAGTGAATGTTTGAACCTTTTTTAATAGTTGTGTTTGAGTCCCTCAGTTGTCCTCCATGTGAAAAGATGGATCTCAAAATCATTTAGTCACTGTTGTAAAGGGTTCAAATATGCAAAAGATGGTGGAAAACTGAAGAATGTTTGGGACATGGAGATTTTTTTCTGAAGAACAGAGCTCAGTTTAACTGCTCAGAATAAACAAGGGACTCTTGAACAACCATCACACAAAAAAAACAAAAAAAAAAACAGTCGTAGATCATCCAGGTAACCACACACAGTATTAAGAATCAATGGTTCACAAACTTTTGAACTGGGTCATTTTAATAAATTCAGCTATTTTTTGTATTATGGATTATATGTAAACATCTTTTATGTAAAATATCTTACTCAGGACAGTACTAAATAAAAAATAACATGCATTTTGTATGATCTCTCTTATTTTGTTAAAATTTTGCACATTTTCACAGATTCTGCAAGTGGTTCACATATTTTTTCTTGCCACTGTATGGGCTTGGTTTGTGGCAAATTTGGTGGTATTACCAGGGATTTTGCGGTATGGTTGCTAGGTGATTTTGTTTTGTAACCTTTAGAAAACTTTAACTTGATTTTTCTCAAAATTGACTTTGCTGACTTCAAACGTGTAGCTTTTTTTGTTGTTGTTGGATTCCAACAAATCATACATCATTTTGAAGGTTTTTTAATAGAGAATGTGAGAATAACAATAACTCATTTTTGAAAATTTGCTCATTGCGACTCATTTTGCCAGCACAGGTCACACACACATATATATATATTGCTTTTTGCTAGTAGCAGCTTGTTCCTGGAAAAGCAACATTATTAAAAAAAAAGACTGTCATGCTACTGAAACATGCAGTTTATTTAGTCACTTCTTTTAGTTAGTTACTCTACAATGGGTTAGACCACTACTGAGAAGCAAGAAATCACATGTTGTGTGAGTGGAGAGAGAGAGAGAGCGTGAGCGAGAAGTGAGTATGTGTGAAAAACACTTGCTGACAAGGTTTCCAAATAAGAGTCTGCTGACATGGGTCCCAGCAGCATGACGCGAAAACACCATCTCATTAAAGCCACAAAAATAGACCTGCACGAACACAATTACACATTCAGTGGAGAGTGATGCTCACCAAATATCTAACTAAGCTTCTCTCTCTCAGAGCTGCTTATCCAACCCTTCCACCTCACTATGGAGAATCCCCCCACCTCCACCAAAAAAAAAAAAAAAGAAAAGGGAAAAAAAAGGAATAATTTATTTCCAGCAAAACGAATAGGAGTTTGGATTTAGAAATTGTGCTGGAGAGAGTGTTTATTCTTAACTCTCATAGAAACTCTGTATATCAGCCTATGACAAAGTACTCAAACAGACACATTTTAAAATACAGCAAGTGTTCATTTCAGGAATTTGTGTATGTATTATTTGCTATAATTAAATTATATTACATAGCAGCAATTTGTCGGCCATTTGCCACCGTGCTCTCAAGATATATCAGTAGACATATCAGTCTTTCCCTGTTATGGATACTGGTGCACCCACGAAGCTACTTAACTAGTTTAGTCAGTAAAGATGCAGTCAATTTCACCAGAAGTGCCCACGCTAGATGAACAGCAGCAACATGATAATGATGTTGATAATGATGATTAGCCCTGGACATTTTTACACAATATGAATAAATCTAACAGCCTATCACACATAAATAAAAGTGACAACAGCCAGTTCTCAGATCCGATGAAGAGAATGAACTAGAACAATATTTAATGACAAACACTCAGGAGAACACTGGAAAAACACCACCACGCTACCATAAACCATACAAGACAAAGAACTAGGAAAACTCAGGGCTTACATACAAGAAGAGTAATGGTGATACTAATTGAACAGCAGGTGAATGAAATCAGTAACAAAATAGTGAACTAATGACAGAGAACATAGGCAAACAGAAACTAAACGTACATGTTACACCAGTCAGTCTGTAGTTTTTGGCTTGTATGTCAATTTCCATCCACCAAAAACAACACAAAGCTATGAACAAAGCTATGGAAACAAGATGAAAAATAAGTGGAACCGGGGATGCAAAAGCGACAGTAATAATGACCATGTGTTAAAATGCAAACACAAAACACAAAAGTGTGTCACTAATAAGTCTTCAAGTTCTGTGTGTCTCTGTGTGAATGAGTGGAGCAGTTTCGTCATGGTGTTTTCTGCATCTGCCGTCTCACTTTATGATATTTCACATCTCCTAGAGTTTCACTCTCACAGAATTCACCTCATTAGCATTTCACGGTTTCATCTGAGAACTGAACACACTGAAACTCACTGAAGGTAATCACAACAAACCACCAAAATAAACATTGGTTTATTTTGAAGAAATTTTGACAGAAATATATCACTATTGAATAGTAAAACGCACTACTTTTTTTAAGGAATATCATACAACTAAGATATTATTCCGTCCATCCGTCCAGTTATATGTATAAAAAAAAAAAAAAAAAAATATGCAATGTTTTGTTGTAAATTAAGTGTTTATTTTCATTTGATTACATTTTAAAAGATTGATGATACATTTGTATCAAATAAATAAATTGGGAAAAAAAAAATGTTACATGTACTTACTGTAGTAATAACTGTAAATTGCAACATGCAACTAACCTTAAACAAGTAAACTCCACAGAATAAGATACCTTTCAATTTAGAGCCCCATGAGACCAGTTTTGGTTACACTTTATTTAAAGGTGCCCTTGTTACAATGTAATTATACATTTATATACATTTAAGTACTAAGTAATACATTTAAGTACTTGTTTAAGGTTAGTTGCAACATGCAACTAACCTTAAACAAGTAAACTCCACAGAATAAGATACCTTTCATGAGGTTATAATATTAAGCTTGCCCTATTCATTACCCTAGCCCTAAGTACATGTTAATAATTAATATTACTTAGTACTTAAATGTATATAAATGTATAATTACATTGTAACAAGGGCACCTTTAAATAAAGTGCAACCAAAACTGGTCTCATGGGGCTCTAAATTGAAAGGTATCTTATTCTGTGGAGTTTACTTGTAAACAAAGTATGCTTACATTCATTCTCAAGGTCTAACAAACATGCCTAATGAATTTTCTTCCCTTATCGTCACTGTCGGAAGGAAACCTTGCATCTCCATTTTTTGTCTTTCTTTTTTCATAAGACATTACTCTTTACACCTGTCTGAGGGTTTTGCAAATATCTAAGAAATGAAAAGTATTAAAAAGAACCTGTGTCTAAACCTTGTAACTCCTTTGGAAACTGAAACTGTCAGTAAAACCTCATAACCCCACCCCGCCTCTATTGAAAATGAAAAGCTGCACGAGTTTGGACTCAGTCTGCTTATTTGCTATGCAAGGGTAATAAAGATCTGGTTCTTTGAATAAGTACAGCATTTTCTTTACTCAAGAAACACTGTATATATAAAGGCTAATGTTTTATGTATTTGAGGAGTGAAGTAGTGTGCCTTAGTCTAGCATTTGTCATCGAGTCACAGCCAGTACTGTCTTAAATAGCATGTGCAAAGCACTTTGTTTTTAATAAAATGGGATTTGGCCAAATGACAGAATAAACTGAGCGCTCACATAGCTACAATAAACTTTATAACCTTTAAGTTGATGAAAACATAATGCGATGCACTTACTACCAAAGATGCAGCCATTCTAATGACGGACAAAACATGTATGTCCGAAATTCTCCAAAATTCATTGATCAAAAACCTTGTAACTCCATTTGAGCTTGAGTTTGGTAAAACAGTTAATAATACAATGACACATGCAAGAGTCTGACCACAAATAAAGCTACAATATCAACTTTGACAGCGCAGTGTTTAATTATTTTTAAAAAAATACAGTGTTTTTACTCATTTCCTGAAAAGTAGCATTTTTAGAGATACAAGTTTACCACCCAACAGTGATGTTATTAATATTAAGAAATGAATATCGTGATAAATATTGATACTGAATGATATGGGGAAAAAATGAAAAAAAGATTGTGATAATATTTTTGGTGAGAGAGGGAGAACTATGCATTTAAGTAGATGAAGGCCTAAATCTAAAAGAGAGAGTTTGGATATTGCAGAGATGAGATTGGCTATTTGATCCATTTGAGTGCTCAGTGTGCCGCTGCTGATATCCTAATAATGTGAGCCACTGGGCAAAACCATCCAAACTGGACAGAAATGCTTTTCGCACCATGTCTTCCCTCAAAAAAAAAAAAAAGACTTCTTTCTTTAATTTGTATGAGTAATTCACATTAAACTGAGAGCGGAGGCTGAGAATGAATGCTAGATTGCCATCCAATTTAATGTCTGGCGGCACATCAATCAAATATTCTGATTTCAAGAGGCAATATCTGCCCGAGGTAATCGTCTGCTTTATATGGGAGGGATGTATCGTCGGTGAACATTAGGCAGAGGTGTGATGGTGATATTTAGACAGCGTACTGTACAACGCTATTAGAGAAACGACACAAAATAGCGAGAAATTACTTTGGATATTGTATCCATTACATCCTCATCTAGCGGTCCCCGTCTCTCTTATCTGACCGTCTGCCTGTCAGCGTCTGTAGGGATGACAGCCACACAGGCGGTGGTAATGTGATTTTCCCCTCGCTTGCAGTTAATTTTACATTGATTAATGTGTTTTGAGAAGGCAGTAATAGTATTTGGAAGTTATTCAGCCTGGGTGACTTGCGAGCAAGATTACAACAGCAGATAACATTTCAGCTATGTAGTGCGAACACACTGCGAAGTAACTATGTTATGGTTCGGCTCCAGCGTTCCAGCAGGTGTGCTGCGCAGTCACGCTGAGAACAGTTGGCCGAGCGCTTTCAACTTCATTACCTGAAAGGCCATCAAAGAAGTCTCTGTGTAGTTCACTTCCTCTCTCTCAATGTCGGTAGCTGCTGTATGCTGTGGCTGATTGGGTTGTGGCAAACGTCCAGATGAATATTGGATTAAGGTCCCCTTCAAACTCTCACACAACTCCTCTGACCCCTATTCATCAATGACGGAGCAGAAGGATAAAAGCAAAGGGCCATGGGAGGATCAGGGAAATGTTACAATGACAAACATTATTTTCCCAGGCTGCTCCTCTGCAGTCTTCGCACACCGCGGTTCCTTTTATGTGATTTCAAAAATGTCAGCTTATGGGCTCTTGGATGAAGCTTCAAATGGCAACAGAGGGCAAGACACCCTGTGACGTTTGACGACTTTTCAAAATGAAATTGCTTGGAGTCGTTTCTGCACAGAAGACTGGGCCAGTTGCCATTTATCAAAAATAAAACTAACATAACATGAGTTAAATTATATTAAGTTAAGCCTGCCAGTATCTTAATAAGCTAACATGTTTGGATTACTGTCCCTATTGTTGTTTTTAATTGTCTTGAATTCACTAAGCATCAGCTGTATGCACAGGCATAATTTGTGGGTAGGACGGGTGGGACATGTCGTAGAGCATTTACTTTGTTCGTTTGTTAAATAAGAGGTGATCTGGCGCTAGAATGTGTTGTTTTTGAAATCATGCTGAGCGTTCGTTGCCGCTGTTATCAGTGGCGGAAGGCAACAGTGTTCTCTTGGCGCTCGTGCACATCACACAGACGAGTGCTTCAATCTATCGCTTAACGTTGTTGCGGAGACTATTCGTTCCGGTGAAATCACAAAACAAAATGTACAATTGCACAAAATACAACTGTACAAAACACAATTACTGATGAACACATTTGGTTTTAATGGAAAAAAAAAAAAGAAAAAAGAAAAACCTTTAAGAGTGTAGATTAGAACCCAAAACCTCTCTGACATGCTTAACAAAAGTTCTACCGCCAGACCATTAAGACACACAAGCATTCCATGGGAATCTATGTATTTATTCACTGACGTGAAGAATGTCGGGACTAACAATATATGGTATTATAGTAGATAAAACTATCACGTTAAACATGAGTTCTATGTCAATAAATTAAACTCAATGTACTATTTAAATTGATTTCTGGACATTGTAATGTTATTTTTTTCTGCAATTGGGATTGTTACCAATGAGAAGGTGTAGTAGTCAGTAATATGGTACTAATTTAAAAAAAAAAAAAAAGAAATAAACTGTTTTTTGTGAAGAGTCATCTGACTGGTGTACACTCACACTAGACTGTACTCATAATTAATAGTAATTTCAATTAAAAACTTGTGTCATGTATGGTGCAGGTTGCCCTATCAATTAATGTATTAGCCATATTGAATTGACATGACCTGCTGTGTTTCACTAAACGTCGAAGAGAATCCTTATGCTCATTGGCTGCCGCCTCTGTAGATAAGCTAGTAGTGTAGAGTTGATTGTGAATTTGACACATTATTATGCTTTACTAGCAGAGACAATGGGAGAATCAGTATCTGTACAGCCAAAGAAGCATAAAAGTTCTCAAGCCAGAAGACTGCCAAAGATGAAAAACAAGCATAAACTTTTTATGGCATAAACAAGATGGAAAGATTTGATGATGATGATGAAGAAAATGCCCAAGTACTGATGCGCAAGTTTTTTTTTGTTTTTGTTTTTGGACAGGTAAGGGAATTAACTATGGTGTTGACCACTCTCTAAAACTAACTAGTATCAGTATAATTTACATTTATTTATTTAATTTGTACATTTATTCCTCAATATTGCATCATAATAAGCCCATAAATCCTGAGTTATCTTGTGCCATGTTTCATACTTGAGTAATTCGCTAATAATGACACTTTCTCTTCAACAGGGCTTAGGTCTTTTCCCGGCACTCTTTGGAATTGAACTGTTTCCTTCAGACATTAAAAATAACTAGCAAATGTACAAAGCACATGAATGAGGTAAGTATTGTTTAGTTTAGGACTGGATGTCTGTTGCTATACAACGTACAATATTATTCTAGTGTATTGTTTTGACACAAAAGCCAACGTTCTTTTCAACTTTTCAAAATTACAAGTATAAAACATTGCTTTGTCCAGAGTTTTAATTGGCTGTAACCTGGGATTAAAGACATTAATCTAGAGTTAAGCAAAGTGTGAAAAGCCGTTAAGAGAGATGTAACAGGAATTTAAAAAGCAACATCTGAACCTGAAATGCTTTTCCAGCCACTATAAAGGACCAGGTAATGGAGCAAACCGTCTGGGCTAAAGTCCCCTTACCTAGTCATTACTGCAAACGATGCATGCTTGGTTTTTAACCTTCGGGATTTATGCACTGCAAAATCAAAACTCCATCCGAGTGAATCCCGGGAGCAATAAAAGACTTGATGGAATGCTGTTTCATAAGCAGCTAGAGACGTCAACAGGCCAAAGCTTTACACAGCTCAGTGAAAGCATATGCCATATGTCGTCTCTCCGTAGAGGTGCTGAAAAAAGACAAATCTCCCTAAAAAAGACTGTAATGCAGTCATCGATTTTACCAACTGCAGAGTCAACCACCTGCTCATTTATTACATTTCTGTAATACTGATTTAGTACTGAACTACATATTAGGGCTGTGTAATTAATCAAATTTTAGTTTCGATTTTGGCTTCCAACGATTATGAAAACACGATAATCCAGATAAAATTGCTGTGCACCCATTCCATTTCTTTCCTTTTCAGAGATGTGCTTTTAGTTCTCCTTGAAAGCTCAAACTTAACATGCAAATCAGTAAAATCAAGTAACGTGACTTTCGTTAAATGCTGTCAACTGCGGAATGTGTTTGATATTAAAAAGAGTTATTAAAAGCAGGAATGAGAACTTGCACTGTTCAATGGCTTTCTGTATACACGTTTTGAGATGGAGAAGATCATGGAGGTATAAAGTATACTTTGAGATTCGCATGCACACCTAAACATTCAAATACACACACAAAATGAGTGAGTATTCATGTGAGCAGGTAGGTTATATCTTAAGTGAATGTAAACATGGGAGAAAATCGGATGTGTGTCAGTATATTAGATCTGTGCATTATGTCTTAAAGTTACACCAGCCTTATAAACCTGCTGCCATCTGTGTCCTTAATACTAATCAAACAACAAAAGAAAATGAGAAAATCACTCACTGCTCTTGCCTGAAAGACTTTTATAGCTTTAATAAGAATCAAAGCAAGTTTAATTCAAACACTGAAGACAATGCTGTTTATTATTATTTTATATTTGATTATTCCATTTCTGTAGTAGGCTTCAATAATTGTTTGGGGACTTTTTAACTTAAATTAGTTAGCCCTTTAGTATTCTGATCTGGTATCGAAATTGGTACAAAGTTTCAATAGTATCTAAATTTCTGATGTCATAGAAACTTTTTTTTTTTTTTTCAGCAAAATATATTAATATATATCGCTATTGATAAGGTTTTGGTCATATTGCCCACTCGTAATCATGTTAAATAATCATGAATTATCAATATTGACCATAATAATCGTGATCATAACTTTTGTCATAATCAAGCAGCCCCATTGCATATTTTTTGCCTGTCCAATGTAGGATGGACTGTATCATTGTCTTGAAGGGGCACCTGGGAAGGGACTGAATGGTCTGGTCTCAAAATGTGGCCTAGCAGCAACGTCTTCATGCAATGTGACTAGTTTCAGTTTAATAAAACTTGCAAGAAATAATTTGTGCCATGGCTATGGCAACCTTGATCTAGTGGAACAAGTGCATTAGACCTTGCAGACGCCTTGAGGATGTGTCCACATACAAGGGTATCACACACCTTTATAATGGGTGTCATTGAATAACAGCTGGAGCTTTTTTTTGTGCAGTTCACAAATGGCACTTTCTGGTATAAGTGTAAATTACCAGTAATCACCAGCGGCTGGTGTTCAGCACGTTACACCTGCTGAGACGACGCAGGGCAGCACTTATCACAATGACCTGCAGTGCAGCCAACGGCACGAGAGCTGGCTAGAATGCGTGAAGGAGGAGAAAAGTGAGAGAGAGTGCATGTAAAAGAGAAAGGTAGAAGTCAACGTTTTGCTCATGAGATGGGCATAATCTCTACCCCTGGCACATTATGACTTTAGCTCTGCCATAGCAACTTTAACACGCACCTAAGGGTTGGCTTATTTGATCTCAATGGCAAGCACAACAATCGATCCAGCTCCAAGTATAATCCTCGCCACTTCCATAAAGTCAGACACTTCATAAGCAACCTCGCCTCAATAAAAACATGCTCGATTTCCAATCGCTCAACAATGGGTTGGCTTTGGGGTGGTGGCTATCAAGGGAGCGATGTGCTGGAGAACAGAGAGTCATTTATTCATTTTTATTCATCCCTAAGTAAGCAACCCCTCATTAAAAATACACAGAGGGAACAGGGAGTGTCTCCAAATCCGATCTTCTAATGCAACCTTGATCAGTTACAGCCAAATATAGGCCACGCCATCTAATTCCCCAGCCTGGTTATGTAGTCATAATTGGGGGTTTATTGATTTCCAGCCTGTCGTCATGGCTGAGGTGACCTTTTGTCTGAGAATAATTGCTCTATTAGAGGCTTTATAGAGGCTCCTGTTAGGGGCCTCACACTATTATCTGACATAAGAATAACGGGCAGATATGAGCTGACCCTCTTTAGATTTGACGGGCTGCTATATTCTTCCCAGTATTGAATCAGTTTGTGCAAAGAGAGAGAAAGATGGAAAATGAAAGGGAGGGTGGCAGAGCGAGAGAACTTCCTATTGAGAGCTTGGATGTTTAGTCACCGTGTTTGCACAGGAAATGTGTGCTTTGCCATATATATGGTCACTGAAGTATTGCAAAGCTACAGTATGTAGTGGATTAAGATTAGATAATGGTGGTGGTGGTGGTTCACCTGAGGATAATAGGTGGATAATGGGGGGGGTTCACCTGAGTGCACGTGTATGTAATCAAACAGCCATTTAGACTAAGCAGTTTAGAATTTAAACCAGGGAGAATGAGAGGGCTTTAGGGGGCTTCTGTCCCAGCCATGTAGCTTAAATAATATTCAGCTTTGGCTTCATCTACTTTGGCTCTTATTTATCTCTCCGCACAAGATGGCCGACATTCATGCCTCTTAAAAATAATAATAACAAAAAAAATTATAGAGATATTTCCATTTGTCCAATGTCAATCCTTGGAATTAATAGATGTTAACTATTATTGTTTATATTAATTAGTGTGCAACTGTTTCCAATAAAGTATTTATCCTCAACGAATACTACTTTAGAGCAGATCATTTGTTTGTATAATATTTTATTTACATATAAAATTTATTTCACAGTATGTAAACAATGAGGTCAGTAAGATTTGTTTTGTTAATGTTTTTGAAAGAAGTCTGCATTTATTTGATCAAAAATATAGTAAAAACAGTTTGCAACTACATGTCAACTAACTTTCAGTAGAGTATTAGTAGACTGTTAGTAGACTATTAGGTTAGGGTTAAGTGTTAGGGTTCAGGTGAATAGAATAATTGACATGTAGTTGCAAAGTTACTTATAGACAGTAAAATGTCTGTTGGGGGACCATGAAAAAGTGTTAGCAGATATTAAGCAAACCATCTACTAATACTCTGCTGAGAGTTATTTGACATGTGGTTGCAAAGTTACTTATAGTAGAATGTCAAAGGTGGACCATGAAAATAAAGTGTTAATATGGTAAAATATTATTAAAATAGCTGTTTTCTAAAAGTAATTTATTCCTGTGATGGCAAAACAGAATTTTCAGCAGCCATTATTCCAGTCTTCAGTGTCACATGATCCTTCAGAAATCATTCTAATGCTGATTCGGTGCTCAAGAGACGACCCTGGTGCATTTTGTTCAGGACTCTTTGATGAATAGAAAGTTTAAAAGGACTGCATTAATTTGATATAAAAATCTATTGTAATTTTATAAAAATGTATTTACTGTCACTTGGGACAGTGTGTCCTTGCTGAATAAAAGTATTAATTAAAAAAGAAAGAAAGAAAGAAAGAAATCTCACTGACCCCAAATTTTTTAACATGTAATACAGGACTGTAAAATAAAGTGGTACCAATACTTTACATATAATCTATACAAAATAATTATATGAAACTATAGAAAATCTGTACAAATAAGATAAAAATAAATCTCTTTCTCTTGTCTTTCTCTTTCACACTCGCGTATAGCACAGGACCTGAGTGGAACTGAGATGCTTTTAGCACCCAGTGAACATCCAAGTAAGACTCATCTCCCAAAACCATGTACACTTATCTTTCTGTTCAATGATTGAACAGAAAGCTAAAACATACTTTCTTCCACTATCACCTCAATTCATCCTTTATTCTGGTCTAAAAGCATTTCAAAACAAAGGCACAACAAGTCAGAAAATATGGAAAAATACTCACTCCCTCATGTGAAATGTGTTCACAAGTGGCACTTCAGGAAAGCACGAGGTACATTTTTAATCAGTGTAACAACTTCCTTTCATTGAAAAGGCACAAAAAATTCTGTGATAACATTAATCACAGCTCTGTAGTGTCTGAACCTTATTTGAACCTTGTTGGTGTCCTCAAGGGAGGAGATACTGTTATAGGTGACACTGCAACCTTCACTGGATATGAAAATCATAATGTATCATATCTAATTCAAGAGCTTCCAAAAGAGCTTTATAAACCGACGTGTGACTGTGACCCCCTCTGACTCACAGATAGCGGTGTGGTGTTTGAAGTCTGTCACTGAATATGCATTTTTGGGCTTTTTAAATTCTCCCTATTCAAGACTCAGATGTGGCATGCTAGTCAAAGCCGAGAGCAAACTGCTGCTCGCTAGTCGTGATATTTTTCACCCTTAAGGCTGTCTGGGGAGAGGTGTGACAGTGAGATCTCCTATTAGTCTGCCGAATGAGCTCAATACGCCATGAAAGAGACAGGCAGTGGCTTCAAAAAAGTATACATCTACTGTTTTATAGCATTTCAAACCTATCAAACATCTTTTGTGAAATGCTTTATTTGAAAGGTTTGACCCTGTAAACTTTCTTTAAAATAAAACCCACTTAGAGTACTTTGATATTTTGTGGCATTCAAACATTTTTAACGTGTTTATGGAGGCAAGATTATGGTATGATTGCCTTTTTTCTAACACAACATACTGACTAACAAATGTTTATCTCTATAATAATCATTTGTATGTGACTAAATGCAGAATGACCATGATATATGCCAATAAAACAATCCTAAAGGGGTCATAAACTGCGTTGTTTTATTGTTTTATAATGTTTCCTGGGGTGCACTTATAATGTTAGTATGCTTTTTACATCAAAAATTTTAGAAATAAAAGGCATTTTTCCTACCCTGATTTTAGCCCTCTTATTTGAACGCTCTGTTTTAAGAGGCGTGTCTGCTGTGAGACTTCAGTGTAAACGCCCACCGCTGTGATTGGCTAACATTTTTCCATTTGAAATAGCCAAGTATTACTCTCTCTTTTAGCACATTTTTACTATTATAGCTCTCAAGGTTAACTAATCGTGAAAAGTGCTGCATTACATTTAGATCTATGGCATTATAGATGTGGCATGAAAGATTGCAGTGATGAACAGCCGATCACAGACATGTTGTTGAGCGCATGAAAGCAGTGATCTCATCATTGCAACTTAATTTCTGCACACTAACAAATGCTTTCATCGTGACTAACAGTGCAAACGCGATGTAACTAAGAGATTCGTTGAATAAAACGGGAGTATTGGCGTGAGTCCAGAACTCAGTGACTTATAAACTTGCGCTGTTTGATTGACAGCTCCAGCGATTCTAAAGGGAGCATTCTTTGATTGCTTTCTATATATCATTTAATCACCATTTAAATAACAAATTATTTTCATCTTACTAAGAGAAACAATGTGAAGTTGACCGTTTAGTCAATGGTTTGATTTACTGACACATAGACAAAGAACATCTGACTGTACATGAAACATTACATATCAGATCAGACATTAGAAATAACACAGTTACTTACATGTTGTTGCATTACTGTCGAGTCCATAAAAGTCTGTTTGCAAAGCCTTCACTGAAATGCAATTGATCAAAGAATCCACAGTGAAATAGCGAATACAAATAAATAAAGCTCAACTGAGACATTCACATTGTTGAAAATAAATAACCATATTCCTAGCATAAGGATCCTTTGAAAGGTAATGTTATTTTTAGTCCTGTATCGCTCTTCTCTCCTCCTCATCTCACTAACACGCCAGTGGGCGGGGCTAACGTTGCAATGATGAAGTAGGCATTGATTTCTACTGTGGAGGCGGTGTTTCACCTATCTATGATCATATTCCAGGATCATTTGTTCGCTGGGCCTGGTGTCAATAAAAGCTTTTATTGGACTAACAAGGAAGTTTTCAGTTCTGAAACTTACCCGCTATTCTTATAGTACAATGACCTCTAATATATTAAAAGCTCAAGGAAAAGTTGATTTCTCAATTCACGACCCCTTTAAATTAACTGAATATTATCAATTTAAATGGTCAGCCAAATAAATTGGTCTATCACCATTTAAAGACATTCAAGCAGAATGTGCTATTGTGAACATAGTTTCCCATAGTGTATAAGGCTATAAATTGTCAGTCCATATTTTTATGCCATGTACAGACAAAATCTTGCCAGAACATTGTTCAACAGTTAGCCAGCTGTCGTCTATCCAAACACACCACTACTGTTCTCCTATAATTCCAAGTTCTTTGTTTCACACCTCTAAGAACCGATTTAGCTGAGAAATAAAACATAAGTACATAATTTTCACCCACATCCCTCCCACTTTCAGGAAAAACTGCTTTAAACGCTTGCATTGTTTGTGTGAGTATAAAGAACTTAGTAATGGGAAACATTCCATGTTTCTTTCAGAAAAAAACATTTTTTTTGACAAAATGAAAACTTATTGACAAAGCTGTTTCTAAGCCTCTCTGAGCAAAAATAAATATTGGCTCTTCAATGGTGTGTAAGTCCTCCATAGGCACTTATTGGCTTTGAAGAAACATTTTAGTCTTGGACTACAACCAAACTATATAGCTACAAGCTCAACCATAATTCTAGCGAGACTGATCTGTCAGACCAAAATTTTACACACCCATTATGGTTCTTCTTAACAGACTGTCGCTGAATATGAAATAAAAAGCAGCATGATTATAAATGTGACTGCCTAGAGTATAGAAAAGAGCCATTTTTAATCTCCATTCCCTAATTCACCTGCATCTGACATCAGCCTGAGGAGCTTGAAAACCAGATTACAAACTCAAGAGTTCATTACTGTGTAGCCGGGGAAATTATAGGAAAGTGAAAAAGAGGGGCGACCCCTCCGGCCAACAGCAAGGAGACCGACTAAGCTCAATTAGAGTCATTATTAGTCATAATGAAGCAACCAAATGCACACTGGAGACAGCGAGAAAGCATGGCATTTCAAACGACATTTACACTGTTTGATTGCTGGGCTATGGCTCATATGCTTTTTGTTCTAAACAACTTACACTATAACCAGTGTCAAGTTTCCAGCTTCAAGTCATTTGTCTGTCCGCAATGAAAGCAACAGCTGCATGACACAACACAATCAAAACACATTTGTTTAAAGTTAACTCTGTTAGCAACTTATTTTACATTCACTCAGATCATTTTCAATCAGATAATTTACAAGAGAATATTCAATGTTTTAAAAAAAAATGCGACTTGGTTTTAACCTTTTTGACTGGATTGTAAAAAGTGGGAGTTACATACAATACTGGAAGCAGCTGCTTGGAGGGGAGGGGCTGAAAATGTAACGTGAGCGGCGCAATGCGACGCAACAAAAGACAATAGCACCCATTATAATAAGTGATGCTGTCTACACTGCACAATATATCGCGATTTATCGCAAATTTTATCACATGCGATTTGGCAAAGACTGCAATTATTTTATGTGCAGCTTGGTAGAGCTGTACAGCTCTGTGATCAGTAGTAAATGCTTCTCCATCTGAAAGCCAGAGGGCGCTCTCATGCAGAAACTCCAAATATCCCCTGCCGCAGAAGTAGATAACGTGTCATTCCAGGAAATCATACTTTTGCTGTAGCTGAATAAACAGAAGATTGAAATGTTTTGATTGATTAAACATGACTAATATACACACAAGATGTTAATAAATGCTTCTCATGTCTGGAAACATGTTTGACACGTGTTGCTTTTTCAAATGTACATTATAAGCAACTCAAACTCGCAGTGCTTTCAGATGGATTAGCATTTGGAGCCATACTTCATTGATAAGTTGCGCATAAAAAAAAATAAATAAAAAATAAAAAATAATTGCAGCCTTTGCGATTTCATAATCGCACTAAGAATCACATTTAAGCGTGATTTCAATGTTATTTTTCGTATTGTGCGATACATCGTGCAGCCCTACTGGATACACATTTATTCTTATTGCATGTGCTCATAAATTGTGCAAAATAAGAACAGGAACCTGTATTAAGAAAGTAAATGGGTTCAATTTTTATTTAAATTGTCTTTAATATTAAGCAGAACAAGAATTTTGGACCAATGAGATTTCACTGTGGATTTATATGAAGCATTTACATTGGCAGTATTTTGTAGAATGTCACTTTATGACATTAAAACTGGTAAGGACACAGTGTTACAGAATAATTGGAGCAAGTAAGGTTAACATTTTATAAAATTCTGTTACCGTATTTGGTAACACTTTAGTATAGGGAACACATATAAACTATTAACTACGACTTTTCCCTCAATAAACTCCTAATTTACTGCTTATTAATAGTTAGTAAGGTAGTTGTTAAGTTTAGGTATTGGGTAGGATTAAGAATGTAGAATAAGGTCATGCAGAATAAGGCATTAATATGTGCTAAATAAGGAACTAGTTAAAAGACCCTAAAATAAAGTGTTAACCTGTATTTTTCATCTCTCTTCTATTCAGATGTAGTTGTCTAAGGTGCAAAGATTACATTTAGACAAAAAAAAAAAAAATTTTTACTAAGATTTACTAAACAGGGCAAATTAGCGTGAGAGCGCAATTCCAAAAAAGCGCCAATGGGAGTGGAAAGTTCTGCACTGACGACGCGCAAATTAAAGAACACAGACGCAGCCGGATCATTTCCATAATAACCAATGCAATCTATCAAGAGCAGCGTATATTAGCATCTGCTTTAAGACATGCTTTTTTGGGCGTTAAATAATGGCGCAAATACCAGTGATTTGACTAGTGCAAACCTTAGTAAATCATGTTGCGAGATTCATTTAAATACTCTCCTCCCATAAATTTTGCGTCTGAAAGGGAATCTCCTACAAATGCATATGCAATATGGTCAGAATGTTTGTAACCAAGCAGATCTCGCCCCCCTATTTACTACCATAGTAGGATGGTAGTCAATGGGGGGGGCGAGATCTGCTTGGTTACAAACATTCTTCCAAATATCTTTCTTTGTGTACAGCAGAGCAAAGAAATTTATACAGGTTTGGAACAATTTGAGGGTGAGTAAATGATGACAGAATTTTCATTTTTGGGTGAACTATCCCTTTAATGCCAAAAGAGGGTTTGAGCTGGTGCAAGCTGTTAGTAAATCTGGCCCTTGGGTTTTTGGTGTTCAAAAATGGGGATATACACCAACAGCTGTGCTAATGTTAGTGCAGTGACGCATTCTAAAATTTAGATAAATTGCCTTAAATTTTTGTGTGTGTGAAAAGAAAGTTTGTACTAATTCACTTTGTTAATTTTACTTAACTTAGTTAAGAAAGAGTCTAAACACACCGGTTACTGAATTTCTAAACTTGAAGAGTGATTTTTAGTTGCATTTTTAGTTGATTTGGAGGCAGTGGGAGGTTTGACAGTCTTGCACAGCCAAATGCTGCCTGCCAAGATGCAGTTTGATGTGGATTCAAGGCAAAGGCTGTAGATATGACCAGCCAATGGGCTCAACTTCACAGACAGGAAACTGACAGCAGGAGAGAGAAAGCTTACTGACAGAAAAGAGAAAAATAAGTTTATTATCATCTTCAGTTTTTGCCATGATCACTTGGGATCTCCTTAGAATTACTGGTGTCATAGACTCTCACTTGTGTTGGTTGGAGGAAGTATCACAGGGCTGGGTGATTTAGGCAAAATATTAAATCTCAATAAGTTTCAGCCTTTTAATATTCAATTCATATCTTGATATTTATGAATTTGCTCTGAAATGGTCTAATAGGATATTTATTTATTTATTTCAGAATGTTAAAGATTAATGGTAAAAATCTAGTTAAAAATAAATACTATTTTTACACTTTTACACTACCTTGTTTTCCATTACATGAAGACATATTTTTTCCATAACAGCAATGTTTACTTGCACGTTATTTATGCAGTTTGAACTGAAAACTGATTACAATTCTGCTTAATTTGGAATCTGCTGCAAATTCAGTACAAATACATAATAGATATGGGTGCATGAACAACTGCAGTGGCCATAAATCTCAGCAATTTCTGTGAACATACCAAAGCTTCCTATTTGACCAATGAATTTATCTGACATCTGATGCTCCACTATGAGATAGAACTCAGTCAGGGCACTGTGGTTAAATGAGAGTGAAGGTTGATAATGTGTGTAAAGATGACAATGATCAGAAGACCCTCACTCTGTTCAAAACAAAGCACTAACAAGGGCATGATTCTTATTTATACAGGGCCCCATGACACCATGCTGTCATTTACCTGTATCATGAAATCTGCTACAAACAACCACTCTTAGAAGAATCTGATGGGAACACAGAAAGGGCCTTTTTCAGTATTACAAAATGGATACAATGACTTATTCAGTGCTTAAAGTGTGGGATTGCTACATATATTTCCCCCATTATAAAGAGAATAAGATCAATAGTTCTCATTTTGTTCATTTCCTCCTAGTCTGCTGAGGAAAATATTACCGTAAAATTGCTCTTGTATTATATCAATGGTGGAAAAATCTTTTTGAATACCTTTCTACAGCATCGACATCAACTACATATTTTGAAGCCATGGATCCCAATTTCATTCCAGTTATACAATTATATCTCTCACTGCAGAGTGAATATTATTAAGCGGATAGTTCCAGCTGTAAAATTCGATAGGAGAAGTCATGTTCAAAGCCATTATGCACACCTGCGTACGCACACCCATCAAATTCTACAGTATATTAATACATCAAGTTGCTTTGAGTATCACATACCACAATGATTAATACCCACGGACACAAATGTAATCAAAGAAGCATGTGTGAGCAAACAGAATTCATAAGGTGACAGAATCATATCTAAGAGGTTTTGCACTCTCCTCCCACCATTCATTCTCTCTCCAAGGTTCATATTTAATAACATATTTTCTCTTTTTCGCTCAAATTTCAATCTTTGTGTAATGGATTGGCAATTAGCATGAATGAAAAGACAGTATCCCTTCAGCATCAAACTTGATTGATGCGCCGCATTTATTTACAGGAAAAAACACTTTCTATAATCATTTTCAAAGAGTAAAAAAATACAGCTAAGGGACCATAAATATGTGAACTTTTTAAACTTCTGTATAGTTCAGAAAATAGTCTCAAAATAATCCTTTTAGACAAATACTGTTAATAAATGCTCACAACAACAGTGGTTCACTAGTTTCTCTGACCTGAATCTGAGCACTGAACACTTTCTATCAGCTTAGAGAAAACAAAATATCTAAGAAAAATGCTTTAAAAAGATGCCATAATAATCACCACCAATAATTAACAAGTCATTAATCACCATTTGTTATTATTCAATTATGTAATTCTTAACAGATCACCAGTCCTTGATCATTCAAATATAAATGAATATTAGGAATGGTCTTGTTTTTATAGCTGCAGTCTGTACGTTTTGCCTCTTTGTCGCCATCTCTGTTTGAAACTTGCAATTGCAGTTATTTGCAGAATTATCATCTTAACGTGGGTTGTGCATTGGCACGGCTCCTCAGCGCGGATAAATCTAATGTTTGCTGTCAGTCACCACACCGGTGTGGATATTGTACTTCGGTATCACAGATTCTGCGTCTTGGTATGACCAAAATAAGAATTTTCACCAGAAAATGTCATCTGACCAAGTAAGGAACATGTCTGCCACTTTTGTTCTGACCAACTGAGAAAAAATTACAATTACAACATTACAATAGATCGTGCTGCCAATGGTGATTAAATCTAACAATCGCTTAGCTCAAATCACATCAAAATTGCAAATTGTTATTACTGTTATACTTTGTTCTCAAATTATTAATGTTAACAACATCAGCATTGTGTGACTATGTGTATTTAGTGTGTATTAGCGTTACCTGTAGATTTCAATTTCTTTTGCTTTTGACTACGTGTGAATCTCCAGTTGTCACTGATGATTGTCATTTGGACCTTTCTGGATTACAATCCGTCATCAAAATGATAAGTTTAATTATTCCAGCTGCTGTGAGAAAAGGCTATAAATGATCCGCCATCCTCACATGTGATTTAGCCTACTAGCTGGGACTCGTTCTTTATGTAAACAGACGTGATGTAATGGCGCAAAGACGAACAGCTGCATGCTCGAATTTCCCGCGGAAACCCACCAGTACCACCTGAATTATAAAACACTATTACAAGCTTACCGTTGTGAATCGGGCGAAGGTAAGGAGATGGTTTGAACACTGGCTGGATATGTACTTGCTAAAAAATTGATTTTGGATCATTTTTAACCCAAAAAAAAAGTTACCGACTGCAGCTTAAACTTTATAGATGTTAGTAAGTAGCTTTAAAAAGAAGGAGTGTTTTTAAAAGTTGTACTACTTTTAACATGTTACACCATCTTTCAAAGCAACACTCCCACCAGGACACTCAACAACCAGACCAAGATGCAGAGAACAAGGACGGGAAAACACAAGTCTGCACTGCTGAGAAAAACAAAACAAAACAAAACAAAACAAAACAAAACAAAAAAACGGTAACTGTGGTTGCCAGAACTTAACAGTAAAAAATATGGTAATACCACTTTAGGTTTAATGAATTTCACTTAAATTTACAGCAAAAATATGTATATTTCATTAAATGATAATGTTAATATACCAACCTACTTAAATGCTAAAATATGTTTTGTACCTAAAATATGTTTTGTTTTGGTGGGGGGGTTAAAAAAAATGTCACACATAGAATTCTAAGAATGTCAATTTACGTTTTTTCCACAGTAAATTATAAGATGACTTGTTGTTTTTCACTTCCAAAAACAAATTAACAGTATTTTACTGTAAAATTACATGAAATGTCCTGTTAGATTTATTACAGTTTTTCACTGTAACTTACAGTTAACCAATTAGCATTTTTACAGTCTTTTACCACTGAAATTATGTTAAAACCAGCCAAACATCGTGACCCATTTCCAGGCTCACACAGAATTGGTGGCAGCAGAAATTTGCAGAAAGTTCACAGAATTGGAATGTCCAATCACAAATTTATATACATGCTATGCCCCTTGAGTGTTCATGTATTAAATATTCAGGCTAATTTAATAATGCATTCAGCTAGTAATAAGTGTCTAACACTCTCAGCTCCATTTAACACTTTTTACCATGTTTAAACCCATTCCACATATTTTCCCCCAAGACCAGCGCAGAAAATGCAAATACAGCTGAGTCTGCCTGAGTCAACCCATCCTTAACGAAAATATGAATCAATTTTGTTAATTCAATTAGTAAATATTTAATTGTTTATGAACAAACACCTGTTAAGCATTAGATCATGTAAAAGGTTTGTTAAAGTCACTAATAAAATAATTATAAGATGTCAAAAAAATAATAATAAAGAAATCAAATAGTTTCTTTCTTAAGCTCTTCAAAAAAAAAAAAAAACCTGCTGTCATGATACTATGCTGTGTGTGAGCAAAAATGCACTCACCCTTCCAATAAAACAATAAAACAATAACTCTCCTCTGTCCACAAATCTGAGACTTCTCTCCAAACACAAACACACACACACACACACACACACACACACACACACACACACAACTAATAGAAATGTAAGAACACTGCCGTCTGATTTGGCAGCCAACAAAGACATGAAATGAGCAAAGAAGATGAGGATGAGAGAGGCAGAAAGAGAGGAATCCAGTTTTTATCTCATCTAAGCTTTGCCACCAGCATTGCCTGTCTGGTAAAAAAGTAACTGCTGTTGGGCAGAGGGCAATGCCCATGATGCATTGCGCTGATGGCCAGATTCCAATCTATTGTCTCATCAAGGTGTAGAATTCAAAGGCTCTTTTGATCATAACTGCGGCAGGGACAAACATTCCCTCAAAACAGTGTGTGCTTTACAATCCTCTCTTATCGTTGATGTGTGGACACTGCAAAGAAAAAAAATCCTGATAATTTCCACCAAATGTCCCTCGAAAGCCTTAATTATCTCCATCTGTGCCATTTCAGAGCTGTTTTGCTGAGGCCATGAACGTACAGGAAAATGAATCTGAAGAAGCTTTGTGTTACACATGCACAAAGGAATAGTAAATCCAATCATCTTAAAGGAATAGTCCAGGTTCAGCATCAATAAGTTAATATTCAATAAACGACATCTGTGACATTCTGTTGATTAGACATTCAGTTAGAAAAACACACAAAAAGGCACTTTGAGCAGAGGTCTAGGAGAAAAATCAGTAGGGTTTAAACAGAAATATACAGCTAGTCTATTTGCTAAAGCACTTCTCAGTTGTTGATGAAGTGGCTTGCAATGTGACTGCAATGTGTCACACTTCATCTAAAACTATATTAAACAAACGTATGCAGTTATATGACCTCATATCAACTCAGATTGAATGAAATTTATACTTTTAAAAAATTCATTTGTGATATCACAGGGCTGCCAAATGAACTGCCAAAAGGTCATAGGCAGATCGTGTGTAAGGCTGGGCAAGGCTTAGCCTTCTTCTGGCCATGGATTTGAGACTAGCTGAAATTTTCTCTCTCAAATCATTGCCTGCTGCTGCTTCTGATTGCTTTTAGAGGGAAAAGCTGCCCATTACTGCTGGTCTAGGATGCATTTTTTTCTGTAATAATAGCATATTGGCGAAACAGATTTGGCAAACGATCCAGTGCGTATCTGTGTTTGCACTCTGGAGGGTGTCAAAGGTTTCTATTTAAAACATATTTGTGCAGTGTTCAGAAATGTTGCCAATCACAAACATATCTGTTGATTTCTTGAATGCAATGGCCAATCAGAGGTGTTTAAGTTAGCAATGAACAAAAACTCTGGCATTTTGAGCGGTGACCGGATTCTGAGTTCTGTACTCTCGCAAATCCTCTCATTATAGACTTTATGCAGTAGAGAAACAAGTGCATAGCCATCTTTAGAATTTTGTGTTTTAACCGTTTTTTTTCTCTTTTTTGTCTGATTTTTTTTTTTTTTTTTTTATCTCTATGGCATCGCTGTTGAAGATTACTTATTGTAGAGTTAGCGAAAGTTGTCATGAGCATTGTAATGTTTGAAGCGGATGACATAATAAATGTCAGTAGACTGGGAAGATTTTAAAACGAACGGTTCATTCATAAATCCGTAAGATCTTACCTTCATGCTGTGGAAATACAAACTGGAAGACAGAACACAATGAGCGCAGTGCTGAAAGGGGCAAGGCTGCATAAGGACTATAACAAACAATTATGTAAATAAGAGATTCATTGTGCAGTCAGCTTAATTTTTTATTTTTATAAAAGTACTTTGTGAGAATGTGATGAACTAAGATAAGTGACAGCTTTTTAGTCGTTATAAATGGAATGCTCTTTGCGTGCTTTCTGCCATGCTAAATCCTGCATACAGTATGCTTGTTTTCTGTTAAAATTAACAGTGGTTTGTGAACATAAATATTTTTTTGGGGGGAGCGTTTATGCTGGGATGTGTAGTGAAATCTATTTAAATGTGAAATGTATTTAAATATGTTTTTAAAGAGGAACACATCTCCCTAGCCTTACCTTGGAGTTGGTTCACCTGCCATATATGCAAAAGGTGTTAACCTGTTAGCCTGCACTCTGCTTTTTGGAAAAAAAAAAATGAAGAAATTGCATACTCACATTAAAATAGATACAGTTCATGAAGCCTTTGCACTACAAGCATAAGTGTGATCTGATTTGCAAACAGACACTTGGCAGTTTTGTTTAAAGTCAGAATTAATTATTGTCTTAAAGGAAAAAACAATATATATATATATATATATATATATATATATATATATATATATATAAAGGCCTTTATGAAAAAAAAAATAAAATTGGCCTTTTTGCAGTGTATAAATTCAAAGCAGCTAAAACTGTAGGCTTGTTCATGTTTTATTTCAAATATTAAGATGATAACTTTAAAACTCTGAGATTTGTGAAGTATTTTTTAAAGAACATGTCATGTGATTTTATTTAGAGAATACTCTAAAATGCCAACTGATATTCATTCACATCTTCTAAGTATCAATTCAGTGTATTGTCTCTATTGTTTTGTGGTGCAAACTGTTTCAGTTTCAGTCTCCCATGCATACATTCACACCTCTCAGGCCAGGATACGGCTCTAATTATTATTCATTTTTCTTTATTATATTTACTGATGACTTTCTGTTCACACTGTTTTAAACCCTCTTTTCTTTAATCAAACTTCTCACTTCACCTTCTTTGACCTTAACCTGTTAACCTTCACAAGGACGTCGATGCACTGAAGCATTGTTTAAATTAGCTCAAATTTACTGTTAGATGTAATGTAATTACCTTGACAAACTATACATCATTAAAAAGATCTAAGACTCAAGTTTCAATTTTTAACCTCTGTTTTATTCTCAGAATCTGAAAAACGGAATCGATACCTTTTCTTTGAAATAGGAACGTCAGCCACATCCATTGAGAAAAAACTCCTGTAAGATCGTCATGAACACGCTTGACAGAACAACATCTCTCAGGGCTTTTAGTTCAAAAGCATGCACATTTGGTGAAATATTGATGGATTATCATATGTTTATGTCAAATTTTTATACAGAGGAGTAATATTTATTCAATTTTTCCCAAAATGTGCAGATGTAATCATTTTGAGTGCTGGATACTCTGATGTACTGTGTTTTCAATTTATACTGGCAGCCTGAGGGCGGTCTGTGCACATTTAGTCCACAAATAGCACTAGTAATGAAAAGGCATATCATGTGACATTCCAGGAAATAACAGAGGCTTCCAGAGATCGCTACTTTTCCAGAGATAGACACCTTTGAAGACAATAAACACAATTCCAACAATATATTTTTTATCTGTGTTCTTCATATCATGTTGGTTATTTTCATAATAATAGATTATATTTATAAAGCAATGCTAATCAACATAGCTTTTATCACTGTTCAGAATACTGTAAAAGAATATATTTTCGGTAACACTTTAGTATAGGGAACACATATAAACTATTAACTACGACTTTTCCCTCGATAAACTCCTAATTTACTCCTTATTAATAGTTAGTAAGTTAGTTGTTATGTTTAGGTATTGGGTAGGATTAAGAATGTAGAATAAGGTCATGCAGAATAAGGCATTAATATGTGCTTAATAAGTACTAATAAATAGCTAATATTCTAGTAATATGCATGCTAAAAAGCAACTAGTTAAAAGACCCTAAAATAAAGTGTTACCATATTTTCTGTCTGATTTTTTTTATCCGAAGCCACATCAGATCACAGAAGGTTATTTAAAACACTCGACTTGTGATATAAAGTAAGTTTGGAGCAAAAACTTGGTTTTAATCTCATAAATTGTCATGTATTGATGGTGTGCTACGCTACATGCTAGCTAGCCCTAAGAAGCACCTGCCCCCTAGCTGTTATTATTATGAAAATTTTGAAATGTAAAGCTCACTAAAAATGTTTCTTTTTTCAAGAAGGGCATTTGATACAGTTTCAAAGAAGGTGAAGTGAGAAGTTTGATGAAAGAAATGAGGGATTAAATCTGTGTGAATGGAAAGTTGTTAGTAATAATAATAGAGACAAAAGAAAAGAATAACTAGAGCCATAACCAGGCCGGAGAGGTGTGAATGTGTGCAGAAGAGACTGAAACTTATTAGGGCTGTTTGCACCACTAAACAATAGAGACAATACACTGAATGGTTGCTTAGAAGATGGCAATAAACATCAGTTAGCATTTTAGAGTCTTCTCAAAATAAAATCACATGACATGATCTTGAAAAGCATTTAATAAAACTCAGAGTTTTAGACTTATCTTCAGATTTGAAATATAACATGGTCAGGCATGTGGCTTTAGCTGCAGTGCATTTCTAGATTGCAACAAGGCCAACTTCAATTTTATTTTCATAAAGATATTTTATAAAAAATAAATAACTAATAACTTTACAAATGCTATTTATAATTTTTTGATTATGACAATAATTAATTTTAACTTTACAGTAAACTGCAAAGTGTCTGCTTTCAAATAAGACCATACTTATGCTTTTAGTGCAAAGGGTTCATGAACTGTATCAGTTTTAGTTTGGGTATACCAATTCTTGGGATTTTTTTTCAAAAGCGGGGGTTCAGGCTAACAGGTTAAAGGTTAAATGCTGTTCTTAAAAAAAAGAAACATTCCAATGATCTTTACTTTTCAAAATTAGTCATAAAACACAATGTGTCTGGTAAAAAACTTGAAAAAAAAACTTGGAAAAAAAAATAGACATATTGCCTTGGCAATTAAATTAAATACATAAGTTGAAGCTGAAGTTCTAAAATTACTAAAACTAAAACAAAATAAATTAAAGCTAAATTGAAATATTTCAATATTTTAAAAAGGCTAAAAAACCTAATGAAAATGACAAAAGCATAAAACAAAATTACTAAAACTTAAAATAAAATTAAAATGAAAACTGAATATATATATATAAAAAATAAAAAAATAAATAGTATATAAATCATATTAAAATAACAGTTCCATTGTAAGTGCATTACTACTGTACTGTTTTTGCTTGTTTTTGAACAAACTGGTAATAAACAATGTCACAGATGCTGCCAATAGAGCTAAGCTTGTATTAAACCCATGAGAGAGACTATATAGGCCTAAACACATCTATGAGTGACAGATAAAGAAAGTTTGAGGGATAGTGGATCTGTCTTGAGTCAACATATGGGCTCTAATACTGAGCCTCACTCTGAAGGCTAGGAGCTGCCCCAGGAGAGAGGGCACACACACCCTGCCAAACACACGTCCCACTGTCTGCTCCTTCTGTTCATTACAGAACAACCAGACAGCAACAAAGCTTGCAAGAAACCCTGAGTCATAAATACATGTTCCTTTACATCAGATACCCCAGTTTACAGCAAGAAAGGCCAAAGTAAAACATTACAAGCATGAAGATATTCTAGCCTCACATCCACACCCCAAGTAGACCCTAATAAAATATAGGATTGAAAAAAATATCTGCAAACATAAACAGAGGTCTGTCATGTAAAGTTGCACTCTCTTGGTTTTATGAAATCCAATTATCCAATTAGGCCCTTGAGGAAAGCTGGCATTTTGAAATAAATGCCATCTAAATGAATCCACAGCTCCTGTATAACTAAACAGCCTGTTGATTGCCATTATTTAAACACACATTCAAAACATTCTGGTGACATTTTAGCAGCCAGTACAATTGAGACAGCATGCCATATTAATTGCTAGGGAGGCACTAGTCAAGATTTTTACAACTAATACCAATGTTTTTTTATGTTTTTTTTTGTTTTGTTTTTGTTTTGTTTTGTTTTAAATGAGGAGCTCTGTCATATCTAGTTATATGCAAGCTCTCTGCTTATGGTCACTGTTAATCAAATAAACAAAAAAAAGAAAAAAAAAAAGAAAGAAAACAAATATAAAATTTAAAATCAAATATAAAATGGAAAGTTTCCATATTTGGATACAGTATATAATTTAGGCCTATGAGGAAATATCAAACAGGACTTAATGTCAAATTGATATTATATATTCCGGTGTAAATAAACTTAATAAGCCAGTCTGGTGAATTTATTCATTGTCATTGTTTAATGCAATTATTATTTGTAATTTAATTATTTTTTATTGTATTTATTGTAATATTTAAATATTGGGTCACACTTTATATTAGCTATCCTTACATCAACTACTATACAGGCTACTATTAAGGTCGGAAGGTTAGGGACAGGTTTGATGGTATGGGTAGGTTTAAGGTTTGGTTAAGGGGTAAAGGAATGGTCAACAGTGTAATTATACATGTACACTTTAAAAAATGCTTGGCTGTTTCAGCCCATGTTTGGGTCAAATATGGACAAGCCCAACTGTTGGGTTTAAAAATGTAATTTAAAAAATTTAAACCAACGGTTGGGTTTGTCCATATTTGACCCAGACATGGGCTGAAACAACCCAGCATTTTTTAGAGTGTAATTACAGAAATTAATTACATGTAATAAAATGCAGGTATTTCTTTTAAATTACAAGTACAATGTAACATGTAGGCCTATATGTACACAATAAGTGCATTGTATCAAATGATTAATATAAATGTGAGTATATAGTAGACACCTAATATAAAGTGAGACCAACTATTGTATATATAATTATGCTATGCAAAACTACATTTCCTGCCTTTTCATTTGGTTGGATGTTGGTAACATTAGTTCCTCTTTTATTTGTGGTTTATGACCAGAACACTCTGTGAGGGAGAGCTGAGAAGGGAGTGGAGGATCAGCATGTGCGAGACTGAACAGCTGCTGCTGTTAATGCCATTTTCTTTTAATAATCACATCGGTGATGACGTGAAAGTGATATAGAAGTCTTAAAGGGCTTGTGTCTTCAAGATGCAATTGGTTTATGTGATCAGTCAAGGTTAGAGACCACACATTGAGTACATAAGGGAAAGAGAGCAACATTTTTCTTGTGCAGTTTTTCCTCAAGTTTTGCTTGTATAGAGCTGTCACCATAATACTTATGAGTATAGCAGCTCACCGACCCTGCACTGACTAACTTCGCTGACGTCTTCCATATTTTCGCAGAGTGACCAAAGAACTAGGCTACCGGTATGTAAAATCTTTGGAGTGACTCCCATCAGCGCAGAATTGTGATGAATGTTGATCTAAAATTACGTAAAAGTCACATGAATTCTGATATGACTGTTCAGACTGAGGTCGCATTGCAAAACATCGGACCTGTATCTGATTTAGGACCATCTATGGAAGTGGCTCAAATCAGAATTAAAATGATTAGATTCCATGTGTTTTTGCTGTTCACACTGTTGTAAAAAAACAGATCCGAGTCACATATGAGCAAAAAAATCTGATTTGGGCCACTTTCGCCTGCAGTCTGAACTTTGGTCAATGCAAAACTTGAACTCGCTGTGAAATTTGTGAAATGTTTTGTCCACTAAAATTCACTGAACAACAGTAAATGTGATGGCACATTTAGCTTTTTTACACTTCTGCTTTATTTTAGCCATGCAGGTGTAGTGAGTGAAACTAAAGGTTATGAATAATGTTCTACTAGGATTTGGGGGATAATATCACGAGAACAGTGCCCTGCAATTTAGATCGTGAGAGAGAACAGTCTGCGTGGCGGAGAGAGAGATGAGACGCACTCTTTAATTGGCTGTGACCAATTCATGATGTTCTCCTCCAAATGTTCAATAAAACAAGTGTTGTGATTACCAGAGCTCCTTGTCAGTGTCCTCCATACAGTTGTGATAATCCGATCAACAGAACAAAACCAAGAACCCACAAACTGTGAAGCTAGCGTATAACCCACGCATGTTACACAGGGATCAGAACCAGGGCTTAAAAACGGGAAAAAAAAGAAGCAGAATCAGGACTTAAACATTTCTGTTCGTGCATTCCTTCTGTACTATTACCGTTCCAAAACCAGTTTGATTAGAAAAAATACTGGTTAATAAGGTTTTTTTTTTTTTTTTTTTTTTTTTTTTTTTTAATAATAGTACTTTAATAATAATACAACATCATCTTTTATAACGAGATTTTAAATGTAATAAACGAAAGAAAAAACTGTCAACAGTTTGAAGAAATTAAAGTATTTTTTTCAAGATATTTTAAAATTTTTGCTGCATGGTTAAAAAGAAACACGCTTCTTGCATTTTTGAGAGGAAAAAAGATCTTGTATACGTTGCATTTTATTATTACATTCAGAAATAATCTAAAATACTGGTAAATAAAGCAAAATGTTTACAAACATTATAAACACTATAAAACTATAGGCAATTTTACTTCCCCTCACTCCACAACAAATCCTCTAAAGTTAACAGTGTTCAGGCTATATAAACGTCAAGGCAAAACAAATTAATTTAAAGTGAAACTGAAGCCTACCTGTCTCATTTGGCACGAATCCAAATGTTTCCATATTTCTCTCCATAATAGAGGAAACTCTTACTCGTAATTTATGGTCATACAAATAGAAGCAAGACATCATTCAAAACTGTAAAGCTTTTGTAAAATAAAGAAAACAAGCAGGATGCTGCTTTCTGCCATCTCGGTTTCCTTTCCGTGAACTCTGGAGCGTGTCACACTGAACCGAAATTCATCACATTTTCTTCTTTTGTTTTGTTAATAAGTAATTATTTAAATATATTTCACTCAGGGGCCTATATATTGCATATTACCTGCCAGTTGGTGACATATCCTTGGAAAAACTAATGCCAGCGCATTGCCATCGTGACTCACCTATGATCACTAACGTTGGATGCGTCAACGTTACATTTGCATAGGCCATACTATTTGAATTCATGATTGGTTGACTGCCAAATTATAATATTAAACAGAATGATAAAATAACGTTATTAACCAGTTAATGGCCATTTCAAATAAGCGTTTCTGTTCATAATGATTAACTTTGATTTAGTTTCCGTTTCTGGCTATGTTCCTGTCAAAATTTTGTTAGTTTCTGGTGCTTGTTTTCATTCTTTGAACCGGTTCGGAGCCCTGATTAGAACAATCACACACACGTTTGTCTATTTCATATTTGTACGACTATTAAATAAATTATGTGAAAACAAATGATAACATCTAATGATAAACACACTTTTACGGAATCTTTCCAAATTAAAGGAACACTCCACTTTTTTTGAAAATAGGCTCATTTTCCAACTCCCCTAGAGTTAAACAGTTGAGTTTTACCGTTTTCGAATCCATTCAGCCGATCTCCGGGTCTGGCGGTACCACTTTTAGCATAGCTTAGCATAGTTCACTGAATCTGATTAGACCGTTAGCATCTCGCTCAAAAATGACCAAAGAGTTTCAATATTTTTCCGATTTAAAACTTGACTCTTCTGTAGTTACATCGTGTACTAAGACCGACGCAAAATGAAAAGTTGCGATTTTCTAGGCCGATATGGCTAGGAACTATACTCTCATTCCGGCGTAATAATCAAGGAACTTTGCTGCCGTACCATGGGTGCAGCAGGCGCAATGATATTATGCAGCGTCTCTCACAAATGTTTCCATGGTTGCAAGGCACGCTCCCTGTGCAAGCAGGGTCACAGGCGCTGCGTAATATCATTGCGCCTGCTGCACCCATGGTACGGCAGCAAAGTTCCTTGATTATTACGCCAGAATGAGAGTATAGTTCCTAGCCATATCGGCCTAGAAAATCGCAACTTTTCATTTTCCGTCGGTCTTAGTACACGATGTAACTACAGAAGAGTCAAGTTTTAAATAGGAAAAATATTGAAAATCTTTGGTCATTTTTGAGCGAGATGCTAACGGTCTAATCAGATTCAATGAACTATGCTAAGCTATGCTAAAAGTGGGACAGCCAGACCCGGAGATCGGCTGAATGGATTCGAAAACGGTAAAACTCAACTGTTTAACTCTAGGGGAGTTGGAAAATGAGCCTATTTTCAAAAAAAAGTGGAGTGTTCCTTTAAGTTAAAATGTTACCAGTGTGTACACATGTCTGGTAACGCTTTATTTTAGGATTCAATTCTCACTTTTAACTAGTAGCTTATTAGCATAGATATTACTAGTATATTGGTTATTTATAAAGCACATATTAATGCCTTATTCTGCATGACCTTATTCTACATCCCTTAATCCTACCCAATACACACTGCATGGAAATTCTACACACTGCACGGAACAAAGCAAAAATGGTTTGTACATAAACATTTGTTTTTGCAACTGATATAAAACAAAGACTGGCTTAAACTCATCACTTCTGGACGCCATCACCACTCGACTGTATGCTCAAAAAAACTCATAAACAGACATTTTTCTGAGATTTAGAAAAATCCGCCTGTCACCTCAAAGTGACGCACTATTATAATCTTATTTCGTCCTACCATTTGCACCACCGCCCACTGGCAGCTGGCATTTGTCTTGTGAGTGATGGTGATTTTGAGGGTTTATAAATTTAAGGAAATAAATGGTCACTCACACACGGCACAAGCGGGTCAGGGGCTTGTCCTGCTGTGTGTGTGCATGTGAGCTGTCGGATCAGTGCACCAGTGAGTATATGTGTTTGTGTGTGTGTGATTATAGGCTGAAACTGCCTTGCTCTGCAGCAGTGCAAGGAGTGCGGCCTATACATCAGTGTGATCATGTGCCAAACATCACTTGATAATTGGATCCATTTTTTGGCAAAAGACAAGCATGTGGGCGTATGAATTCATGTGTTTATGAGTATGTATGTTCATATGTATGCAAAATATCTATTGCGCCTAGGTCTGTGTACTATACTTCAAATCATCACGATAATAATAATACAGTGTGGCTGCCATTAGTGGATATTTTCTGATGCTGCATGGCATTAGTAAAAGTAATAAAAGATATCTCTTTCATGTTTGTTCATGGTTTTGTCCTTACCAGCCACAACATCACAAGCAGCACATTTTGTGGGTACTGGTTTCTATTTTGCTGCAATGCCTCAGGTAGCCTGGTCCATATAAAAATTCACTGGACCAATGTAATGCTCCTTTATCTGCATACAAATCCAACATAAACAAGAGGAGATTCAACGTTAAAGTCTGGAATCATGCATTATATGACAAATCGCTTAAACTAAAACCATAAAAGAGAAGCATTACTTAAATCATGAACGTTCTGTTCACTACTTTATATTCTACAGTGCATTGCATAAGAGCACAAAAACACTTCTAGGGTATGTTTTCCAAAAGCACTGTTAGCCATTATTAATTGCACCTACACCTACATTTGTTTTTGCAATTGATATAAAACAGAGGCATCTCCTCCACTAACTTAAACCCATCACTTCTGGACACCAGAACCACTCGGCTGTATGCTCATTTAAACTCATAAGACATTTTACTGAGATTTAGAAAAATCTGCCTGTCACCTCAAAGTGATGCACTATTGTAATCTTATTTTGTCCTACCATTTGCACCACCGCCCACTGGCAGCTGGCATTTGTCTTATGAGTGATGGTGATTTTATGGGTTTATGAATTTAAGGAAATTAATGGTCACTCGCACACAGCACAAGCAGGTCAGGGGGTCATCCTGCTGTGCAACATAGTTCAACAATTTGTGTTTCCTGAAACCATAATTCCAACGAACACTCGCAAATAACACTGCAAAGTTGTGTGGTCGGGACTACAACTCTCAATCTGTGGTTAAAAGCACATGACATGTGGACTTTAATAGATCATGCTCAGCAAAATAAGCAGGCTAACATGCAATACAATTTCTTTCATTAAGAGAATGAAAGCGCTGGTTTTGAAGAGTGCACATGTGTGAATGTGCTCTAGCACACGGGAGAACCCCAGAGTGTGACGTAAGAGCATTTGAATCAAATGCTGGCAAAACAACAAAGAATAAAATGAGCAAAGTAGTCCTCAAATACAGTGTTAATTATTTATAATAATCTGACATTAATTAGTGGGACGTCTACATTGTTGAACCAACATGCTTTGAATGATAGATGTTAGGGCTGCACGATTATTTGAAATTAAACCGAATGTGATTTGGCAAAGGCTGCAATTTTTATGCGCAGCTTGTCAGTGAAGCATGGTGATCAGTAGCAAATGTTGCTCCATAATACTCCATAAATACTATCGCTGTAGCTGAATAATCAGAAGATTGAAACACTTTGATTAAACATGACTAATAAACACACAACTACGACAATATATGGTTTATCCGAGTTCTTCAAGCTTTCTCGGGTATTTTCATGATAATAAAGTATATTTATAATTGGGGCTGCCCCCAATAGTCGACGAGAATAGGCTTAGTCGACCAAAATTTTATTAGTCGCTTACTCGCAGGTAAGAAAATCCAAAGGAAGTGGCGAAGTCACATATCGTTAGAAGCTGATCTATGTGGTAATTACTGTACATCGGGCAAGACATCCAAACGCTCGCCTTTCATTCATCGACCTCAAATATGAAACGTAATTAGTAGCAACTTTACATGGCTGCTCACTTTAACGTTAACCTAGAAAAATGTGGGCTAATCAAGTGTTTGTGTGGAGTGTGAAAGCTGAATATAGCGCGCTTACTGCATGACATCTAACATCGAGGCACCGGTGCGATCAGTTGCGCTTAAAATGCTCCGTCATTTTTGGTCATACAGATAAGAGTAATACACCTTTTGAATCTGTACTTTTATTTGTGTGCACTCACAATAACAACAAAATGTTGTGCTTTTGTAAAATAATGAAAGCAAACAGGGTGTGCTTTCTGCCGTCTCTCTCTGTAAACTTGAGCACACCAAAAAAGAAAAAGAAAAGAACCGAAACTCCATGTAAACTTGCCTCACAGACATGAAAAACATATCTATAGAAAGCAAAAAGTCTACTTTTAAATAAACCAATTCAAATGGAAAACAAATATTCTTAGGTTATGTAATGCGTATGAAACGTGCATATAGGCACATCCACTACTGCGGAAATGACGAGTCAACATCGTCGACTTCATCACCGCAGCCAAAAATACAGAAAACACTAGTTTATCAAATAATTATTAAAATGTTAAAGCAATCTCCTTGCTGTTTTCCCCCGATGCATTCATAATCATTACTTTTACCGGTGCGCTGATTAGGCTATGTAGGCATGAAAAGGCTCATTATTATGATTTATATGGTTTATTAATTAACATGCAATTATTCGACTAATCACTTGAAATGAACGACTACTAGTCTACCAGAAAAATCTTTAGTCGAGGGCAGCCCTATTTATAATGCAATGCTAATCGACATAGCCTTCATCACTGTATAGAATACTATGAAATAATATGTTGTGTGCTTTATTCTGTGTAAGAAGCCACATCATCTCACAGAAGGATGTTATTTCAAACACTCGATTGACCTTATGAAGTGAGTTTGGAGTAAAAACATGTTATTAAATGTTGTCTTTTGTTGGACAAGAGGTTCATAAATGCTTCTCATGTTTGTAAAGATGTTAAACACGTGTTGCTTTTTCAAATGCAAGTTATAAGCGACTCAAACTCGCAGTGCTTTCAGATGGAGCAGCATTTACTACTGATCTACTGATTTACAGCCTTTGTGATTTCATAATCGCGCTAAGCCAAATCGGTTTAAGCGCAATTTCGGGTTAATTTCGATTAATCGTGCAGTCCTAATGGATGTGCGAAAAAGTTGCTATGGTTTCATGAAACAGTCATGACTAGCTAGTTAATTTCTCCAATGACACATCATACTATAGTCAGGGTTTCTGCAGGTTTCATCAAATCTAATTTAATGCTTTTTAATGCCTTTTTAATGCCAATTTTTTTTTTAATGCCACACATATATATGTCGCTAAATGTCGATAGATGACATCATACGGCAATTAGAATATTCATTATGTCATTGTTGCATTTGCATTCTACCAAGTGTCAGCCCTTTACATTTGTTTGCTTTTCTGTTGCTACCCTTTTTGCACACATAATATATTTTAATACAACCAAATTCCAAATAAAATTGTTTCATCTATATATATTTCTGGTTTTGTTGTCAAACAACATGAAATGATGACTGAAACGCGGCCCATTAAGACTTCATACAGGGCTCGACATTAAGCATTGTCATTCACTTGTACGAGTAAAACAGTTGCTTGCCCGGGAAAAAAAAGGATTTTTTTTAAATATAAATTTTAAATTTCTGAAGCAATATCCTTTCAGAAAATTGCAGCTACAAATTTACAATAAAAAAAAAAAATACAGCTGTATTAAATAATGTTATGGGATTGTAAGAAATGTTGGGGGGAAAATGATTCTTTTAAAATTGTAATTAAACCACCAGTAGGTGGCGTCAAGTAACCATCTTAATAAGTGAGTCATTCATTCAAACGATTCATTCCAATGGCTGATTCATTCAAGAATGAGGCAGTTGTTTATGAATGGGTCATTGAATCTTTGACTCAACCGATTCGTTCAAAACGCTGAATCATTCAGTAACGAAAACAAGGCTGAGCCTGCGTCTCAATGTGCATTCTATCCATCCTAAATAATATGTGACATTAGTAATATTTAATACTATTTAGGGCGGATAGGGTGAATAGTATGCACACTGGGATGCAGGGTGAGTGTTGCTACGCTATGGTTCTGCTGTGATTTTTGTTTGAAACTATTTTCGCTGCTAAAATAGAACAAAAACAGTCAATGTTCCTTCTAAAATGTAAGTGACTTAATATGAACTATTTGTTAACTGAACTGTTGTATGAAATCAGTGTCACGTTTTTAATCGTGACGGTAGCCTGTTTAGGAAAACAGCATTCTTGGTCATGTGATTTTGCTTAACTGTATCAAGTTATAAAAACTCCACATTTTGAATTTTTACCGCAGTATGTTTAACTGAGTTTGTTTTTGTGTGTGATTCGCTTATGTTTCCATTTCTCCTCGAGATGGTGCGCGAGCCTCAACAGCGCAACCTTGTTATCGTCACTACATTATACAGCCTATTATCATCCACTATCGATCGCCACTTACACTAAATGTAATAAAATCAGTCATTCTCACGTTTTTTTTTTTTTGTTTGTTTGTTTTTAATTGACGTTTTAATCAGGTCCTTGTCCAGTCGAGACGTTGTCTGACAAAATCACAATACACATAAGATAAAGACATTTGCTGTGATTTTGGCTATATGTACACATAAAATGATCACTCAGGTTAGAAGCAATAGTATCTATTTTATTTGTTCTCTGACAGAGCGCACAGCCTCAACTGAATGCGCTGCTCTTCTCAGTCACTCACTGAATAGCAGATGCAAAGAGAGAGGTGAAAGCAAGCAAAATCTCGCGCTCGTGCGGCAGTACGGGGGTCTCGTTAGATAGATCAGGTTATCAAGTATATTCGTCACAATGCGCTTTCTTGGAAAAAAGTCGCAAAATGACTTTTAATGCTTTTTAATGCCCCGCGGATACCCTGGGTTAAGCAGCAAGTTATGTTGCTGTACGGGAAACATGCCCCTGATTGGCTATGTTTTGTGACAGCACATTTTTGCATTCACTGTGGACAGACAAATTGAAATCTTGTTGTAACATACACAGGAAACAGTTCAAGAAAAAAATATATGACTGTCAGCATGTTGAGGTCTGTATGTGAGCATGCTCAAAGCCATCATTGATGAATGTTTAAAGATTTTGCTGCTGCATCACTCCCTTTCACCTCAGCTCCACTGTTAAAAAAACACAAGCTTTCTCTTAAAAAACTATTCCTTCTCCATTAAACTGAACTCCAAACACAATTAAAAAAATATGGCGGCATAAAAAACAGACTGGTTTTGCATTGCATTATGGCAGTCAATCAATTCTGTATTCTGAATTAATTAAATGTCAACTAATCAGTTTAGTCACATATCAATATTTGCTGAGAAAGGTCCCCGAATGAAGATGAAGAAATGAAAGACGCACAATATTGTGGCAGACAAGTAGAACTAAAAAAGAATAGGGGGAAAAAAGCTGTAGAAGTCAATATATTGTTTGATTTACTTTTGAATCGTTGAACGCAAGTCGATCACAGGCCTCCAGTACACAGTTATCCATTTTACAATCGAGTTAGTCAATCTTTCCAAGTCAGATTTATGGCAAACAGGACACATTCTTGTATTCAGCCTGCACTATTTTCTAATTGTTGGTGTAGGTACACATAAAGATTCACACTTTTGCCTGTTTTATCATTGTTTATCAGCATTTAGTGGCATAGGTTTTAAGACACTGTGTCAACTTAAAAAGTAGTTATATGAAGGGTATACTTCAAGCTTGAATTTCTCAGATGGTAGCAAAGTCCCTTATTACAGATGTATATAATATTATGTGCATTTATAAATGGTATACATGTACGGTAGATGTAAATCTCAACTTTACTCTTTGGGTGATTATTGCCTTTAAAAACAGTGGAAGAAAAGAAGATCTACTGTTCCTATTGTCAAAGTTTGCCTGCCCTTGACATGTTCACCTGCCCTCTCTCTGCTGTCTCTAGCGGGGCTCCCACCTTTCACACAGCTTTACCTGCACTGCACTTTGTTCCTGTCAGTATTGCCTGTGGCTGTTTCTGTACCGGCTTCCACTCTTTCTCTCTTGAAATCAAGCACAGATATGCACTGTTGGGTTAGTCAAGGTAATATTTTGAAAAGAGAGAGAAGTGATGTGATTTAAGCTGTTCACTCAGTTAATTTATAATTTCAAGAACATATGTAAATATGTTCTCAGGTGATTATCATCAGATATATTATTTGGTCATTATTATTTCTATTACTATGAGAACAAGTTCTGTTTTTCTGACAGGAGACAGTCAATCTATGAGATACGCAACATAAAAAATTTTAATAATGAGAAAAAAATATTCTGGCAATAAAAAAAAAAATCTGACAATATGATAAAAGGACATTTAATTAATAGTTTTGTTGACTACAAGCCTTTATCAGTTATCTTGGAAATGTCAGGAGATAAATTTTCGATTACTTTAACAATCTTTTGACTTTCATGCAAATAATATAGATTATTTTCCAATTACATGGAACGTGTAAATCAGAATGAACAGCTTATCAGACTTACTATATGCATGTATGAATTTCCAGCTGACTGAAGAAGCTAATAACTTTAAACCGGCAGGCTAGTTAGTCATCACTGGTAAAGAAAGCTACGTTCTCCTTGAAGATCAAATGGTCAAAAATCTTCTGCCAATACTTCTGGTGTGTTCATAACACATTTAAAACAATTTAAGAGACTGAACTGTTACTTTCTGTTAGTTTTACAAATCACCTCACGTTTAACTAAAGCAATTTACCTCTTGAAATTAATATAGTATATCTCGGTCCAGTAAAAAATAAATTACTTCAGTACCTGATCTTGCTGTTGAGCTGCTTTGGTCGATATATTTGACTCCTTTGCTGTGGTCATGATAACAAATTACCACAGACAGCAAGAGGCATTCAGTTTGTGACGAGACTGCTGACGGTTACACAGAGAGAAGATGCTGAAGGGGAACGGTAGAAATGCAGCAAAATCCCAGTGAGACGATTTGATCTTTAGAGTCGTTCTTCGTAGGACTGGTGCGCCACTGTTGCTAAATTACACTCAGAAAGAGAGAGAGAGAGAGAGGGAGAGAAGCAGAAGAAAAAGGAACACGGAGAACACCGATCACAGCCTGGTTACCGAGACCGGTCGACTGCGAGCACACGAGCTCTTCTCATCCCCCTTCACGCGCTTGCCGCCTTTTTCACCCCCGCCTCTGTGCACCAGGCGCACACACGCGCGTGGCTACCGCCTTTTCACCTTCTGAGGCGAGCAAACGAAAAGGTGGCAAGTATGTGCGTACGTGTGTTTTGTGCATTATGACAAGTTCGTGTTCGTATATTACAGTTATATTACAGAAATATATGCGTGATTTGGCATGGCAGAAAGTGCGCAAAGAGCGCTTCCTTGTCACTAAAAAGCTGTCACTTTTAGTTAATCGTGATATCACGAAGTTCCGTTATTAATCCATGAAGCTGTCTGCATAATGAATCGATTACACAATGCCTACATTTTGTTTGTTATAATGATTTGCGAGCGAATTAGCACAAAAACTCGGCGTTTTGAGCGGTAGGCTGAGTGGATTCTTAACGGCCATCGCGTTCAATCAACAGAAATGTCTGTGATTGGCTACATTGTTCAAAGCTGCAAAAAAAACACGTAAATAGATACATTTGACGCTCTCCAGAGCGCACATAGATATGCACTGGATCGTTTTCCAAATCCGTTTCACCAATACGCTATTATTACAGAGAAAACTGATCCTAGACCAGCAGTTATAGGCAGCTTTTCCATCTAAAAGCAATCAGTAACAGCAGCAGGCAATGATTTGAGTGAGAAAATCCCATGCTAGTCTCAAGTCCTAGGCTAAAGCCCAAAGTATACTTAGTGTCCGCACAACATCCACACGATGTATTTTTCGCAGCCTTCCACGTCCACGCTTGAAAACAAAATCCACTAGATAGTGCACATACGCCGAACACGTCTTTCTGCGCTCATGGCCAAAGGAGTATACTTTGAAAGGCTCGCGCGCTCAACAGTGCGCGAGACAGAGCGGAACGCGGTAAATGAATGATACCCGGGCCTTTAAGCCCAAAGTAAACTTCGGCCGTACTCATCCGCGCACCTATTGGGAGGGTCCGCAGACATCCGCAAACCCCGTCTGCGTGCATCCCAATTTTTGAGACCTCGCGGACGGTCCGTATACAACAGCGCATGTGCGAGTGACTTGAACGCTTGAAAACAAAATCCACTAGATAGTGCACCATGTTCATGGCCAAAGGAGTATACTTTGAAAGGCTCGAGACAGAGTGGAATGTGGATGGCCGAAGTATACTTTGGACTTTAAGGCCCGGATATACTTAATTTTCCGCGTTCAGGACTCAGGGTCCGCGGACGTCCGCACACTCCATCTGTCCACGCGGACCGCGCTTTAAGCCCCGGGTATACTTCGGCCGTCTGCGTTCTTGCACCGTCCGCATGACGTAATTTTCGTCATGCGGAGGGCTCGCAGCCGGCCGCACACCCCGTCCGCGTGCAGCCCAAATTTCGAGACTGCGTGGACAGTCCGCGTGCAACAGCGCATGCGCAAGCAGTACAGAAGAGTCCACTAGGTGGCAATACGCACAGTATTGAGCACAGTGTTCAGCCGTCGAAGAAGAGTGTGAAAAGACCGGTTTAAAAACAACACACTTGAAAAACAGAGAAAAACACGACAATGGACTGCGAACTTGACGAGCGTTTGTGCGAAGAGATTAGAAAGTACCCACATTTGTACAATTCATGTTTGAAAGAGTACAAAGACGTGTTTAGGGTGGCAAATTCATGGAGGGAGATAAGTAAAAATATTGGAAAGGATGAAGCGTTTTGCTGACAGCGATGGAATCTGCGGAACAGATATGTTAAAGCAGCAAGAAAACTGAAAGGAAGGAGCGGTGATTCAGGTGGCAATGGTGGATGCACTACAGTTCTTCTCCAATCATGCCCAGCGAATGTCCCGTTGATGACACGACTCAGTGCTGCCCTCCGATGTCTGGTAGAGCATAGAAAAAAACTGTACTGCGCATGTGTCGAACGCGATCATCCGCGCGCATCCGTGGTGTAGTATACTTTGAAAGATGCACGGACGCGACTGCGCGCGTGACGCGTCCGGGCGCGGAAAGTGAAGTATACCCGGGGCTTTATACGGTCAGGATATACAGTGTCTGTACAGTGTAGAAAGAAGTGAACAGGAGTTTTTTCTCTCAGTGGAAGCATAAGATTTCCTGATAAAATGTAAAAAATTACCATCACAGATTTTTTTTCATAATAATTTAATATTTTATAATAAAACTTTAAACCTTTCTAATGATTTATAGGAAAATGAAGCTGTATTTTTGAGTGCTAAACCAAAATGGATGGATGTTGTTTGGATTGTGATTAGTGATATTGGGCTATATAAACAAAATTGAATTAATGTTAAGCAAGAGGTGTTATGTTCCTGCTGTCTGCCATTTTTGGCACACAAAGAAAATGTTAAAACATTTCTTGTTAAGATTTGTATTTTGTGTGCCCTGTATGGAACATTAATGTAGTTTGTCAGTCACATGCCTGTTTAAGTAATGAACTGCACTACTTAAATGTTTTATAGGCTACGTGTGCTACAATTGTGTGGCCTGTGTAAACTTTCAACCTCTGGAAAAAAGAAAAAAAAAAAAGAAAAAAGAAAAGGTTAACGTACAGCCCTGTTCTAGCATGTCATGTCTGTCCTAAACGGACAAATGTATCTTTGGAAAGCCCAATTCATTCTATTGAATTGATACGTTGTAAATTAACAGATCACAAATAGATTCAATATTCCCTATGGAATTCTTTTTTTTTTTTTTTTTTTTTTTTTTTGAAGCAAACCATTTAGCTCATCATCGGTATGTCTTATTATACAGACATGCTTTATTCTAAATTTTAGCTATTTAGAGTAAATGTAAGCATATCTGTCTTTAAATTACGAGTAGCTTGACAAGGTATAGTTTCAATGTAGCTTTGAAAGGAGATAAAGAATAGAGCTCCACTAGAGCTTTCACCAAGGTCAACCCACTTGGAGGAGCCTGGAAAATATCACAGATATTATTATTAAATTATTTCTGGTTATGATCTAAGGTAAAATATGTCAATGGTTTGTTGGTCTTAGTCTTTATTCAAAACCTTGAAACCCTTTTAAAACCAGCCAACAGATAAGCCTGACTAGGATAAAAAAAGAAAAGCAAACCATTTTAGGCTAAATTAAACTGTTCAACAGGGTTATTATGAGTGAGTTTTATTATGAATCACTGGTTCACAAATCAGTCTGAATGATTTAATAGACAACCGGTCTGAATGTAAATAATACTTTAATATCCACATCCTGCAATCACTAATGACAGGAAAAGTTGTGTAAGTTGGTCATAAAATGTGGGAAACCTGAATGCAGAAATATGACCATTTAACCAAAAGCAAGAATACCATAATGTCACTTAAGATTCCTGAATATTTATATTTCTTAATATTCTGTTGATTATGAGCTAGTCATACAAGAGACATGTGTTCAAATGCCTTGTTTAATTTCCCATTCTTGATAAAACTAATACGGTCATTTTTTTAGGGATAAAGACTGTTCAGTCAAATGTTTCACGTCTAACTAATTTTGTTTGCCATTCTAAATGTTAATTAATTCTCTTTTTATTTCTCCTCAAGGTCTCTGCTGTTCTGCTTCTTGAACATGCTTTGCCTTCTCTGTTAATTAAGGGCAAGGCAAAGTGTGTTCTTTTCACCATGCAGGCAAATTATTCTGGAATACCCAAAGGCACCTGTTCATCAGGGGTCACGTGATTCCAAAACCAAAACTCACGATGTGGATTTGCTCATGCCCTTCAAGCATGGAGCTCGGTGTTCAGGAACATGGAGGGAAACGGCAGTGCCATTCGGTGCCATCTCTTAATTAATACGCGCAAGGCGCTTTATCATTATCCCCTGCCGGCAAAAGACAAGAGAGAAGCCCGTATATGCCCAACCGCATGCTGAGCAACACAAACTCAACGGCCCGTCCATCAGCATTAAGAAGGGGCTGGTACTCGACACGTATTTTGAGTTCGATAGCAGAGAGTTCAATGTCAACGCACTGTCCCTCTTAACATATGTTATTCAAATGTAGCTCGAGAGGAAAAGGACACATAATTTTGTCATTTGAGATGAGTGGCTTGCAGCGTGTGAAGCTGAGCAGGCTGATCAACCCCCCCCATGAGCTCACATTTACTGTGCCAAAATTCAATGATTTTGCCATCCAAGTTCTGCTCTACTACTTGTCCTTCAAATCAACTCTTATTTTTCATCAACTCTGTGATGGGTGAAATGAAAGATCTCTTCTCAGCAAATCAATCACCTCCAAGCTAATGGCATTCGTTTTGGTCACAGTTGCCAGCAGCATGCACTTGCTGAAGGATACAGCCACTCTGCTAGCCACATAATAGATGTTATTATGCTGCGGTAGGGCCCGGCCAGTGTATACACAGCCTTATTGGTAATACTGACAAATAACTATTCAGAAAATGATAGATGACCTTGGTTGGCAGGTCTTTAAATACACATTTTGCAGAGCATTACAGATGAACTGGCTGACAAAGGCAGACAGGATGAAAGTATTCCCTACCCTAATTACTAGACTCCAGTGCCAACCTCAATGGTTCGCACAGTTTTAATTAACCCTTTGATGCATGTCCACTACAGTGGATGAGCTATTAAAAGCCATTTTTAACCATTAGGTGTGCATTTCCCAAAACAGGCAACTATGGTCGCAAATAGGGTTGTGCCCGAAGCCGAATACCTTATTTGGAAAGGCACGGATAATGGATTCAAAATGAATAACGGATAACGAATAATTCTGCCGAATAATATTTGGTTGAGGCCCGTTTACACTAGTGTGTTTTTGTTTTAAAACGGCGTTTTAAAATGAAAACGATCCTCATCTACACTGGCGTTTTCACAGCCTTTCAGAAACGATCTGACCGTCTACACTACACGGCTGAAAATGCATATCACATGACTGTTTATGCACACTGGGCATGCGCATTGTAAACATTGTTGCCTCTTGTGCATGTAGGCAGCTGCAGTATTAAAAAAATGCAGCGTTTAACTGCACAATGGCTGCTAAAAATTACAACAAAGCCAGCAAAAATTGCAGTTCAGTCTCAATGTTATTGTTTACACGGTCATCAAGGATATGCAGAGCGAACGTGGGCAGCCATTCCATCACTTTCAAAAGTCTCCGTTTTGGTCCATTTATACCAAAGACTATAGAATAACACAAGACACGTCACTCGTATTGTTTTGAATGGGAGAAAGTGCAACACACAATATGGCGGAATAAGTACCGCCTTCTAAATAAGAGCCAATCTCCGATTGGTAAAGTCATTGCGTCACTGCAGCGGCCGTTAGAAGCTCCGGTTCCTATAGAAACAGTCAGACGCAGGGCCTCTGAAAAGAGGCACAAGAGACGCGCATTTAGGACTGTGTATGCGCATTAGCTTGACCAAGCCTGAAAAATGATGATTCAAGCGTTTAGAAACAAAATTTATGAGACAGTTGTTGTCAGATTTCATTGGTGATTTCAAATATGAAATTTAATCGAAAGCTTGGCAAACAGCTTTGGAGAATTTTATGTTTCCCTATTCAAAGAGATAGGAGCTGCACTTGCATGTCCGAGAGGTGTATCAAAGATGGCCGCCGAGTGAAATGACTTGTCTTAAAGAGACTTTGTTTATACTGAAACGCATCCTCTGCGTTTTCAAACTAAAATGGGGTCTGCAGCGTTTTTCGAAAGTCTCCGTTTTCAGGGTTCAAAAACGCTGGCGTAGTGTAAACGACAGGCGTAACCGTAGCACTAGTGTAAACAGGGCATGAGACTGAAACAGTCACTCCTCGTGTTTGCTGGATAAGGGGCCGTTCACACAGAACGCGTTTTTCTATTCCAATGCGCTACTTTCCCATTGTTTTTCTATGTAAACACGCACTTGACGGACGCGCATGACCGTTATGCTCGTGTCTCGCGTCTTTTGCAGCGCCTCGCACATGAGCGCCGCATTTTTAAGACTCTGTGTCAAGTTAAAAGAATTTTAACTTTTACACGCAGCGCCGCTCATCAATGTCAGTTCCAAAACAGTGGACCAATCAGAAGAACTCGGAGGCGGGGCAAGCGTTGCCAGCTTCTGTTTACAGTAGCAAGTTGGCATGACAACTCTTTTATTTGATGGCAACATGGCGAAGGAGGCGCTCATTATTATCTTATTTTCTTTTTTTCCACGTCAAAACTCGTATCTATCAATTCTGCTGTTTGCCTATTTCTATTATTTCCGTTATTGTCGTTATTGCATCACGTCTCAAAATTGCGTCTCGAGACCCTTGCGACGCGACCTGAGCTTTTTTTAAAACCATTCCTCGCGTTTTTAGGCGCAAAGGCGCGTTCTATGTGAATGGCCCCTAACAGGTGAGCCAGGGGATCAAAGTGCAATACATAAACATCTAAAATCACTACGTTTTCTTTTTCCCACACTTTTCCAGACCTGGAAATTACATAAATCAAATTTCATACATTTCCAAACTGCATATAGGAACCGGTGAGCATGCAGGGAAAGCACAATATATATAACCTCTAAAATCACTACGCAATGAGTGTGTGAAGTGAATGAGTGTAAAAAATTAACTGAACACAAATCAAGTAGCCGCGTTCCTGTTGCCTTTTCCATACTTTCCAGGCCTGAAAATTACTTAGCCTACATCAATTACCATACTTTTCCGAACTGCGTAGAAACCCTTACTGTTTTATTTAGAATATATTAAAATAGCCTCTTTATTTATCGGATCACAAAAGGTCCCCGAGCTGGGATTTGAACCCGTGACATCCGAAGCACAACTGCATGTACATCTACATCTAGAAGCACTTCCATCGAGACTATCGGCTCAGACAGTTAGAAGATATTAAAATAAATGTTATAATCATAAAAATATAGATATTTTTTCAGTTATACAAGGCATATTTTATTGATATCTACGAAGAAAACAGATATATAGGCTGTAATACCATAGACATAACGGTCTTCTCAAGTAATTGTACGAACTTCCGGGTAAAGCCCCATCCACTTACGGTTTTATCTGACTACAGATACAAATTTTGAGATTGTTACAAATACAGATACAGATATTGGCTCTGCTGCACACCCCTAGTCGCAAGTTCTGTTGTTACTAACATAGTTCAAGGATTCTTTGTTTCCCGGTACCATAGTTCCAATGAACATTCCCAAACAGCATAGCAAACTCTTGCCTGTGGTTAAAAGCATAGTTTCTTGTTAGTATGACATGAACTATCATGATCTTGGGCACAATAAGCAAGCTAACATGCAATACATTATATTATATATATATATCACATTTCAATCAATATATTTTAGCATGTCAACCATCAGCGCCATTTTTGAAGAGTGCAAGTGCGTAAATTCATAAGGGATTCACATGACATGAGAGAAAATCTTCCTTTCTGTTATTAAATCTCATTTGTGTTTTAGTTCAGATAGCATAAAAATAGCATAGTGCCAAGATTGAGGTTAATGCAAAGCATGATTCTTGTATGTTCTTGTACAAGTCTGAAAATATAAAAAGAAGAATGACATTTAAGAGCTTTGAGGTTTTTCAGTTGATTTTCACTGAATAATGACCTTAGTCTGTTTCTCAGAAAAGCTAGCATATGACTTCCCAGCGGGCACCTCGATATCAATTTGACGTCAAATATTAGTCCAGACGTGATCAATGCTGTAAAACATCATTTTAAATTCAGTTTGGACTGCAGTTTCTTCCAGTGGTAATTGGGTGAAAATAGGAAGTTATTCCCACACTGAAATCGGTTTAATGTATATGTAGGCCAGTATGTTTGACGTTCAATTGACATCAAATCAATTTCATGTTTAAGACGTCTGATGTCATATTGACATCACATTGACATCAGTGATTAGTATGTTTGGTGTGCGTTGTCAGCTTGATTTCTTAGCTGAGGCCTTGAATTGCATCCATTTTGCACATCTCCTTTTAAACCTTGTGTATCCACTGGATTTGTGCATGTACCCAACTGTAACAAATTGCTGTGGGTGGACTTTAATTTCAATAGTTAAAAAAAAATAACTACTTAAGACTGTTTCCTAATTTTATTTAAATTACCCCTGCTGAAATGGAAGCAGTGGAGTGATTATTCCATTTAACAAAATTATACTGATTTGCTGATTTACTACTTTGAAATGTAATTCATTACAATTTTAAAAAGTATTTTTGCTGTACCCCACATAAAGTATTGTATATTATTCATATATTTTTTTTTTATTTATAGTGATACCATAATACTGTACAATTACAATAAATTTGCTGTAATTACAAGATAATTGTAATACCACATTACAGTGAAGTCGTATATATACAGGGTTACAGCTACAATTGCTACTTAATTATTGTAAAATTTGCATGACACATCAAGGTCAAGATCATATGGCCAAAATAGCTCAGTTGGGAGAGCATTAGATTGAAGATCTAAAGGTCTCTGGTTCAATCCCGGGTTTTGGCAGAGGAAGCATATGCAAGTGTTTGTGTATAAAAATAGCCAAATGGTCTAAAGCTCCAGACTCAAGATGTTTCAATCCTCTCAGCATTTTATTACTTTTGTCTTGTTATTTTGGTCTAGAATAGGACATCAGTGTGTGGATGTCAAATGGAAGTCAAGTTGTTGATGTCAGTTTGATTTGCATTTTTTACCTGTTTTTTGACGTCAATGTTTTGATGTCAATTTAATATCTTATCAACATCAATTGCCCAATGGGTTCAGAAGACTTGAATATAGCTTCATATGAACTACTTTATTATTATTATTATTATTATTATTAAACTAATTATTTTTCTATTAAGTAATTTTCTATTATTACTATAATTCTTTTTTGAAGCTTGACAGGCATATGTAACCCCTCTACCCAGGTCCTACTCACCCCGCTCTGCGCGGGCCTCGAACCTGGGTCTCCGGCGTGGGAGTTGGACGCTCTAACAAGGAGGCTAAAGGCTGCAACCTCTAGTGTCAGTCGCTAGAGCATCTCGAGATCAGAGGAGTGAGGTTTACTCGCACAGCGACTACTAGCTGGCCTCCGTTACACATATAAACTCACTTTATAAGGAAAAAACAAAACAAAACAAAACAAAAACACTTAAAGACCCCCTGTGGTGAAAATCAAGTTTTTAATGGTGTTTTTACATCTGTGTTGTGTTTTTAATATGCTTTAAGACAAACCATGAGCATATCAGTCATCAGCTAACACCATTGCTGAGTATTTTCTCCTTAAACCTGCAGTGTACCAAAGACAGTCTCAAAAATGCGGTGTGAAACCAGCCCCTTTTCTTAATGTCACAAACTTGTAACCAATCCCATCAACGGGCGATGCAGGGCGGTGCTTTTCCTATCATTATTTCTTAGGATATGCTGATTTTTAGAAGGCAGCTGTCTGACTCCGAGATGGCAAACAGGAACATGGTTTGTGTAACATTAGCAACACATTAGCTGTTTGATAACATGGTCAAGCCAAAGGCTAATCATATCAATTACCGTTATGTGTCCACTTTTATTCAAATCCTGAATGGATTATATATAGCCTAGAAAGAGTACAAAGACCGCTTCCTTTATAATCACTAAAAAGCTTTCAATCATTTTGCATTCTCACAAAGTTCCATTATAATCAATGAAGCTGTCTACACTGCACAATGAATCTCTTATTTACATTGTGCCTACTCTACACACTTTGTTAAGAAAGGAATCGTGAGCATGCAGAACTCAGCACTAAACAAAAACAGTTTTGACCGGTGAATGGATTCTTAAACACCCCTGATTGGTCACTGCGTTCAAGAGATTAACAAACATGTCTGTGATTGGCTACATTGCTCACCGCTGCAAAAACATGCAGTAGAAACATTTGACGTTTTCCAGTGGCCTGTTGCATGAAGCTAGTTGAACAAACTCTGAGTTTCAGAGTAGGTTTAGAGTTGACAAATCCAGATAAATCCAAACTGGTTAAGGTCAGGATCAGATGTTGCACAACGCTCGGTATAAACTTTCTCTGTCAACTCAGGTTTAATCCAGAGTTTGCGATTAACTCTGAAGCACGTGCACCTGAAAGTGTGACACGTGCGGCAAACAGCCAATCACACGGAACATGCAGAGCGTCCGTTTGATTCACTTCTCGCGAGAGAGCCGCGCAATTCACTTCTCTTCTGAAGATTAAGAGATCGTTATGAAAAATATCATGAAATTAAATGCATTTACAAGGCAGGAATAAACACTGCTGCAGTGAAAGTTTGAGAAGGCAGCTGAAAGAAAATATCTGACTATATCAATGCATGTGAATCAAAGAAATATGCCTAATAATTTATAATATAATAATTTATATTAGATTCACAAAGAGCTCAAATGAATACACATAAGTTTAATTTGTTTAAAAGCTTTATATATCGATGCATGTATTATATTTATATCAATTTAAAAGCAAAGTTAAATATTAATTGTAAAGTAATATAATAATTATATAATAGTATATTCATATGAATTATACGTAATTCATATAATGTAAATATAATAAATAATTAGCAGCAAAAGATGAGCAATTTTGTCTCTAAAATGTTTTCACTATAAACTGATTTAATTTGGAGCGAGAGATACAGGGCTTTATTGCATCAGATACATGTCATTTTACTCACACCTGATTGGTCCAGTTTGGGTTTACGATCTCTAACCCAGAATAAAACCTGTTCCGGAGCAGGTTAGCCGTATAGCGTAACTTACCATAGCAATGAAACCCGCTAAAAACCAATCCACCTTCATAAGCCCGAAAAACCAGAGTTTACTCAAACTAATCTTGAACTTACCTGGGTAGAAACTGAAACCGGCTTTGTGCAACAGGCCACAGAGCGCAAACACAAATACGCACTGGAGCGTTTACCAAATCTGTTTTGTCATTATGATATTATTACAATATCAACTGAGGGTGCTCTTGCTTTTGTTTAAGCACCTTCAAGCACCCCCGTAGAACCGGGCCTGCCTGTATAATTCGCTCTTCCTCTTTTTCTTCTGAATCAGTTTCTGGTTCAAACATATATGGCTGAATTAAACCAATATTTCCACTTGCCAATGTGCAGAGTTTACTACAGTTGACCGAGTGGATCAGGTAATCCGAGCTGGTGTGATTTACTGGAGGCGGGGACTAATTTGCATATTCATAGATCCACGTATACTAAATGAATGCAAGGGTGTAGAGTTACATTCAAGCTATTTTAAGGCATGAATTGTCACAGGGAAAAAAAAAAATGTTTAAATGTCATTTTGATGATCAAAGATGAGTTTTAAGTGATAAAATTATTGACTGCAGGGGGACTTGTTCAAAAAGTCTTTCTTTTTGTTTCACAGAAAAAAGAAGAAAAAACATAGCATACAGGTTTAATTGAAGACTAAATTTCCATTTTTAGGTGAACTTTAACAAGGGTGTCAACTTTTCAAGCTTGCTGCCTTATTCTGTGCCGGATTTGAATGAGCACTTTAAGCAAAGGGAGAACATGCACCAGAAACTGAGAGATTCAATTAAAGAACAGGGAGGGTTGGGTAAAGTTAAGTTCACTAAACGTGTGAAAGCGTTTTGACTGAACCCTGATTAATTCCCCCAGCTACACAGTCTAGCATGAACTCATATTTCAGGAGATTGAAAGCCAGCTCTCTTCACTGCGTATGTTCACTGGGACTTTCATCAAGAGGCCGTGAAACAACAGTAAGGCCATGGCCAAACAGGCAATTACATTACACCCTCGGGAAAATCACTTCTAGCTATAATTGTTATCTCTTTTAAAAGAACTTCCAAAACCGAAAGGCTGCTAAGGGTGAAATCCTGCAATATTTTAAACAGAGAAACTTTTGGCCCTTTTTCTTCTTTGCAGCTACTGAAGAGCAGCAGACTGAGTGGTAATCCAGGCTTTGAGCTTAGATAGTACTGTCATTCCTTTGTTGGCTCTTAAACGTAAGATTTTAATTGAGATTTTTAAAGATCTAGCCTTTTGAAATCCTACCCCTAAATCCACCAAACACCCCAGAGCTTTCCAGATAAAGGCAAATCTGCTGTTGATTTCAAAGTCTGAGGTTTCTTCTTCCTCACAGTTAACTGTCATCCTCAGCGCCTCATAAAGTCAAAGAACAAAGCAAAAGTTAGAAATAGAGCTAAATTTATTCAGGAGAAACCTCAAAACCTTGATCCAGTCTATAGAGTTTCTGTCAAAAAGGTCATACGATTCTCAAACAGGTCAAGAACTCTTGAAGTTTTTCCCTATGGAATTTGATATATCAGTAAATGTCTGTCAGTGTGTCTGCTGTGTAAGACGTTCACATTGTGTTTAACCTTACATTAAGCATTTTACACTTGTAATTTTTAGAGTTCTGTAGCATCAGTTTTAACCCTGAAACACTTTTGCTGTGCTAATACTAAATTGCAGTGCAAAAAGTGAAATGATTCTGTGTCCATCCAATTGATGTCACTGACCTCATAAAATATGCAAATAAAAACATTAACCCAGGGTTTACAAATGCATGGTTAAAATCTTGAAACCTAAATACCCACGAACAATTACTCGAAATAAAGTATGAACAGAGTGAAACATGAGATAAAATAACCTAATACATTTACCTAGAATGATACTGACCTAAGCTCAAATGTGAAGGGCTATTATACAACAGTTAGTTCTAGTTCTCGGATGTGATTGACCGAGCAGCATTTCAAGAAAGCTGATAAAACAGTCTAACAGCACTGGGACTTTTCACTCTTTGTTTCACTCTTCTTGTCTGTGTTTGGCAGTTCCAGACAGACTGTCAGTCTGCACATTTAATTGAGGGGATTTTTCAGTGACATTTTCAGCAGGTTACATTGTTTACTGTTGTGCTTTAGTTTCACTATCTGTCCAATTTGACAACAACAATATTGTGACTAAAATTTAAGTTACTCATTATTACAGTTTTTCTCAATTGTTTTGGCTCATTCTTTAAACTATAAGTGCAATCGTCAAAACTGTTAGGACATCACAAATCTATTGCATTTCTGCCAAAAAAAAAAAAAAAAAATTGTAACTCACCAGAAACATTAAGTTCATGATTCAAACCCCATTTATTGTGCAGCCTACGTAAATTGGCCAGTGGTACCAAAAAGTTAATTTGTCATTGTGTGAGCCATACTAGTCAAAATGTATAGATATTTCTGTCATGACAACTCTCGAAGTGTTTGGCATGGTAATGGGTGATGACAATATTTGGTCTTGGCGGAATAGATCTACTATGCTGCTGATGCAGTTGGTTATTTCTGCTGCCGTTGGTTATTGCTGCTGCTGCTTCAGAGCAAGTACAGGACTTGCTGCCAATACATACATGACACGATGCTGTGAGCAAGTAAGACATGCTGCTGCTGTACAATATAGCGTAGATGAATTACTCGTAGCAGATCTATACAGGTGGAGCTGGGGAAGGTGGAGGGTTTCTTACACTGCTAAGGCAAATGCTAACAAAGTTTTTGAAGGTTGAGCAGCAGGAACAGATCAGCTGTGCCCTATAGAGAATGATGTGATTGTAAGCAGGTTGAGTTAAGGACCTATTAGCCTGTGCCATCTAGAGTTTCATGACAGAACTTTGTATTTCACCATGGCAGTCAACCCTGGAAATCTTTCTTATACAAATTTAATTTTTATTCTACTTTTTTATTGACACTGACTGCTTACTATACTAAACAAGAATGCAAGTTTTGTCTAGCTGAACGCACTGAGCTTTTTCAACAGTAGGTAAAAGTTTACAGTGCAAAGGCAATACTGTAATACACAGAAAAAAAGAATATGTATATTTGTCTGTATACAGTACATTTATTTGTGTAGCAATGTGTTACATGTAAACAGAATATACATATTTGCATGTCCATTTTTTACACATTTCTTACATGTTAACTCCTAAATAGTTAACAGAAAATTGCTACACAATGACTTTCAGGCTCCATATATGTTTAGATTGGTAAGACTGTGATTCCAATTTCATTACTATAGCAGGGCATTTGCCAATTTAGCAGACATCAAAAATATTCCATGTCATAGGTACATTTATGGAATATACATATATGTCTGACAGATTTTGATAATCAAATGGATCATTTTATTTCATTGAGAATCAACTCATCACTTTTGCTCGGCAAGCCATGTGCATTTAGCTACTGTGCAAACTGACAATTGTACTCTTTTGTATGTATCTGCCAAAACATGTCCAATTTGCTTAAATAAATGGGTCACTGACAAATAAGGTTTTTAAAAGTGTAAAAACAAACAAACAACAACAACAACAACAACAACAAAAAAACAATGGAGATATAATTAATTTTGAAGTTTTATTAAGTGTTAACCATGAGATTATGTGGTCCTTTAGTCACACTCCTTTAGTCATTTTTTACAAGATGGACAAAATTTGTCACCAAAAAAGTCATTCGGTTTAACCAAAATTTCAGTTTTTCTGAATGACACTTTTGGTTATACCGAATGACAATATTTTCAAACAATGCTAACAGGCTGATATCTAGCTAGCTAGCAAGTTAGCTTGATAGCTAGCTAGCAAAAGGACAATCAAACATTTTATATTTAGTACAAGTGTTTAAAATATTAACATTTTCCATGTTTTATAGCGGTTGTACCGAATGACCTGATGTTTCGTGACATGCATATGAGCAAGTGAAAACATGAATTTTTCAAATAGTTTCAAATTTTTCAAATAGTTTCAAAAAGAGTTAGTTACTTTTCTTCATGACCATGTGGTCCTTCACAGGTGTCTGAATGATGTCACATCCTGTCACATGATATTGAAAGCATGACTTGATCCAAAATGATCCCTTTATATTGGTTACTCCAAATGACATCAATGAAATTCATTTTTCCGGACATTCTTTCTCATAACAAAGCAATGACTTCTACACATAATTTTAATACCATTTTGTACTATGTTGACATATGATGTTATAAAATCATGCCAGAATAAAAAAATATATATACATTCATTACATTTTAAGATATTTTAATCACAAATGAAATGACTATATTGGCCTTTGGACAGTTAAAACGAATGACCTTTTGACACTTCAAAATCTTTAAAATACCTTTATATGGAGCAAAATATTATTAAAACCTTTTGGATTCAATAAAAGTGATCTAGTTGTACTACCTTACATACTTTGGATGTCATATCTTTGTTTTTTATTATTAAGGCCTTTGGACAAAAAAATAACGCGTCACGTCATTGACCCAAATAAGAAATTCAAATCTGGTGTAAACAGGAAATTTTTCAGGGGTCATATTACACGGGTCATTACGGGGTCATATTATTTTTTACGTTTTCAACTTTCTTTAGCGTGTAATGTTGCTGTTTGAGCATGAAAATGGTCTGCAATGTTACAAAGACACCTCAAAGGCAGTTATTCTCTATATCAGTAAGCACTGTTTTTGAACTCCCTAAAACACTTTGATCGTAGTCTTGAGTTTTCTTACGGGAATATACACATCACAATATTCATGATTTAAATAATTTTATTGTTAAAAAAGTCCTTCTGAAGCGATGCCTTTGTGTAAAAAAATAAATAAATAAAAAATCCATATTTAACAAGTTATGAAGTAAAATATCTAGCTTCCGCCAGACCGCTTTCCGTATTCAACTTATGAAGAAAGTGCAATGCCTCTTGCAGTTCAAAAAGCTTACGCAATGTCCTACGCCTTCCCTATTCAACTTACGGAAAAAGCTTAACTGACGCGACACCAGTTTACACTTTCTTCTTTGGATGGAAGCGTTTTCTTCAGCTCATGCTCGTTGGTCCAGTTCACGGCCATTGTAAAGCTCAGATGCGTCAGGATATTTATTAATATAACTCTGATTGTGTTCATCAGAAAGAAGAAAGTCATATACACCTAGGAAGGCATGAGGGTGAGTAAAGCTTGGGGTAATTTTCCTTTGATAGTGAACTAATCCTTTAATACCGTTTATGGAAAGCGGTGTGACATTTCCGAAACACGTTCGAAACGGTTAACCAATCACAATACACTGGTCCAGCTGACCAATAAGAGCACATTGCACTTTTCTGAAGGAGGGGCTTCATAGAGACAGGAACTAAACAGAGCGCTACAAACAGACTGGGATGAGAGGTGCTGCATCACAGTAAAATAAGTGAAAAATGGGCATTATAATTCCCTTTTAAGAAAAACAATCTCATTACAGAATTGAGCCAAAGCGATTGAGAAAAATTAACTTCTTACTTATTAAACTGTATAAAAGTCAAATCACATTCACAACAATGATTACCTGTGGCACTCAGCCTGTGGATGAATCACAGCTGTGTTCACATCCAGAACAACACTTTGCTTATGTGATATTGCTTAATTATTTTGTAGGTGATCAAGCTGTTAGCTTGAAATGACATGACTGAAAAAAAAAAAAAAAAAAAAAAAAATTTCTGAAAACTAATCAAGCTCAATATAAAAGTGAGGTATATCGCCCAGTCATAGTGTGAATATCCCTTTATTCACTCAGTTTTTTACGAAGACAAAGTGGAGGTAGGGTGTTTACTGACACACACGTCTGTGGGGAAAATGAAGTTTAAAATGGCTTTCCAAATCATATTTCTCGCTGGTCTTACAAAAAGCTCCACACCGCTTCGAGGTGCCAAAGCAATCGCTCACTGTTACATTAGCTCTAATGTCAAAGTCTTCAGCTCAGCAAACCACCGGCACCAAGATTACCCAAGAGACCAGAGCTCTGTGCACTGACTCAGAAACACAGACCTGATCGCTTCAGCTGGTCGCTACACAGAAAAGCGCAGCACCATTCCCTTTTAAAGCCATTAAAACCACACAACAAACAGAATGAGTTGCTTGCACAGAAATGAATGAAGCCCTGCAGTGTTAGAATCAGAAGAGATAAACAGCTCTCTCCTCCTATAAGGCTCCAGCTGGGGTTGTATTGTGAGGATGTAAAGAACATCAGCAGTTCTCATTGTCACTGCTTTATTTTTCACTGGAGGAAAACAAACTTTAACTGCTACAGCTGTATCCATACAATATTTCATCCTGTGTCTAAAAAGCTCTGCAGGAAGTGCCACAAATTTCTGTATAATTGTAACATCTGGCATTCATAAAGTTCTACACCAAAGTTATTATCGTTAACTAAAACTAAAAAAAGGTAACACTTTACAAAAAGTTTTTGTTTGTTAAAGGGACAGTTCTCCCAAAAATGAAAATTATCCCATGATCAGGGCTTCTGCTGGAACTAGACTCGCGCACGGATGTTGCAGGAAGCCAGTTATTATAGTTTATAAAGTTTTAAATATGGATATTTTTCTTACAAAAACCTGTCGCTTCATGTCGCAGATGGCCTTTATTAACCCCTGGAGCTGTACTTTTATGATGGATAGATGCACTTTTTTGGGCTTCGAAATCTCGAGCCCCATTCACTACCATTATAAAACTTGGAAGAGACAGGAAATTTTTTAATATAACTTTGATTGTGTATGTCTGAAAGAAAATCATATACAACTAGGATGGCTTGATGGTGAGTAAATCATGGGATAATTTTCATTTTTGGTTGAACTATCCCTTTAACATTAGTTGACTACATTAGTTAACATGAACTAACAGTGAACAGTAAGAATTAAAAAATGCTGTAGAAGTAAAGTTAATCAATAATGTAAATCATTTACTAACATATTTTTCAAGATCAAAAATTTTATCTGTTAACATTAGTTAATGCACTGCGATCTAACATGTACGGTGGCCCAGTAGTGCACAACACAACGAAATTAAAAAAGCAAACATAAGTTCACAACACAACGAGATCAAGCCACAACACAACGGAAACAAGCCACAACACAACGAAATAAAGCCACAACACAACGGAAACAAGCCACAACACAACGAAATCAAGCCACAACACAACGAAATTAAAAAAGCAAACATAAGTTCACAACACAACGGAAAGGCTCCCGATCACTAGGGGGCTCTCAGAGCTCGGTAAAGTTAGTTTTCCTTGCCACTGTTCTATAAAGTCGACAGTCTTACAAAGATATCAATACCATGATTAGTTTTAAGTATGTAAACATTGTATATTGACATGAAATATTAATTAAAAATCAACTACGTGTACAATAGCTTCATATTTATACTTGTGAATGATTTGAGTCGCTACCACGGCGCATGATGAAGGGAACATCTGCCAATTCCACCAAGTGGTTAAAATGTATATAATTTGTATTCATTAAAATTACTTTTAACATTTAAAAACAGACATGTTCAAATTCCAAAGCTTGTTAGGTCCTGTTGGTAAGACTGACAAGCTTTGGAATTTGAACATGTCTGTTTTTAAATGTTAAAAGTAATTTTAATGAATACAAATTATACGTTTTAACCACTCGGTGGAATTGGCAGACGTTCCCTTCACCATGCGCCGTGGTAGCGCGTCAAATCATTCACAGGTATAAATATGAAGCTATTGTGGACGTAGGTGATTTTGAAGTAATATTTCATGTCGATATACAGTGGTTACATACTGTTGAAACTAATCGTGGTATTGATATCACTGCCGACTCTATAGAACATTGGCAAGGAAAACTAACTTTACCGAGCTCTGAGAGCCCCCTAGTGGTCGGGAGCATTTCCGTTGTGTTGTGGCTCGATTTCGTTGAGTTGTGGCTTTATTCCGTTGTGTTGTGGCTCGATTTCGTTGTGTTGTGAACTTATGTTTGCTTTTTTAATTTCGTTGTGTTGTGCACTACTGGGCCACCGTAAACATGGACATGAATATTTTTATTAACATTAACAAAGGTTAATAAATTCTGTAAAAATATATTACTCATTGTTAGTTCATGTTAGTTAATGCATTAACTAATGTTAAAAAATGAGAACTTATAAAACGGTTAGTTCCTGTCCTTGATTCTGATTGGGCAATAGCTGTGTTTTATTCACGATAAAACACGGCTATGACCGCTTCACCCAACGGTTCTGTGTATCACTACACAACACCCTTAGAAACCACTCTTAGCAATGTAAACAGTTTGTTCTCAATTTATATTGTTCATTGAAGCTTACTGTATAATGTAGAAGAGTATTGTGAGAAAGAGATCGAGTGAGCGAGTTTATTACCTGCATTCAGATTTAGCATTTTCCTTCAGGTCAGTCCTATGTTCATAATAAAAAAAAGTTTAAATGTCCATTGCAATATCTCAATATCTTGTCCTTTTAACAGGTTTTCCCGTGACTGACAGCGCTAGTCAAAGCATTTGTCAGTTGCATCTTGTTCCGTGTTCACAGTAATTCAGTCTTTTCAATGTAAAAGTCTTCGCTACTGACTGACACACTCATAAAGACAGTCTTTGCTGCCATCTAATGGCATAATAATGTAACTTTTGTTGCTGTTTATGGTCAGGGTCTATTTTTTTCCCGGTGGAAGGAAGGCTTTTAGTGATTTTTCTTCATGAAAGTTGCATTGATACATATTTTTTGGCTTTAATATTTGTATTGTGGGGTAACCGTTTTATAAAAGCAATAAGGTACTCGAGGCTAGTGCTGTATTGTGAATAAGTCACGGCTGAAGGGGTTGCTAACAACACTTTTCAGCCGTGACTTATTCACGATACAGCACAGCCTTGCGTACCTTATTGCTTACTTATAAAACGGTTAATTCCTGTCCTTGATTCTGATTGGTCAATAGCTGTGTTATTTGTAGTTATTTGTGTTACTTATAGTAGTTACAAAAAAAAAAACAAAAAAAAAAAAAAACTTGATACCTGAAACAAAATAATTGTTAACTGAAATAAAATAAAATATATAAAAACCATAAACTTATTTTATTTCAGCTAGTTGCTAAGAAAAAACATCTCATTTTCAATTATTTTAACTTTTATTTTAACTTCTAAAACTTTTAACTTATTTTAATAAAATAACTAAAACTAAATAAAACTAAAACTAATTAACAAAAAACTAATATGGAAAAAAAAAGAAAAAAAAAAGAAAACTAAAACATAAAACAAAAACAAAACACAATGACTAAAACTTTAAAGTTAATGTAAAAACAGAATAAAGAATATAAAATAAACTCTGAAAGTCAAAATATTAACTAAAACAATAATAGTATATCAATGATACTAAAACAACACTGTTCTATACATCACCTATCGCTTTCATGTTTATTTTTTGAATATTTTTGCTAATTTGATGAGCTATTGAGCACTTTGCTCCATCTTCCACAGGTCAGACAAACGAGTAGTAAATGTTTATTGATTGATTGATTGATTGATTAAATGATTGATTGATTTAATTTATTTTCCCCTGTCATTCACGGCTCACAAAACATAAAAAACAGCACAGAAAATGCAAGAAATACCTGCAATCTTGGTCTGTGCATCAGTGACACATCAGCAGCTTAATTTATCCAGAGATGTTTTTGTTGTTGTTTTGGGTTTTTTATTTATCACATTAAGCTGCAAAATGATCTCACAGTCCAACCAAGCTTTAACCACCATGAGCAGAACCATCACTACCCTCCATTTATCATAGACAGACAGTTTAGAAATTTATTTTTGCATATGCATCAGTTTTCCAGGTGCATTTACGCACAAAAAAGCCACATTGTTTATGCGTGTGTGTGTTGGGGCTGATCCGTCACGGTGCAAACACTGCTCCACACTCCAGCACAGCAGCGCTGCAGCAAATACCGGGCAAATGGGCATATCAGTCCTGTGAGCGCCAAGCCGTGAAATCTGCCGAATGGGAGTTCCTATGAAAGCAGCAGTGTTACGCACACACACAATCAGGAAAGAGACTGTTTTAAGACAGGGTTCCCCAACCTTTCTCAGGCCACAGACCCATTGTTGGATAGAGAAATGGAGCAGTGACTAAATTTGTACAGTACTAAATTCATGTATTTGCATATTTTGTTTTTATGCTTACTGTTCAAAGCCATTATAACTCAGGCCTACATCATATGCAGAATGAAATTGAATACTTGTTCCATAATAATTTTCAAAATTTGATTTGGATTTCATACTTTAGATTGGATTTGGATTGGCATCAACTGCCACAAAGACATGATTCCTATCCTTCTCTGAGCCAGGTTAGAATTATTTGTTCAATTCTCACGTTTTCACATGTATGACATTTATGCCTAATTCTGATTTCAAGGTTAGAATTGACACAGATATTTTCTGCTACATCTGTGGGTGTTTTACTACATCCAAACAATGACAGAAAATACAGATTTTATTATTATTATTATTTTTTTTAAAAAAAAAAAAAAAAAAAAAAAAAAGCTTATTTACAAACTTGTGTTTATGTAAAGTTCTTTGACATTAAATGAAGTATTTGAACATATTTTTCCACTCCTTTGCAGACTGTAAGTTAAATATATATTTTGAATACTAGTTTTTGTCAACCGAAACTTTTGACATTTCACTCCTTTAGGGCATTGAAGCTAATACATATAATTTGAAAAATATTCATCCTTATTTTGTGGGGAAAAAAAAAAAAAAAAAAAAAAAAAAAAAGTATGTGACTGATTTTTTTTTTTTTTTTCAAATTAGGTAATATTAAGCCTTTTTTTTTTTGCAAATCAGATGTCCTCTGATGCAGGGCTGGGTAATAGTCATATTACTGTACATTTTCAATTTATGACGTATCATTTGGCTGTAATTTAGATTTTTAACTTTTTTATAGTGGGTTTTTGTTTCAAGCATATTTAAAATTAGTTTGAGATTAAAACAATAATTGGCAGACCTCCTATAGTATTGATATGAATTGCCAAGAAGTCATGGACTCCTAATTTGTGTGTATTTGGAGTGTGTACTTGTCTGTGAGTATGTTTCAGACTGAAGTGTTAAATTGAAAACACACAGTTGCAAGAAAAAGTATGTGAACCACTTGCAGAATCTGTGAAAATGTGCAAAATTTTAACAAAATAAGAGAGATCGTACAAAATGCATGTTATTTTTTATTTAGTACTGTCCTGAGTAAGATATTTTACATAAAAGATGTTTACATATAATCCATAAGACAAAAAAATAGCTGAATTTATTAAAATGACCTAGTTCAAAAGTTTGTGAACCATTGATTCTTAATACTGTGTGGTTACCTGGATGATCTACAACTGTTTTTTTGTTGTGTGATGGTTGTTCATGAGTCCCTTGTTTATTCTGAGCAGTTAAACTGAGCTCTGTTCTTCAGAAAAAATCTACAGGTCCCAAAAATTCTTCAGTTTTTCACCATCTTTTGCATATTTGAACCCTTTACAGCAGTGACTGAATGATTTTGAGATCCATCTTTTCACACTGAGGACGACTGAGGGACTCAAACACAACTATTAAAAAAGGTTCAAACATTCACTGATGCTTCAGAAGGAAACACGATGCATTAAGAGCCGGGGGGTGAAAACTTTTGAACAGGATGAAGAGGTCCAAATTTTTCTTATTTCGCTTGAATATCAATTTTTTTTTTTTTTCCATTTAGTACTCCCCTTCAGAAGCAACAGAAGATACTTGCATGTTTCCCGGAAGACAAATTAAATACAATTTACCTTGATCTTCAAATTCCAAATGTTTTCACCCCCCATCTATTAATGCATCATGTTTTTCTGGAGCATCAGTGAATGTTTGAACCTTTTTTAAAAGTTGTGTTTGAGTCCCTCAGTTGTCCTCCATGTGAAAAGATGGATCTCAAAATCATTCAGTCACTGCTGTAAAGGGTTCAAATATGCAAAAAATGCTGGAAAACTGAAGAATCTGCAGGACCTGGAGATTTTTTCTGAAGAACAGAGCTCAGTTTAACTGCTCAGAACAAACAAGGGACTCATGAACAACCATCACAAAACAAAAAAACAGTTGTAGATCATCCAGGTAACCACACACAGTATTAAGAATCAGTGGTTCACATACTTATGAATGGGGTTATTTTAATAAATTCAGCTATTTTTTTTTTTTTGTCTTGTGGATTATATGTAAACATCTTTTATGTAAAATATCTTACTCAGGACAGTACTAAATAAAAAATAACATGCATTTTGTATTATCTCCCTTATTTTGTTAAAATTAATAACATTTTCACAGATTCTGCAAGTGGTTCACATACTTTTTCTTGCAACTGTACATGTATTTGTTTAAGGTACAGCTGTTTGTCAGGTTTCAGCATTACACTAGAGTCACCTGTCTGCTAGTAATTAGTCCCCCCATAATGAGCATTCTGAAAGACCCCAGCTAATGAAACCACAACAAGTGACCATCTCTCCATTCAAATCAGTCACTCCGTGAAAAGAAATAAGACTTGATATGATTTCTCCCCTACTCGGGATAGTCATTAAAGAATTGTTGTCATGACAACTAAGTGCATATGCACCAGCGCGTGCTCTGAGTTAGAGAAAGCATTTGTCTGTGAGCATATTGTGCATTTCACTTCTGGTTTGGCTGGTTGTAGTTTAGGGTCCATTTAACATCATCACAAACACCCTGAGCTCAGATGAAAACATGTCAATATCTTGATAAAACTAGGTATAACAAAACATTAGCCAATGTAATAACCAGATTTGGTTTTTTTCAGTGCATAAAATATGCATTAAAACACACTGGTTTCAACACAAACCAATTTATATATATAAGTTAAATGCTATTTATACTGTGGCAGATCCTGGGCCTCATTTATGAAATGAACGTACAACAGAAAACTGGTCGTTTCCATGCAAAACTTGGCATTTATAAATATGGACATGAGCGGTGCCTACAATCAAATTTCACGTCAGGTCTCAGCTCGTGTACGCAAGTTTTTGAGTTAGTGTGAACTTGTGTGCAGTATAGTAAATCTGGTGGAGAATTGTAATGAGAGCATTTTGTTCATTTAGATTATTTTCCTGACTGACAATCAAAGCTTATTAGTCAATCATTAACCATTAAGACTGAAATGTCATATTAAAATTAAATTAAATTAATTAATAGATGGGTGTCTGTGACCCTTTACCACAAATGTTTTACATTCGCTTTACATTTGCAAATAGTAGCATAAACAACAGGACATGAGGATGGAGTGAGGGGAAAATAGCCTAGGCTATATGTGTTTATAATGTTTGTAAATGTTTCATTTTATTTACAGGTATTTAATATACATATAAATTAATGTAATTGTTTACAAGGTTAACGGGTGATTTTTGAAGTAAGATCAATTTCTCTTTAATGAGATTACTTCCTCTTCTTGGTCGGTTTACGTTTCTCTGTGTCGTAAAGTCTAGGGGTGAGGCTTCTAAACCATTAATTTTTAGGGTTTTGATATTTAAATGATTGTTTTTTAGCTGCCACGTTTATCAAAGTACGATAATTTGTACAATTGGATTGTATTTTTTTCTCATCCTATTTTTTATTGAGGAGGCACTGCCTCCATTGCCTCTTCGGAGGAAATGCCCCTGATATAATTTAGAATACTTAAAATTCAATAACATTACAACAAGGTTAAGAACAAATTCATGTGTGTAAATGTGTTGAGAGTTAGGTGGACATTTTCCTTAAAAAGTTGTACTGTGCATATGTACAATACACAAAATTATTAGTGAATGAGATGCATTGTTGCATTGCACAGACAGGGACAGATTGACAGACAGACAAATTAGATAGATTAGATGAAAGATAGATAGATAGATAGATAGATAGATAGAGAGAGAGAGAGAGAGAGAGAGAGAGAGATCAGAGAAAAGCATATGATCAGAGACAGGAGGACACCTTATTTGTGTCCATGCACAAACACTCATTATCCTCCTTTGCCAGCCGAGCCATCAAACGCGATTAGTTCTGCTGTCTTCATTCAACATGCCAGCCTGTTATTCCTGCTCAGAGGCGAGGAAGAACACAAATGAGCTTATTATTACAGCAGTGCTAATCTCTTCCCTCAATGTAGAAAGCAAAGCCCTTCTCATTGCCAGTTAATGTTTAAAGGTGGGTGACTATTTTTTGCCAGTAAATTAGATATCTATATGTGCCAAACCACTGTATCAGTCATTTAGCTATAGACATTGAGCTTTCATACCATTTTACAAATTTGGTGCATGTCAAGCTTCTCACTCATCATCGTCTTAATATCATTTAAGATCTTTGTACCTCTCAGTGGGTAGCAAACAAGACATGAGTCTTGACATCTTAAAATATTGGTTCATATTGTTAATTGAATAGTGAATTAGCAAAGTTTATTTTCAAACTTCCATTTGTGTTTGTGCAACTTTTCATTCATTCATTCATTCATTCATTCATATAGGAACATCACTGAAGATGTGTCCCAGTGCATTTTAGGATGTATCTTTAATCACTTAGACTGGGTGACAACCGAGAATAGGTCGGTGACAACTGGAGAGTCAGTCGACAGCTTGGAAAGACAGCAAATGGGGCAGGAAGGGGTAGCAGCCGAACCTGCTTCTTCCGTAAAGAAGAGCCCAAATTAAGCTACAGATCGATCCACAGAGATATACCCCCAGGGGAGCCTGAGAGGACAGACCTAATGATGATAACTGCAGAAAACGGATTATCGACAACGACAATAGGAAGATGCATATGCGGCAAGGTCTGCAAAAACAAGCATGGCCTCAAGATTCATCAGGCATGAATGAAATGCTTGCCGCAGGAGGGTGCAGTGCAGTGCGCTTAAGTTACTTTTGGTGAGACAAGAGAAGAGCCTGGCCTGGAGTGACCCCACCGAGCCCAGAACCTTTATGCACCTTAAAGCCCCCCAGCTTCCAAGAAAGTAGTTCATCAGCACAGGATCATGTGGCCTCCAGCTAATCAGCATAAAGAGTCGCTCCAGTTTGATGAGGATGTCGCTAGAATCATCAGTGCAACAACAAAGGGAGATGTAAATTGACGACTTCAAACAATGACTACTATTATTGTCAGCTATGTGACAGAGAGGTTCAGAGTTGAAGAGGTTAAAACCAGCAGAGCGAAATACACTATGAATCGAAGGGCAGATAAGATCCACCAGCTGAGGCATGAGCTTCATGTACTGACGAAACAGTTCAAGGCAGCTACTGAGGAGGAGAAACAACCCCTGCAGAGCTTTGTAATACCATCAGGAAAAAGCTGTTGACCCTTTGTAGAGCAGAATGACACAGGAGAAGAGGAAGAGAGAGCCAGAAAGTGGAGCGCTTTGTGTCAAATTTATTTAAATTCACAAAGCAGCCGAAGCAAAGTGGTCATCTGGCCTATTCAAAGGAAGAGGTAGACCACTTCTTGCACAATACCTTGAGTGACCCAGATAGAGAGCAAGAGCTCAGGCCTTTCAGAATCCTGCCAGAGATCCCATTCCCTATGACCGAGTTCAACACCATCTAGGGCCAAGTGGTGTACCCTACAATGTGTACAAATGCTGCCCAGAGATCCTCAGAATTCTCTGTATGTATGATTTTACAAGTTATCTGGAGAAAGGGCACTGTAGCAGACCAGTGGAGGCAGGCAGAGGGTGTCTGGATACCCAAGAAAGAGAATTCAACCAAGCTATAGCAGTTTAGACCCATCTCTCTTCTCAGTGTGGAGGGAAAGATTTTATTTCAGTGCTCTATCTACAAAAATGACAGACTTCCTCCTGAAGAACACCTACATTGACACCTCAGTTCAGAAAGGAGGCATCCCTGGTATGGCAGGGAGTCTGGAACACACAGGAGTCACTCAGTTGATAAGGGAGGCATGCAAAGGGAAGGGAGACCTTGTTTTGCTTTGGCTTGATCTTGCCAAAGCCTATGGTTCTATACCCCATAAGCTGGTTGAGGCTACCTTAGACCGACACCATGTGCCTTGCAAGATCAAAAGCCTTATCCTAAATTACTATGAGAACTTCAGGCTTAGAGTCCACCTCTGGGGAAATAACATCAGACTGGCATCAGCTGGAGAAGGGGATTACAAGTGGGTGTACCCTCTCAGTCATTTTCTTTGCCCTTGCCATGAATATGTTGTTTAAGGCAGTCAACAGAGAGTGTTGTCCTCTATCTAGGTCTGGCATTCGGCAGCCACCCATCAAAGCCTTTATGGATGATCTCATTAAGACTGGAAAAGCTCATAGCCTGGGCAAGGATGAGATTCAAACCTACTAAATGCTGGGTAATGGTGTTGAAGAAAGGTAAAGTTGTGCATAAGTTTCGCTTCTTTTTAGATGGTATTGAAATTCCATCTACCACTGAGAAACCAGTTAAGAGACTAGAAAAGGTCTTTGAGTGTAGTTTCAGTGATGCTACTGCAATTCAGGCTACCACCAAGGAGTTTGGGATTTTGTCACATCAGTTGACAAGTCTGGGCTACCTGGCAGGTTTAAGGCTTGTATTTACCAGCATGGGATTTTGCCTCTGGCCCTTTCTGGTATACGAAGTATCCCTGTCAACAGGAGAGACTCTGGAGAAGAAGATCAGCACGTACCTCCACAGATGGCTGGGCTTGCCATGTAGCCTAATTAGTGTAGCATTGTATGGAAGGAGCAACAAACTCCAGCTCCCGATTAGCAGCCTTGATGAAGAGTTCAGGGTGTCTCATACAAAAGAGGCAATACTTTATCAGGACTCCATAGCCCCTAGGGTGGTATTAGCCAGCATCATTGTCAAGACAGGCAGGAAGTGTAGAGCTCAGGAAGGTTTAGAGAGGATAGATTCCCAACTTAGGCACAGGGTATTGGTGGGTACTGTGGCAAGAGGGTGGGCAGAGTTGGGAGCCATGACACAGCCGGGCAGGTGTAGAGGAGGGACAGATTAACAAGGTAGTAAGCATGTGGCAACAAGTTGCTTGGACAAGATGGGAGGGAACGCTGCAGAGGAAGATCTCATGTTCTGATATCTGGCAGGCAGAACCCCAGTGAATTAAGTTTATGGTCCAGGCTGTGTACAATGTCCTTCCAACCCCAGCAAATCTCCACATTTGGGGAAAGAACAATTCTCCAGCATGTTTGCTGTGCCACAGTAGAGGCTCTCTCGAGCACATACTCAGCAGCTGTCCAGTAGCACTGGGTGAGGGACGCTACAGCTGGCGACATGACCAGGTGCTGAAGGCAGTTGCAGAGGCTATCGCAAAAGCTGTGAACAACAATAAGCAGACCAGCAGTCGGAAGAACATCATCTTTGTAAATGCAGGTAAGCAGTTAAAGTTACAGCCCAAACCAGCATCAGGGCTGCTCAGTTCTACATCAGATTGGGATCCGTGAGCTGACTTGGGAAGGCAGCTTAAGTTCCCGGATTACATCATGGCAACTATGTTGAGGCCAGGCATAGTGCTGTGATTGTCTTAGTCCAAGCAGGTGCTCCTGATAGAACTGCCAGTTCCTTGGGAGGACGAAATGGAAGAGGCTAATGAGAGAATGAGGTCCAAATATCAGGAGCTGGTGGAGTACTGTCTTACAGAGGTGAGGCTGGTAAACACGCTGCAAGCACATTGAAGTTGGGTGCATAGGGTTTGCTGCATGGCCCCTGACTCTGCAAAGTCCTAACTAAGCTGGGCATTACTGGGGCTGCAAAAATCAAAGCCATTAAGGCTTCTATAGAGGCTGCAGAGAGGTCTTCAAGGTGGCTGTAGATCCGCAGGAGTGATTTGTGGGCCAGTGCTGCTGGGACACAAGCCAGGGCCTGATCATTTTGGGTGTTTTATTTCTGTATGTAAAACTAAAACTAAAAGTACTGCATGTAAGGTTGTGGATAATATACTAATAATACATTATCTTATTTGTGAAGGTAAATAAATGAGTATGAAATTTAAAGTAATATTTTATAAAACTTTTAATGAGATAATTTGGAAAACATATCACAATCAAAAACTTTTCTAGCGCAACTTCATGATTTAGAGGTCAGTTATACAAGGACAATTCTGGCAATATCTTACAGTGTATTAAAAAAAAAAAACGGAGCTGTGCATTATTTAATTGCAATTATTTGTTGGGGTAGCACATTTGGTTTTCTTTTTAGTCTTTCATTCTGTTGCCATTTGCAAATCTCAACATGACATTTTGTATCTGTGCTTGTCTGGAACAGGAAAGCAGATTGGAATCTGTTTTGCAGAGTCAGAAAAGATTTAAGCAAAGAGCATGTGCAGTTGACATTTAACAAGAGAGGCTTATAAAAGTATACAGCAAACAAGACAATATATGCACAAAGCTGTGGAATGCTTGAATCTATAGATTCTATAGGAATATACAACCAGACAGGTCTTGAACGCATTACATGTCCATATCACTCAGCAAATGATTTCAATTATTTCAAAGGTCCTTACAGCCTACAACCGCAAAAGAACCAAAACCCACAACGACACTGACCAAGCAAATAAATATAGCAAGCAATAGGATAAAAACAACAAATTATTTCCATGTTTTTTTCCCCACACAATTATGTTTTCATACTCTATTTCTACACTCAAACGCATAACATACAGTACAGACACACTCGCACAGAAACGTGTTGTCAACTTGTCAGCGCTGCTCTGACGATGTTATCAGTAAAATAGTTTAGCAACTTAAAAGCTACATGACATTTCTCACTAGCAAGGTACTAACAGCGCTGTTCTTGAAGCAGATATACTTACAGTTTTGCTATTGGTAGATACACTGCTGCCGAACACCGTTGAGAGACGCACAGACTCAGGTAATCGACACTTAAAGACGCACTTAATCTCTCTCTCTCTCTCTCTCTCTCTCTCATAACTGCATTAATAACTGCATTAGTCTGCTATCAGTGGCTCAAGTCTCCATCACTAGCTCTAAAATGAAGTTTTGGAATTAGCAACGGAGGCCTGGTATTAGATGCGTAAGAAATTAGTCCTACAAAAAAGAGCCTTTTACGGACTAAAACATGACAAATGTCTTGAAATACAACATCTGAACAATGTCTTGAGGTGTGGTTACTGTAGTAGGCCTATATGCATTTTTAACCTAAGATGCATTTTGGATCAGATCACAAGTGGACGACGCTAAATACAGGCGTAAACGAGGTCTAAAATCTTTTGAGCTTGTCCATATTTGACCACTTCCAGAGGTCGAGCATTTGACGAGATTACTTTCATAGTGTAAATGTTCATGTGGTCGAATACATTCGAAAAAGCCACAAAAGACCACCTATTCGCTCTATACTGACCTAATGTGTGAACATTACGGAAAGCGTGCTAGTCAGATGGTTTTAATCTTTGTTGGCTGAAGACCAAAGTTTGGTTTGAAGATGAAAAATGTACTAAGCTCAATGTTCTCTTACCATTCCTGATTTCTAACACGCATTTAACGCGTTCGGCATGGTCTTGTCACTATCAGAGCTGAAACAAAAGCTGTTGCTTTCCATGTTCATATGCAAATTGCGTATTTTGTCCATTAGATTGAAATATCTGAAAAAGCCCACCCTCTCAAAGAAATCAGGACAGAAGTGGTTGAAAGCGGACAAAATAAACAGATTAAAACACCAGGTGTAAACGGGAATGTGTCTGCCTCGTCTGCTTGTGATCCGATCAACCAAAATGCATCACAATACCAGGTGTAAACAGAACCTAAAAGAAAACCAAATGTGCTCTTCAGCAAATGATTGCATTTAAATAATGTGCGGCACCATTTTATGATGCACTGTAAATGGCATACAAACCTCAACAATGGTGACAACTGACAAATAATTTTTAGATAAAAACATATACCCTGAACTTTTAAAAAAACAAGCTGCTAAAAGTGATAACAAACAAAAACAGCACAGACATAATCCGCAAGTGACATAAAAAAGCATCATGTAATTCATTTATGCTGCAATTCATGCTGGGTGCCATCTGTAGAAATACAACCTGTATACTATACAAACACAGCTAATCATTTTAATTCTACAGTACTTTTTTCAAGGCCAGTTTCACAAAATAAGTATAGGAAGATCCAGTAATTTCTTTGTGTGCAGTAAATTCTTTGAGTGTACAACTAGTACTAACGTCTAGAGCCAGGATTACAAATTCACACTAAATGTCACAATAAATTTTGTAAATTCTCACTAATGTTTAATACAGTGTTGTTAATTTCTTAAAACCTTTTCATTTGCTGATTTCAGTATGGGATTGTTTGCTTGAAACACAAATAAAACAAATGCCGTATGACTTTTGTTTCATATTATCATGTCCCCAAAGCACTGATGTAAATGTGTGAGTTTATGCCTTTATGCTCAGTTGTGATGAGCTGAGCACCAGCTGGAGATCACATTTCTTCAGCAGAGAGTTTTCTGTCTTCCCTTCTGTCAAACTGAATCTGTCTGTAATTCCTCTCTCTTGTTCTGCTGGAGTGTGTACAGTATGAAGCATTCTTGGCCTTAACTTCAAACACACACCATAAGTTTACACTCCTCATGCTACACATTTCTGAATGTGAATGAACAGAAGCCTAAAATGAAGTTACATAAACAGCTAGTGGATGACATTGAAGATGCAATCAAAATGATGCTCCCTTATATTTTACCTTTTTAGGTTCAATTTATTCAATTTATCAGCAGCATGTCTTGGAAGAAATCCTCATACTTGCTCTGCTGAATCAGCAGGTGTAGCAAATCTTATTGTGCCAGGGCACCTGACTTTAAATCGACCAAGAAAATTAATCAAGAAAAACTGCAATTGAATTTGTCAGCCAGTGATTGCCATGCTTTTCCACTATATGGAAAAAAAAAACCTGATTTGATCTTTTAATAATAACTAGTGACGGGGATTTACATTCAGAATCTGTCCCCCAAAATCCCCCTCAATCTGAACTGGCACTTCTGAGTTTGAGAATGGTAAATCAGAATGCAGACACACCAGAAACAGAGAACTGAAAACACAAAAGGTGACTGACTGCACAAAGTCAGTGAGGGGAGTATGGAAAACAATAAAATATCATCAGAGGACGATGAAGCAAGCATGTGGCAGGGAAAATGGGTCAGCCCAGCAGGAACAGGCAAGAAAATAGCTGTCAGTTCAGCAGTACTCCAATAACTCACACCATCAGCTCTAACAAGCATGCGAGAGGTGAGCGCTACAGTCCACTGGCTGCAGCGAGGTTCTGGAGGCCACCATTACCAATGCATCAAACGCACATACAGTATACAAGCAGGAAAGAGCCAGTCACTCTGTTGGCATCATGTCCTGGACTCAATTCCCTTCCGTTCACATGCAACCGAGAAGTCAAACTCTGAATATTCCAACTAAAGCCCCAAAACATGTTTCCGGTGTGAGTACGCTGTGCGCGTTTGGCTGCCGCTTCACACCGGGCTGTTTGTCTGTTGTGTCCTGTTAAAATGTTTTTATGTCTTACACACTTCACCTGGACTTTAACTGGACAATTCATTTTATAATTCCCACTGGTGCGCAGAGGTGGTGTGCCCCACTATGCCGCTTGTTGGGGGTTTCATCTGGCCTACTTGAACCCGCCGGCCTGCCTGTCTGGCGTTGTTTGCGGTGTGGATGCTGTGGACGGAATCTGCGTCCCTATGTTGAGTTTTCCCGCTTGCCGTTTGCGGTCTGCTGTGCGCTCGATCGAGCTCTGTGGTGAACATCAAGTTATCATCGAGTGTTCCCGTTTGCCGCTTGAGGTCCTGGAGTTTGCACTTTATGGACGTTGTTGCGTTCAAACTTTGAGGTGCAGTTTGACGTGGTTTGCTTGCACGAGGGACTGTTTGCTGCATTTTTACTCTACTGTTTCTGTTGCACAGACAATCTAGTCAGATAACTGTATCTGTCTCACTCCGGATTATGCATTTTATTTCAATACCATGATTATCTGTGATGTTTGATATGTACACTGTATTGTTTCTTTGTATTGTATACTGTGTTTTTCTTGTGTTTATGTTTTGTTTGTAAAGCGCTTTGAGCTCTGGAAAAGCGCTATATAAATTAAACATTATTATTATTATTATTATTTATTATTAAAACATGACTGATTCCTTGTTAAAAGATTGTTGCAGTATAGATATAGATATGTTCCAAGTTTAATATAGTCGTGATTGCTTTTGATTACCACAGATATTACTTTTCTGTGGTAGTAAAAAAACAAACAAACAAAAAAACAAAACAAAACAAAAAAACCCTGTAAATTACTGCAATATTATGTTATTGCAATGCACTTACAATGGAAGTCTATAAGGCAAATGCACCAATTATGCAGCTTTGTTAAAGCACCTAGATAAATTGTCTTGTAAAAAAAAAAAAACAGTTTTGGAGTGTCTATTTACAATTCAGGCAAAAAATAAATAAATAAATAAATAAATAAATAAATAAATAAAAACCTCACCCTTTTAGAAGAACTAGGTAGATAAACATTTTTTTCTAGGTTCATAACTTCTGAAGCACTGCAGATGCTATGGATGTATTATACTCCATATATATATATATATATATATATGGAGTATAAACCTTTAATTGGTTTTATATTGAAATATTGGTACACAGACAGAGTGTACACGTGTTGTGCTTCCGCCTAAGGGTGCATATTAAAAAATAATAATAATAATAAAAAAATAAATAAACAAATACTGCACCATTGACTTTAGACCAGGGCTGCGTCCAAAAACTCGAAAATGCTGCCTTCTGAGGACACATTTCAAGGTAGGAAGGCATCAAGGCATGTCTGAATCCAATGTTAGCTTCACTTCCTGTCTCCTGAGATACCATCATCTGATCGATTTTTGAAGGGAGCATAGATGTATCCTTCACTGCCTTTGATATCCCACAATCCTGTGCGTTCAATTCTGTGACAGCTGAGCTAGAAAAATAAAGATGTCATCCGAAAGGTTGCGTTTGCTGGTCAGTTTGTGTGTAAATATATGTTTTTGACCAAAATTTTCTACTTTTGGTGTCATTTCTAGCTAGAAATTACTACTGTAGTAATTAAATATTTGTTTAGTCCTCACCAAAGCTCACGCTATTTTGTGGTAGATCATTAAACTGTTATGCTGCCTCAGAAGTCTGTCTGAAATTAGTTTCGTGAGGTGCCTCGTGCGCAAACGCTGCCTTACAAGTCATTGCCTGATAAGGTAGTGAGGCAACAAGTCAGCTGCATAGGTTGCATAGGTTGGTCAATGGCGCAGTCGTTTTCAGTTGCCTCAAAATAGCAACACGCCAACAATGCATCTGAACACACCTGGTTTTCAGACCAGCACGAACATCAGAGAACAGATGGGAGTGAGTGCATTTGCTATTTAAACAATGTGGTGCTGGATATGAAAATGATAACTGCGTTGGGCTGAAACTAGCAAAAAATACTTTTTATTACCCGCCAGGTGTGTGACAGGGCCCATAATGTTTAAGTTCTGAGTTATACATTTGAAATAATGTATTTTAATGTTTATTCCAATGCGATGCCTTGCCCCATAGACCTCCATGGTAGTAAGCACATTTTGATGTGATTGTTTCTTTAATTCAGTTTAATCCACATTGCGTCCTAAATCTGTTTAAGTGAAAATCTGAATGTTAATTAACAGAGCTAGGTAACAAGTGACCTCTCTCTGCAGCATGGGATCAACTTTACAAGCTGAAAGCATGAACACAAAGCAGGATCCTTTCAGAATATTTCAAGCAATTAAGTAGATAGAAAGTACTTTCAGAACATATTAAATAACATGCCATCATACTGTCACCTCCTACCGCCCAACCCCACTAAAGACTTCGAAAAGTACCGGAGAGGAGCTTCAACCCCCATATTATCATACATGCATTTTAAATTCCAGATAAGCTTCTGCCTTGGTATATTCTTTTGTACGCAGAGAAGCCGGGATATTAAAAGGTGAGATTGCCAGTGGGGAAAGACTCTGAAGAGAACGTAATAAAATAACTCATTAAAAGTCTTCGTCTCGTATGGTTTGAGATAAGCAGTGGGATAAGCAGGCGGAATTCACAAAGACAAATCAAAAGAACACACTTCTGCAATTCAAATCTAGCTCTTCCGTTCGCCCTTTATCAGAAACTGTGAGAGCAGGAGTTTTTAATTGAGCTTCGATTTAATGCCACTAACAACTGTAAAAATGAGGCCAAAACCACGGAGGATGGGCACGAGGCTTTCTTTGTTTCTCAACGTCCTGCCGCAGTCTCCAGAAACTGGTGCATGCGACTATTTCAGCCCACCAATTCACTGTGCCAAATTGACCATCTGCCCAATAATAGCTGACTAATACGTCATGCCCAATGATGAACACCTCAAACAACCAGACAAAAACAAAACCCTCTACAAAGTGCACTTAACTCATCGCCAAGCCCCTACAGAAAGCACTTCCCGCGAATCAAGTTTGCAGCGTAATTGCGGCCGAGGCAGGTAGCTGAGAGGGAAAATAGGGCAGAGAGAGAGACAGAATGGATATGAGATAAAAATGAGCGAGAGGGAGGTAAGTGCGAGGCGAGTGGGACGAGACAGGCGGTAGATTTGGGGCGAGAGATGTGTGTGCAGGTAAATTTGTGCTGATGGTAATTGCTGTACAGCTGTCTGATTTAGCTGTGAAATGGCCTGCTGTGTCCCGCAGCAGGGAGGGTGGAGAGCCGGGTGAAGCTAATGGAACAGCGGTCTGATTGCATTGAGCTGTCCGGTCCCTGGGCTCCGCGAGAGCATGGGCGCCTGGCCAGACACACAAACACTTGACCTTTGCGAACTTCTTACTAACCGCAGAAGACGCTCGACTGGCATTGAACATACCTGGCCAGATAATTTATTCGATTTTGTTGGTAATATGCCTTGCAATTAATATTTATGCTGGCAGTCAAGAAGGGTTAAAGCCTTTAAATGTAGACGATTTGAAATGGCAGCACCACACAGCCTAACCTCTCACAAACACACATAAGCTCTAATCCAACCCCTACTGAGCTGCCTAGACAATATTTTAAAGTCAATATGAAATCAAGACTCTATTTACTTTCTTAATAAAAGTTCTTGGTCTTATTGAGAATTTTCAAGCAGTGATATATAACCTGCTGTGTTTTTTTGGCTGATGCCATCACGATCGGGTATCATCAGCTAATTCAGGGGTGTCCAATCGTGCTCCTGGAGGGGACAATCTTTCAGAGTTTAGCTCCAATGCCAATTAAACACACTTCAACCCACTAATCAAGGTGTTCAGGATTACTAGAATGTTCCAGGCAGGTATAGTATGAACAAGGATTGGACAGCCATAAACCAATGGGTGCTACTGATGTTGTAGGAGGGGAGTGGTCCACCACAGCCACATTCAGGTCAGGTCCTATTCTGTTATAGAAAAAAACCCAACTTTTCACGATTCAATCAATTCCAATCCAATGAAACCACACCTTGATATTCTCACCTAACATTTTTTCTTATTGAACATTTAGTAGTATATCACATTAGGGAAGTGGAGTGGTACATAGGCACACTTCTGATACAAAGACTATCCCAAAAGGTTGGCAGCCATATTAGGTTACTTAAATTAAGGTAGCTTTGCATGTATTGGAAAAGGCAATACCAGAATGCATTTCAATGAGTTCAGTGGGGGAAAAAGTCATGGCAGATGGAGTAAAATTACATTCATTAATGAAAAATATAGACTGGAAATTCATTTAAACAAAAATGCAATGAAATTAGAAACTTAAAAAAAAAAAATAGAAACATTTCTAATTTCTAATTAGAAATTAATCAGAAATTAGAAAAGCATTGAAATACTATTGCTCTGGTATCAAAGTTAACAGGCTATTGAGGATGGCAGGGTTAAAAGGGAGGGATTGAAAAATAAAAGGGCTTGATGACTTCAGCCAAAAAGCAAAGTCATTTCAAAGTTATGACATTTTGAATAAAGGTTTTTAATGAAAGGAATCATTCATAATAAGACCAGGACAGTGTATACACAAAGTAAATGATTGATTTTATGTCAACTTTAACGCTTTCATTCAGTGCATTAACGCTACACACAACTTCTATCCATGCTAGATGGTGAAATTAGTCAATGGAAACCCAGCATTTTATTAATCTTTATGAGTGTGCACATACAGTACTGAGAAACATTACTAAGTAATCAACAAACCACCACTATCAGCTTAAGACAGCTGTGTACATGACAGGCCTGTGGCAACAGAGTTCTCCATCTCTACTCGTCAGTGCAATTCTACACACTGCAAATTACAGCAAATCAGTCCCGTAGGGCAAAGCCAACACTGAGCCACTGCTGTTTGTCTTAAATCCAAATGAACACATAACACACTGAATATTAAATCTGTCGGTAACTCTTCCAGTGGGATTGAATATGTTGCAATTTGTGAAGCGGATCAGTTTTGATACAGTCACCTACCCCAGAACACAATTACACTTCACACACACACACACACACAGCAGAGTGTGGTGGATGTAGATAAGGCCACAAATATAATCTACTCACCTACATAAACAGATGCAAATGCCTGGCCAACACGCAATCCTATGTCTACTGTTCATACTTTTTGTTGTTCTTGTGACACTTTTGTGGTGACAAATTTTGGAAAGATAGAATTACCTTTCAATGTCAAACAAAAACATGTATAAAAACATATAGTTAAACATCTGCATAGGGTGCAGGCTAATCTAGCAGGCTAATCATCTAGCAGTGTGCTAAGCTAGTACGCTGAGTGGTTAGCTTATGATATGTTAGCATGGTCCAGTTAGCCCCTGGTGGTACTTTTAATTTTATTTTATTTTTTACCTTGATAGTCCAAAAAGTCCATTAAGGAAAAACTTGATAGTAAAGGGCAATATATAATATGAGGATGAGCAATGCTGGAGTCTTTATGTAAACAGGTTGTGTGCTGTGTTTGTCCAATCAATACCACTGACACCACAAATATGCAAATAATAACGTTAACCCAGGGTTTACAAATATACAGTGTGAAACGTCAGATTATGAATACCCAGGAATAATGGTTAACCCCAGTATGAGCAGTGTGAAACATGAAAAAAGATAGTCTCAGCCTCAGACGTCACGCCCACGGACCGTTGGCTGAACGTCTGATGCATATGGCACACTTATCTGGAAACACTTCAGCAGTTTCAAAGTTGTCATCTGGTTGGTTGAATTCTACAGGATGTCCAGGAGACGCGTGTGTCACGTTCTTTAACGGTCCACCTGGAAACAAATGCCGTGACGCTAAACCTCCTCGTGGAAGAAGAATGCGATCGTGTTTACAAGCACTTACCAGGATCAACTAAACACTGGATTTTCAAAAGTATGTGAAGTTTGTGGCTCCATTGTTGCTGTAAACTTGCACAACGTTCTTGAATTAAAAATTTATAGATGCACACCGGTCTGTTATTGCAGGGACATCGACTTTACATTTTCACGCCCCTAAACATGACGCGGAACAAAACGAACTGTGATTGGTTGTGTTACATGTCAGTCAAACGTCCTCCCGGGCGGTCCTTGGCCAATGAAAGCTGTGATAGAGTCCAGACCTTCTGCCATCAGTCTGAAGGTCTGGCTACGCGAGACTAGAAACAAGATAACCCAGGATTCCGTTTACCCTGGTTTAAAATGACCCAGGGTTAAATATTTCAAGTGTGAAAGCTGGCTAAAACCCACTATCCCTGCTAAAAAATCCAGCATAAACCAGCATGGATTCCATGCTGGTCCAGGCTGATTTATGCTGGTTAGTGCTGGCCCAGACTGGTATAGTGCTGGTCCAGACTGGTTTATGCTGGTATAGTTCTAGTTTAGCTCATGGACCAGCATTTTCATGCTCTTCTCAAGCAAAACGTAGCTGGTGAAGCTGGTTCACCAGCATGGTCTTGCAGGGTTGAGTGTAAGTAAACCAGCTGTCTGTATGCAAGCAGTGTTTTTAGGGACAAGCATTGTTTTTGCTTGCATATTTACATATTTAACACATTAATGATGTAAAGGAAAAAACTATATATGGTTAAAACATTTATTGAATTATATGATTATAACATTGTAATTTCTTTTGCTCCCTCTGCTGAAAGTAGAACTGAAATTTTTAAATGTTTTAGTTATGATTACATTATTAATCAATGTTTCTGGTAAACTGGTAAAACGTTTCAAAGCATCAAAGGAGTGGTCTCCTGATCTGTACACAAATCAGTTAAAAAGAGCTTGTGTACATTGCAAAACAAAAACATTTAGACATATGAAAACCAAGAAAATGCCTAATAAAAGAATAATCATAAGCAGTTTGTTCAATAAAAGGGGTTATGAGAAGAGGTCTTTCAATGGGACAGTTAATAACAACTTGATAATGAAGTCAATGAAGTTAATGAGTTCAAAACTGAAAGTTGATGTTTTTAAAGACTTTCATACTTATTTGGGAACTCACATGTGTGAAAATCCAGCTGTCAGTCACTTCTTCCAAAAAATACACATAGTAAAAGGTATGTCAGTGCAGTCAGGAGCATGAAATATTGTTGACAATAGTGATGACATGCACTTTCACCGACTGCTGAAAGAAAATTAATTCAACCAAAGTAAATTGCCAAGAGCCCAGCCCAACCAAATGGAACACTAATCACCATAATGGCGATCAGACTTTTGTACATGTATCATATAACAGAAATAAAGCAAAATTGGTTTATAATAAGTGAATATAGTAATGCTGTTTTTGGAGTTGTTTAACCATCCTCTGGTGAGATTTTGATTTTATTTGCAGTTGACTTCATCTAAGGCTTTGTGGTTGTAAGTCAGCTGTAGTTGTTGTGTTCCGCTCATCTCTTCTCTTATTTCTGTTCTTGTTGTTCCTCTTATCTTCAGTGATTCTGCTTGTTAGCCGCAGGTGTTCATCACTAATGCTCAATCATCACTTGTAGAGTGAATCTACTGTATTTCACTAACTGCAACATTGCTTCAGTGTTACTTTTACTCTATACAGTTTGAGACCATATGAAAACTGAGCAGTGTTTGTTTAACACTGAGGATTTTACTGTGTACCAGTAAACATGTAACCAGCAACATGCGTTTTTCTTTATTAAATAATTAAATCAATTAATTTTAAAAATGGTCTTGGTCTTTAACTACGAACACACACTAAGAAACGTGACATGTAATACATACACAAGTTTTGCTGTGGTCTTGCCAGCACTCAAAAGACAAAATATGCTGGTCTACCAGCACACCAAGCTGGTCCCAGCATGCAAAACATACCTTATGCTGGTCCACCAGCACACCCGCTACCCATGCTGGGAACCAGCAACCAGCATCCCATGCTGGGATCCAGTAAACCAGTGACCAGCATCCCATGCTGGGATCTAGCAAACCAGCATCCTATGCTGGGGACCAGCAAACCAGAAAACCAGCATCCCAAGCAGCATGCAAAGCATACCTTATGCTGGTGACCACCAATGCTGGATTTTCAGCAGGGATATCAGCACTTGCAGCAATTCTTGCAAAGAGACCACAATGTTGCATAATAAATTGTGTCCTGACACTTTTCGGTATGCAGCAACGCATGAAATTGAGCTTGTGTAGCTAGAAATGTTTGCATTCACATACTTGCATAGAATTTCAGGCCTGAAGCTGCAAGTGATGAAAATGAGGTATGGGTTCACTCGTAATACATGTCATCTGTCTCAGTAATATCATATTCATTTAAATCCACAGAACAAAAACACTGCTTATTTTCTGTCTGGAACTAAAAAAGAACGCCAATTAAAGGAGCGTTGTTTGAGCCTCAAAAGCACACTGAGAAAGAATGTTCCTGATTGTTCCTGAGATGACAACTTCCGACTCATGTAATTATGAAACGACCATTAAACATCTGCAAGGCAGCAATCAAGAAAATTACCCTCTCTGCAATTAAAGTGGATGTATGAGACAGCATGACACTGTGATGGGATGAAATTCAGTCTGGTCCTTAGTCTTTCATCTTCTAGTTCATGCAGTGCTCTGTCTGTACAGTTGCTTTAATTAGGGTGTCTGCATTAAATTGCAGGTGAGGGATATATGTTACTGCTCAGATACGTAACGCAGGAGTCAACAGGTGCCCGTGAGAAACACACTGGTCAGTAAGCAATATTCATACAGCTTTTTCTAATTAGCAATTCACAGTGGTTCATCTGGTGATTCGTTTACATCAGCAATTTCCCAACAGGGAACTAAGCATATTTTCAACTTCAACTTTAATTTATATAGCACATTTAAAAACAACTTTGTTGCCCAAAGTACTTCACAGACATTTCAAAAGAGGAGTGTATAAAAGTAAAATATAAAAGATAAAAAAACAATATAGCAAAAAATACCATAAATTAACATACCTACACACGAATACCCAATTACATTATTATGCACACCAAAGACAATTACTCAGGGTCCTCTTCCTTCAAAAGCTAGGTTAAAAAGATATGTTTTTAACTGAGACCTAAAAACTTCTATAGATGGAGCCTGCCGAATATAGAGTGGAAGACTGTTCCACAATTTAGGAGCAACTACTTTAAAAGCTCGATCACCCTTTGACTTCTTCATTGAACGAGGGACTGCCAACAGCAGTTGATCTGATGATCTCAACGTCCTTGCCAATGTATAAAATCCTAAAAGATTACTGATATAAATAGGAGACATGTTGTGAAGAGCTTTAAAAACCTTTAATAAAATCTTAAAATCAATCCTACACTGAACAGGCAACCAATGAAGAGAGGATAACACTGGTGATGTTTTTCCAAAACATCATTAGCCAAAATATGGTCACAACTTCAGTCGTTAGCAACACAGTTCAATGATTCTGTCTTTCCTGAAACCAAAAAACATTCAAACTAAAGCTCTCGAACTGTGGTTAGAAGCATAGGGGCGTTCACACTGGCAGCTTAGCTAGAAAAATTGGTAATGTGAAAGCTGTCATTTGGACACTGCTGTACCAAACTGAAAACTACCTGTAGGAGGTGGGAAGATTTCGGTTGCAATGAAACTAGCGCGATTTACATGAATGTGAAAGCAACTCGAACTCGGATCCGCACTTGTTCAGGAAGTAAAGTAAACTGTACATGCATTTTATGATAACATCATTAGTTCAACAAAACACATGTAGGAGATGACAGTGGAGATTGGCTATGAGCGAGAGTTAGTGTGCAGTGTAATCGTGCAGAGTGAGTGCAATCAGAGTGACAAATGAATGGCTCGCAGTCAGCTGTCTTTTCAGAAGAGTCCGTTTGCAAGCAGCAGAAAGCCGCCTTCATGCGACACAAGTGTCATTCACTCTGCTGTGCATAATAGAGCAAAATTAATGAAAAAAAACCCATAATATATTGACCTACATTCTATTTACAGTCATGCACTGTGCACGTTTGTGATGACATAAGTTGAACGCAAATGCAATGGCGTTTGATTGAATCAAGTGTGTGTGAAACCAGACCAACGCTGCAGGGGGTGCCAGGAACAATCGTACTTGGATTTGGACCACAGCAAATGTGACCAGTACTTGTTAGTACGATATGTGGACTTACCGTAAATAGACAACATGATTCGCACAATGGATATACAACAAAGTTACTACGGTTTTGAAAACAGCCGTGACTAGCTAGTTCATTTCTCCAACAATGCATTGTACTATGGTAGTTAAGCAGCAAGCTACATCATTGTACGGAAATGCACCCCAGTCTGTCTTGTTTGGGGGTGATAAATCTAAAATTACTTAGTAGTAATATATTAAGTGATCAATAAAGTGGTAGCTCTCAGTGCTATGTAGATTACTAACAAACTGTAGTAAATTACATGATGAGAATTGTAATTAGTAATGTAATTGATTACAATATATTTCAGATAATATAATCTGACTTCTTTTGATTACTTTTAGATACTTTTGACCTAACTAATTTATCACATTGATTTGAATGGGATAATCTTGTACCATATTTATATATAAATATAACGAGAAAGAAAATATAATCCATTTTTGTTATCAACAACATGAAGTGCAATCAACATCACATTACACATGGGTTTCATGAACTGGGGTTCGTGAAGACACTCCAGGGGGTTTGTAAGCTGATAAAGCAAATAATTAATTAAATAATAAAAATTTTAATTTTTTAAACATTTTAAAATAAAAACAATCAAAATAAAACACTTCAACACATAAATAAAACACAAGAAAATGTGACTATGTGACCATTAACTGACATCAGAGAACTGCAAACATGCAAATGTGTTGTTAAATAATTGACTTAATTATTAACTTATTAACTTAAAATTAGGGCTGTCAACCTTAAAGGCAGGAACACACCAAGCCAAGGGCAGTTTTTGTTCGTCAGCCGACTAAGTTTTCTCAGTGTGTTCCGCACCACTGGCAGAAGTTGGTCCTCGTCGGCTTTTTTTCGGCCGGTTCGACATGTTGAATCGGCGTCGGAGCTCGTCGGTCCGTTGGGCCATCTGATCATTCATTGGCTGTTCAGCTACTGCCACCAGCTGGTACGGAAAGGCATTTCATCTTATGCAGGTGCAGAACGGACGTGCTACTTGGCCGTTGGCTGTCGAGCGTCGGTTTGGTGTGTCAGGGCAACTTTGAACCCAGACGCTGCCGACGTGAGCCAACCCCGCAGTCTGCTTTCGTCGGCACTAGTTCGTCGGCATTGGCTTGGTGTGTTCCTGCCTTAACACATTAAAAATCCTTAACGTGTTAAAATAATTTAATGCAAATAACGCAAAATAATACAGACTGAACGGAATGTCAAAACATCCCACTGCTATATGGTCAGATGATGCGCAAACTATGTTTCTCGGCTGGATAAAGCAAACCAGTGTCTCGCTAGTAAAGTTTTGATGGAATGCGGATTACAATCAAGGTAAAGCCGATTGTGGTGACATACAGGAGTCATACAGTAAGCACTCGTGAGTCCATTATATTGATGTGCAAGCAAACCGTACCCATGTATGCACGTTGTCGACGCACTGATCGCACATTGTATTTATGCACAGACATATTTCAGTACATTCTGTACATTGTACGTTTTTTTTTTTTTTTTTTATCTGCCATGTGTATGTTGTTGTGTTTAGTAATTCTGAATGGATCCGTGTACTGTAGTAGGTATATGCAGTCAGGTCAAGGCAGTGGGTTTAGGGCTTTTTTTTTTTGCCAACTCCATGTGGTTCTGCTTCAGTATCGCAACTTCACATGTCTAAAATGTAAACAAGCTCTAAAAAGCTCTAAGCAAGATATTTGTTGTTGCACTGTACACATATAGTACACTGAATTCTGAAAAGGTTTGTTCTGTAATGTTTTTTTGTTTGTTTGTTTGTTTTAATGGGTGCTTTGGTGTGCATAATGAATTATATGGACCCCATATATAATTTGGTTATTTGGTGTCCATTTGGAGTCTTCAAGTTTCCTTTTTTGGAAAGACACCTAAATTTACCTTGAAAAAAGCTTGCAGTTTTGTGAGAATCACCCTTCAGTCTAATGGTTTACTTTGCTGGATATAGCAAATGTTATCATTCTGTGTGTGAACGGCCCTTTATTGACCTTGACACAGTCAATGGGATTTTTTTTTTTATTTTATATATTTTATATACTTAGAGCAGGGTTCTTCAAATCCAGTCCTGGAGGTCCACTGTCCTGCAGAGTTTAGCTCCAACCCTGATGTTTACTCTTCATACTAAATATGTAATCATATTTAGCTTATGCAATGAACAGATGATGATAGACCCATAATACATAAGATCTCTTTAACACTCAGCATGTTTCTCTATGAAGGGTTTAATTGTGCAAGTGAATCCTTCAAAAGCAGAACTGTAAATAACTGATTACTATAGCAAATGAGTTATTTATTTCAGTGTGCTGAGATACACAGTATTTGAAGATGCTGGGATTGAGACGTAGAGCAAAACTCTGATGTTTTATTTATTTGAAAAGTAATTCCAACCCGCTACATAATTGCGGTAGCAGTTCTGCCTTGTTTTCCTTTTCATTGTAGCGAATGCAATCTCTGCTCATTGCGCTGAAACCTTTGAGTACAGGCTAATTTGCCAGAGAGGCCTTTTATGTTTTAATCAAATATTTATGTAGTAATAACCCAGAAGACAAAGGGCTCTGTCTTTGAGAGGAGCTCAAATAGCACATTAGTGTTTCTAGATGTCTCTTTATGGAACTGTGACCCAACATGGGCAGCACAGCTAACAAGACTTTTAACATGGCACTACACTGACGGCTATTCAAAACCCAATGCTACTTATAACAAGGCCCACACAGAATCTGCACGGAAGCCATTTACTCAACCTCATGTCAATCTAAACCTGTATGACTTTCTTTCTGTTGTGGAACACAAGGATATTTTGCAGAATGTTGCAACCAAACAGTCTTGGATACCTTTGGCCTCCATTGGAGAAAGCCATACAGGTTTAGAACAACAGTGTGAGTAAATGATTTTCTTTTCGAGAATTTCATCCTTTTAGAAGTGGGGCTATTTGTGACATGATATAATGACATAGTTCATTAATATTAATTAGGTGAACTGAAACAAAAACATTTTCACGAACTCACTGCAGCTTTAACATCAATGGGTATAGGCTATGTCAGCAGTGGGAACACATTTGCTAGGCTTGCATTTTGTTTTGTGAATGTATAGCAAGCAATGGAAAAGCAAAAGGAAGTTGTGCGGTAGAGAATATGGGTGCTGTTGCTTTCTGCCACTGATGGCATGGATTTATTCCTCTGTACATCCCTTCCATAAGCTTTTATCTCATTAGTGGTGAGGAGATCTCCCACCAATCCCCACTGCAAATTATGCTGTGGATTGATATTCTCTACGTCTGTGTTCAGAGTGGAATACTAGCGTACTGCATACTGAGCAGTATACACTGTAAATACAATACACATGCAGTGATATAATGAGTGGCAACCAGTTATCATCATCTCATAAAATAAAAATACTTTATGTTTTTATTCCAAATTTGACTAAAAATGTCTTGACCTTTGGCAGTCTGGTCATATAAAATGTTATGCGAGGAGTTAAAAATCAAAGCTGAAATTACTTGCGGTTCATACTGAAAATGGGAGGTCAAGTCAAGCGCATTGCTTTGTGGAATAACGAATCAGAGTTTTGTAGCAAATCTCATGAATTCTCTCTTGAAAGATTCTGCTTTTTGTCCTTCAGTGTCCTCAAAGGAAGTGGTTTGGATTGCGCATGTGAACGAGTGTCCACGCTTGGCCTATGCGCAGTGGGGAGCGAGGTGAGGTGAGCTAGGGTCAGAGGCAGACACGTTGAGGCGTTGACTCGGCAGCTGATAAGAATAGAATTACCGCTAGACAGACAGCTGTGCAGAGCTGTTGATGAGGTAGAAGTGACGATAAGCGCTTCATGGCTGTTTGAGGAAGAGGAAACGATATGCTGCTGATAAACAGCTGTGCCAGGCACAGGCTTTTCCTTGATGATAACAGACGCACTGCTCTGTTGTTCAGCTTTTACATGATGCCCATCAGTGATATGGGGAAGATCTGCCCGTTTGAAAATCTGCATACCTGTGACAGCAGGAACAAAGCCAGCTGTTCTTGTGTTTGCCAATCAGGTATTACATTTAACCAGCGTTTCTATATGAGCGATGTACACAGAGGTCATATGTTGCCATGTTATTGTTGTCTCATATATTATTATCATTTATGGTGAGTCCTAGCAACTACCAAGAACACCCTAACAAATGCGTAGCCACACTCTAAAAAATCTTGGGTTATTTTTTAAGTCCTGAGTTGAGCCTTTTGGGTCATTTTTTGGGGTGATTTTCCAGTGTTTGAGTAGTTTGTGTGTTACCCAGCTCCTGGGTCAGACGTAACAATTTATTAACAAGTTATTTATTGCAGGCTTTTTGCGACCTCTTCAGGAGAAAGCAGTGGAGCTCCATCATATTGGTGCATGTCTTCGGTAAAATGCAGGTTTGTGTACGTTTTGTTTTATCTACAAATTCGTTATTGTTCTGTTTATCATTTAATTTTTATGCAAAGCAACATACAGGGGCGCGATGTAAGTCACTTATACGAGTGTCGCATCGGTCTTTTCGCAAAACGCCTGATGCTTTGCATAAAACTTCATGAATTTATTAAAAAAGATACAGAATATAAATACTTAGGATGTTAAAATATGTTCACAGAATTGTACACTGATTATTTATGGGCAGGTTATGGAGTCAGTCACAGCATTTTTCGGCTACAAGTGAAACGCATGGCGGCAATCTGAAGTTAGCAGTTCCCCTGCCGAATGCGAGCCATCTCCGACACGAGATCCAGCGGCGTTACGGTGGAAACAGCACAACAGAGACTGGTCGATTACACTTAAATTACTTCTAAATGTTTAATTTTTACTTATAATATTTGTTAAACGAGCTTAAATGTAGGCAAAAAATGATATAAAATATGCTATACTATAAAATATGATAGAAAATAAAGGAATTATCATGCAAACCAGTGGTTGTGTGGCGTATTTAAAAAAAGTTTAGAGGATTTAATTTAATCTGTAAACATTAATTTATGAATGAAATAAAAGACAAAACAAGATAGTCTTATAGTAAAAATGTATCAACCCATTGCTGGGTTAAATCAACCAATTATGCTGGGTTAAATAACAACCCAATTTGCTGGGTAAAATTAACCCCAACATGTGTTCTGTCCTATATTTACCTAGCCCTTGGGTTGAAAACAACCCAAATTGGGTTGTTTTTAACCTAGTGCACCACTACCCAGAACAACCAAACAATTGCATGGTAGATTGATAAAAAAAACTTGCAGAAAAACCTAGCAACTGACACTTTAGCACTGCCCTGGCAACTGCCCAGGACACCCTAACAATCACAAATCAACATGCTGAAAACCTTTGAAAATACCCTTTTATCCACCCACAGCATAACAATGCTGTACAAACTGCTCTGAACACACAGCAGTGTTGTAGTAACTACCCAGAACATCCTCTCCACTCCAAAAACCTTGCAACTGCACTATAAACCACTCTAGCACCGTAGCAACATGGTAAAAACCACTGAAAATACCTTTCAACCATCCAGAACACCCTAACATCCAAATAATCCATTTAAAAGCAGTCCAAACACCTTAGTAACCAGATAGTAACATCCACAGAACACCACAGCAACTGCATAATAACATATTACAACCACTCTGAACACCTTAACTTAACCACCCAGAATATCCAAGCAACTGCATGGAAACATGGTAAAAGCCACTGAAAAACGTACCTGTGTCAACATTTTTTGCAAAATGCGAAATGCATACCAATACGTACATATCACTGCAGTTTCTAACAGAAATGAACACTAGAGGAAGTAAAACAGAAAGCACTTTTAATCGTTTTTACTCACAATTATGATTACAGGGGCAGATTATGGATTAATAAAGACTTGTTTTCACCCGGCTCCTTGCACAGTTATGTTATGACCTCAAAACACTTTTTGCTGCATGATTTTTTAGTGCATGATTTGTAAACGGATATATTTTGGAGTTTGGATCACTTAACCAGCTCCATATGTTCAGTTTTACTGATGTAATAAGCTTGCTCGGTAGCTCAGCTGGTACAGAATTGTACTTGCGATGGGTACGAATCCCGTGAAAGATGAGTCACGATAAAAGAGCTCAAAGACAAGAGTTCAAAAACAAGCTAAAATGCCATGGTTACGATTACATATTTATGTTTAGGGTTTAGTGTAGGTGTACGTTATTAAACGTGATGGAGTATTAACGGATTAGTTCACTTTCAAATGAAAATTACCCCAAGCTTTACTCACCCTCAAGCCATCCTAGGTGTATATGACTTTCTTCTTTCTGATGAACACAATCTGAGATATTTTAATAAATATCCTGACGCATCCGAGCTTTATAATGGCAGTGAACAGGATCAACGAGTATGAGCTGAAGAAAGTGCTTCCATCCACATCCATCCATCATAAACGTACTCCACACGGCTCCAGGGGGTTAATAAAGGCCTTCTGAAGCAAAGCGATGCGCTTGTGTAAAAAAAAAATATCCATATTTAACACCAAAACGGTTTGGTTACCAACATTTTTAAGAATTAACAAAAAAAAAAAAAAAATCTTCTTTTGTTGTGTAACATGAGGGTGAGTAAATGATGACAGAATTTTTCATTTTTTGGTGAACTATCCCATTAACCACTGCAAAACAACAATAGGAAAACTATTCAGATCAATCTTTGTTGCCCTTGAGTTTTACACATGGTCACTCACATTTCTTCATAGCTCTTAATGTTGTTGTAGGTCAGGTTTTATTGTGAACTAAAGGAGTATAAAAGATTGTCTACATTCAGATAGTGAAAGGATTTAGAGACCTCTCCATCTCTGAGCTTTCCAGTTGTTTCATTCAATTTTCTCTTGTGTGGATACTGATACAAACAATATCCTCCAAATCCGTCTTGCTCTTTTTGGAGAGGTGCGGACCAGCTTTTTACAGCATCATCATTTCACTTGACTGAACAAAAACAAGAGGGGTGGTATAACTCCTGTATGGAGGGAAACTAATCAATGTTGGACACTTCTGCATATTTCTCTGAAGCATCTGCCTCTGAAGTTTTGTGCTGTCATGTCTTTGCAAAAGTGTTTTATAGTATGCATAGAGCTTTAGACCCTGAATAGATGAGAACATTTGAGAAGAAACATTTGTTGCATTCATATTTGTCACACTTGTATATTCCTTGACCAGATCGTGGTGTTGTTTCAGAAAGTATCAGGATGTTTTTACTGAAGTGCTCTGGTGCTGTATTGAGTCTCTTTTGTTTGTGTGGATCAGGGTTGAGCTGGCCTCTTTCCTAGAGCTGTGCTGTGATGGAGTGGCTATCTTGATATGAGAGCGCATTATTTTTCATAGAAAGTTTTATTACCTAAGCAACAGTGTAGAATGTATTAAATTTTCAGTGGGTTTGGTATGTCTTATTCAATCTTGGATAAACAAAAAGTCTGAGAGTAACAAAAATGGACAACTGTGTGATGTCGTCTCAGCCTCAGATACCTACTGACCTTTGATGTTTGTTAGTTTTTTTTTTTTTGTTTTTTTTTTTTTAAATCAAATTATTTGAAAGTGCAGAATCAGCCTTCCCATCATTACCAAGGACCATAGTCCACAACCTATGCAAAAGTAGCAAGAACTTTCCAAAGCTCCAGTAAAAAAAAGGCATAACTGATACATACTCAGGTCCTTTTTTTTTTTTTAAATGAGGTATTATGCTGCAATTCATGGCGAAGTTTTGCATAGAGATTGCGAAGTTAATGGCTTTTGTGTGTCACTTATAAGTGGGTAAATGAGATATCCACATCAGAACTGAATATTCTGCTTTTTTGTTTCTTTTTTTTTTTTTTACCAGACTTATAATCAGTGCTTATTCATTTCAGATGGACTGAAATCTACAAACATTTTTAGTTAATTTCTTGACTATTGTTGGCATAACCACACACTATTGTGAGACTATTGTGCCAATGTTTGAAAGAGCTACCAGCAACTGATTATATGTAATCTGGATTATGTAATCAGGTTCTAAAAAAGAAGTGCTTGTAATTAGATTATATTATGTTTTAAAATGATCATCAGATTAGAATTACTTTTTTATTGATTACATATTATTCATACAGTGGCAGTAAATTGTTTATAATTTATTGATTTTCTCCAATTAATCTTTTCTATCTTTTAAATTTTTTATTCTAAAAAAAAGCCTACCATGTTTATATGTTTAAGGAAAATTACATATGTGACCCTGGACCACAAAACCAGTCATAAGTCGCACATGTATATTTGTAGCAATAGCCAACAATACATTGTATGGGTCAAAATTATCAATTTTTCTTTTATGCCAAAAATCATTAGGATATTAAATAAAGATCATGTTCCATGAAGATATTTTCTACCGTAAATATACCAAAAATTATTTTTGTGAGTGGATATGCATTGCTAAGGACTTCATTTGGACAACTTTAAAAGGTGATTTTCTCTCTCTCTCTCTCTCTCTCTCTCTCTCTCTCTATATATATATATATATAGATATATATATATATATATATGTATATATATGTATATATATTTTTTTTGCACACTTAGATTCCAGATTTTCAAATAGTCAAATATCCCGGCCAAATATTGTCCTATCCTAACAAACCATACATCAATGGAAAGCTTATTTATTCAGCTTTCAGATGATGTATAAATCTCAATTTAAAAAAAATTTACCCTTATGACTGGTTTTGTGGTCCAGGGTCACATATTTGGTCAAGATTTTTTTGGATAGTGGTTGGGGGTGGGGGGTTTGCACACACAAACCAACCACTAGATCAGTGATAGGCAACGTCCTACAGAGTTTAGCTCCAATCCTGAAAAAAACCTGCCTGTAGCCTTAGTAATCCTGAAGACATTGATTAGCTTGTTCGGGTGTTTGATTAGGGTTGAAGCTAAACTCTGCAGGACAGCTGCACTCCAGGACCGACATTGCCTATTCTGCACTAGATTATAATTACATGTAAAATGGAGAGGCCATACTGTCAGGACTCGGGACTCGCTCTGTTTGCTTTCTTTTCTCTTGTTTTGTTTCTGTCTCTTCCAGAGGTGGGTAGTAAGTGGGCGAAGTACATTTACTTCATTACATTTACTTGAGTATTTTTTTGGAAAATTTGTACTTTTTAGAGTAGATTTAAATGTGTTCAGTTTCTGGTTTTATTTTGTAGAAACCATGGAAACACCAAAGATACTTACATGTTTTACAACTGTTTTGATATATTTATAGACAGAAAACTAATTATTGTTAAAAAATCAAAACACGTTTAATCTTATTGCTTAAATCTAATTTTCTTTTTTTGTGAGTACCATGCTTTACCATGCCTCAGAGAAAAAAACTATTTTGTGAAGTAGCTAACATAGCATAATCAGATGCAGCTTTATTTTTAGTAACAGTAATACAGAATTTTCTCCATTATACAATACGTTTTAAAATTAATTGCATGCCATTTATCAACACAAACCATCCAGCATTTAATATGATATTCTAATATCAATCTATCTTACTGCAGTGTGTAACAAGTGTCTCACAGCAGCCGCCGAGCGAACGCACAGAGTAACGTTATAACATCATTTTCAACACGCTCAAATGTATCTAATATGATAAACAGTGCTGTGTTACCTCATACTCATGACCAGAAAAGCAGAAGCAGCGCCGGCGACTGTGGCATAATAAAAGTTCCACTGCTCGCGGCATGTGTTGCATTCGTCTCTCATTAACAATCACTCCAGCGGCCTCATTCAGCTCCCACAACACTCGGTCCTGCTCTGCTTCAAACTACAGTAATGTTAATAATCGCATCCATGAACATGATTTCTTCCTGAGTCCTATCCCGATTATTTTCCACCGGCTGTGAGGTGAAGACCACATGTCTCAAGATTCCGCGCTCAAACTTGGCGTTATCAAGCTACGCCTTTGTTTTGAATAGGCCTCTAGCAACCTTTAGCGGACAGAAATTTCTACATATTGCACCTTTAAACATGTATTGCTACTTTATGTCTTTAGAAGTATTTTGTCTTTCTTAAAATGACATTATTTTAGAATGTATCACCTTATTATTATATAATATATCATATTATTATATTCCATGGCCATGCGTCAAGCTTCTCACAGTAAACAGAACGTTATTGTGCATTCATATGGACTACTATAGTTAACATTTTTGGTGTCATTTCTTTATCGCGAACACTTTATATGTCACTGACCCATATCTCATAGCTTGATGACGCAGAGTTTGAACGTGGAATCTTGGGAAATGTCGTCTTCACCTCACAGTCAGTGGAAAAGAATAGGGAAGGGACTTGGGCAGAAATTATGTTCATGGATGAGATTATTAACATTACTGTAGTATGAAGCAGAGCAGGGTCGAGTGATGTTGGAGTTGAACGAGGCTGCTGGAGCGATTGATAATGAGAGACGAGCGCGACACACGCCTCACGAGCAGCTGAACTTTTATTATGCCACAGTCACCGCTTCTGCTTCTTCCGGTCAAGTGTATGAGGTAACACAGCGCTGTTTATCATATTATATACATTTGACTATGCTGAAAATGATGTTATAACGTTACTCTGTGCGTTCGCTCAGCGGCTGCTGTGAGACACTTGTTGCACACTGCAGTAAGCTAGATCGATTTTAGAATATCATATTAATAAATGCTGGGTGGCTTGTGTTGATAAATGGCATGTAATTAATTTTAAAACGTATTGTATGATGGAGAAAATGCTGTATTACTTAGCTACTTGACAAAATAGTGTTTTTCTCTGAGGCATGGTAAAAGCATGGTACTCTCGGAAAATCAAGAAAACTAGATTTAAACAATAAGACTAAACGTGTTGAGCTATATAACAATAATTCATTTTCTGTCTATAAATGTAACCAAACAGTTGTTCCCTTTTCTAATAAAACATGTAATATATTAAAGCGTCTTTGGTGTTTCCATGGTTTCTACAAAATAAAACCGGAAACCGAGGGTAACGCGGATACGACACCATTGACATGCGACTCCCGCACACATACCGTATCCTTGGTTGAAATCGCGATTTTCTCACGATTTACAAATAATTGGAAACATTTGGGATATTGTAAGTACTCAACTGAACAAAATATATAACACTGGCCTAGTGGTTTTTGGATATTTTACTGCAAAAATCTTACATATTGTGCCTTTAAATACATCTTTTGAAGTCGTATGATAACTGTAGGTGTCAAACAGACCAAAAATCAAGTTCTTAGTTGCTTAAAATCTTCCCCTATGCTGTAGTTCTGAAATCGTATTTGCAATTATTTTGCTTATGGGTTTGATTTCCCAAGGAACACTAAAAATTGCGTCAAGCAAGAACATAAAATGGTGGGGGAGAAAAAAGAAAAGCCGTTTTTCCTCTTGAAAATATATTAAAACACAGTGATCCCATCTGAAACTCAGCGATTGAGGGATTGATTTCCAAGAATAAACCCATCAGCCTTTCCACTGAGTGGCCACATTAACCAAGTGTGGTGATGGTTCTCCTGGACTTACACTGAGAGTTATCAGAGGTGTTAAGGCTTTGGGGGACATTCTGTAATAGGGCTCTGCACAGGTGACAAAATCTCGTTTAGACGACATCCTTTTGTCCACCACCAACCCCTCCTTCCAGGCCTGAAAACCAAACGGGCATTAGACTCTCACAGCACAATGCCTTCATCAGGCACGATTTCCTTTATCGAGAGAGCGCTCTTTGGAGAGAAGAGGTAGCTTTTACAAAAGGCTTTTGACAAACAAAAAGAAGGTGAAAAAAAGCAGATGGAAAGGCAGGAAGAGAAGAAAAGAAGAGACCTGTGCTGGCAGAAAGGAAGAGAACGAGAGAAAGGCAACTGTAATATCAACGTTTCAGGAGATGTGAAAAAAAACTAAACAAAAAAACAGACTGCCACAACTACCGACAATTACAGTGGCCGACCATGCATGAAACACATTATCTGAAGCAGAGAGAAAAGATATAGAACAGCTGTCTTCAGTCAAGGGATCAGTGGTCACCGCACTGAATTTACACATCAAGAAACAGCAAGATGGGAGAAAGAAAATGGAAAAAGTCACGACGGAGTCATTACTCACCAAAGTGCTTGAATGCGAGTCAAACGAATATGCGTGGGTCTGTAATGCACAGGTTAGACGCAGCCACCCTGCAATGAGTATTAGGGCGGCATGGGTGCTTGCCGTTTCACTCCATTTGACAGTTTAAGTGACTAGCCTAGAAAATGCTGACAGAACGGGCTACTGATGAATATGGGTGAGCGGCCATGGCAAAGAGCGGTTGAATCAAAGGTGTCATGTTCTGATTCAGTCTAAGATTTAAGTGTTTTAGAACTACACAGTTTCACAAGGAAATGTCACGCTGCTTTCAAAATGTTGCTTTTGCTTGCATTGTGTATAATTCTATAATCCGTTACACTGCATGTCTTTGCTGGTTGTGGCTTTTCGCATTCTATTGTGATTTGGTTGTATTTAGCTTTTAGCTCACCCTCACACTCTAAAAAACGTTGGGTTAAAGGGATAGTTCACCCAAAAATGAAAATTCTGTCATCATTTACTTACCCTCAAGCTGTTCCAAACCTGTATAAATTTATTTGTTCTGTTGAACACAAAGGAAGATATTTTGAAGAAAGTTTGTAACCAGGCCGCTTTGGGGTACCAATGACTTCCATAGTAGGGAAAAAAAAAAAAATACTATGGAAGTCAATGGTACCCCAGAACTGTTCAATTTCCCACATTCTTCAAAATATCTTCCTTTGTGTTCAACAGAACAAAGAAATGTATACAGGTTTGGAACAACCTGAGGGTGAGTAAATGATGACAGAATTTTCATTTTTGGGTAAACTATCCCTTTAAAAACAACCCAAGTTGGGTTAAATATGGACAAACCCAGCAATTGGGTTGTTTTGACCCAGCATTTGGGTTAAATGTTCAAACAACCTGCTGGGTAGTTTTATTTAAAGGGGTTAGTTCACCCAAAAATGAAAATAACGTCATTAAGTACTCACCCTCATGTCGTTCTACACCCGTAAGACCTTCGTTCATCTTCAGAACACAAATTAAGATATTTTTGATCAAATCCGATGGCTCAGTGAGGCCTCTATTGAGAGCAAAGGCCCTGAACTTCTCAAGATCCATGAAGGTACTAAAAACATATACACAAAATAACACAAAAATAACAAAATAACAACTTTTCAACAATATCTAATGATGGCCGATTTCAAAACACTGCTTCGAATCTTTTGTTCCGAATCAGCGGTTCGGATCTCGTGTCAAACTGCCAAACTGCTGACTTTGGCGCTTCGAACCGCTGATTTGAAACAAAAGATTCAAAGCAGTGTTTTGAAACCGGCCATCACTACATATTGTTGAAAAGTCATTATTTTTTTTTTTTTTTTGGCGCACAAAAAGTATTCTTGTCGCTTTATAATATTAAGGTAGAACCACTGAACTCACATGAACTGTTTTAAATATGTATTTAGTACCTTTATGGATCTTGAGAGGTTCAGTGGCTTTGCTCTCAATGGAGGCCTCACTGAGCCATCGGATTTCATCAAAAATATCTTAATTTGTGTTCCGAAGATGAACGAAGGTCAACGACATGAGGGTAAGTAATTAATGACAGAATTTTTTCGCTGGGTTTGTCCACCCAATCACTGGGTTTGTCCATATTTAACCCAACTTTTTTTAGATTGCATGTCATTCCAACCCCATAAGACTTTCGTTCATTTTCAAAACAAATGAATATATTTTTAATCATATTAATCATACCTGAGCAAGTCCATTCAACCAAAATGTTCACAATTCAAAAAAATTTAGTGAAGCATTATAAAATTAATCCACATAAATTGAGTGGGTAAATTTAAGTCTTCTGAAGAGACACTCAAGAGACTCAACTGTGCTTGCTTGACCTTCTCGTGTGTCTCGTCTATCATGTTTGATGTGCTCTATCATACTTGTATGATGTCTTCATTAACTTTTTGAAGCATCAAAGTTTTGGTGAAATTGACTTTCAATGGAGGGAAAGAAATCTCTAAGGTTTTATTAAAATATATTCATTTGTGTTTTAAAGATGTTATGGGTTTGGAACGACTTGAATAAATGATAACAGAATTTTCATTTTTTGGGTGAACTATCCCTTTTACGGTAATGTGTAAGTTGCAATATTTGTGGAGATGTAAAGGGATGTAATTCACAGAGTCCCAAGGTTAGGAATTGTTGGGGGAAAGTGCTAAAAGGCTAATCATTGGAATAGTTAAAGGTGCAGTAAGCAATTTCTGAGAAACGCAGTTGAAAGTGGATCAGACCGAGACCAAAACACACCTGTAGCCAATCAGCATTAAGAGGCGTGTACACTCATTGGGGGTGGGGGGTGGGGGCTATGTTGCATAGCATGTTCGAGAATTTGGGGGCGGAGCTATCGAGATATAAGTGTGATCCTTTAAGATAGGGGCGTGTTTGTTTTGGTGATTTCAAATATCAACATTGTTTCTCTGAAATTGCTTACTGCACCTTTAAGAAACCAGAACTCATTTGAATCAGAATAAAACTCAGAATTATTTACATAATTCTTACAATTCTTATGATCTGTATACAGTACAACCATTAAAGATGTCAAACAATATTGTAGCTTTAGCTACTTCTGTATTCTTCATCATACAAATGTTTGGCCGGTTAGCTTTAGCAGTTTGCCCCTGCTTGTAGATGCCATAACTACAATATTATGCTTTATCCATTGATGGCCATTCAAAATTATCTGTGTATACTAAAAAAAATAAAATCTTAAGAATCCCCAAAATATTATTATTTGAGATGTTTTACCAGTTACAGATTTGTTTTGAGGGCTCAGTCTTAACTCTGTGAAATAGAATTATTCCCGTCTAATATAGTAATCAGTCACATGGCATTTACAGCTCAAAAGATCGGCTTAAAAAAAAAAATTGTTTTTGGAACATTAAGCAAAGATGGCAGCCTTCAGCTTATGTACGTCTGAGTTCTGAGCCAAGCAGCTAGTGAGATGAATGGGGATTATAATGCATATCTTTATTATAGACCTTGGTTTAAATACTTCATAGATTCCTCTAAAGAAAAAAAGGCAACTAAGAGACGTTTTTGTTGCGCATGGGATAATGTAGCTACAGCAGTGTTTTCATTATGAGATTGGGCTGAATTGAACTAAAAAAAATAAAGTCTTTACTGACTAAACATTAAGTCTTTAACCAGTTCAGGCGTCAGGGCCACGTCCTGGGCTTCCGTACAGCATGGATTGATGAGAGGTGTCATGGCCTGGCTGACAAAGCCGTTCTGGTCATCCGGGTAGGGGATATTTAGTGTTGTTCACAAGTAGAAACATCTGCTGCTGCCCTGCCACAAATGAGTTCAAAAACAATTCGCATTCGACACATGCAGTGCCTATTACTTCTTATCTTAAACACACACACACACACACACACACACACTGCATCTCTTTTGACTGACAGCTCTGTGTGTCACACATGGAAATCACCCAAGCTGACAGCTCCCTAAATTATGTGAGAATACTGTTTCCACAGCAACCACACGTCTTTTTCAGTTTTATCTACAACGCTGGACGAAAACCAGGTAATCGGTAGACACAAACATCTCCCTAAAAAAGGAATGTCTTTTGCAGACCAAAGCGAGCAAAGCCACATGATGAGCGAACAAGAAAGATGACAACAGATGGCTGGAGGAAGAGTCAGCAGGGATATGTGAGGTGGCAAGGGGACACTGGAAGAGTCCCCTGGCATGCATTAGTCTATAGTGAGAGGTGCTGAAGAACTTTTCTTGAACAAGATGGATGTGACCCGAGTCAGTGTTCCCCAATGCACTGGACACTATAAAGCGAAGCATCAAGCTATAGCACTACAGCCACACTGCTCCAGCGGTTCAAACCATTCCAATATTAACAGCATTTGTCACTGACATTTCAAAATTTGAGCTAATGACTAAACTGATATGAAAAAAAGATGCTTTGAAACAGTTTTCACTCAAAAATTTATATTCAATTTCTTTATTAATTACAAAGAAACAGCATGTAACACATTGTATTAAATGTGAAATTTTGAAGTAGAAAGACATGTACTCCAATAATGTTTGTTTTATTTACTACTTCAAAAAATTATTTTTTTACAGTGTGCTGGACTGCTTACATGATGTATCATTTTACGTGGTCAGTGGCAACAATCTAATTAGGGCTGGGAAAAATAAATATTTATTTTTTGTGATTAATATTTTCTGATTGACGTGTTAAAAATAACACAACATAACACTTTTTTTTTTTTTGGAGCTATGCTAACATCCTTCCCCACATCCTTTGGCTTACATTTGGATAGTTTGTTATTAGGTGCGATTAATCATGATTACTTACAGAAAAATGTGATTTAAAGGGTTAGCTCACCCAAAAATGAAAATTCTGTCATTAATTACTCACCCTCATGTCGTTCCACACCCGTAAGACCTTCGTTCATCTTCAGAACACAAATTAAGATATTTTTGATCAAATCCGATGGCTCAGTGAGGCCTGCACTGACAGCAAGATGCCCAGAAAGGTACTAAAGTTATATTTAAAACAGTTCATGTGACTACAGTGGTTCAACCTAAATGTTATGAAGTGACAAAAATACTTTTTGTGCATCAAAACAACAAAATAACAACTTTATTGTTATTTTAAACACTGCTTCATGAAGCTTCGAAGCTTTATGAATCTTTTGTTTCGAATCAGTGGTTCGGAGCGTGTATCAAACTGCCAAAGTCACATGAACTATTAACATTTCGAAATGTTTTGTAACACTTATGACGTAACAAAGCTTCGTTTACTGAAATCATGTGACTTTGGCAGTTTGATACGCGCTCCGAACCACTGATTCGAAACAAAAGATTCATAAAGCTTCGAAGCTTCATGAAGCAGTGTTTTGAAATCGCCCATCACTAGATATTGTTGAATAAAGTCTTTTTTTTTTTTTTTTTTGGCACACAAAAAGTATTCTCGTCGCTTTATAATATTAAGGTTGAACCACTGTAGTCACATTAACCATTTTAAATGTCTTTAGTATCTTTCTGGGCATCTGAAAGTGTTAATTATCTTGCTGTCAATGGAGGCCTCACTGAGCCATCGGATTTTATCAAAAATATCTTAATTTGTGTTCCGAAGATGAACAAAGGTCTTACAGGTGTGGAACGACATGAGGGTGAGTAATTAATGACAGAATTTTCATTTTTGGGTGAACTAACCCTTTAATTTGTTTTTGTTTTTTTGACAGTTGATTGACGGCAATAATGCTAATACATATGCATGCACATACAAATGTTGCTATAGTGGACAAAGAACCTCCTTATGGGCCATTTATTTGTAATGATTCAATGGGGTGTTTAAGAAAATTAAAGTCACTTGTAGTCTCTGTATGGTGATTGTGGCGAGGGGGGCGTGGTTCAGCGGAGTCGGCAGCGGGAGAGAGAGTCAGGAGACGAACGGTGAGTGAGTGGGTTAAATGCAAATGACGAACACCTGTCTTTTGTTTCAGTAATTGGTGTGGAGAGAGTATATAACGCCAGGAGAAACAGGAGTGGAAAAAAGGAGAGAGAAGGACTACTGACTGCTGCCCACGCTGGACTTATCCTGAGTTTTGTTGGAGAGAATTTGTGATTTATTTGTGACCGTTTTGTGCCTGTCTGCACACCTTTTTCTTTTGGTGAAAATATTGAATAAAAGCAGTCAGTAGTCAAGCCGACCCTGTCCTCTTCCTTCCTAAACACTGAACCTTGTTACAGTGATATTTAATCATCATAGACAATGAGAGAATTATCACCCATAAGTGAAACATTCATAGAAATGTTCATGAGAGCACCAACAGAGGATTGCATCTTTACACACCTATAAATTCTCTCTCTCTCTCTCTCTCTGTGTATGTGTGGTTCAGGTATATCCTACAAAGATGGCAATATCCAAAATCCTTCTCCTCGTGGGGACATTTTTCCACAAAGAAAACAGCTTATAAATTTTACTAAGTGATGTTTTTTGAAAATGTAAATTTGCAGAAAGTTTATGGGTAGGTTTAGGGGTAAGAATATACAGTTTGCCCAGTATAAATATCATTATGTCTGTGGAAAGTCCCCAACAAGTGAGCCCACATTTGTGGGACAAATTTGAGAACTAAACCTGACAAAACCTCGTTTTAGGCACGTTTTCATTTGGAAAAAATGGCATAAAAATAACGTTTTAGTATTTCTGGTTTAGGGTAAGCTGTTTGTACTTACAACTAGCTGTATATAAAAACAATAGAAGTCTATGGAATATCCGCATTTAGATATCTATAAGTAAATTATGAAATATTATTATATTACAATTTAAAATAACTGTTTGAATTTTCAGAGGCTGTTACTCCAGTCTTCAGTGTCCCATGAAGTTACACTTTATTTCGATGGTCCACTTTAGACACTCTACTAACTATAAGTAACTTTGCAACTACATGTCAACTAACTCTCATTAGAGTATTAGTAGACTGTTAGTAGGCTGGTTGGGTTAGGGTTAGGGTTCGGGTTAATAGAATAAGTTGAAAAGGACCATCAAAATAAAGTGTTAGCACATATTAAGCAGACAGTCTACTAATACTTTAATGAGAGTTAGACATGTAGTTGCAAAGTAACTTACAGTTAGTAGAATGTCTAAAGTGGACCATCGAATTAAAGTGAATAGAAAGTTAGCTATTGTTGTTTGGTGTTGAAAAAAAAAAAAATCATTTATTTGAAATAGTAATCTTTTGCAATATTATAAATGCCTTTTCTGTCACTTTCGATTAATGCAATGTGTCCTTGCTGAATGAAAGTATTATTTAAAAAAAAAAAAAAAAAAGCAACCTCATATAATCGCTCTTTTGTGGAACTGGTTTGCAATGCTTCATGTGGAGGTCAAATCAATGCATGTTTAAGGTGTGTTGAATCCATGAGTCATGTGCCTTTACTCTTACATAAAGCTTCTAGAATAAATCCTTTATGTATAAATCTATTCAGGCTCTGTATTCCAGCTGAACTTCCTAATGTGGCTAATTGAGTATCCACAGTTGGGTTTTGTAATGAGCCCTGTGGGAATTCTAGCCTAATTCATTGGTTTCATTGGCAATATCAAAAATCCAGATCCAGATCCCTGCGGGCCAGACGCACGAATAACCCAGTGAATCACATTTTTTGAAGGTTATTTCAACCTGGAGCCTTTGGAACTTTTTCAAAGGACTTCAAATGACTTCAAATCTAATTTCCTCTCACATTATGAGGTCAAAATGACTATAGAGGTAAAAAATCAAGGTCGTGCTGCTGAAGGGACAGTTCCTATCATGGATAGATGTGCGTGAAAAAGAAAAAGACCATTAAGGGATGGAACGTTTATGACCTTAACAACTGAGTTATATGATTATGGGGTCTGATCGCTACACTTGTGAGGTTAGGCTAGCAATACATTGAGGGAGGGACAGCGGGACAAAAAGAGACATTACTGGAGCCGAGTCAGGAGGCCAGGAGAGATTATAAGGAAGGAGGACAGAGCAATCTTGTATCGTTTCCATCCAAGAGATAAGAGACTAAGATGGGGTCACAGTTAATTCAGAGTAAGAGTCTGAGAGATCTGGCTTTTTCTTAAGCTTGAATTCTGTTGCAAAATTCAAGCACCACTGTTGGTTAAAAGATTTCATGCTTGCAGCGCTTACATCAGAAAATGCTTTGAATACATTGGTGGATCAATGACAAATTAATTAAAACAAGTGTCAAGTTTTTGAAATTGAAATATTTCTATTCATATATTCTTAGGATTTTTAAGAAGCATTTAATACTACTCATTCTTTTAGTGAGGCTTTTTCTGGACAGTTGTACGACGCCTGGTATTCTTGACTTTACATTCCTAAAAAATATCAAAATTTAAATAAAATGGGGAAAAAAAAACATGTTTATTGTTTATATATTAACGCTTTCCCTGCCAGCATTTAAAAAAAAAAAAAAAAAAAAAAAAAAGTTGCCAGCCAGCGTCAGCATTTTTGATCATTTTCCAAAAATGTTCATGGCCCCCAGAATTTTGTTGTATGAATATCTGAACATACAATATATCAAAATAAAAACAGAGCCTCAGCTTTAAAAAAAAAAAAAAAAAAAAAAAAAAAAAAAAAAAAAATCTAGCTTCATGCATTCTTTTTTCTCAACACTTGAATATGGGTTCAGAACGATGGTCAAAGCATTGATGGAGTAGATCGAGTCCATCAACAGCCCCAAAGCTTGCAGTCCTTCACCTCTTCATTGGTTCGACATTTCATTCAGTAACATTAGGCAGTTTTGATCGCTTGTTTCTGCTTCTTCTTTGCCTCCGTTTTGATCAGGAGATTCGGTACTCTTTCAGAAGATGCGCCCCATACCATATAACAGTGAAAGCATAGATTGTAGGGCTGGGTAAAAAATATCGATTTCTAGATTTTAATCGATTCTTATTTTTACGAACCAATATCGATTCCTAAATCCCAAGAATCGATTATAGCCTGTTTTCAGTTGATGAATGAACAGAACATATAGCGCACCTCCCATCCAATAAATCACAATAATCTTTGTGCTTTGTTACTTTTGATATGAAGTAAAGTCTCAGATTTCAAATCACGTCCATCTTATTATGAAATTCAAAAAATAAATACCGTTTTGGCGCTGTTAAATGTGGCGTGACAGATCGTTGTAGCGCCTCAGTTAAAGAGAAGCGGCAGCACGGAGTGCATGTGAGCATCCTCTCCTCCGCTTAAATACCAGTTACAGCGTGAAATAAACATGAATAAACATCTAAAGGTATGTTAAAAGATACAGTACAACTTACCGAAATCCCTATCATGTCACATGAAATCGCTCAATCAGTGTTTCAACCGCGGAAAGATGTCAATAAAACAGCTTGTAAACAATGTCATGTAACGTCACATTTACCTCAGAAAAAAAACATATTCAGTGACCATAAACTCATTAGTAAGCTAGAAAAATGAACTCTAGAGAGGAGCATTCTGATAAATATATGCACCATTACATATTCATTATAATTTTTAATGTTCTTCAATATTTAATGCATGTTTGAATAAATCAGTTATCACGCCCACAATTTAAATGTTTATATTTCAAAAAAACGAATTGGAGTAGAAATATGATTATGTAATAACTTACTTTATTATTAAAAAAAAATCATTGAGTGTAATTTAAGTGTTTGTACATAATTAAGTTAAATTTTAACCTTCAATATTATAGTAATGTAGTACTAACTGACTCCCATATGTAGTTTACAGCATTTGAGAGATTTTTTTTTTTTTCCTCTAGAAAATTTGCCATGTATTGTATCTGATATACATCAAAAATAATCTATATCGAATCGAATCGAATCAAAATCGGAATCGAATCGCAAGCATGTGAATAGAAATCGAATCGTGAAAATTGTGTCAATACCCAGCCCTAATAGATTGCTGGAAAATTATGTCAATGGTGGGGAAGCTTTGTGTCATAAATGATGGAAAATTCCATCAATGGTGGGGAAAGAGTTTAAGGACATGTATACTAGTGGTTGTATGTACAGTGCGAATTGCATTTTTATTGTATTTTTGAAAAAATTAATAGGTTCTGACAAAAAAAATGTGTCACATTATTGACCTTGATATCAAAAGGAATGGTTCATCACAAAATGTAGAACAATAATTCAAAGACCCAGGAACTGGTGGACCAATTAAAATTTTCACAAAGGTAGATCTAGTTGTTCCATCTGAAATCCATTTCTATCTTCAATCAGATTTGATTTCAAAACGGTCTCTTTCCATACCATTAAAACAGATCTTAAACATTCCTATCCATCAAACACAGAGTGATCTCTAGTGTGCAAGTAATTTTGCTTATCTACCAGTCAATGTGG